>CM054127.1:17619370-18245204 GCA_028751855.1 Ambrosia trifida | reverse complement strand
TTTGACATTAAAATAACAACTAAACATAACTAAACAATTTAAGTTTTTGAACAATATATATACGAGTTCAAATCTCACAAACCCTAAAACAAATTTATGTACAGGGCTAAATATACAAGTCTAAATATGGACACTGCTAAATATACACGGGTCTAAATTATAAACAAGTGTAAATACATAAACACACCTGACTTGTTTCAAATGAACATCCGGGCCATGTTCGCCGCCACTGTTATCGCCACCGTTATCACCTCCCTCGTGTGAATCCTTGAAGCTGCCAACACCCTCCTCGTGCGATTCCTTGAAGCTGCCATGACCCTCCTCGTGCGAGTGATAAGTCCCGTATTCGTACTGTGGATGACTTGCGGCACGTCAAATGATTCTAGTTCTTCTACGTACTCCTGGTTCAAATCGGGCAGCAGGTTCAAATCGGGTAGCGCCTTCCCGTCACCACAGTGAACAACGGATCTAACCTCCTCCTCACCACGTTCCACCACGGGTCCAAAAAGGCTTTCCGAGACGTAAGATAAGTCAAACGAGTGATCCCATTCATCCGAAACATTACTGAGGTGCCCTGAAGACATCGCGGTAGCTTGGTATTGATCGGATTTAAGGTGCCCCGGTTTTTTTGAATTTTTTCGTCGACTGAGAAAAGAAGACAAAGAATAAGAATATATCTGGACCTCTACGGGCCGTTGGGGTCTCTACGGGTCGTAGAGGATTTAATGAACCTAATAAACCCTGATATCTACGGCCTGTAGAGACCCCTACGGCCCGTAGAGGGGTTGCTTTTCAGACTGACACACTGCAAGTCAGTGTGTTCATTGATTGTCCTCGTACTTCGTCCGTGCCTACGGGCCGTGGAGACCCATACGGGTCGTCTAGGGTTTAAATGAACTCCACCAACCCACCTCTACGGACCGTAGAGGCCTGTATAGGCCATAGAGGCTACCCTCATTTATTGCACTGACACCCTCTACGAGCCGTAGAGGGTTATGCAAACCTAATTTTTTTTGTTGTGTAAATAACATGTCCTAGTTTATTTACACAATTCTCTCTCACACTATCTCATTTCTATGGTTTGTAAAGTTTATCACACTTGCAATCCCTTACTGAATCCGCTCCTATAAAACTAGTAACCCATGGTGTTTGATTTCTATTTGCTTTCATTTCCGAGATCATGTAACATCACTACCTATGAGTCTTGTCATTTTTCTAAGCCTTATAATATAAAAATACCACCCCTGGTTGGCTGGTTAGGCCTCCTTTTGAGCTGTAGCAGTCACGCTAGTCCATTATATAAACTTTCAATGTTTCCGATGATACCATCACAAAGCACTCTTACTCAGTTGAAACAGTCAATGGCAACCCATGATGATATATATTTCAAAATGAGAAAGGCTAGAGCTAATCTAATGCTCAAAGCAATCAATCGTGATATCAAAGCCCAAACAAAGACTGAAACGAAGACACAAATTTCACCGGTTGCCAGTCAAACTACTCAGTTTTTGATTATCGCGATTTTTTTTTTCAAAACATTATGTATCATTATCATCAAATCAAATATATTTATAATGTTATGTTTCATTTGAATTCTTATTTTTGGGACATTACGTAATCCATTTACTTGAAATTGAAAAGTGAAAGAAAAAGATTTTGGATTCTAAGAGTACTCACATCCCATCCATCAAATTTATGTGAGTGTGTCTACCAAATTATATGTGGTGAGCATAAGTAGTTGTGAGTGGAGGAGAGAGAAAATATTTGGTGAAAGCACTGTTCCACCCTAAATATGAAAAACTACTGTTCACCCCTATATATATTTTAATATTTTTGTAAGTAGTTGTGAGTGAGGAGAGAGAAAATGTAATGATAAAAGTATGAAAAAATATTATTATTTTAATTAGGAGAGAGAAGATTTAGAGATGAAGTAGTGATTTTTAGTGTAATTTGATAAATAAAATTTGATGAAGGGGATAAGAATCTATATATATATATATATATATATATTGCAAAGGGATTAATCTTACATGTCATACTCTTATGCAATCTCTCCTTTGAGAGATGTCACATAGGATGTGATGTGGCAGCTCTAAACCAATTAAAAAAAAGAAATAAATATGATTTAACCTAATCTATTAAATATCTAATCTACTAAATCTAAATATTAAACATTTATTATTTTATCTCTCGTGTTTCCTCCCATAACTTTTAAACGTTAATATCTTTTATATACGAGATTTTTCAAAGAAAAAAATTACACCAAATTAACGAGCGTTTTATTATCTTTCCAACGAGTACCATAGTGCTATATAAAAATCAGAGAAAAAAATGACTATTTTTTGTAACCCGACAGGATTGTGTCGGGTTTGGGATTAGTTAAAAAAAAATTGTGGGTTTGGGTCGGGTCTGGGATTAGGTGATACCCAACCCGATTACCCGAAACAACATACCCAAATACCCAAACTACATACCCGATCATATACCCATGAATTTTTTAACATCACATAACCCTTAGACTAATGCGTTCGATATTTCAATAATTAACGTTTTTTTCTTATTTCATGTTAGTTCTTTTTAGAATGATCGATTACAAACTTCCGAATTCATTTGTAATGGCACTAGATTTATACCCCGGCACAGAAATTCGTTTTTTTTATATTTGAATATGATAACTTATGGCAGAGATTTGTTTATAATAATAATAATAATAATAATAATAATAATAATAATAATAATAATAATAATAATAATAATAATATATTATATTAGATATTTCAACCCGGGACGCTCCCAGGATAAAAACTAGTACTCTAATATGTGAGATCAGATTTTCATATAATCATTTATCAATAGAGAGATCCACTCCCTATGTTACTAAAATAAGTAATTACCATAAAACAATATTTTCATGAAAAGAGGAAAAACGTTAGGTAAGAAGAAAGGTCACCAAATTGATAATGTTGGAATACTATTAGATAATAAATTGTATTGGAGTATTAATTAGATCAAACGGGAATATTTTATAGAATGGTAATCAACTTTTACGAGAAAGTATACAATATAAAGTCCTTTAAAATAAGAAGTGTAAGAAGTCACCAGAAATTGACACCTGTCAATTAAACCTAACCACAATTAACCCACAATTAAACCTATCTTCCCCTGGTCTAAACCTAACCCATCTTCATTTTGAAACAAACCGATCTAGATCTGACTACCACAACCAACACCACCACCACCACCACCATCATCATCATCATCCCCCAGCTAACCCGATGCCACCCCATGACCTGACGTAGACACCATCGGAAGCCACAACTGAAACAAACCCACCATTTTGGTCAGAACAGCAACCGCACTAAAAAACAAACCCACCCTGCCGCAGCTCCGCCTCTGTCCACCGCAGCTCCGACCACCACCACCACCACCCCCCTCCACTCTACCGATTCCGATTGCAAATCCCCAAATTTAATCATGTGCCACCTTCCTGGCCTTCAATTAACCTCTAAACAGTTTAGATGCTCTGCTGTTGTTCGTGTGTTCTTGATGCCCCTGGCGGCTGTCAATGTTGCTCCTCTCCAATAATAATATTCTTCGATCAATTTATAATCTCCAAATAATATTGCTGTTGATATTTTGTGGAGGAGATATTGAAGATGAAGAAAAGGGATAGCATGGAGTTCTAGGGAAACCAACAAGTGCGTTTGTATTTTTTTTTGTTTTGTGTATTTATATAGTGCGTCTCTTTTTTATAACTAATGTGCGTTTGTTTTTTTTTTTTTGTTTTGTGTATTTTATATAGTACGTCTCTTTTTTATAACTAAAGTGCGTTTGTATTTTTTTTTTTGTTTTTTGTATTTATATAGTGCGTCTCTTTTTTGTAACTAAAGTGTGTTTGTTTTTTTTTGTTTTGTGTATTTTATATAGTGCGTCTCTTTTTTTTTACATTTCAACTTGTAAGTGCGTTTAAACTTATAAATGAAATTTTGATGAGTGCGTCTGAAATTTTGCTAATGCGTCTGAAATTTTGATGAGTGCGTCTGAAATTTTGATGAGTGCGTCTGATAATTTTATGAGTGCGTCTGATATTTAAAAGCCTCTGTTTTTCACCAATTTCATCTTCTTCCTCTGCAACTTTTTTTAACCCAATTTTTATGTTTAATCATACTTATTGAAACAAAATTGAAAGTATTTCGACAACTATTACAATTTCATAATTGTTCATATGATTATTTTAATCCTCTGTTTTTTATTTTTTTTAGATTCAAATACTGATCTTACGTTTTTGTTCATTGTGATCGATTTTTTTTTGTTTTTGAATTGTGTAATCATTCTGAACATAAATCGATCTGAAAATGATGAAAAATCAGTGTTCAAATTAGTTCTGTTACGATTTGAAAAAAAAATTAGACGGTTTTTTCCTATTAATTTACCCTTAGTTAGTTTAACCCAAGTATGTTTAGGGTTTTTAATCTGCATCCTTAATCTAATGGCTGAGATTGCTTCTTACGCTTCGTACGTTAAGAAGCTTTATACGTTATCTCTCCCCCAAATTTTACTAGTGTTCCAATTAAGATCATTCATAAAAATATTTGTTCCAATTAAGTCATTAATGTTTATTTTATGTTCTAATCCTATATAGTTTACGTGAATAGCAGGTATAATATCTATAATTGGAACATTAAAGTAAATTTTAGTGATTTGAATAGAATATAGAACATCAAAGTAAGTTGACTTATTTTATTTTTTAGACAATTTTAAAAAAGCTCGCATTTTTTAAAATTTTTTCGTTAGTTTTTTACTTTTTTTTAATCTTACATATTTTTCATAATTATTTTAAATTTTTCTTCATAATTTTTTTGTATTTTCATATTTTTTTCGTAATTTTTAAAATATATTTTCTAATTTTTTAATCCATGTTATTATTGATAATCCAAGTCAACAATTAAAAAAATAACCCTATAAAAGACATATGAATTGATGACATTCTTAATGGGTAAATTATCTATGATTAGAACACTAAAATAACTTTAATTACCTAATTGGAACAAATCTTTTTATGAGTGACTTGATTAGAACACTGCTAAAACTAGGTTACTAATTAGCAAAGTTACCCCTAGATCAAAATATCAAAGTTTTGACAAAGACACCCGATAAATGGAAGTGGCTAGGGGAAAAGGACAGTGTTTTTTTCTATGAAGTCGATTAAAGCTTTAGTATCCGATAATATTATCAAAAGTAAATTCCTTTTTGAGTCCCTGTGTTTTGTTGATTTTAACTACTTGAGTCTAACATTTTCATTTTTAACATTCTGAGTGTCTGGTTGATAATTCTATAACCATTTGAGTCCAATTTTCTAACTCTGTTAGATTTTTTCTGTTAATATTTATGAAATGACCAAAGTATCCCTACCATTAAAAATAAATAATTAGTAAATATTATACTTTATTATATCATAATATTGTATATATACACACACTCTTGGTCTTCAAACTAATTGGTCTAACAGAGGATGGAGTGTGAAGACGCAAAAGTAATGACGGATAGCAACAGATCAAAGAAGCTAACACGACAGCAGGTACTATTATTGCCTACATTCCATTCCATTCCATTCCATTATTATAATCAAATCAAATTTCACTGTGGGCGGTTGGGGATGAGGGTATGGGAGAGAGTGTGTGCAGGTGGCCGGTTGGAGGTGGTTGGTGAGGCGACGGTGGTGGTGGTTTTGGTGGGTTGCAGGTGGAGGTGGTTGTGGTGGGTTGCAGGTGGAGGTGGCCGGTTGGAGGTGGTTAGTGAGGCGACGGTGGTGGTTTTGGTGGGTTGCAGGTGGAGGTTGTTGTGGTGGGTTGCAGGTGGAGGTGGCAGGTTGGAGGTGGTTGGTGAGGCGACGGTGGTGGTGGTTTTGGTGGGCTGTAGGTGGAGGTTGTTGTGGTGGGTTGCAGGTGGAGGTGGTCGGTTGGAGGTGGTTGGTGAGGTGACGGTGGTGGTGGTTTTGGTGGGGGTGGCCGGTGTGGATTTGGGGGTGGTGGTTTATGGTTCAGACCCATTTTTGTTTGGGTATTAGGGTTTAAATCCGGATTTGAGGGTTAGGGTTCAGATCGATGAGGTGTAGTGGTGGTGGTTTATGGTGCAGTGGTGGTGGGATGGTCGATGTGGTGGTGGTGGTTTATGGTGTTGTGGGGGTGGAGAAGAAAGTGTGTGTGTGTGAGAGAGGGAGAGAGAGAGAGAGAGTGTGTGTTGTGTGTGTGAGAGAGCTTTATTATTATTATTATTATTATATTTTATTTATGCATTAAAGACTTGTACGTTATACCTTATGCATTACAGAGTTGTACCTATGTGTAAAATGACTGAGATACCCTTATAGTTAACTGAATTGGTTAACGGCGCTAGAAAATTGGACTCAAACCATAACAAACTTAAAACACTAGGATTCAGAATGTTAAAAATGAAAATGTTGGACTCAAGTAGTTAAAATCAACAAAACTCAGGGACTCAAAAAGGAATTTACTCTATTATCAAAAATGGGTTTAAGTTCAAGTGGCTTTCTTGGGTCCCTTTGAACTCTCGCATGGAGAGCGGAAATGGATAGGATTGCGACGACTACAGCTTTGGCCCGTAGAGGTATTGTTTTCAAAAATGACTTGTGTATGATGTGAAATTATAATACGGAGCATTTATTTACCGGATGTTGGTTCACGACTGAAGTTTGGAGTAGCATTGGGTATTGGTGTCGGTTAGATTCTATATATGCTTTTCACTTTAAAGATTTACTGTTGTTACACAAAAGTGTTGGGGGAGATAAAAGAAGGAAACAAATTATTCAGGAAATCATTTTGGTTGCTTGTTGGGCGATATGGAAGGCGATGAATGATAAACGATTCAAGGGGAAAGATCCTAAAGCTATAGAGGTGGTTGGGAACGTTAAGTCTCTAGCGTTCCTGTGGTTAAAAAGTAGGTCAAATTTTAAGAATTTATTGTGGAAGGATTGGTATGATAATATGTTAAATATTGTACCATAATCGGCAGCTCTCAAGGCTTGTTGTGTTTGCTGGGTACGTATGAGCACACTGGTGGTTCCGAATCTAGGATGGCTGTTCTTTGGAATCCTTCGATTAGAAAAGCTGTTGCTATTGTTGTGCCTCATGTGAATATGGTCAATTTTGGTTTTGGTGTGTGTCGTGAGACTAATGACCCTAAGATCCTCAAGATTCCATGTTCTTATGATGTTGAGGTTTTTACTTTGAGCACAGGGGCTTGGAGACGTCCATATGGCAATATTCGTCATAAATCAATGCGTTTTTGCTGTCGGCATGTAGCTGTAGATGGGTTTCTTTATTGGCTTGCTGTTGATAAGGTTATCATAAATGGTGAAGCTGCGGCTTGTAATTTGATTATTTCGTTTGACATTACAAAAGAAGAATTTAAAGAAGTAAACCTCCCAGATAGTATAGCACACCTGCGTAGTCTTGATTTGATCATGTCTAAGCTAAGGGAGTCTATTGTTTTGCTTGAAATCGGTTTTGAGGCCCAAAATGTAGTTTACCATGTATGGATGATGGAAGATGCTGTTCCAAAATCGTTCACAAAGCTATTCACTGTTAACACACCAAATGCAATTGTAAGGGGGTTTACGAAGAGCGGTGAACCAGTGATTGAAACTAGGGAACGTCATAGTAGATGGGGGCATCGTTCATTGGTTGTGTATGAACCCTCCACAAACCAGATCAAGAATCTAGGGATTTGTTATAATCACTTTGGTTTGTCATATTCTGTGTTTTTGTACACAGAAACCCTACTTCTGCTTGATCAGCCAGATTTTATTATTTATGACCTAGGTAATCGCTACGTTTCGGAGGGGATAGATAAAAGCCTAAAAGAGCAGAAGGCTTTGGAAGCATACAAGCAAGGTATATACATTTTATTATTTTTTTGTGATATTGGCAAATTGAATTTTTTTTTTATTTTTAGTAAGTTAGGAAAAAAGTTGGAGTTCAGTTTTGCATCTGTGTTTATATATAAATATAAAAACTTGTATATAAACCAATATTTCATTGATAAATAATATCAGTGTTGTAAAAGGCGGACTAGGCGGCCGCCTAGTCGCTAGTCGGACATATAACTCGGAATAAGGACCTAGGCTGGGTTCTAGGCGTTTTGGGCATTAGGCGGCTCCTGGGCAGGTCCTGGGCGGTTGTAGGCGGTCATAGGCGGTCATAGGCGATTCTAGGCGAATTCCGGCGACGAATTGCGGCGATGTTGCCGGGGCAGGTGAAGAAGAGAACAGGGAAGAGGAAAGGTGGAAAGGTGGCTATTGTGGTTGCTGATTATTGTGTAGGGTTTTATTAAGTTCAAACCTTTTACATTTTAACCCCTCTATCTTTCTAATTTTACCTAAAAAGTCTAAAACTAGTTTGTATTTTTTAACTTTTAACCCCCTGTATCTTTAAAAGTTCACATTTGGTCCTTAAACTTGTACATTTATACATAAAAGTAAAAAAATAAACATTATAATACATATATATCTTTACATATTTTTTAAAAACACCTAAATTTGTGTGTATATATATAAAATACGTATAAAATACCAAAACGCCTAATTCCGCCTAATTTTCGCCTAGTCCCGACTAGTCCCTAGGCTGGACCTCACCGCCTGCCTAGCGCCTTTTACAACACTGAATAATATTGTATAAAATTAGATATAATATATTTAGGTGAACATGTATTGTCTTATGGTAACCAAATGACACTGGAAAATATCAAAATATTGTGAGATAATATGTATGTCAAACTCAAACATGAAATGAAATGTATTGAATCATTTCAAGCCCTTTTCTCATTCCATCATTTCATGTTCCTGACCTGAGATTGAGTCGAGTTTGACAAAAATATGACCTGAATTTTGAAAAAAAAAAAAAAAAAAAAAGAAAGAAAGAAACTGAAGGAGTGAACCTCTATATTGTTGTTTTCATAGTTATGTTGTGCATTAAGTATCATCTATTGTTTTATTAACAAGACTCTCAGACAAGGAGTGTGTACATGATTCTTAGTCTTGAGGCACTAGTGCTCTTAGTCTTTCACATCTGTTTGGAACTTTGAATGTTTTTGTTGATTATATTGTTGTTATTCCTAACATTTTTAATTACATTGTTGAATGTAATGATAGATTCAAGAAAGACACTGAAGTTGTGGAGGTTTTGCAAGGTATTCATTCTGTTACTGCTACAAATAAGGGCTGCAAAATGGGTGTCTGGGTCGGGTCAACACTGGTTGAGGTGAAAATGAAATAAAAGAAAATCAGAACCAAGAATGTGACTAAATTGTTCTGTGGACTTTATCCATTAGTTTAGGATGACACAAGTCAAACAGCCGGTACTTGTGTACAGATTCCGAAAACTTATATGGATAACGGGTGTTCTGATGCCAACTAAATTTTACCTGTCCACACTTTTTAAATGATTTTATTTGATAATAACCACCTTTGTTTTCTTATGTTGTCACAGAAGACCATTACTCAAGTTTACAAATGCGGTTGATATGTTGTTTGCTTAAGAAGATGCAGTATCTACCTTTACTATTACTTGTATTGTAGTGAATTTTATTAGGTGTATAGGATACATGATTTAGTTGGTCAAGGGTTAATATGCTCTTTGCTTAAGAAGATGAACTTTCAACTTAATTATTAGTTATATTGTAATGGTTTATTTTGTTTGCCTTGTGTGATCCTTTATAGGCTAAACATGTTAATGTTAAACTATTATACTAATGGGGCATCCAACTTATACGTGAGTGTGATCTATGTTCAAAATAAGACGAGCCTAGAACCCCTTCACCATATGACTCATCCTGTGCTCCCTCTCCGATTCTGTGCGCATCTACAATTACATCCTGTGTGTTCACAACATAGATAACATCTCAACTCTGAGATGAACTAGGATCCGACTGCTTGACGACCACTACAGTTTTTGTTCCACTTTTCATTGTAAAATTTCCCCAGGACAAGCAAATAAACAAAGCTCCGTTTTGCTAGGCTTTTTCCGTTTCTATGTGCCTTGGTTTATGTTTAGGTGTGGGTTATTGTGTTGGTTGAAATGAGAGCTTTGCTGCTCTAGACGCTATATGTATGAATACGATGATTAGTTTCTTTTTTAGTTCTGTCTTATTGTTATCCACAGCATCAGACTTTTGGTTGTCTTATTGTATAGTTTGGAATTTTAGTCAACGTTTTTGCCTATTGGGTCTTTTCTTGCTCTTCTGTGTTTTTTCAGTTTGCTAACTGCAGAAATGTGCTGCAACTTTATAAATACATCGTTCTACTGTGACGACGATTGCAGTAATAGAAGATGGATTGACTGTATTAAGTGATGGTAGAGATCAATTGCTAGCTAATGCTTAATGTGTTCTTGCTTTACTTGTTAATATTTTTCAGTTAACCCCTTAACTGGTTGTAGTGAATTGTATGGTTCATGTATCATGTGGTGATGGTGATAGCCAAAAGACAAGTGTGTACATGTATCCATCGGACTTGTTTCGATTGCTAAGTGTTATGTGTATGTCTGAGGCTTGATGCAAAAGTACTATCGAGCCGGGGGACTCACTGGAAGCAACCTCTTTATTCCCTCGGGTAGAGGTAAGATTGTCTACATCTTACTATTCTCAGACCCTACCTTAGCTTTGCTATTTGTGAGATTAACTGAGTATGATGATGATGACGACAATATCTGCAAAGCAAGACAACTGGTTACAAGTAACCATTTCAATTTCACACTGTTGTGGAACATCGAATTGTATGGGTATGGATTTCTCATGAGTAAGAACTCTTGTTGATGTAATAGCATGCCCGACATTTTAAGCATGCATCATCAAAAAACCAAATAACTGCATTTTTTTAGCTACTGAATCTCTACAGAGTTTGAATTTATGACACGACAAACTTAACACGAAAGTTATAGGTTTAGGTTCAGTCTATTCGTGTTTTGGTGAATCATGGGTTTGGGTTGTCATGGTGGATTGTTTTATTTAAATTTCTATTTGTGAATGTAAACGAGAAACTGACATTATACATCTTAATTTAACATGGTTCTTTTATTTGCATGATCTAAATTTATAATATTAATGTATTTATGTATCATGTTTCCATCTCATTGATGGAAGCTTCTAAAGAGCATCAAATGTTCACTTTATAATGCATTAGGTCAAAATCAGTGACAGACTCAGACACGTTTTTTTATGGGGCTGTAAATTTATGAGTCGATAGTCTAACGCTATAAAATAACTTTTTAGTCATATCCCGGTAGGATCAAGTCGGATCATTCGTATAGAATTTTATTCTTATGGAGTCACTATTTTTAGATGTTTCAATTTCATACAAGCGGACATATAAATTTTTGGTTCAACCCGGTTTGGGTCAGGTCTGATCAGGGAATAATATAAAATTTTCTAGTTCGTTCTGTTTTTTTTTTCTTATATAAAATTTTTAGATTTAGATGTTGTTTTACAACCTTACAACATTCTGATTAGAAAAAAAAATTATGAACACAAAATTATTTTTTTGTTAGAATGAGGATTTTGTTTTATAACAAAAATGAAAGTTAAAAAAATTCAATGATTTTGTTTTCTAGTATAGATAGATTAGACACACTTTGAATTCTCAGTTAAAAAAAGTTGGAACAAAATTGGTGAAACCAGGCCAGTATATAGTACTTTATCATTTGTAATAATTTTCATATATTATTAAAACTAGTTTGAAGTAAATGATTGGAAGTTTGGAGTGATATCTTGAAGGAAAATCTAAGTGGGGAAGGGGTGCTATTAGGATTTTTTTTTTATCTGATTTTAACTAATTATGCACTGTCATATTACTTTACTGATTTACTTTACTGAAATACTTTTTTGGACACAACACTCCATTTATTCTTTTATTTATTTATTTTTAATTTCACTAAACTTTTTTTTTAATTTCACACGGTTTAAAGGTTAATATTAATTAATTACACTATTACAACGGTCTCACCCCCAAACAGTCAGTAAATTCAAATTTTAACTTTGGAAACCGTCAATCAAATTGAATAACATTGAAACCGTTCCACTAAACGGTCAGTAATATTGAATAACTTTGAACCGTTCCAGATTTTTGTTTATAAACACAACAAACCGTAGGGTTAAAACTCACATTTACCACCGTATAAACAAACACAAACATGTCTCGCTGGACCTCGGAAGAAGAGATGGTGTTGGTGGTGTGCTACAAAGACGCCACAAACGACCCGATTTTACAACAACGCCAACGGTCGAGGGCCTCGGGCTCCCACCGGAGGGTTTCTGGGACCGTGTGCTAGCCGATTTCAACCACCACATCGGCACCAACGACCGGACCATCGTGAGCCTGCAGCGGATGTGGGCCGATCTCAACATAAAGTGTGATCGGTGGACCACCCTGTACGAGAACACGTTGAGGGGGGAGCCGGGCATCGAACCAGAGTTGGCTATCGAGTTCACGCATGTGGATTGTGCGACTCGATACGACAACAGGTTTGACCATGTCGAGGCATGACAACTGTTGCGCCAACTTTTGTTTTTTTATTTCTTTTAATGTATTTTATTTTTATGTTTAATAGTAATGAATTTCAGTTTTTTATGTTCCTCTTTAATGTTATTTTATTTAATTAGCTTTTAAAACAAACGGTTAAAACAATAAAATAATTATAAAACAAACGGTTAAAATAATAAAACAATACTAAAACAAACGGTTAAAATAAAAATAAATAGTATTTATATAAGTCAAAAAAAAAAAGGTTACCAGAATGGTAAAAAGAACCAGCAAAACGGTTCACGGGATCACTACCAGCATGAGTCACGGCGGTGTTACCGTGCTGGTAATGGGTACCTGTGACCAATTCGGGTGGTGCCTTCCCCCCCCCCCCCCCCCCCCCCCCCAAGAATTAAATCTACTGTAACAATGAGTTAATTGGCCTTTCCAAAAAGGCTTTGGTTATTCACACAATGAAAGTTTTTAGGCCATAAAGACCTTTACGACCCATAGAGACAAAACTATGCCCCATAGAGACCTTTATGGGGCATAGATGAGCATAAAATACAAGGTACGAGGTTCAATTGCAAGTCAGCTGTAAGATCCTAACCCGTAAACTCGCGATTAGTTTTAAATCTACAAGTTTAGACTTTACTTAAATCACTCCCGGTTAAAACTTTGATATTTATTATAAACCTAAACCATTGAGATCAAATACATTTTGATTCCCAATAAATTTCACATTTAACTATCAAAACATACACTAAGATTTCGCGATTTAACGGGAGTCTCTTGAATTCTATTGCGGAAGCTTGATGAGTGCTCGGGTGTGTTCCATATTAAATCAAGTTTATCAACTTGACCAGATTGGCCCCTTAAGTTCCAAATTCCATGTTAATTAGATAACATCACTCTCTAGGTTGGTCGCTATCGTTAAGTTTTAGCCCGTTTTTATCCGTTGATTAAAACACCCACCATTAAATTTGCTTTGTTATTTGATCACGCATAATGCCGTAATTAGACGAGACAAAAATTAGGGGTGTTACATCAGCCTGACACGCAATGATTGTGAGTACCTCTATGGCCCATTAGTCCCCTTTACAACCTCTTAATTAGTTGAGTTTAAAAAAATAATTTCTTTTTATGTCCCATAAAGCCCTCTACGAGGCATAGAATTTACCCTTCTATGCCTCATAAGACTCCTTTATGACCCTCCTCAGTCAATATATGGGCTATAAAGCCCTTTATGGCCCGTAGTTTTACCCGTTCTATACCTCATAAGAGCATTCACATCCCCTCCACCAAATCTCATCTATCAAATTACACTAAAAATCACTACTCCACATCTAAATCTTCTTTCTCCTAATTAAAATAATAATATTTTTTCATATTTTTATCATTACATTTTCTCTCCCCTCACTCACAACTACTTACAAAAATATTAAAAATATATATAGGGTGAACAGTAGCTTTTCATATTTAGGGTGGAACAGTGTTTCCACCAAATATTTTATCTCTCCTTCACTCACAACCACTTACACTCACCCCATATAATTTGGTGGACACACTCACATACATTTGGTGGATGGGATGTGAATGCTCTAAAGGCTTCTATGGCCATATATTTGTTGTTTTTTTATTTATTAGTTTAAACATGTTATTTGAGTTTTTTATAAAAAAAAAACTCATTTTTTATTATAAAGGTAAAATAACATAAACAATTTTTTTTTTCACTTAAGAAATCAATATACATTATTAAACAATGTTTACTGGTAGTCAAGTGTATACATTGTTTTATAAAGTATACTGATTTATTAAGTGAAAAAAAATTGTTTATGTTATTTTACCTTTTTAATAAGAAATGGATTCTTTTATAAAAAAAACTCAAATAACATATTTAAACTAATAAATAAAAAAAACAATAAATATATGGGCCATAGAGGCCTTTATGGGGCATAGAATTAGGGATGACAATGGGTCGGGTTTGGGACGGGTTTAGGTAATCCCAACCCCATACCCAATTAGGTATGCTTGTCCCAAACCCGTCAGGGTTGTATCGCGTAATTACGAATCGGGTATTGGGTATACCCGCGGGTTTCGGGTAAACCCGTTAATTTTAAAAACTTATCCATTGGGTATATCTAACTAAAAACATGTCGGGTATCTATTGCGTGACTACTAACCTATACATTTAGCATGATCAAATATGTATGTAAATGATTACGATGTATAAATATAAAATAGTTAAATCATATAAAAACACTAAAAGACATAGATAACAGATATTATACACAAATAATTGGTGTTTTTTTTAAGAAGATGACAATCTAGATGGATAATTAGATATATTATGAATACATATTTTAAAAGATATATAGGAAATTACATCGGGTATCTAATCGGGTAAAAGGGTATACTTTATCGGGTAATCAGGCCAGGTAAATGGGTATATCATCAAATCCCAAACCCGTCCCAAACCCGTGAAAAAAATAAAAACTAATCCCATACCCGATTACCCAACCCCAAACCCGTGCCAAATGTGTCGGGTTTCGGGTTTACTCATCAGGTTCGGGTTTGATTGCCATCCCTACATAGAATGGGTAAAACTACGGGCCATAAAGGGCTTTATGGCCCATATATTGACTGAGGAGGGTCATAAAGGAGTCTTGTGGGGCATAAAAAGAAATGATTTTTTTAAACTCAACTAATTAAGAGGTCATAAATGAGACTAATGGGCCATAGATAGGGCATTTCTATGTCCCATAGAGATCTCTATGGGCCATAGAGGTGCTCACAATCATTGAGTGTCAGGCTGACTTGCAATTGAACCTCGTACCTTGTACTTAATTTATGCCCATCTATGCCCCCATAAAGGTCTCTATGGGACATAGTTTTGTCTCTATAGGCCGTAAAGTCTTTATGACCCATATAAGATTGTGCAAATAAAAACCTTCATTGTGTGAATAACATACGTCTTCAAAAAAAGAAACATACTCTGTGCTTTGTTTTCTACATGGATTAAAAGATAAATAAATATGGATGCACAAAACCTCAAAACAACATGTTTACTCCACACTTCCATCTTTTTCATACCCCATTAAACCTTCTCCATAACCCCAATAAACCTACAACTTTTATTTTCACAATTTCATTTTCTTCTTTCACCTCTCTAATATTCAAAGATTTATGGTGTGCGATTGCACAATTTTGTGGGGTACAGGATTTGCCCATATGTATAACACTAAATGTTATTTTAAGTTGGGCGGTCGCCCCCTTTGAAAAGGGTGGGTCCGGCCTTGGTCAAAACATTTAATATGGAGGCTCAAACACCAATTGTTATACGAAATACGATGGGCAATGAGAAGGGGAGTGGTTTTCTAGTCAAGTTGACCAGAAAGTCAACGAATGTTATTCGGTTATAGAGGGTATGGAAATTCCAAAACCAACCGTTGGTGCCATTGTGAGTGTCGGGATTAATATTCAAAGCTCAGAGGGTGTTTGGGGTTGTTTATTAACTCCAAAAGTGCTTTTTATGTAAAATGCTTATTGAATTATGACGTTTGTAAAAGTAGTTTTTAAAAAAGTGTTTAGATTAGATTTTGTGGTGTAAGTTACTTTTTAAAAAATGTTTGTTTTAGATTATTCATATAAAGTGAAAAAAAGAGTAAAATGTGGGTAGTTTAATCTATATATATATATATATATATATATATATATATATAGGTTTAGGTTCCTGTACAAAAGACATATTTCGTGAGAAATGTGAGAAGGATTAAGAATTGACATGTAGGCATCATGTTTTGGATTTAGGAATGATGTTTTAGGTTGTTTTAACTTGAAAAACACCAAACACAACAATCTAAAACACAATCCAATGTATTATAGTCATTAAATTTAAAAAACAGCTAAAACACACTACTTAACACTTAAAACACACTGTTTAATGTTCTTAGCATGGTGTTTTAAGTTTTAAGCCTAAAATACATTGTTTTCGGTTCTTAATTGTTATGTTTGGTGTTTTTCTAGGCAAAATAATCCAAAACATCATGACTAAGTTCAAAAAATGATGCCTACATATCAATTTTTAATCCTTCTCACACTTCTCACGAAAAATGGTTTTTGTACAGGAACCTCACCATATATATATATATATATATATATATATATATATATATATATATATATGATTTGGATCATTTGAAAACCACTATTTAGGAAGAGAACCAAAGAACCAGTGTGAACAGGTGGTATTTTTGTAAATATGAAGGGTGTCTACAAAAATCCCTCCATCAAAAAAAAAAAATTATATAACCTAAATAAATAAAAAAATAAAAAAAGTAAAAACACCAAAATGGTTATTTTTCATTATTAATTAAAAAAACGGCTGTTGTGACGTCATATGACGTCATCCTTGATGCACATGTGCATTTCGCTGTTATATATACAGAAATACACCGTATGCACATGTGCATTTCACTATTAAATCACAATTTTGAATGAATTGTCAATTACCATACTTAAATGATTATAAAATGGACGCGATACAGATATATAAGGGGTCACAAATTATATTCAATGGTCATTAAATGACCGCAAAGTGAGATATAAAATACACTCGAACTCGTCAAGTGTTTAGTCATGTATATTATAACATAAATTGAAAATAAAACACGTGTATGACAACAAACATGAATAAACTTGAAACACCTCTATATAAGACCTATAAAATAAGAAACACGTACTGCATGCACATGTGCATTTCACTAATATTGTTAGATTTTTTAGTGGTTTAACTTTCGGGTATACATATATGCATGCATCATTCATCAAATAACAAAGTTTTTATACCAATTTGTCTTTTATCATACAACTACATGTAGTCTCTATCAAACGTATTAACTCAATAAAACAAACGATAACAAAAAAATATCCATATTACAAACCAACTATGTTAACCACCTACATGCAAAATTCTAATTATTTCACAACCTCACGTTCACCAACATAACAAAATGTTAAACCAAACATACATTACACAAAATGTTATACAAACTTCTTTGTTTGTTTGACAATTTCCTTATACCCAACCAAAGATGACGTGGTGTAATGCGTGTTCGTATCGGGCGCCAATTTGCTTCTATCATAACATTCTTTTGATTTGTCTTCACTGCCACCGTTTTAACCGTCATTTTTCACCGTCACAATATGTTTCCGTTTATTTGACCTCGTTTGAACCTTTCTTCTTAAATCTATATCTACATATAGGATAATTTGTGTGTTTAAACAATCAACATTTAATATTTCACAAGAAAAACTGCACATATGAACATGTGCATCTCTATATAAATGTACTAAAAAAATAAGACCAACCTGATTCAACTCCTTGATAAACATTCGTGACATTATCAGCTTCCGTTTCTGGGATATCAAATGGATCTCGATTATAAAAATACATAAAGAACATAATAAATACAGGGAACAAGGTAATACCAAGTACATTCAGACTAAATAAATAATGCCAACCTGATTCAACTTTCTTATCAACAATCGTGTCATTATCTTCACTTGCATCCGGTAACCTTTTGTTCCTTTATCCCTCGATTGTAATACAAATGTTACTTTCTTTGATGTTTTTCCCCATCTCTTAGCTACAATCAATAAAAACGCATAAGAAAACCGATATTTCAACCTGATTGCACATGTGCAACAACATTACTTTGTTAATTACAACAAAACAATTGCACACGTGCATCATTGTTAATGGCCTAATTATAACAGCATGTGCTTTAACATTACTTTTTAACATTATAAACTACGTTTTGCACATATGCGTTAACAATCTTAATGCACATGTGCATATCAGAAAATGGCACCTCGTCCAAAACACAAATTATCCTCCTAACCGAGTGCGTGCAGGACCATTTACTTCATTTAATAAACAACCTGAACATAACTTCCTATCATATCTCAATGACAAACAACCCTACCTGAAAACACCTTCTGAAAGCATCATTCAACTTTTGCTCAAGTATTTAAATAAAGTTTTAATTTTCAATTCATAATACATTCTACTTTTATCATTCAAGTGTGTTTTGTTTCTTTCTAAACAACGCCTATCGTCCTAAGTGCGCCGAACACATTTAATAACTACAATTTCAATCAAACATTTTTCAGAAAACAAAAATAGTAACTGATGTGCTAAAAGTAGTTTAATAAAAATAACTAAATTAAACCTAAAACTAGACACCTAGTAATACTCTAGACTCTCTCTAAAACTAAACTACTGACAGGCAAGTGAACCTATCGACTCTAGTATAGCTAAAGTAAGTCCGGATATCAAACCCACGAGACTCTAATGGAAAACGAAAACTAGACTCAATTACTTATCCTAAACCTGATTAAATTAATTTATTATTTTAAATGGGGGTTTTACTGAAAAATAAATTGCAATAAAATAAAGGTTAACTTAGACGAGCTAAAGTGAACTAAAAACACGAACTTGACTGAGCTGAGATCAGATGATGGGAAGACACTACCTAGACCAGACTCCTAACTATGCCTGATAAGCTTCTATGGTTATGGAACTGATTTGGAACCGGGATCTTAAAATACTAAACATCAAGAATAAACTAGACACCCTCGACCCTTCTCAAGGGGAAACCCTAGAATATTTTTGTGCTGTTAAACCACCGGTTGGAGTACAAACCCTCACAGGTTATCTAACTCTTATGATCGAGTACCCGCTAGACAATCTACCTCACAGCGCGAAAGCCTCACTACACTAGGTGTAAGGGGTAATTATTGAAGCCTAGATCTAACTTGATATGCAGGAGTTGAGAGGGAAACTAGGCAGATCTTCTCACAAAGCCTCTAACCTAGCAATCTAACAACCTAGACATACCAACAAGCCCTCACCTCACAGCTATTGAACTTGGAAGAATACTTAAAATCTTCTAACCATCAAATATCACTCCTATGGTAAACTCGCGATTATTGACCATAAACTAGTTGCTACACAAAGTCTGCAACCTAACTAGCACTCATACATGAAAGACATTCACAAAAGTGCAAGTGGAGTGAATAAGTGACAATAAAAAATAATAAATACGCACATACACCAGATCTAGAGAAATCAAAATCTTTACTGAATCATAAATCCAAAGCAAGTTTCAAAAACCATAGAAAACGCAAATCAAAACATAGTTATTTGTCTTAGCCTAGGTAGCTATAAAAGTTTTAGCCACAAATCATCTTGAAAAGAGAAACAAACACCAATAAAAATTCAGCAATCATGGTTTAGAGCAAAGATAATAAAGAAACGAAAGAACCGAATGATTGACACCTGAATACTCGCTCCCTGGCTTAGAACCTTTGATTCTTGGCTTGCCTCCCTCTAAATATATTTAGCGGCCCCCTGCTTGTTCTTCCAATAAAAATATCGCAGCCGCTGTTGTGCTTCGAATAATATTATCCCCAATGAAGTCAATCTGCCGCCCCTATCTAATCTCCTAATGATAATATATATATCCTCCTCACAAGAATAATGTGCGCACCCTCTAATTAATTCGGCGTGAATATTGGGCCGTAGCCCTTGAAACCAAACTCACCATTTTGGTTTTTGTGACATCAAAGTCACATATATTATATACATTGACTTTTGTGACATTAAAGTCACGTATATTTGTGTAACATAATAATAATAATATTATTATTATATATAGCGTTCTAGCTCCATGCTCTTAACTCGGGTGTTTTTGGCTTGACCAAAGCTGCTCATTTACGCTCCAACGTCCATTCGAACACCTACCAAAATATAAAATAAATAAATAAGTACTAAAAAAACCAAAACTAATAAAAATCTATAAAAACCTATACTAAATAAAATAGACCGGTACAAGCCTAAAACTAATAAAAATATTATTTAAACGACTCGAAAACTATACAAATTTTACACTGGAAATAGATGTATTTTACAATACATCAGTAACAAACCTTACCAAACTAACAATCTCACCATATGCCTACTCTTCGGCCAATGAACCGGCACTTTGTATTCATCAGGCAACGGAATCAAACACCTAACCATTTTACTTATATTCTCACAACACTCTTCACACCTCATTGATGCCTTATCTAACATCTCTCTTGTTTTCCATCCGTCAACTTGAACAACGTATACTTCTTAAATTTATCACATTGTTCATGAGTTAAAATAACTAATAATTAATATTTATTAGTTAACACGAAAACTATACATATATGCACATGTGCATATATATCTAAATTGCTTAAATAAATAATAACGACCTTTTTTAACTTCATGATCAACGATTGTGTCATCATCCTCAATCGCATTCGGCAACTTTTTTTTATCCTTTCTCCCTCGATTATAACACAAAAGTTACACTGTTTGATTTTTATCCCATCTTTGACTATAAATAATAAACAGCACATAAGAAAAGCAATTTTCCAATCATAATGCACTTGTGCATTAACATTTTTCATTACCACATAATATATGCACTTATGCGTTAGAGCGAAAGACCCTAGTGATAACAAGAATTAAACTTTAATGCACATGTGCATTAACATTAATTTTAACATTACCATATAAATTATGCACGGCCTTAATGATAACAAGAATTAAACCTTAATGCACATGTGCATTAACATTAATTTCAACATTACCATATAAATTATGCACATGTGCAATTCATTTGTTCTTATTCATCCCATATTTGAAAATTAAAATGTTTCCATTCTTGAAGCTTTTATAAATGATTGGAACATGAATATCTAACTGTTTTTGAACTGTGATACTATATGTATTTTTATGCAATAACTAATGCTGAACATAGATCTCATAGATTTCATATAAGTCAAATAAAGAGACTATATTTTCATAGATAATAATAATAATACATGATTAGCAAAGTAGCACACACTTACACATAAATTATAATAACATACCATGGTCACATGAAAGTATAAGTAAACCTTAAACTCATTAATAATAAAATCAATAAACATCATATCATACAGTAATTAAACTTAACATACAAAGTAAACCTACCATTAGGTCTCCTTCTTCAGCACAACATAAATCATGGAGATGCGGAACCCTAATTACTTAACCCAAACGCCCATATTATTATTATTATTATTATTATTATTATTATTATTATTATTATTATTATTATTATTATTATTATTATTATTATTATTATTATCAATTACTCACATTCAATTTCTTCTCCTCTCTCCTTCCATGGATTCAGCCATCACCAATATCCTTCACCAACAAACCCACGACCCTTCTTCCAAAATACAAGGGGCTAAAGAGATCCGTCGACTCACAAAAACGTCACAATGTTTTCGTCGACAGTTAAAAACGTGATGAAGGAGATCATCCGTATAAAAGCACTCGATCTTCAGATCAATCAATTCACCACAGTTTCGATCAATTGCGTGAGTTGCTCGAGATCGAATTCGAAATCCCGATCCAAAGGCAAAACGGATTCGAGCATATTAATGGCATTCCACATGGTTGGATCTTTGCAGATTGGATGATGGAGGGACATGAGATGAACTAGGGTTTTGAAAAAGGGTCTATGATTGTGATCGAGGAAGATTATGATGTAGGTTTTGATTTTGTAAAGAAATGGAAGAGAGAGATGGATAGACTTTAAAGACCAGTTGGTTTTTTTTTATTAAATCTAATTACATATTTACTAAAATTCCATCTGTTCACACTGGTTCTTTGGTTCTCTCCATAAAGTTGGTTCTCGTATGATCCCTACCCTATATATATATATATATATATATATATATATATATATATATATATATATATATATATCAAAGAGCTAAATCTTACATGACACTCATATAGCTATTCGCCCCCTTGAAAGTGCCATGTGGCATTGAGTAATTTTAGGGAAAAAAAAATTAAAGACAAAATTGGATTTTTCTCTCTTATGTTTCGTCTCATAATTTTAAACGTTAATATCTTTTATATACGAGATTTTTTAAAGAAAAAATTACACCAAATTAACGAGCGTTTTATTATCTTTCCAACGAGTACTATAGTGCTATATAAAAACAGAGGGAAAAAACCGACTATTTTTTGGTGAGGTTTCGTCCATACAGAAAAAAAACACAAAGTGTTCAGGTTATTCATTAATCATGTATAGGCAAGTCATTAATTATGTTCAAACCAGTAAATATGAATTATATTTACAACAGTTGTTAGCATTGGAGTTGTACATTGTTTTAGGTTAGATTTTAATATTAGAGTTATACATTGTTAATTGTTTTAGGTTAGGTGGTACTGGAAACTTTCCTGCATGTAACTGTAAAACGCATCAGTCTATTTCATATGTAAAATTGATATGTCATATTAGATTTCTCAACCCCGGGACACTCCCGGGGTATAAATCTAGTAATTTGATATTTAAAAAGCCAAAAACAAATTCAAAAGCCAGGTTTTGTGGCTTTTGAGAATGGTCTTACTTGAGTCAAGATCCAGACATCAGTACCCATGAAAATTTGTGGGGTATCCAAGAAATAGGCATGAGATGGAGCGATGAGTGAGTTTATTGGAGCGAGTGGCCGAGGTGTTTGGGTAGCAAATGCACCCGAAGACATGAAGATGTTCGTATGAAGGTTCCCAAAGGTAAAGAAGGGAAAGGGGGTGCAGTTTTGTTGAGTTTTTATTGGTAGGATATTGTGAAGATACAATGCGGTGTGGAGAGCCTCAACATAATAGTTTGAGGGGAGAGAGGTATGAGTGAGAAGGTTAACATAATTTCGTTCAACCGGTAAATCGTGTGATCAGCCTTGCCATTTTGCTGAGATGTGTGAGGGAAAGAAAAACGTAGGTGAATGCCGTGTTGAGAGGTGAAGTTGTGAAGGGCAGTGTTATCGAATTTACCACCCATGTCGCATTGTATGGCTTGAATGGGTAAGAGAAATTGGGTGGTAACAAATTGGTGAAAGTGGCTAATTTTGAAGAAACCTTCAGATTTAAATTTTAAGGGGTAAACCCAGGTGTATTATGTAAGACCCTAATCCACAAACACGCGATTAACATTAGAACTTACGGGCTTTGGTCTTAAAGAGTAAACACTCCCGATTTCGTACTTTGATATTTATAAAATCCAACCCATTATGATTTCTCTATTATAGGTCCCAACAAATTTTCTTATGATTAGATTTACTAAAAACATGTACAAAAGCTTGCGTTTTAATCGGGAACTTCAAATGCGGAAGCTAGTTGAGCGTTCAGGTATGTTCGGTTCTTCTCGCGACTTGATCTTTGCTCCGGAAATCCCGCCACATGAATACCTAGAACCATTACACAAAGAATGGTTAGTGATTTGTCAATAATAGAGGAAATATCCTCTGCTCAGTTTTTCCTCTGGTCTAACTATCCTCTGGTCTGAGCAAACATCCTCTGCTCATTTTTCCTCTAGTCTAAACAATCCTCTGGTCTGAGCAAACATCCTCTGCTCATTTTTCCTCTGGTCTGAGCAAACATTCTCTGCTCATTGGGCACATGTTCAACTAAAAGCATTGTCCATTTTGTTTCATTATGACTTGGTTATTAGATTTAACCTTTAGTAAATCTTTAAATTCCCAAAATGCCCCTTTATAGCCAAATCCATAAATTTAGCCATCCATGGTGACACTTTTGATTCAACCAATTGCTTTTGACTCATTGACTTGTTTAAAAACCTCTAAGTCCTTTTGGACTTAGATTTGCACCTTTTCTCAAGTTTCCTCTTATTTAGTAAAATTCTAAGCGCATTAGCGCGCATTAGACATAGTTATGGACATGACTTACTTGATTTGCACCCACACTTCATGTTGGCAGTTTTAGCACCCATGTTGCTTCGCCCGAAGGCGTTTAATTAGCTACAGACTTACCGGGTGGTCTTGAACCATATTCATACCTTGTGCTTATCCTCCATGATTCTTAGCATCAAGCGTGCATGCGCAAGTGCATTTACCTGCGTGCTTTCTAGATAGACACATTAATTTCTCAGAACTCAAATGATAATACTTTGCCATTTGATCCGTTTAACCTCAAGAATCTTAATTGTTGGAATACAAGCATCAGGTGTTGGACTCAAATGATGAGGACTTCACCATTTGACCCGTTTGGACCCATAGTTCACGATACTATGTTACTCAAGTTTCTTTACCTATGGTTCAAGTGACACACACTTGACCGATTTAACATCTTACTTAACGACTCCATTCAAATGGTTTCATTTGGATTAAAACATAATTTCTCACATGTCTTTATTAACTGACCCGTTTGATGAATTACATCATTCGGTCATAACTCATTGTCTCGATTAAGATCATAAACCACGTTTTGACTTGAGTGCACGTAAAGCGACCCATTTAATAGATTCCACCCCTTGGGATTTACCTTTATCACATACACTAGAATTAAGTCGAGTGTATACAACAATTAAGCTACGTTATAGTCTAACGGTGTAAGTAAAACTTACCTTATATTCATTCTCATTTACTTGCACTTAAAGCTCATATCCGCTTGACCCGTTTTGTTCGTTGATCCATTCCTCCCAAGCTTGCACCTAGCTTGACAAGATCAACCTTCACTATACTCATAAGATTAGTTAAGTTAGTCATAATATCCAATAACTAACACATACCATGAGTTCTTTCACACCATCATATCACATTCCCAATTATCATTGGGCTATATTTTACATGTATGGTGTGATCCATCTTTTAAACATGTGTTTCACATTTTATATGTGGGTAATCCCATGATTACCCAAATCAAGTTATCACCTCAATTTGCAAACAAGACCATTGAGGCGTTTCATCAAACACTTGGTGTGTACCCACCAAATTCAATTGATTTTCATGAGTTTAAGTTTGACCAAAACATACCCATTTACCAAATAATAATCATATCATGTTATTTAGACTTTTTAGCATAAATTCCTTATTACAACAACTCTTAAGAGTTAACTAAATCATTAAACATAAAGGGTTTCAACCTAGAGGTTAAACCCCAATTTTCACATATTTACATAGCCATATGACTAGAATCAAACATACATATAGAATGTGATTCGTAAGCAAATTAGGTATGATTGAGGCCCCCTAAAGCTAGAGAAACCTCCAACAATTTATAATCTTACGTTTTTGACAAAACCCAAGATTTTCACCATGATCAAAAATGCATTTAACATCAATTTCTACCAAATAAAAGGTACCTTGATGCTTATTAAACCTTAGATGATTTGTTTCTTGCTAAGGCATCGAAAAGCCCCTTGATTTGGCTTGGATTTGAGCAAGAGTTTGGTTTTTTAGGGTTTTTGGTTGAAGGAGATGAATCTCCAGATGATATACGACACACACACACAAATGTGTGTGTTCTTCCCCTTTTTACTGATATTAACACATAAGTTTGCCATTTTGGCAACTATGGTCCCTCTAAAATCCCCGAATGTAATTTTCTAGTGAAACTTAGCTAATCAAGCTAGTTTTTCTTGTAATATTTGCTCATTTATAAGATTGATAACATTAAATAGGTTAGTTCCATATTAGAACATAACCCAAGTTCTTATCGTTCGAGTCTCGTTTTATTATTTTGCTAATCACGCCTAATGGCGTAATTAAGCGAAACGGTTGATTTTTGGGGTGTTACATACTAAGTAATCAATAATTACCAAATAATATTTATAACCTTCAAGACTTAAAAGTGGTGACGTCCATATATCACAATGTAATAAAGAAAATGAGCATAAGGTATGCGAAAAAGAATCATTAAAAAGGCAAACGTTTATGCTTGGACAACAGACAAGCATGACAAAAGGGAAGATGTCTTACGTTTATTACATGAAATAAAACGATTTTAACAAAGAAACTCCATAACATATTGACCCGGATGACCAGGATGTGCCATCCTTGAAATCCTTCACAGAAAAGCCAAAGGGGTCATTATCAATAGATGTATAATTATCAATAGTGAATTGACAAGCAGACATAAGAATTTTGACTATGTAGGTATTGAACATGATATTTTTAAGGTATAAGGGTTTTGAGGCAAAGTTAAGGGTTAAGTTTCTCGAGCCCAAAACTGGAAGTTTATTACTATTGCCAATGATTATTGACGCTATTGGTGTAAACGTAGAAAACATGTCAATAATATTTTTATCTAAAGAGATATGAGAGGATGCACTTGTATCAAAATTCCATTATCATCACTATCGCCTGAATCCATGGAAAGAACATGAACCGCATCAACAAGCTGTGTGGGTTCAAGAGGGTATATCTTAGCAAGATGAGCATGTGCCGACCTTTGATTGTTACGAGTATTCTGAGATTGGTGAGATGCCTGCGGCTGCCATGGTTGAGACCTACCTTGAGTTGGGTAGGGACACGGGGGAGGGGTCCAATATGGTGGGGCCCAAAAGGGTAGGTAGTTGCATGGCTGTTGTGGTTGGTTGGGGTATGGTGGCGGTTGGTTGAAAGAACAGTTGTATGAGTGTTGTGGTGGTGTGGGTTGGTTGCGGTTGTGGTTATGGGTTGGGCCACGATGGTTGGAGTTGTTAGGCCGGTTATCGGGCCAGCGATTTGGTGGGTTACGGTTATTATAGTAGGGCTAGGAAGGATTGGGGTTTTGGCTGGGTTGGGATTGGGCCGTGGGTGGGTTTCGAGGCTGTGAAGAAGGTGGCGTAGTGGGTATGGCAGCAACAATGGCGGGGGTATTTGTGACAGCATCACGGGTCTTAAGATGACCAACCTCATAGATGAGTTGGTCAATATCGTCCTCCCACGATGGTAGAATTGGTTTAGGATTGAGGCTATGGTGTTATACCCCCTAGGAAGACCTTTAAAAAGATGAAGAACACGTTGTTGGTCATTCATAGGAATTCTAGGGCAATAAGTTGGTCGGTCAACTCGCGTATTTTCTGACAATATGATTCAAGGGTGGGCAAAGAGGCATGGGTGAGGTTGGCTAGCTCATGTTGTAGGGCTTGGGAACGGGGGCCTTTGTTGTTTACAAAGAGGCGTTTGACCCGTTGTCAAGCCTCTAGGGCTGTGGACTCATCGATTAAAACACGAAGTAGTAGATCTTCTAAAGTGGCAAACTTGGGAGAGTCTTTCGCGGGAGGCGGCGAACCGTCAATGTGACAAAACACATTGTAGCCCTTAGCATGAAGCATGACGAGCTTAATCCACGAGGCATAAGAAACTTTGGTACCATCTAAAACACGTACCTTGTGCTGGATATTATTGACCGTGTAAACCAGGTTGAGGTGTTTGGTGGCGGCATCATTATTTGTTGCTGAGTCCTTGGCTTTGTCCTCCATCCGGAAAGAAGACAAAATAAATAAATAAATAAAGGATGGCGAAGGGTTAAACCGGTCAAAATCAGTAGAAAGATGGTATGGATGAATCGAAATTCAAACTATGAGGGTGATACCATGTGAGACAACATAATCCGTTAGGTTTCTCATTCATGAATACCGTACATATATTGTTAGAATACAGGAGATAAATACGAAAACAAATAATCACAATGAATACATTTAATTACAACATAAAATGACCGATTATTGTGATCCACAATTATCGGCTAACAAATCCTAGTAAAGTTATGTAAGCCTGGATATCAAACCGACGAGACTCAACTAGAAAATGTAATTAGACTTGATAACTTATCCTAAAATATTGATTAAATTAATTTATCAATTAATTTAGGGGGGGGGGGGTACCAATAAAACTAAATGATGAAAAATAAAGATTAACTAAATAACCGAAACAGACTAAAGAAATAAGCTAAGCTGCAACTGTATTCAATTGATAGAAAAGTACTACCTAGGTTAGATTCCTACTCATGACTGACGAAATTCTACGGTTATGGAACTGGGATATTCAAATATTAATCTTAACGGATAAACTAGAGGATCCTCGACCATTCTCAGGGAAAAACCTAAAAGTTACATATAAGCCATTAAGCTACCGATTGAAAGGATTCCCTTACAGGCTTTCCTTCTCTAATGATAAAGTACCTGCAAGACAGTCTACCTTAAAGCGCGGAAGACTCACTACCCTAATAAGTTTAAGAATCCTGGGTTTAGAATGAGAAAACAAAGAAACAACATAACCGAATGATGAACACCCGAGGAAGTCGCTCCCATAGCTTGAAATCTTGAACCTTGCCTTTGAAATCACCCTGAGTTGCTACTTGTTCGTCCAAAAGTACAGAATTAATGTTATTTTTTCGAAATAGGGGTTTGTTGTGACTAACATAGGCCAAAAACAAGTTTTCTCGATTTTAAGCATGTCACGCCACACGTGTGGCGGGACGAGGGTATTTCCTCAACAAACTTGTTTCTTTTTCCTTCTTTCTCCAACTGCGACTCATCCGGACTTTCATATAAATTCACCACATTTCATAATTTTTATACCATTTATCATCCATCTATCTATGTATCTACTACCTCCAAATTAAATAAAATCTCTTTCATCATGTCTTCACCGATTGAGTAGACTGACGACAAAGTTCTAGCTTTGACGGTTGTGTGGTTAAATGTTGCCTAACTTGGTTAGTTTTTAGTTAGCAAAAGTTCGTTGTCGGCCAATACTTTGAAAGTTGAGATTATTTTGGGGAATATTTTAAGTATAGATTATTATCGGCTAACGAAGCAAAGTAAAAATATTCATATTATTACTATATTTACAATTTAAATATTTTAAAGATTATTACGGTGATGTTGAAATGTATATTATCTATTACAATTTAATATATTTTAGATTTTTAAAACATAAAACTATAAGCGGGAGTAAAAATATATACACATCCAAATCCCAATGGGTATACCTGATATCTGCAGATATGCTCTATACCAAATGGATAATACCCGACAAATATCCGATAGGTAATGAGACGCGTATGAGATGAGATTTATAACCGAACATGGGTATGTGATTAGCCATACAGGACCCGTTGTCATTACTATTTTTGGTAAAAAAAAATCAAATCATAAAAGGTTATCACTAATTTGTTCATTTTTTTCAAACTGAATGAGTTCATGGAAACCCACAAAAGTGGGCTGAATCTGCCTCTACGTAAAGTATCAACTATGTATCCCATTACATTAGTGATTAGCTAAACAAAGTTCTCCCATGTACGCAGGGGCGAGGCGTATGTGAGGGCCACGGGTGGCCCTGGCCTCCCTGTTTTTTGGCGCAGTAGTGGAAATTTGCGATTTTCGTAGGTAAATTTAGTCCAGGTTGAGTCCGGCCCCCTCCGATTTGCCACTACCGATAAAAAAAAATTGAGTCCGGCCCCCGCCGATTGGCGAACCAAGCTTCGCCACTGCATGTACGCTCAATAAGTGTGGATAGCCATGTACAAGTTAACATATTGTCCAGCGGTAGATGCTATACAAGGCACAAGAATCTTTATTAATAGTTATTTTATACACTTCTTACCAGCTCAAAGACTCGGATGGTAAACAAATCCAACATATATAACATACAATTCTGAAGCAAATAGTACATTCATTTAACTATTCAAGCTTAAAATGATATCCAGCTTAGGAGAGCATCTACCCCTGGACAATATGTTAACTTGGCCACATTTCAAAAGTTTGACGTGGCCTGCCATTTGGCAATGCATTCCCCAGTTGCAGCTGAACAATACCAAGAGAAAGTTGTTGCATTAATTAGGAGAGGTGGAAATGCTTGAGGCTGTTGTGCATATTCTGTAGGCATTGTTTGCTGAACCGGACTCGTAACAGCTGTTGAGGTGGCAATATTTGAAGAGGTTCAGCGGACGCATATAATGATGTGGTGGTGGATACTGTGACAGCAAACACCCAGATAGCGGCTGCACTTACATAGAATGCTGTTGTGACGTGGCGTGCGGGATTTGCTGAGCAGGGTGCTGTTAATATGGGTAGTGTTGTTGATAAGCCTGCTGGTACTAAGAGGCCGCTTTCAGTGATACCCCCAACTCGATAGTAGAGTTAAGTTATATATATATATTTTTAAAATCAAAGGGTAGTCATATGAAATTAATATAAGATCCTCTATATGTTTTCTTTTAAGTTTTTCTATGCTCATTTTAATGTTAGTTTGTCTCAAGTGTGCCCCTATTCTTGTACCTTGTAGATAACAACTAGACATAACTAAAAAAGAAACAAATGCTATAGTAACCAAAACTACAAAGAAAGACATGCATCATTTTATCGGTGTTAATAGGTGAAGAATACATATTAGCGATTACAGAAGCAAAGCTCTCATTTCAACCAACACATGAGTGCATGTCAAGCAGTTGGATTCCAGTTAAGCAGATAGTTGAGATGCTATCTATGTTGCAAACGCACAGGATGCAGAAGTGTAGAGCTTATCAACCGCGTCTGTAAACTTTAATTATATTCTCCTGTGACAACATTAGAGAAAGACATTAAGGTGATTATCAAATAAAATTATTTAAAAGTATATGTAGGTATATTTAAGAGGCATCGAAACACCCCTTATTGATGGTTTCCTGTTTTGCATCTTATATGCTTGGATTAAGGTTGATCATGGATGAACAAGAGTATGCATCACAATTGATGCAGGGACTCGGTAATAGTAACAGAGGGTGGGAGTATTTTGTAAACAAACTTAATATTATCCACACACAAATGTTTACATAAGAAAAGCTATTTATACACAACTAAATGACGGTTAATTAACTGCCTAATAACTAACCGACACAACTAAACATAACCGACATAATAATACAGACATGACTTTCTGTTTTGGCGCCAAACTTCTGCACAGTTGACTTTTCTGAAGTCAACAGAATTTCCTTGATTATAATCTTCCAACATTCACGCCCCTAATCAAGAAATTCGTATTTGATTCTCTGTTCGTGTTCATCCTCTTTTGTGCAGTCCTGTTCTTCTTTCGATCATCTTTTCTTTCTTGAATCGTTTCTTAAACCTTCTATCTTTGATGATGATCCGATATTAACCTTTGAGAAATTGATGTTAAAAGGATTATCACAATCCTTAACCTTTACGGTTTCTGCCATCTTGGCCTTTCTTCTACGATCATCACGATCGGACAAACAACTAGGAATTAACGTGCACTCGTCTTCTCTTCCCATTGCATCAACATCTTCGGAGATTAACGGTGTCTCTCTACACTCGTCTTCTGTCTCCACACAATAAACATCTTCGGATTTCTCTAATATCGAATAAATTACGGTTCTTGATCGAAACTTTCGTTGCTTTCTGCCTTGCCGGAACTCCTCGCCGGAAAACGACTTCTGCGTTTTGTCTTTTAAATCTGTTAAGGCCTTCGACTGCATTCTTTTCTTGATAATTATGATAACAATATCCAAGTCTGAATCAAACAAACACTCGCTGTTGTTCGATTCCGTTTCTACTATAACTTCCGATCAGTTTTGCAAAACAGGGGATCGGATTTTTCTGCACAGGTTCGTCTTCTTCGTCTTTATCTTCCCAAGAGCGTCTCGCTCTGATACCAATTGATGGTTTCCTGTTTTGCATCTTATATGCTTGGATTAAGGTTGATCATGGATGAACAAGAGTATGCATCACAATTGATGCAGGGACTCGGTAATAGTAACAGAGGGTGGGAGTATTTTGTAAACAAACTTAATATTATCCACACACAAATGTTTACATAAGAAAAGCTATTTATACACAACTAAATGACGGTTAATTAACTGCCTAATAACTAACCGACACAACTAAACATAACCGACATAATAATACAGACATGACTTTCTGTTTTGGCGCCAAACTTCTGCACAGTTGACTTTTCTGAAGTCAACAGAATTTCCTTGATTATAATCTTCCAACACTTATATCATCTACAACACCAAATTAGCACATTCATATGGGTCATCCATGTTTTTTTTTTTGTTCAACGCATTAGCGGTTGTTTGACCTTTTTCATTCAATTCTGAATTAAAGGATAGAGTCTAAAGAACAGTTTTAGTCATTATCTTAGTTCAATATCAAAATTCAATGTTTTTTCGAAACTATTTTGACCCGATAATGTGTAGATTTATTTTCCTTTTTTTACTTTACCTAAACTAGAGTTTTGACCCAACCAAAACACCCATTTTGCAGCCTCTATTGGTAGTGTTACAGAATGCATACCTTGGAAAACATCCACAACTTCAGTGTCTTTCTTGAGCCTGTGATAACATTAATCAAAAGTAATTAAACATGTTAGGAATAAAAATAATAATAGAATCATCAGTAAAGACCAATTGAGATCAATAATAATATGTACTCCAAAGAACAAAGATCATCTTGTCTGGAGTTTTGCGATAAGTCATCATAAACACACAGTGGACATAGATGATACTAAATGACAACATAGTCATATAAAACAACAATATCAGGTCATTAGACAAGACATGTCAAAAGTATATACTATGCTTTTTTATATCTTTTATCAACTTAAATATTGTTTTTATACAATTTTTATATATTTGACCTCCTAACTTTTTGCCTAGCTTAATATAATTACAAAAGCTTAAATTTGGCAATATCAAAGATAAACCAAACGAAGTTAAAAAAATATCTATACCTTGCTGGTATGCTTTACAAGCATTCTGTTCTTTTAGAATTTTAGCTCCCTCGTTTGGAACGTAGCGTCTGCCTTGGTCATAAATAATGAAATCTGGCTGATCAAGCAGAAGTAGAGTTTCCATGTAGGGATACAAAAATAATAGAGAACTACCACTAATCCCAAGATTCTTGATCAATTCTGAATAGGGCTCATACACAGCCACTGAATAATAATAACGATGTCCCTGCCTCGGTCCATAAACTTGAATTATTGATTCACCGCTGTTCATAATTCCCCTTACTCTTGTGTTAACAGTGTATAGCTTTGTGAATCCACCATCGTCCATCATCCATATATTACTGGCCTTAATATCTTTTTCAATAACAACAAGAGACTCCCTTAGCTTAGACACGATCAAAGAAAGACCATGCATGCTTGCTAAACAATCCGGGAGATTTACTTCTCTGAATTCTTCAGTTGTCAGGTCAAATGAAATAATCAGAACATACCACTTACTATCAATCAAATCATCATAGGCAAGCCAATAAAGAAACCCATCTACAACTACCTGCGACCTATAAAATTCAACTGATTTACGAGGGAGCTTTCCATATGAACTCCTCCACGCCCCCGTGCTTAATGTGAAAACCTCAACTTCCGGAAGGTCTGTCCGCAACCTAACAGGCGTAATCCTGACGATCTTAAGGTCAGCTGTCTCACGGGAAACACCAAAACCTACACAGTGTTCATGCCAATCATATACCACATCAGGCATAACAACAGCAAAAGCTTTCTTAATGGAAAGATTCCATATAACAGCCATCCAGGTATCCGGACCGTCACGAGGGTGCTTATAAATACCATACAAACAAAACAAGCCGTGAGAGCAGCCTATTATTTCAGGATAATAATAAATAATGTCAAACAACACTGGAGGAAAAGGATCATCATCAACAGGAACTACTGAAAAACAGTCTTGCTCTAACTTATCATGACTTGCAAATAGATGTAGCGGCTGTGTGTGTGGAAGGCTAGAATAATAATGAGCAATAATAAAGTGAGAGCTCTCGATTAGAGACTTGCATGTTTTGGAGACGCATCGGAATCGAATTAATGATTTGATAGGAAGCCTTTTCATGATTTCCACTTGGATTTCCACCGGTATGCGGTCTAACATCTTGATTTTTATTTGATTTCGAATTGAAGTTTGAAGATGTAGGGTTTCTAGGGTTTATGGGAGATGATGATAGGCCGCCAGGGGTGCATGTAATGTCAATTTTTTATGCTTGTATTTCTTATTTATATGGAAACTTTTTTGGGCTATTATATATGGCTTTCTAAAGGGTCAGAACCATAGTTGTCAAAAGCGCGTCTTGACGCGCCTAGGCTCGAGGCACACCAAGTGCGCTGCGTCCTGTGAGGCGCGCACCTAGGCACTGAGGCGTACTATCAGGGCTGATTTCCGGTCAAATTCAGGCTAAAAGTTGCATAAACCTATAAAACATCCTAAATAAGTAATGAACAAGTCCTAAACAACCCTAAAACATCCTAAAGTAGCCCCTAAACAAGCCTAAAACATCTTTAGAATCCCTAAAAAAATATTTTATACTATGCGCATAATTATAAAAAGCCGTCGTTTTTTTATGAATAGTTACCGAACGAGATTTTTTGTTCGTGTTCGTTTGTTAAGAAAACACCCATGTTCGTGTTCGTTTGTTTTCGTTTGTTAATTTTGTTCATTAACGCACACGAACAAAAACGCATATTAATGAACACAAAGAAGCGTTCATGAACGGAAACAAACACAAAGAAACCCATATTAACTTTCAAATAAGATCAAATTCACATAATTTAAGAAATTAACTAAACGCAACCAAAATATAACTTAGTTATACAAACATACATGGTACTTAACATAATGTTGGTTAACATAATGTTGGTAAACATAATGAAGTAGTCTCTAAAAAAACTATGATCGCATTTTAAACTTGAGGCCTTCATTAATTATTTATTTAATGATTATACTAAAAGTATGGTTATATAGTCATATACTTACCTCATATAAAATTGGTTATTTATTTGGGTAAAATAATAAAAAAAAAATTAAAGAATGTAAAAAACATTATAAATATTAAAAACTCTATTAAACTATCAAACACAAACGAACATAAATGAACATGTTACCGTACGTTCACGACCATAAACGAACGAACACAGCCTCTGTTCATGTTCGTTCGTATTCGTTCATTTACTAAACGAATGAATACAAACGAACTTGCCGCCGAACGGTTTATTAACTTTTCACTGAAAGTTTAGTTTGTTTGCAACCTTAATTGTTATTCTTATAAATAATATTTTTAATATTGACTTAACATTACATGAAATCAATTACAATAACACGTAACATTACATGAAATCGATTAATACTTTTTGCGTTAACAAAACTTACCTATTGGATCATTTTTATAAATTATAGTTTTTTTTATACATTATCAATCTATTAATAAGTCATGTTTTAATTAAAATACAAATGGATCTTGTGATAGGGATGAGCATTTTTTCCTGAGTACCTATACCTGTACCCATACCGTACTTGTACCAGTACCCGTAAACGTACCGATTTTGAGTACTCGGTACAGGTATCGGTACCCACTTTTACTGATTTCGGTATTCGATACTTTCGGTATCGGTACAGGTAAAAATAGTACGGGTACCAAATTCTATATACTATTGAATTTTATTATATGTTTTACTTAATATTATGGTATTTATGGTATTCGTATCAATTTTACCTATTTGGTACCTGTATAATATTGATACTCGTAATTGTTTACATACTTGGTACCAGTACGAGTGCTCAAAAAAACAAAAAATAACAAAATGGTACCAAAACGGGTACCGTACCGATACCCGTACCGTGCCTACATATTCGGTATGGTACTCGGTACCCACTTTTGTTCAAATTCGGTACGGGTACGGGTATAGGTACGTGTACGGTACCGATCTCATCCCTATCTTGTGGTTCTTACATTAGAACTGTTGTTTTAGAACCGATTGGAACTGATAATTCATATAAATTGTAACTCTTCGTAATTTTGTAACCGTGATATTTAATAAATTTCCCCGTATATTTGGACGTTGCTGCATTTTTCCTATGAAGCCCTATTGTGTTATAATCATATACTAGTTTTTATCCCGGGAGCGTCCCGGGTTGAAATATCTAATATCACATAATAAAATATCTAATATGACAACATAATTATTGACTTGCCAAGATATGATTAATGAATATTATTATTATTATTAAACAAATCTCTGTCATAAGTTATCATATTATTATTTTAAAAAATTCATGGGTATCACCTAATCCCAGGCCTGACCTAAACCCACAATTTTTTTTAAACTAATCCTAAACCTGACACAATACCTGTCGGGTTACAAAAAATAGTCGTTTTTTTCTCCGTTTTTTATATAGCACTATGGTACTCGTTGGAAAGATAATGAAACACTTGTTAATTTGGTGTAATTTTTTCTTTAAAAAATCTCGTATATAAAAGATATTAACGTTTAATAGTTATGAGAGAAAACATGAGAGAGAAAATAATAAAGATTTAATATTTACATTTAGTAGATTAGGTATTTAATAGATTAGGTTAAACCATATTTATTTATTTATTTTTTTAATTGGTTTAGAGTTGCCACATCACATCCTATGTGGAATCTCTCAAAGGAGAGATTGCATAGGAGTATGACATGTAGGATTAATCACTTTGCAATATATATATATATATATATATATATATATATATATATATATATATATAAGGATCGGTTCAAATAAAAAGTTTAAAAAACATGCGAAGCGTGCGAAGGCTTCTACGCGCGTTTTCTTGAAGGGTAGTATCGTCATTTTACTCGATATTTAAAACCCATATCTTTTATAAAAGGATCAGATTTTCAAATTCGTATTTACTCTGTTTTTAGATTTTGAATTCAGTATAAATCAATCATAAATCAGTTCATTCAATCATAAATCAGTTCATTCTCTTTCGATTATATCTCCAAACGATTTTCCTTTATTCATTCATTAAAGATGTCTGTGAATAATGATTGTGCAGGTATGATTTGAGCTATCTATTACGTAATGTGTTGTTCGATTGCTTTCTTTTTAATGATTTCGTTTTCTGTTTAGTAGAATTTGAATTAAATTCAGCTTTTTTTTATTGATTGTACGTTGTTTTTCTATTTATGGAAGCATTACGTTATTTGTTCTTAGTTTTGTTATTAAATTCATCTTTTTTTGTTTAATTTCTTTGTATTAATGATAGTTTTTACGTTATTTTTTTGTGTTTTTGTTTGTTTCATATCACAATGTCACAATTTTACGTGTTTTTTTTGTTTGTTTTATTATATTCATGTTACGTAACTTTCATTACGTTATTTCATTACGTTATTATATTTTATGCTTTTATTAGGCCATTTATGTTACTATGTTAATAGTTATTACGTGATTTCAGGTTTAATTTTCAATGATAGAGGTGAAAGTAGTTCTACTCAGACTGTTTCAACAGTTTATAAACCACAAGTTGCCTCTTCTATGACGCCATGTGTTGATATGGTATTTCCATCGATTGATCATGCGTATGAGTTTTATGTGACATATGCAAAAAATGTTGGATTTAGTGTTCGCAAAGGAGGTCAATATGTTCATGGTGAGATTCTTAAGTTGAAGCATTTGGTTTGTTCAAAGGAAGGATTCAAATCTTGTAAAGCGTTTGATAGTCTTCAAAATGGTAAAAGTAGGAATAAACCATCGCAGAGAACAGGTTGTAATGCTCATATAGTTTTTTCGTCAGAGAATGGACAAAATTTTAAAGTTTCAAAGTTTGTTGAAGAGCATAACCATTATTTGGTTTCTCCAGAAGATATGCAATTTCTTCCATCATCACGTAATTTGACATATCAACAAATGCAAGTGTTATGCAATATGTCCAAAGTAAACATGGGTCCTGTTAAGGCTTTTAATCTAATGAGGACAATTTATGGTGGTTTTGAACAAGTTGGTGCTACTGCTGCAGATTTCAAAAATTTTAAAAGGGATTTGAACTTATATATTGGTGAGTATGATGCGGATATGGTAGTTAATATGCTGCAGAAGAAGCAGGACTTTCTTCCTGATTTTTATTTTGAGTATAGTCATGACACTAAACGACAGTTAACTGGATTATTTTGGGCTGATGAGCATGCAAAAAGAAGTTATAAAGTTTTTGGTGATGTTGTTTCATTCGATGCTACTTTCAATTCTAACAAGTAAGTTCATTACGTAATTATGTTATTCATTTTACGTAATTATTTCAGTTTAATTAATTAATTTATTTTTTTCTTTTTTAGATACAAGATGGTATTTGTTCCATTTACCGGTATCGATAATCACTGCAACAATATAACTCTAGGTGCTGGATTGCTGAGTTCAGAGACAATTGAATCCTACTCATGGCTGTTAACTTGTTTCAAGAAGTGTTTTGGTAAAGAACCGCTTGTTGTAGTTACCGATCAAGATCCTGCTATAAAACAAGCAGTTGCATCAGTTTTACCAAATAGTAGGCATAGATTGTGCATGTGGCACATCATGAAAAAGGTTGCTGATAAGGTATATGTCATTTTTGCTATGATTTTTGATTTTTTGTATGTTACGTATTTTGATAAGGTATATTACGTGATTATTTTTTATGATATGATTTTTTTGATTTTGTGTATGTTACGTGATTTTCAAGGCTTTTTATTTGCATAACATATTTTTATTACGTGATTATTCAAATTCATAACAATATGTGTTTTTGTTATTTTTATAGGTTGGTCCTGCATTATGCAACAATGATGATTTTAAACAGCGTATTTGCGACATTGTTTGGACAGATTCTATTTCACCAGAAGAGTTTGAAAAGGGATGGGAGCAACTTGTTTTTGATTTTAATCTCTTTTACCACGACTGGTTGTGTGACATTTATTCAAATAGAGCAATGTGGATTCCTGCTTTTTATCGCGATGAGCCAATGTCAGGTCTTATGCGTACTACTTCAAGATCTGAATGTGAAAATCATTTTTTTGGTCAAGTTTCAAATGCTCAATTAACGCTTCTTGAGTTTATTAGTCATTTTGATACTGCCATGGAATCTCAAAGGTATACTCATAGGAAAAATGATCATGAGACGAGGTATAAAACACCGGATATTTGGACTGATTATCCTATTGAGGTGCAAGCTGCGAAATTATATACAAGAAGTATTTTCTTTGATGTCCAAGAAGAAATTTACGGATCTGTGCATAAATGCATAAATGTCTTTCTTTCACATGAAGGAGATATAGGGACGTTTCTAATAAAAGATCGTTCTGCGTATGGTGACGGTTTGATAGAGGTATGTATAGTTTATTTTTTTTGTTACGTAATTTTTTACATATCATTGTAACAGACATTACGTAATTACCTGTTTCATTAGTCTCTCACTTTCATATACCTCATTACGTATTTTATTTTTTTATGGAGATCTTTTTTGTATTGCAGGTTAAATTTAACCTGGAAGATTTGACAATTTTATGTTCTTGCAAGCGTTTTGAGCGATATGGTTTATTGTGTCGACATGCATTTTTAGTTTTAAGGTTGTGTGATATAAATGAAATTCCCAGCAGATACATTCTTGATCGCTGGAGGAGTGATGTTATTTGTAATAGTCTTTCTCGGTCGAGCTTGTCGTTGGTGATGCATACTGATGAAAATGGGGACCATCAAAGTGTTAATGGTGTTGTTCGTGATATAATGCATTTGAGTGAGTATGTAGTTAATAAGTTGATTACTGATTTTGAAAAGTTGAAGCTGTTTAGAGACGAGCTAAAAGCGACGAAAGAGAAGACAGATGAAGTTGGTATTCAGAGGATATCAGCCAAGAAGAAAGAAATTATTCAAGCTATTATTGGGGCTCCACATCAAACTGAGGCTGATGTTCGTGTTCCTCATGGTATTAGGAATAAGGGTTGTGGGTCACGCAAAAGGTTTAAATCAAAACGTGAACAAGCGATTAGGTGCAGGGAAGAGATCAAGAAATTGCAAAGTATGTGGGGGTAGTGGTCATGATAGGCGCACCTGTGAAGTTCTTAAAGGGACTGCAACAGCTAACAACAAAGGGAAAGAACCCGTCAATGAAGCAGATGCGGATAATAGTCTAGATTCGGAATATGAAGTTGGCGATGATTGATTATGTTTTTTTGTTAAATTGACATTGAAACATTTTCTTTTTTACATTGTTACGTGATTTTTTTGTACACATATGGTTTTTTTTGCATTTCATTACGTAATTAGTTGACATGCTACGTAATTGTATCATAGCATAATCATTCACATATAACCATTACTTTACATTTTTTTTTCACATGTTACGTAATTTTATGTTAGGTAACCATTATCAGTTTCATACATGATTAACATATAACCATTATCATACATGTTTTTTGTATGTTACGTAATTGTATTTGTATGTTAGGTAACCATTATCAGTTTCATACATAATCATTCATACATTATCATTCAACATAATCAGAAACATACATAATCATTCATATAATGTAGTATGTGACAAGCAAAATGTTAAATTGTATCAGGACATTTGTCATACATAAACCAAATGTTAAATTGTATCATGACATTTCCGACACGTGGAATTAAAACTATTTCAAACATGATCATTTTGTCTTTTCACAAGAGTTTGGAATAAGTTCTTCTTGTACTTCGCCTTCTCACTTATTCCTTTTGATGAAACTCCCTAGCCAGACGATCAATTAAATTTTTATTTTTGTTGGCATCGGAGAGTAGGATTTTTGATAGATATTTGTAGCGAAGGTCATCAATCTGCATTTGTTGAGCTGCTCCTTCTTTTTGAAAATCAGTTACCCATTTTCTTCTATATGTGCTCATGAAAGTCTCCATATGTCTCATTGTGAACACCCCACAATCGATTTTGTTCTGTGAAGTTCTCCATTCCATTTGGACTCTCACTGGATTTTTACTTACCATTTTAGGAGTCATGGGGTGTTCATTGACCATCATATAGTTGCATAAAGCTTCTTTCTGCATACATTACGTAATTTTACCATAAGCATTACGTAATTAACTAACATCAAAATAATATTAAGTAAAAATATTTTTTTTTACCAATGGCACTACGATGTTGTCATATTTGCTATTAGCTCCAAGCTTGCTGTTGTCTAGTATTTCTATCTTCGGGTTCTTCATGTTGAAACATATTACATATATGTGGTTCGAAGATACGATGGGCATGAACAACAAATCCACCTCATTGATTGATTTTATTTCATTTTTGCTAAGTGCAAGATTTAAGTTCGCTGTCATGGTGTCCATTCGCTTTAAATCATCATATTGAGGCGTGAAGCAGTCACTTGGCTGTTGTAACACCCCGCCCCTCTCATCACCAATATTGTCCGCTTTGCCCATCCAGAGCTCACGGATTTGTTTTTGGTTGCCCAAGTGGAGACTTCCCAGGAGGTCACCGCTTAACTGTGGAGTTCTCCTCTCATCCAATAACATTAAGCCCCAAAACGCGTTGGTGATTTAAGAGGCAAGACATTACTTATGAACCAAGGATCTCTCCTGGCCACGGCCGATGTGGGATTTTCCTGGGGTGTCACATTCACCCCCTGTTAGAGTCTCATCGTCCCTGATGAGGTGTGCACCCACCATCCCGAATGGCACAGGAGTGGCTCTGATACCATCTGTAACACCCCGCCCCTCTCATCACCAATATTGTCCGCTTTGCCCATCCAGAGCTCACGGATTTGTTTTTGGTTGCCCAAGTGGAGACTTCCCAGGAGGTCACCCATCCTGGAATTTCTCCCACATGAGCACGCTTAACTGTGGAGTTCTCCTCTCATCCACTAACATTAAGCCCCAAAACGCGTTGGTGATTTAAGAGGCAAGACATTACTTATGAACCAAGGATCTCTCCTGGCCACGGCCGATGTGGGATTTTCCTGGGGTGTCACAGAAAAGTAGCCGGTGCAAGTTATGTTGTAGCTTCCAAAACACGACGTCGTTGTAGCTCATATGTTATTATCTCTTCTCTTATTCTCTGTTTCTCTAGTTCTCGATGGATTATTGCTCTCATATCATGGATCAGAGAGATTTAAGCTAATTAAACTCATATCTCAAGCCGGTGCAAGTTATGTTGTAGCATCCTTGATCATCTTCTTGTAATTACTTTTCAGTTGTTATCCGAGAGATAGCGGTCAACGATGAAGACAACCTGAAAGTGGATACCATGGATCAGAGAGATTCAAGCTAATTAAACTCATATCTCAAGTCGGTGCAAGTTATGTTGTAGCATCCTTGATCATCTTCTTGTTCAACACACACCAGCTTTTTCATCACAGTTTCCAACCACTAATACCAGATTGATGATACTCAATTTCGGTTGATATAAAGTATATCAGAGAAAGATTTAGTTGAAAGTGGATACAATGGATCAGAGAGATTTAAGCTAATTAAACTCATATCTCAAGCCGGTGCAAGTTATGTTGTAGCTCATATGTTATTATCTCTTCTCTTATTCTCTCTTTCTCAAGTTCTCGATGGATTATTGCTCTCATATCATGGATCAGAGAGATTTAAGCTAATTAAACTCATATCTCAAGCCGGTGCAAGTTATGTTGTAGCTCATATGTTATTATCTCTTCTCTTATTCTCTCTTTCTCAAGTTCTCGATGGATTATTGCTCTCATATCATGGATCAGAGAGATTTAACCTAATTTTACGTCTTAAATGAAAAGTCAACAAAGATGTTAAATTTTGATCTGAAGCGCCTCGCTTAGGCCTAAGCGAGGCGCTTCGAATTAAAAATCAGCTCTTCTAGCCCCCTCGTACTGACCTCCTCGGAATGAGTTCAAAGCGCCTCGCTTAGGCCTAAGCGAGGCGCTTTGAGGGGGTGGAAATAGAAGGTGGGGGTGCCAATAGACAGAGCCATATGAGATATGTTTGTCAATTATGATATTAAAATTATCAATACTCGTTCCAAACCCATCTCGTTGCTATCCATATGCGAAAATCTGGAAAAGATAATCCTTAGGAAACTAATGTGTTATTTGCAATAGCTTTCTTTGTTGGTTCATTTCCCGCATAAATTGACCACGAAGACTTTGGTGGACAAAAAATCAACGGAAAATTGTCAAATTGGCCTTTGACCGAGGCGTTTTGCAAAAATAGCCCCCTCAGCCGACTAGGGAAAGACGGCTCCCGATTCCCGAGACACCCGAGCCGGCTTTTGTTTCAAATCCCCACGGCCCAATTACCGTCTGCCACGTGTCCCGAGACACCCGAGCCGGCTTTGAAATTTCCGAGGCGACTTTGACTGAACAGGAAAAAGTCTTCTCCGTGGCGACTTTTCCCAAGGCGGCTTTGAAATTACCGAGGCGACTTTAAATAACCAACGGGAATTTGAATTACCGAGGCGACTTTAACTTTCGGGAAGCGACTTTGTACTTTTATATCTCCAAAAGTCGCCACGGAGATGACTTTTTATACACGTCGTCTTGGGAATCGTCTCTGCAACGTGTATAAATACCCCATTTCACTTCACAAAATTTGTACCCTCTCTCAATCATCTATACTAAACCTTCATCAAACCTTACAACTTTCCGATCAATGACATTTTTATTTTTAAATCCTCCACTTTTCCAACCGAAGCCGACCGGCTTACGAATATATTGTCCGGTTCGATTATACTTGGATCGTTGTTACATCTGCGTACAGCTACTTGGATCGTTGTTGCATTTGCGCGTGGGTTAACCCGTGTAGAATGCATCGATGATGTGGTGGTCTACATTATTGGCAAGTTCATTCGCCTCCCAAATTTATGTCTCGGTGGTCGACGTGTGCACACTGGAACTATTGTTACATAAAACGAGGAAACGTCTCTGATTTGTCTATGTAGACCACATACACCATTCGAAACGGTTCAAAGCAAGGAAACATCTAACATTAGGATCTAGTTTTCAATAGTTCGTTAAATATTTAGTATTACAACACTTTCGTGTAATAGTTCAGTTTTTGTAATTGTTGTTGTGTTACAAATTGTAATATTGTAATATTTGGATTAATAAAAACATTAATATTTTATAAAAACATATATATTTTTCGTGTAATATTTCAGTTTTTGTAATTGTTGTCGTGTTACAAATTGTAATATTGTAATATTTGAAAAAGTCGTCTCCGTGGCGACTTTTGGAGATATAAAAGTACAAAGTCGTTTCACGGTTCCCGAGACGTCTTTGAGACGGTTCCAGAGACGATTCAAATCCGTGTGCGGATTCTTTGAGGGTTCCCGAGACGGCTTTGGAAACCGTCGCATTATTTACCGTGTGCAAATTTTTTGTATATAAATAGAGGAACAGTGGTTGAAACTCATAACTCACACAAATCCCACGATAAAAACTAAAAAAACACACACCCGCCAAAAATATGATCACATGGACCGAAGAGGAAGAGATGGCCCTTGTGGTCTGCCAAAAGGACGCCTCGAATGACCCGGAAATTCAACTTCTTCCCCCCGGGACGATGGGTCAGCCTTCCCCCGGAGGGGTTTTGGGCTCGAGTGTTTAGCGACTTCGTTGAACACATTGGCACCAACACCACCAAGACCGTCCGTGACCTCCAGTTCAAGTGGGGCGACCTCAACATCAAATGTGAGAGGTGGAACACCATATACGAGCAACAAGTTACCGAAGACCCGGAGCTTGATGAAGAGTTGGCTATCGAATTCACTCACTATGAGTATGGGGTTCGATACGGCAACGATTTCGAACATGTTGAGGCATGGCGATTGTTGCAGCCCCAACTTTAAGTTTTTTTTCTTTGTTATGTATTTTTTTTATGTTTTCCTATTATTATGTTTAATTTTTAATGAAATGTTTTTATTTATGTTTTTATATTTACTTTTAGACTTATAAAAAACAATCAACTTATAAAAATATTTAACATAATATAAAAAACAATCAACTTATAAAAATATTTAACATAATATAAAAAACAATCAACTTATAAAAAACAATGTGGGAACCGTCATGAAGACGACTCCAGTATTTCGGGAGCCCTCTTTGACAGATCCCAACCGCCTTCGGAAACGCCGCAGGCTGTCGACACGTGGCAGAAGGTAATTGGTCCGTGGGGGATTTGAAACAAAAGACGGCTCGGGTGTCTCGGGAATCGGGAACCGTCTTTCCCGAGTCGGCTGAGGGGGCTATTTTCGCAAAACGCCTCGGTCAAAGGCCAATTTGGCAATTTTCCCAAAAATCAAATTCAAAGTCAACTTCCTTTGTATGACTACACTCTTACACGTTATGTATTGTATGTTGTAAAACTAATTCTAACTTGGTTGGCAAGCAAAGGATTAAGAAAAAAAAAAGGGACAGAAGGTTTTGAATAATGTTGGAAGCTTTAATCGGTTTATTTTATGTAACTACACCATTCGAATATGTCTCTAGCATGGATATGGTGTAATTTTGTATGAGCCATACGCATAGGATGGTCTCATACTTGTACTTGATGTACACGTATGGAGACATACGGGTAGACTGATGTAAGCGTATGGCACTTGCACTATAAATACCCCCATGCCATTCTTGTTTAAAAAAGATCGGAGTATATGATGATCATCTGTGAATGATCATCTGTGACTGTTGGTTTTAGTTATGCGTGAGTATATGATGATCATCTGTGAATGAAACAACTCACTTAGTCAAAGTTTGACTAACTGTGCATTTCAGGGGGAGAATGTGTCGAATGATGATCAATCCTCACATTTTCGGGTTTCAAGGGTAAATTGGTCCTTTATGAATGTTTAAAATCATTTCCCGAACTTGAAACCGGGTCCTTGTGTGTTTAAATTGAGTTTTGTGTATGCATGGGCAAAATGGTAATTTTCTGAATGTTTAAAAGGTCATACGCTTGTGTGTTGGTGTCACACATATAGTGGAAAGGCGTATGAAGCTGTTATCTTTGTGCCACTTTTGAAAAATTGAAAAGTTGAGAGTGTAAAAGTGTCATACGCGTGACAGTTTTACACGTATGAGTTTCTCACATGGGTTAGAGTGATGGACGCATATGGTGAAGGACTATATATAGAAGAGTAATCAGGGATGAGATCGGTACCGTACCCGTACCCGTACCTATACCCGTACCCGTACCGAAAATACCCGTACCGATTTTGAACAAAAGTGGGTACCGAGTACCGTACCGAATATATAGGTACGATACGGGTACGAGTACGGGTATAGGTACCGGTATTTCGGTACGGTACCCGTTTGATACCATTTTGTTATTTTTTCTTTTTTGAGCACTCGTACGGGTACCAAATATGTAACACCCCAACCGATGGCGGAAACATCGAGGTGTCACGTAGTGACGATTGCTCAATAGCTCATGGTACTAAAGTGTAAATTTGAATACATTGATTAAATAGTTTATTACATTGAAATGAAATACAACGATACAATGATTCTAAAGTATCAAGTCTAACTAAAATACAATGAAATCAAAGCTTAATTATAAATCCAAAAGCTTAAAAGAAGCGTCTCAAAATAACCTGAAACATGTACAAAAATGGTATATGTCAATACAAAAATGTATTGGTGAGCATACCCTGTTTTGAATACATATAGTAGAAAAAGTGTTTCGCAATTCACGTGTTATACTGTCTACAATTTAGTGTTCAAGCTGTGTACAAATGCTACCCAAAATCAAACCTTTGTTTAATGAATCAAGAGTCACACATATATATAGTATTCGCTCATAGTAGGCGATGAATAATCGTTCACACATAACAATAATTAAGTACTATTTATTGCTATGCTAGGCCGCAGAACGGTTAATGATTCAGGTCATAAGTACACACTATCAGCGAATCAACAAGTAAAACACATACAAGAATTGCGATTGTGAATATATGATAAACCATGATTAAGTGAGTGAAGTAATAAGCGTACATGAGTCACCCCAAAAGTGTAAAACATGAAAAAGGGGAAAGATATACTCACAGTTTGCGAAAGCGATCAAAATCCACTTAAGCGGTTGTGAGCTAAGTAATGGGAATTCCGAGGAATTCAACCTATAATGTGTAAGAATACTAATAAGGAAATGTCTAAAAAGTCTAAGGTAACTAGGGTCTAAGGCATTAGGGTTTGCTAAGTCGATTTGGGGAATTAGAGTTTTAATGATAAATCGCGTTAATGTAAAAGTTGTATATCACAAATAATATATGAAACATTGTATATGTGGTTTAGGTAATATAATTATTACCTATTGAATATTTAGATAAAATTATGTTTGAATAATTAAGACGAAATAATTTAGTTAATTACTTTAACTAAATTAAATAAATACAATAATCATTAATGTATAAATAAATAAATAATTATGTGTTTCACAATGATTTAACAAATGGTAATTAAGATTTTCAAACATAAAACATTTCTATTTTATAATAAAAGTATTTATAAAATAGATGTTTAAATAGTGTAAATAAATAAATGTTCAATTATGTCTAATTAACATAAATAAGATTAAAAATACAAGACATGATCCAAAAATGTTAGTTTTATAGAAAATGGATTCTTTATGATGTAAATCAATGAAAATAATTTTCTCATAATTTTTATAAACTTATTTATATTTAAAACTGATTTAATAGAATTAAATCATGTTTAAATGATTAAAAATAGGAGAATTAATAAAAATAAGTGTTTTCTGAACCAATAATTTTTTATTTCAGTTATAAATGATTAGAAATAATTTATGACAAATTTTGAGACAAAAACCCTTCGGAATGAATTTTTTATCAATTAAATACGATTAAAACAAATTAAATAATAAAAATCACGAAAATAAAATATTTTTCAGAAATAAAAAATATGATAATTTTCTATGAGATGTCAAGAAGCTACACCTAAATTTTCATAATTTTTGGATCAAAAATGAATTTATTATGAATATTTAAAGAATAATGTATTTATATATGTATATATACTTAATAAAGAATTCAGAAAGAAGCACAAAAAAAAAAAAAAAAAAAAAAAAACGAATAGAACCAGTGGGTTTAAGGGACTCGAACTCAGGTTCTAATCCACACACACCCAAACATTTAACCACTACACCACATGGACTTTTGTTTAGTAAAAACCATACAAGATATCATTTATAACAATATAACTATTCACCTTCTTCTTCCCCAAATCCTAACACAAACCCTAACCCTAACCTTGATTTCAATCTAGCCCGATTCGTTAAAACAAAACCATGAAATCATAGGGCTTTTGATCCTAGGACAATACCAAGTAAAATGGCATAAAGAAATTCGACTTACAAACCCAATTTAAGCCGCAAACGAGAAGAACGGGGTTCGCACATAGAATCACGATTGAAGGGTCTTCTGGGCACAATTTAATGGATTAAAAGGTGGGTTTTGTTGTGTGGATGGGCAGAAATGAAATTGCAAGTTCCATTTATATTATTGTTTGCTGAAACAACGTTTTTTTTTACGTTTTTATCTTCCGGTCGTTATGTAACGTAAACCCACTTTAAAGTTCCAATTATAACGTGTTATGACTCGATTTTAGTGTGTAAAAACCGTTACTAAATATAGGGATTGGATTTAGATCATTAAACGAATGAAATGGTTGCAAAACAAACTAAACAAGTACTCGCCGGAATTAATTCCGGCTACCGGAGATCCATCGGAAAAAAAAAAAAGAAAGAAGCGCTGCTTCTTGGTTTCATTTTAACAACTTTTGTGATTTGGTAGTTTTAGTCCCTCATGATTAACTTAGTTAGTATATTATATAACTAAGTTAGTTTTTCTTTTATTAAACTTAACGAACTTAAGTTACTTTTAACTTTAATTAATTCAAAACTTTTTAGAACTTAACCTTTTTATCTTAAATTATAAAATAACTAATTAAGTTTGTATTTCATAAGTTTCGACTTAACATTCATACATTCAGTAAGCGTTTAAATTTACGATTTAAAAGTAACTCCTGTTTTAATAAATTCGACAACGTTGAAAAGTATAGGGACTAACTTTTTCAATTGATTAAAGACGAAGGTGACGGATGTCACAAAATAGGTAAACAATTACGAGTATCAATACTATACGGGTACTAAATTGAAAATTTTGGTACGGGTACCAATATGGTACATGTACCAAATAGGTAAAATTGATACGAATACCATAAATACCATAATACGAAGTAAAACATATAATCAAATTCAATAGTATATAGAATTCGGTACCCATACCATTTTTACCCGTACTCGTACCCATACCAATACCAAAAGTACCGAATACCGAAATCAGTAAAAGTGGGTACCGATACCTATACCGAGTACTCAAAATCGGTACGGGTACAGGTACCGGTACGGGTACGGTATGGGTACGGGTATAGGTACTCGGGAAAAAATGCTCATCCGACTGTGAATGAAACAACTCACTTAGTCAAAGTTTGACTAACTGTGCATTTCAGGGGGAGAATGTGTCGAATGATGATTAATCCTCACATTTTCGGGTTTCAAGGGTAAATTAGTCCTTTATGAATGTTTAAAATCATTTCCCGAACTTGAAATCGGGTCCTTGTGTGTTTAAATTGAGTTTTGTGTGTGCATGGGCAAAATGGTAATTTTTTGAATGTTTAAAAGGTCATACGCTTGTGTGTTGGTGTCACACATATAGTGGAAAGGCGTATGAAGCTGTTATCTTTGTGCCACTTTTGAAAAATTGAAAAGTTGAGGGTGTAAAAGTGTCATACGCGTGACAGTTTTACACGTATGAGTTTCTCACATGGGTTAGAGTGATGGACGCATATGGTGAAGGACTATATATAGAAGAGTTCCATTCTTCTTGACCTAATCTTCATACGCCTTCTCTATATATAAAACCCAAAACCCCTTTGACTAATCGTTGACTTTTTAATCCCGTTACCCCCGATGTTTTTTGTTCATCATCCATTTAAACGTTTGTTATGATCGATTCAAGGGGTCAAACAAAACCGGTTTTAAAACTTCTTAATAAGCATTCAAAACATGGTTCAAAATCAAAATGATTTTAGGGGTAGCTTAATTGGCCCTATTAGAGATTGTATTGCTAAAATCAAACCTTAAATCAATCAAACAAATTTTTTGAAAGATTTAAATTGTGCCATACGCGTATGGGCCATACGCATGTCACTGTGGACACTTTTGAGCCTCATCCGCGTGTATTACTGATCATGTATAGTTTTCATACACCTAACAGTTGAGTAACTTGGCGATTTTATAATTCTGATCAATATTTAGCCGTTTTCATTGTTCTTATGTGTTTTGTATGAGTATGTGCAGATATGGAGTTTTCTTTGGGTATGAAGCACAATGTCACAGGCTCACAGCTGATCTGGACCCAATATCGAAGCATGTCGTAGATTTTATAGAAGTTATTAATTTCTTTCAGCAATCAAGGATCTTATACGCTATTTCAACTCCTTACACACCGTACCTCAACCACCAGAAGGAATTCTGGGAATCAGCGGTGTTGGATTGCAATCGTAATCCAATAGTGTTTATCGGTCGTGTTAATGGACGCGAGGTGGTTATATCTCAGTAGAGTATTCACGAAGTTCTTCATTTGAACGACAATGATGATGATACAATCCAATTTCCTAAGTACCTAATAAAAGGATTCTTCACACGACTAAAGTATGCAGAACAACATCAAAAACCCAATGTTTCCGATGTCTGGTATATGCCATCACTACAGATACTTCATGCACATTTTTATCCACTGCATTAGTACCAGAATTACCAGTTTTGATGCAGCAAGGATGACTATCTATTTAGCTATGGTGGCCCTAATCTTGAACAAGCCGTCCAACTTCTCGGGCATGATTTTTCATCATTTAAAGGAGAACTTGAGTATGAAGTACAAGAGTCAAGAGAAGAGATCAATCCTATACCCAAAATACTTGCAAATGATCTTTGATGCCCAAGTTCCAGATCTACCAAAAAAAGATGGAGATCTTATGAAGCTAGAAATATGAACATGTGGGGATGTCAAGGATGAAAACTTACAAGAAGAGCTGTCACACCCTCAAAATCCACTTGCGGAGTTTTACCGCGAGGCGCATGACAAACCAGGATCCAAACCAACGATCACAATAAACAAGTCTAAATGAATATAAATGCAATTTCAAAACATAGTTTAAAATCCCCGTTTACAGCGGAAGCTTATTCAAAACAATTATTCAATAATAAACCAATGTTCAATGTTTGTAAAAATCATGCAACTCTAGCTAGACGCCGTGCAGACGCGTGCGCCCTAGTTCCATTCGTGCTACCTTAGCGACCTGAGAAAACATGCAAAAGTTTACGTCAGCACAAAAATGCTGGTGAGTTTACAGGTTTTGTATCCAAGTACCAAGTCCACCTGTCCATACTATAATAATCGAAAACCAGTATACGCTAGCTAGGCGTACGTTTTGTTACTACCACGATTGGAAAACCATTACTAACGCGAATACCAAAAGTATGCCCGATGTAGTTCCTGTTGTTCCTGTTGTTCCTGTTTGAGACAATATGCACCCACCGACCCTCCAAGTCGACGAGCGGGGTTGGTCACTCCCAATAGCGCTATTCACATTTCCCCGTTGTGCAAACCCGCACATTCATGGTTCCCCCCGGGACTTCCAAAGATCATGTAGTACACAATAGAAACCCATAGTATGACAGTAGTTACCAAATAATCGTTTTAACACATGTTTTCTCCCCCGAAAGTATAAAACCAGTTTAAAAGAGGGGCCGTAAACTCACCTTAAGTTGCGTTACTCCTTAACCCGAGTAAACCCAGCTGCTATGCTAGTCCCGTAAGCGGCGACCTAACATACGACAGTTACAAGTACTTAGACTAATAACCCGCAGGTTAATTAGTCCCTAGATGTCCAGACCATAACCAAGTTCGTTTGAAAACACCGTGACTGTTTAACTGACCCAAAGTACAAGACTCGACATCCCATTGGTGACCCGAGACTCCCCGTGTTATGTTTACGCTCCAAAACATACAATAACGCAGGTACACTTAACATACGTTAACGCACAACAAGTTATAGCACATAGTTCACGTATCACCGAAATACATCCAAATATATGTTACCAAGTTATTAGACATGTTACGGGGTTCCTAGCATGTTACTACATGTTAAATCGGGTCTCGGAATGCTAATTTACACTTACAGCAGCAGTACACGCGATTAGGAAAAGTCAACTAGCAATTAGGTTGGTCAACTAGCAATTAGAACCCTACTCGCCTCTATTATAGGCGATTAGGAGCTACTCCCCTGAACTTACTAGCAATTAGGGCTATTCACATGAACTTATAGGCAATTAGGGCTATTCACATGAACTTATAGGCAATTAGGGCTAATCACCTGATCTTACACAAGAGTAGACCTCTACTCGCCTATAATATGGGCGATTAGCACCCTACTCGCCTATAACATAGGCGATTAGGAATGCTACTCGCCTGTAACCTTGCTGTTCCGGTTTTTCGCGCGTTTAACGCTCCAAATCAGATCCAGAACGTGTGTAACCACCCAATATCATCCCAAACACTATCCTAAACATGTTTAACCCAAAATCCTTCGTTTAACCTTGTATAATCAGTCCTGCATGCAACCAAGTAATCCAAACACCAATTCACATAGCATGCAACATCATACTAACACGCGTAATCATAACCCTAATATCCAATTACTGAGATTCCTATCATCATAATATCAATATCAATACTGATCTATCATAATAACATATCAAATCATCATCATGAATCATAAAAACCCTAACTTTCTAATCATACACACTCATAATGCATGCATATTAGTTATAATCCGATTAACGACCCTTATTGACGATTTTCAGAAAGCTTTTTCGTTTAAGAACAGGTCTGGACCATTAGGGATTGATTAAAAACGTTTATAAAGAGTTATGGATGAAAATCAAACCTTAGGATTATGAAAATATGATGATTCAAGCTTGAAACCTTGAGTTTTGATCACAAATCGCCTTCCAGAGGTTGTTTATGTGTTGGGGCGGGTTATGGGACGACTAGGGTTGGTATAATGAAGTTTAGGAGGTTAAGTATGGTATTTATAGTCGTTTTTAGTCGTCCAGCCCGTTACTAGCGAGTATGCAGCAGTTTCAGGCGATTAGGAATCCTAATCGCCTGATTGTTCAGGCAATTGGGCCTACTCGCCCTTAGCTATACACGAGTAGGACCCTAATCGCCCCTAGGGTCTCCTACTCGCCTCCCCTATAGGTGATTAGGCCTCCCACTCGCCTATAGGGGTTGGTTTTGTGTGTTTTGCGCGTTAAACCCCGTTTTAACATATGTTAATGCATATTCACGTACCGACAAGTCACATAATGATTGTAAACACATAACACAAGTAAATACACATATTTACACTCGTTCACCAATTCCCGGGACTCGAGACTCGTACGTTCCGTATGCCCTGACGATCCTACAAATCGTCACCGTTTGTACACTTGGTTAAGGACTGACATCTAACGAACCTTTAGACCAACATCCAATGATCTTCTAGACTAACCAATAGTTCCCGAACCATAACCCGACGTAACTAACCCTAGTTAAGTATAATATACGCGTGACTCGCTAAGGTCGACTTTCATCTAGACAACGTTGTTAACCAGAATTTGCCGGGTGTCACATCATCCCCACGTTAAAAGAATTTTCGTCCCGAAAATTGCACAAGCACCAAAAGAACAAAAGAAATAACGAAGGAACAAACAAAAATAGAAACCAAAAGAGAGATTTACCCGAGTTGTCACATCATCCCCACGTTAAAAGGAATCTCGACCCGAGATTCATTCAGCTGCAGAAGAGACATGTCTCGACTCGAACGCTTCCTTAGGAAAAAGATGAGGATACTTAGACTTCATCTGATCCTCCCGTTCCCATGTATATTCCGGTCCCCGGTCCGAGTTCCACCGAACCTTAACGATACGAATCTTGCTGTGACGCAGGCTACGAATCTTGTAATCAAGGATCTCCACAGGTTCTTCCACAATCCGAAGACGATCATCAACCTTGATCTCTTCTAGTGGAACGATGAGAGACTCGTCAGCCAGACACTTCTTCAAGTTTGACACGTGAAAGACGTTATGTACGTTACCGAGCTCCGTCGGTAAATCAAGACGATATGCCACCGGCCCAATCCGTTCCAGGATCGTAAATGGGCCGACATACCGCGGATTGAGTTTGCCACGCTTCCCAAAGCATATGACGCCCTTCCACGGCGAGACTTTTAGAAGTACCTTGTCATTGACTTGGAATTCCAGTGGTTTGCGACGCTGATCAGCATAACTCTTTTGCCGGTCCCGTGCCGCCGCCAACCGATTACGAATCTGTACGATCTTTTCCGAAGTTTCGTACACTAGTTCAGGCCCAGTGAGTTGACTCTCACCCACTTCAGCCCAACAAAGAGGAGAACGACATTTCCGTCCGTACAGTGCTTCAAACGGAGCAGCCTTGATGCTCGTGTGATAACTGTTATTATACGAGAATTCTACTAACGGCAGATGAGCTTCCCAACCCTTTCCAAAATCGATCACACATGCCCGCAGCATGTCTTCTAAAGTTTGAATCGTGCGCTCACTCTGACCGTCAGTCTGTGGATGATAAGCCGTACTCATGTCTAGTTGGGTACCCAAAGCCTTGTGCAAAGACTTCCAGAAGTGAGAAGTAAAATGGGAGTCACGATCCGAGATAATAGAAACTGGTACCCCGTGCTTAGAAACAACCTCTTTCAAGTAAAGACGAGCCAAACGATCCATGGTGTCGGTCTCCTTAATGGCAAGAAAATGAGCTGATTTCGTCAACCGATCGACAATCACCCATATCTTGTCATTCCCGCTTGGTGATTTAGGAAGTTGTGTGACAAAATCCATAGTTATCCGTTCCCATTTCCATTCCGGAATTTCAGGTTGTTGCAGGAGACCCGACGGTTTCTGGTATTCCACCTTGACCTTAGCACAGGTCAAGCATTTGCTCACGTATGAGGCTATGTCCGACCTCATGTTTGGCCACCAGTAAAGCACCTTCAGATCTTGGTACATCTTATCCGAACCAGGATGAATAGAATACCGGGACTTATGAGCCTCATCAAGGACAAGCTCCCGTAGTCCCCCGAACAAAGGAACCCATATGCGTTCTGCGAAATAGTGCAGGCCATCAGGCCTTCGCTCTAGGTGCTTGTCGGCACCGTGCATAGTTTCAGCTTTAAGGTTTTCCTCCTTCAAAGCTTCTAACTGGGCAGAACGGAGTTGGTCAGGTAGTGACGAATGAATGGTGAGCTGCAACGCCCGAACACGACGAGGTTTAGTTGATTCCTTCCTGCTCAAGGCGTCTGCTACAACATTCGCCTTGCCAGGATGGTACTTAATAGCACAATCATAGTCGTTCAAAAGTTCGATCCAGCGACGCTGCCGTATGTTCAAGTGTTGTTGGTCGAAAATATGTTGGAGACTCTTGTGATCGGTGTAGATGGTGCATTTGGTACCGTACAAGTAATGTCTCCAAATTTTCAACGCGAATACCACGGCACCCAACTCCAAGTCATGGGTAGTATAGTTCTTCTCATGCACCTTGAGTTGACGAGAAGCATACGCAATCACTTTCTCGCGTTGCATCAACACGCAACCGAGTCCATGAATGGAAGCATCACAGTAAACAACGAAATCATCAGGACCCTCAGGTAAAGACAAAATAGGAGCAGAACACAGTTTAGACTTCAGTTCTTCAAACGCTGACTCTTGTGGTTCACCCCAGTCGAATTTCCTATCCTTCTGAGTGAGAGTGGTGAGGGGTTGAGCAATCTTCGAGAACCCCTGAATAAAACGACGATAATAGCCCGCAAGGCCTAGGAATTGCCGCACCTCAGTTGGCGTCTTTGGTGCTCCCCAGTCCTTGATCGCTTCGATTTTAGCGGGATCGACATGAATCCCTAGTTCATTAACCACATGCCCTAGGAATTGAACTTCGCGTAACCAAAAGTCACACTTTGAGAACTTGGCGTAAAGTTGTTCCCGTCGCAAGAGTTCCAAAACTAACCGCAGATGTTCCCCGTGTTCGGTCTCGTTCTTGGAGTAGATCAGAATGTCATCAATAAATACAATGACGAATTTGTCCAGATATGGTTTACAGACGCGGTTCATCAAGTCCATGAAAACCGCCGGTGCGTTCGTGAGACCGAAAGGCATGACCAAGAATTCGAAATGGCCATAACGTGTTCGAAAAGCAGTCTTTGCAACGTCAGCCTCCCTGACGCGCAGCTGGTGATAACCGGACCTCAAATCGATCTTGGAATAATAACTAGAACCCTGAAGCTGGTCGAATAGATCATCAATACGTGGAAGAGGATAACGGTTCTTAACGGTCGATTTGTTCAGCTCTCTGTAGTCCACACACAATCGGAAACTTCCATCCTTCTTCTTAACAAATAAAATCGGGGCTCCCCAAGGGGAAGAACTTGGCCGGATGAAACCCTTGTCCAAGAGTTCCTGTAACTGACTAGACAATTCCTGCATCTCGGGAGGTGCAAGACGGTAGGGGGCCCGAGCAATAGGAGCAGCCCCTGGTACAAGATCAATACCGAACTCGACTTGACGATGAGGAGGAAGACCAGATAAATCATCGGGAAAAACATCAGGAAACTCGCGTACCACCGGAATGTCGTCGATCTTCTTCTCATCAACAGAGGAAACAGATAAAAGTGCCAAAACGGCTGGATAACCCTTTCGAAGACACTTAAGGGCTTTCATGCTAGAGATGATGTTTAGCGGAACACCACCCTTGATACCGTACACAGAAAGGAATTCTCCATCAGGGAGAGGAATCCGAATAACCTTATCGTAACAGACGATCTCCGCGCGATACAAAGATAACCAATCCATTCCTACTACAACGTCAAAACTACCCAAAGGTACCGGCATAAGGTCGATGGGGAACGATAAACCCGACAACTCTAATTGACACTCCCGAAGGACACTAGTAGCCTACAATCGTTTTACCGTCAGCTAACTCAATAATATACTTGGTCTCTAATGGTACGGGTACTACATCTAGCAGTCGACTAACATCCATGGATAAAAAACTCTTGTCGGCACCAGAATCAAATAACACGCTAACAGAATGATTATTGAGAAGAAACGTACCGGTGACTGTGTCAGGGTCCTGCCTAGCCTCAGCGGCTCCAATGACGAAAGCACGTGCATTTCTGCCGCCGCCCCCGTTGTTCCCATTCCCGTTGTTCCCACCCTGCTTCAGTTTTGGGCAATCCTTCTTGTAATGCCCAGTGTCACCACAGTTGTAGCATCCTTGTTTCCCTGTAGTCCCCTGAGTAGTCGGAGATGAACTGTTAGTCGGAGCCTGAGTCGATGGAAGTGTAGCCCGACAATCCTTAGCATAATGCCCTGTTCGCTGGCAGCGGTGACAACGGTTACTGTCGCAGTTCCCTTGGTGATGGCGTCCACACTTGTTGCATTTGGGCAGTTTTCCCGCATAACCACCCTGCTTGTTACCCGAAGAAGATGAACCCCCATTATCAAACCTTTTACCCTGCTGTGCTGACCCAGATCCTTTCCCGTCATTTTCCCACTTGCGCTTGTTGTTTTCTGGAGCCTTAACAGTCGAACCTTTCGCAGGCAAAATCCCCTCATTCACCTTTAAGTTGGTCATCCTATGGGCCGATCGAACTACCTCCGCATACGTAGGATGATTTCCAGCAGCCACTAACCCTGCAATTTCCGGTACTAACCCTGATACATAGTGTTCAATCCTACGATATTCTGGCACGTGCAGATCGGGACACAGCACTGCCAACTCATTCCGTCTCACAGTATACTTCTCGATTTCCGACCCAGTCATCTTGAGGTTCCACACCTCATGCTCCAGCTTCTGTACCTCTTCCCTTGGACAATACTCACGCTTCAGCAACTGCACAAAGTTCTCCCATGGCATAGCATATGCCTCCCCAATACCCATGTTCTGGGTGATGCCATTCCACCAAGTCAATGCCACGTCCTGAAATAACGCAGCCGAATACTTTACCCGATCTTCTGGGAGACAGTTACACATCAGAAATACTGACTCCACTTTCTCCAACCACCTAAGCAAGCTAACCGCACCCTCAGTGCCAGAGAATTCCTGGGGCTTACAGTCCCGGAACATCTTGTAGGTGCACATGGGTGGGGGTGGGTCAACAGGACCACCTGAAATGAAACGTATGAGAAACCATGAATAACGTAAACAAGGTTCACCAATGAGGCAAAGAAAATGGATAAAACAACTTACCACCACCGTTGTGCCCTAACTGAAAGGCAGCTTGGAGCAAGTTGTTCAGATCAGCCTGTGATAGGTTAATACCTTCACCACGACCACCAGCACCACCGCGACCACCACCACGTCCACCATTGCGACCACCTCCACGTCCACCATTGCGACCACCTCCACGTCCTCCACGCACTCCAGACATGATTCTGGCAGAAAGAACGAGAAAATTTAGTTTCGCAGAAAGATAACCGCTAATGTTCACAAGATCAAAGCTAGATCCAATCCAGGACTATCCCCTCAAACCCAGAGCTCACTAGGGCTTCCATGCATTTCGTTTTATGATTTTGTGTGCACCCAAAATGATAAAACGCTCTACATGGTCCTCCCAGTGTTCTCCTAGTTCAAAGTTCAAATCACCGAACATAGACTCTTAGCTACACACCGTAATACTACGGTAGTTTATGACAAGTGTTCCTATTGGAGTGCGAAAGGGAGATGTCCGAGCCTTGGACAAATCTCAAGAGCACACGAGTTACTCCAACAGACCACACTGCCTAGAAGACAAGTAACCCAACCTAAGATAGAACGGATGATGTAACGTAGAAGGACCAACGATTTAGAGACACCCCGACAAGACCATACGTATACCACTATAACGTTTAGTACCATGTGATCGTCTAGTGTGTGCGACTCGGCTATAGACTAGACTCTACATGCAGTCCTAGTTCACTATAACCATTGGCTCTGATACCAATCTGTCACACCCTCAAAATCCACTTGCGGAGTTTTACCGCGAGGCGCATGACAAACCAGGATCCAAACCAACGATCACAATAAACAAGTCTAAATGAATAAATATGCAATTTCAAAACATAGTTTAAAATCCCCGTTTACAGCGGAAGCTTATTCAAAACAATTATTCAATAATAAACCAATGTTCAATGTTTGTAAAAATCATGCAACTCTAGCTAGACGCCGTGCAGACGCGTGCGCCCTAGTTCCATTCGTGCTACCTTAGCGACCTGAGAAAACATGCAAAAGTTTACGTCAGCACAAAAATGCTGGTGAGTTTACAGGTTTTGTATCCAAGTACCAAGTCCACCTGTCCATACTATAATAATCGAAAACCAGTATACGCTAGCTAGGCGTACGTTTTGTTACTACCACGATTGGAAAACCATTACTAACGCGAATACCAAAAGTATGCCCGATGTAGTTCCTGTTGTTCCTGTTGTTCCTGTTTGAGACAATATGCACCCGCCGACCCTCCAAGTCGACGAGCGGGGTTGGTCACTCCCAATAGCGCTATTCACATTTCCCCGTTGTGCAAACCCGCACATTCATGGTTCCCCCCGGGACTTCCAAAGATCGTGTAGTACACAATAGAAACCCATAGTATGACAGTAGTTACCAAATAATCGTTTTAACACATGTTTTCTCCCCCGAAAGTATAAAACCAGTTTAAAAGAGGGGCCGTAAACTCACCTTAAGTTGCGTTACTCCTTAACCCGAGTAAACCCAGCTGCTATGCTAGTCCCGTAAGCGGCGACCTAACATACGACAGTTACAAGTACTTAGACTAATAACCCGCAGGTTAATTAGTCCCTAGATGTCCAGACCATAACCAAGTTCGTTTGAAAACACCGTGACTGTTTAACTGACCCAAAGTACAAGACTCGACATCCCATTGGTGACCCGAGACTCCCCGTGTTATGTTTACGCTCCAAAACATACAATAACGCAGGTACACTTAACATACGTTAACGCACAACAAGTTATAGCACATAGTTCACGTATCACCGAAATACATCCAAATATATGTTACCAAGTTATTAGACATGTTACGGGGTTCCTAGCATGTTACTACATGTTAAATCGGGTCTCGGAATGCTAATTTACACTTACAGCAGCAGTACACGCGATTAGGAAAAGTCAACTAGCAATTAGGTTGGTCAACTAGCAATTAGAACCCTACTCGCCTCTATTATAGGCGATTAGGAGCTACTCCCCTGAACTTACTAGCAATTAGGGCTATTCACATGAACTTATAGGCAATTAGGGCTATTCACATGAACTTATAGGCAATTAGGGCTAATCACCTGATCTTACACAAGAGTAGACCTCTACTCGCCTATAATATGGGCGATTAGCACCCTACTCGCCTATAACATAGGCGATTAGGAATGCTACTCGCCTGTAACCTTGCTGTTCCGGTTTTTCGCGCGTTTAACGCTCCAAATCAGATCCAGAACGTGTGTAACCACCCAATATCATCCCAAACACTATCCTAAACATGTTTAACCCAAAATCCTTCGTTTAACCTCGTATAATCAGTCCTGCATGCAACCAAGTAATCCAAACACCAATTCACATAGCATGCAACATCATACTAACACGCGTAATCATAACCCTAATATCCAATTACTGAGATTCCTATCATCATAATATCAATATCAATACTGATCTATCATAATAACATATCAAATCATCATCATGAATCATAAAAACCCTAACTTTCTAATCATACACACTCATAATGCATGCATATTAGTTATAATCTGATTAACGACCCTTATTGACGATTTTTAGAAAGCTTTTTCGTTTAAGAACAGGTCTGGACCATTAGGGATTGATTAAAAACGTTTATAAAGAGTTATGGATGAAAATCAAACCTTAGGATTATGAAAATATGATGATTCAAGCTTGAAACCTTGAGTTTTGATCACAAATCGCCTTCCAGAGGTTGTTTATGTGTTGGGGCGGGTTATGGGATGACTAGGGTTGGTATAATGAAGTTTAGGAGGTTAAGTATGGTATTTATAGTCGTTTTTAGTCGTCCAGCCCGTTACTAGCGAGTATGCAGCAGTTTCAGGCGATTAGGAATCCTAATCGCCTGATTGTTCAGGCAATTGGGCCTACTCGCCCTTAGCTATACACGAGTAGGACCCTAATCGCCCCTAGGGTCTCCTAATCGCCTCCCCTATAGGTGATTAGGCCTCCTACTCGCCTATAGGGGTTGGTTTTGTGTGTTTTGCGCGTTAAACCCCGTTTTAACATATGTTAATGCATATTCACGTACCGACAAGTCACATAATGATTGTAAACACATAACACAAGTAAATACACATATTTACACTCGTTCACCAATTCCCGGGACTCGAGACTCGTACGTTCCGTATGCCCTGACGATCCTACAAATCGTCACCGTTTGTACACTTGGTTAAGGACTGACATCTAACGAACCTTTAGACCAACATCCAATGATCTTCTAGACTAACCAATAGTTCCCGAACCATAACCCGACGTAACTAACCCTAGTTAAGTACAATATACGCGTGACTCGCTAAGGTAGACTTTTATCTAGACAACGTTGTTAACCAGAATTTGCCGGGTGTCACATCATCCCCACGTTAAAAGAATTTTCGTCCCGAAAATTGCACAAGCACCAAAAGAACAAAAGAAATAACGAAGGAACAAACAAAAATAGAAACCAAAAGAGAGATTTACCCGAGTTGTCACAAGAGCAAAGAACCAGCCTACAAGAGAATCATTGGGCATATTCTAAAGGAGGACTATACAGAACCATCACAGAATCGCTAGAGACATGATGACAGTGATTCAGATATTGAAGTGGTTGATCCAGTGTCTGATGAAGAAGGAGATGATGATGGAGAAGAGGGAGGTGAGGCTTCTCAGGGGAATCTCCCAAGGCCTTCACCAACCCGTGGTGTTCCTATGGATGTTACTGAACCAGAGTCTGCTACTTCTGAACCTAATACAAGTAGCGTAGTTGTCTGTGAACCGGCCTCGACTGCAACTATAGAAGCTGAACTGTCTGGACCCCAAACTGATAAGGTAAAAGGCGTAGTTTCTATAGGGGAAGATCCAACTCCTAAGAAGGCTCAGACAACTCAGCAACCAACCTGGAGAAGAGTCTGACAGTGATGAAACTGAGGATGAAGATCCTAAGACTCGTTTCATAAAGAAGATTGCTAAAGAAGGGAAGGAATTAGAGCGTCAGTGGCAGGTCCGTGTAGCTGCGACCCAAAAGCAACACGAGGCACTGCAGAGAGAAAGAGTCGAACTTGATGATCCAAAATATTGGGTGAGTTTGACAGAGTTGGATGCTGAACTAGAAGGAGAAAGACCAAGCAGAAAATGTGTTGCTTCTAGTCATCTACAACCAAATCTGTTACATTCAAAGAAACCACCTCATCAACCACCCAACCCAAACAAACCAAAACAACCAAACCAACGAGAATATCCAAATCCCGCATGACCAGAGAAACTGTAATTACAACCTCAACAACAACAACTTCAGTAACCACAACATTCACTCCCACACCATCTATCGAACAGACTGCAGTCTTCACTAAGTCAACCTCAGCTGCAGCCTATTCAAACTTCCACAGCACCTACATCCATAGATTCTGAGCTTCAAAGACTGCTTTCTAAGGTCAGAGTCCCACAGTTCCAAACATCCCAACAAAATCAACAACCACCCATCATACTTTCTATTTCACCAGTTCCTACCACATCAGTTGGTCCATCGCTCCAGTCACAGATAAACAACCTGGTGAGCATGTTGCATATGTAGGTTGCACAGAATATGGAGAACCAGAGGAGGATAGCTGAATCTGAAAACCGAGATCACAGTTCCCAACGAAACAAGGTTATGGAACAGAAGATTATCTTCTACACTTGATGCGGCGATGCTCAAGCTATACAGCAATGGGCAAGAGATTCACTTGTTAACAGATTTACTAGATGAAACAAGGAATCGTCTTGCCATTGTAGAGTCAAAGAATCAAAAGTTGATGAAACGGGTTGATAGGTACCTAAATAAGCACAAAAGACTCACCTCTCGGATGGCGATGATGGTGATGATAGTGATGATGAAGAAGATGAAGTGGATTATGGCGGTGAAGATCATGAGTCTGGTAAGGATCGTTTTGGGGTATGGATGAGGCGGATCCAAGAAGTGATGCTGGTGTAGCGGCTCGACAGACTAAAATGACTGATGCACTGTTTAGGGAGAGAAGGGCTAAGAAGGATTAGGATGATAGTGGTGAACCAGGTGCATGAGAATCTTCCTCGCAGCCTGGTCCAACTGAAGAAGATTTTCGGGTATTTAAGGAAGTTGTAGCTTCTAAGTCGGTACCATTGGAATGAACCAAACAGTTGTACAACATGTTCTTTACTCCTGATGGGAATCCTAATACGAAGTTTCCCAGATCACCGGTCTCACGTACGAACAGGTGATTCCAACAAACACATCTGAAACAGTTAATGAAGATGATCCGTTGGATGATTTTGAGATCGAAGATATCACTGCAGAAGAATATCCAGAGTATGTTCATGAAACTGAAGAAATCAAGGTTGAGATCTCTGTACCAACACACACTAATTTTGATATGGTTGATTGATGGTTAAAGTATCAACCTCTTGAAGATGAACTTGATACAAGTGAAGAGAGAAAGAAACAGGTTTAGGCAGCGTGTGAAGCATGATACTCCAGGAGAAAGCCCGAGCCCATTCAAGCAAGAAAGTAAACCAGAAATGGAATCTCATGTCTAGTAACATTGTCAGCTAGAAGTTCGTGGCTCAGTTTAATGCTATTGGAATTAAGTTCAAGACCAATATTGTGTACTTTGCAAGCGTATACAAGATCAAGTCCTTACCTTACTGGTATGTTCGTGATCTTGCCAGATTGAAGCCGATCAAGACAACTAACACCCTGGAGACATATAAAGGTTTGTTGGAAAGAGAAAGCAACACAAAGTAGGTGTACACACAGTCTCTGTATCCAAAGAGCTACCAGACTGATAAATTGCATCACATCACTGGTAAGCCCATTGGAAAGCAAAAGATCACCCCTCCTGAAATTATGACCAATGTCCCGCTTATGCTAATGGAGCAAGATTTCTCGGATAAGTTTATCTTCTGGTACTACAATTATCTGACGACCGAAGCAGTCATAGTTTTGAAGAATGATCCCAAGATTTGCAGGAAGATACGTGTTTGCGATCGTATGTGGTTGATGAATCTCTCTGAACAAGACATGCAGACGCTAAACAAGAATCAGATCCATTTCCAAGATCAAGATGCTGATTAAGCTGTCAGATTTCAGAAGACGGTCAAATATTGTGCTGCAAAGAAGATTCACTCGGGATATGATTGGTCGAAGCTACGAGTGATTGAAGCTTGAAGAATGGTTGCTAGTTGTGAAGACATGATTTTGGTAGTCTATATTTTGGGTTTGTTTGTTTTTGTAAATATGCAGCTAGGTCCAATGGGGAGTCTATAAATACACCCTTCGGATATATCCCTAGTGTAGATATCATGTCTGGATCATGTATAGGTCGTTACAGGCTCATTTTGTGGATTTTATAGCTTAGAGGGGTATTATAGTAAATTTACGTGTGCCATATGCGTAGGAACGTCTCATACGTGTATCTGATGTACACGTATGGAGACAAACGGGTAGATTGATGTAGGCGTATGGCACTTGCATTATAAATACTCACATGCCTTTGTTTATTTATTTTTTTTTTTTTTGCCATTATTACAAGTTTCCAGCCATTTGTGTTGTTTTTGTATGTGTGCTCTCCATATTATTATCCTCTCCTTCAACACTCACCTATAACAACTGGCCATGTTACTGATTCCGTTCTTAATCTGATACACGCGTGATACATCGTTTCTTGTGCAGAATACTCCCTAGCATGGATATCGTGTCTAGATCATGTTTAGGTCGTTACCGGCTCATTTTGTGGATTGTATGGCTTATAGGGGTATTATAGTAATTTTATATGTGCCATACGCGTAGGATGGTCTTATACGGGTAGACTGATGTAGGCGTATGGAACTTGCACTATAAATATCCCTATGATTTTGTTGTTTAAACAAACCTCTGCCAATATTACAAGTTTGTTGCCCTTTTTGTGTGTTTTTGTGTGTGTGTGTGCGTGCTCTCCATATTATTATCCTCTCCTTAAACACTAACCTATAACAACTAACAGGGTTATTGATTCCGCCTTTAATCCGATTCGCACGTGATACATCGTTTCTTGTCCGGAACAGGATCCTACAAGCGGTATCAGAGCTGAGTTTCATATTACGCATTTTATTATAGGGGTTTTTCATCATATCTTAAAATTTTAAGGCAATTGTTTTATAAAACCGATTTTGACTTGTTTATAGCTTAAATCATGGTTTTCATTTATTTTGATGTGTTTTTGATGTTTGGATCTGAGATTTGATTGTGAATTCATGTTTAGAAAGTGTTTTTATACAAAACCAAATCAAATTTCAAGAAAAACAAATCAGATCCGAAGTTTTTGAGAAATTTTTCATGTTCATGAATGTTATGAGTGTTTGGACTAAAATCATGATCATGTATTGATTTATGAGATCTGGTCATTCAATCATCTTTCAAAAGTGTTTTAGAAACTAATTGAATCAATTCCAAGTGATAAACAATGTTATATTGATTGAGATCTGAATTTTTGATAAAACCCCATGAGTTTTGTGGCCATCATGTTCTTATGAATTTTTTATTATAATTCGTGTTTTTCGATTGATTTGGGCTTTGCAAACTTGTTAGGAATCATTCCCTACACAAAACCTTATCATTAGATCATCAAAATACCCAATATAACTCAAATATTTCGATTGCACCATGAAGAACCTTCATACTTGTTCCCTTGCCGCAGACACGCGTATGAGCTCATGCGTATGAGCATATACGTGTGCTAGTGAACACGTATCTATCTTTCATATGTCTGTTGTTCCATATAGGTCCTTCATACGCCTCTCTTTCATACAGGTCCCCCCACACGTGTCCACCTGGTCCACGTAACCTCACGAATTTTCCCATTTATTTTGCATTAAAGTATTTCCCGATCCATGATATAAAGTCTAATTTATTTCTAAGTATTCTTATCTTTATCCGTGCACTCTATTTTTCTAAGTTTCTTTTATCATTGTACTAAAAAAAATCTTCAATCATGACATTCGTCCTATCCTAATTCTATTTATAAAATCGTCATTTTATAAAACGGTGTTTTTATTTTCTAATTCAAACTAATGATTTTTTTTTATTTCTTAAATAAAGCCTTGAGTAAAATAGTCAAAGTCATAGTCAAAGTTCTAGTCAAAGTCTTAGTCAAACAGTCAAAGTCCTAGTCAAATAGTCAATTCATCATAAAACCTTACTTTATGGTGTTGACCAATTTTAATGGCTAATTGAATCCAAAACTAGTATAAAAACCCACCTATGAACCATTACACTTGCCACCTCTGAATCGATTGTTTCAATCCGATTAAACTTTCCCTCATACTTTTCTTCTATAGTCTATTACTTCTACAATTGAAGCTTTGATTATAAGCTCTTGTAATTGGCAACTTTGGGGCTACACATATTCTATTTCTCGAGACTTAATACTTTGCTAAGTTGAGTTTACGTAACCATGTTTATGCAATTCTTTATACTTGCAACATTATACTTAAGCAATTCTACATACATGTCTAGTTGTAAACTTTAATGCCTCATTATTTAGACAACAACAACAGTTTCAACGAGTTTCAACATTACATAATCATTAGCTATGGCCAAGCCGGCGATACTCAATAATAGATCTATTGGATTGAAAATCCCACCTAGATTCGTTGACCATCTTTTATGGGGAGCGCGGGTGATTGTTATCGTTTCAACATATTATTAAGGTGAACCGTGGATGATGGGATGGACCTAAACTAGTCGGAGGTTTGATTATGTCGATTCAACATTTCATGTTTATTCATGTAGACTTAAACTTACGATAGACATATGAATTGCTAAACTTTATACTTAAACTTATTTTCTTGACATGGCTTATGTATTCTCACTAACTTCTAGTTGACCCCCCCCCCCCCATTTTTCCAAACTCAACAGGAAATAACGATGCTTGAAGTCTAGAGCTAGCATGAGGAGACAATTTGAAGTTTATGCTTTTGTTTGGCAATTTGATGTATTAGATTTCATTCAAGTCATTTAATGTAATTCAATATTGTAATAAAGGATTATGTAAACATATGTTTTACCATGAGCTACTGAACAATCATTCATACGTGACGCCTCGATGTTTCCGCCATCGGTTGGGGTGTTACAGATTGGTATCAGAGCCATGGTTATAGGGAATTAGGTTATTAGAAAAAAAAAAAAATCTAGTCTATAACCATAGGATTTTAATCAGTACTTGCTCCTTTTACTTGCAACCTTACTTGTTTATATTCTCTATCCTACTTCTTATCCATACTTTAGTCCCTACAAGAAGAGTGCTCTCCATCACAAGATCTACTCTTAGACTAATAGGACAAATCCTCAGGTTTAGCCTGAACCACCTTGAAGATCTCGTCAAAGTTCTAGATTTTAATAACGAACACGTGCAATCTGGAAGGGTGAACGCCTGTATTATGAGTTTTCTGTCTAGGACTGGCATTGCGCATATATCCCAATCAGACGAGGGACCCGGATGCCTACTTGGGAATTCTCGGGATGAGTGTTCACTTATAGGCTAAAGCATGTCTTCACTATGTTATTAGAATCTAGAAGTTTTGATAAGTCAACGTTTTCGTTTATTCGTTTTAATTAATGAATAAATGATTACATTCACTTTTCTTAAACTAAGCTCTAAAATCTCAAAATTTTACAGCTTAAATCAATCTCATTTCATAACCATCTATGGATTTCACAATCACACTTCACCTTACCATCTTAGCTACTTTTTAAATATTCAACACCCTACCCAAATCATATTATTTCATTTCTCCACATGTTACTTATTTTTAAAAACTATAACCTCATACCTTAGCACAAACTAAAGATTTCAAAATCCTGTTGTATTTTCATTACCTAGTAACTTTACAAAGTACATATTTTTGTCAAAAGATGTCCTCTAACTTAAATTCAATTGTTTATTTATTGACGTAACAAACAATTTTCTATATAATGCTTTAAACTATTAAAAATCACTTAATAGAACCTTGATCTTCAAAACCTAATGTCATGTTTGAAATCTCCAACTAACAGGAATGTTTTAATCAAAGCCCACTTAGCTTGTACTATTTAACAACATTTGCTTTATGTATAAAACCAATTTTGAAAATAAGATTTTTTTTCCATAGGAATAATATCTAGTCTCTAAATTCTCCATCGACACTTACTCACTTTCAACTTGTTCAAATTTTTACAATATTTGGCATATACCACAATCATGTTTTCTTATACACTTGATTATAACCTTTGATCCAAACCCCAAAATTTACACTGCTACATAATCTCCTTACTATAAAATAAACTCTTTATCAACTATCTTCACATTCACTATCTCTCACAACCTTGATTCTGCTTCAAGATTTTTCATCATCCTCTCAAGAACTAAATTCATATCCTTCACCTTCTCACACATGAGCTAGTTACCCATGATAACCAAACTATTGAAACTTGATTGTGTGTTGCATCAAACATAATCCTTAGTTATACATGAGGATTCGACTATCTACCATATTTGAACATTTGAAACTAGAATTCATGGAATATAAACTATTTGCTATAGACACACCTAATCCTACCCTTTAAACTCACAGATAACAAACCTCTTATCCAAATTATTCGAAAGCAGATTATTCTATAAATTCATGTCGTGCCTTAACCCAAAATTTTCAAAACCACGGCTGCCTTAATTTCTACCCAACCATCCTCAAACCTGTGTTTTTAAATAACTTCGGGACGAAGTTTCCAAAAGTAGGGGAGACTGTAACCTCACGAATTTTCCCATTTATTTTGCATTAAAGTATTTCCCGATCCATGATATAAAGTCTAATTTATTTCTAAGTATTCTAATCTTTATCCGTGCACTCTATTTTTCTAAGTTTCTTTTTTCATTGTACTTAAAAAAAAAATCTTCAATCATGACATTCGTCCTATCCTAATTCTATTTATAAAATCGTCATTTTATAAGACGGTGTTTTTATTTTCTAATTCAAACTAATGATTTTTTTTTATTTCTTAAATAAAGCCTTGAGTCAAATAGTCAAAGTCATAGTCAAAGTTCTAGTCAAAGTCTTAGTCAAACAGTCAAAGTCCTAGTCAAATAGTCAATTCATCATAAAACCTTACTTTATGGTGTTGACCAATTTTAATGGCTAATTGAATCCAAAACTAGTATAAAAACCCACCTATGAACCATTACACGTGCCACCTCTAAATCGATTGTTTCAATCCGATTAAACTTTCCCTCATACTTTTCTTCTATAGTCTATTACTTCTACAATTGAAGCTTTGATTATAAGCTCTTGTAATTGGAACTTTGGGGCTACACATATTCTATTTCTCGAGACTTAATACTTTGCTAAGGTGAGTTTACGTAACCTTGTTTATGCAATTCTTTATACTTGCAACATTATACTTAAGCAATTCTACATACATGTCTAGTTGTAAACTTTAATGCCTCATGATTTAGACAACAACAACAGTTTCAACGAGTTTCAACATTACATAATCATTAGCTATGGCCAAGCCGGCGATACTCAATAATAGATCTATTGGATTGACAATCCCACCTAGATTCGTTGACCATCTTTTATGGGGAGCGCGGGTGATTGTTATCGTTCCAACATATTATTAAGGTGAACCGTGGATGACGGGATGGACCTAAACTAGTCGGAGGTTTGATTATGTCGATTCAACATTTCATGTTTATTCATGTAGACTTAAACTTACGATAGACATATGAATTGCTAAACTTTTATACTTAAACTTATTTGCTTGACATGGCTTATGTATTCTCACCAACTTCTAGTTGACCCCCCCCCCCCCCCCCATTTTTCCAAACTCAACAGGAAATAACGATGCTTGAAGTCTAGAGCTAGCATGAGGAGACAATTTGAAGTTTATGCTTTTGTTTGGCAATTTGATGTATTAGATTTCATTCAAGTCATTTAATGTAATTTAATATTGTAATAAAGGATTATGTAAACATATATTTTACCATGAGCTACTGAACAATCATTCATACGTGACGCCTTGATGTTTCCGCCATCGGTTGGGGTGTTACAGTCCATACATGCCTGTTTTTCATACTTGTCACCTTGATCATACGTGTCTCCTGGTCCCTCGTACGCGTCAGCTTATGTCATACGCATCTGGTTCATACCTTACCATTGATACGTGTACACTGTTACATCATATGGGTACGTTCAACACTTATCACATCATACGCGTCCCTGTACATCCATATGTGTGTTTCATACGTGTGTATTATCTTCATACATGTCATAAGCAAAGTTAGTCAAATTTTGGACATTTTCAAGTTTGACCGTGTCCGTTTTCATTCCCGATTTCAGTTTGTTTAGCTAAATACATTCTAACCATCATGAGTTGGAATTTTCTCAACCGAGTCATCTGTCCCGAGGATTTACAACAACAACTGACCCCGAAAGTACAACATCCGTATGTTGTTTCTCATGCGATGAATCACTCAATTAAGCAGACGTTGTTGTGCCTTATTGTCCGTTTTCTTCCCCACCTTAGCAACCCATTACTGCAAACTCTTGGGCCATGGTTTCTGCAACGAATCAAGTCCAAAGTGTTCATCAAATGTTAACGAATGATAATGAGATGGATAGCAGCAACAAGGCTCCCAAGATGGAACACCTGAACGAGTATCCATCACGGAAGGGGAGAATTCAAAAGCACATAGAAGGGATTGATGTCGAGATCTGGTATTGGGTTGAACATCCACTTGCAAGGGCGTTACAATAAAATTCAAGTATACCATTGGATGTTACTCAGATTGATGATGATCAGAAAAGAAACTATAAGAATGAGATAAAGGCGTTTTCCATTCTTACTCAAGCACTCCCAAAGGACATCCTGCACCAGTATGAAGTTTGTGATAATGCTTATGATCTATGGGCGTTGTTGAAGTAGTGATGTGAAGGAGATGAGAAGAAGTTTAAGATCAGACAAGACCATCTGAGGAAGGAGTTTGAAGACAGTTACATTGAAATAGAAACACTCAGAGACATGCGGTCCCGATACTATCATCTCATGAGTAAATTACGTAAGTTTGAGCTTAAATATATTTCAATTGAACTAACTGAACATTTTGCAAATGCACTATCTCCAAAATGGATGCATTATGTGGATTTGATCAAGGAAATGGATCAATATGAAACACTATCCTTAAATGACTTTCCCCTGAAACTGGAAAATCGGGAGATAGAGGAGACAAGAAAGGCAAAAAGGATTCCACTGCCACAGAATCCTGAACTCTATCATGCTACAACTCCAGCAACCTCCTCTATAGCCACCACTTCACGACCTCAGACTGCATTCATGTCGTCTGTTGTCAATTACCAGTTGGCTTGTAATATCCCACAACAAATCATTCAAGCCCTATCAGTTGATCCTATATTACAACATTCCTATGCTTACCAATTCACACCATCACCTTCCACATCCACCACATATTGTCCATCGCAACTTCACAGTAATACCTTTATTCATCCAAATACTTCCACCCACAACAGTCAGCCTATGTTTCATCTAACACCTTAATGGCACAACCCTCAATCTTAGAAAAAAAAAACTCGTCGGAAACCACTTCCTACACATTGTAACGCAATTTTCAACGCATTTCCTATGAAAACATGTTGTAGGAAATTTGTGACCCATTTCCTACGCAATTTCCTAACTATTTGTAGATATATTGTGTCGCAAATTTGCTAAAAAAAATTATAGCTTTTTTTGTCGTCACAAATGAGTAGCAACTTTGTTAAAATTTGTGATGCATTTTTTTTTTCCGTAAGAAAATTTTGTAGCAAAATGCCACTTTTCTAGTAGTGTACGCGTGTCAATGGACGCGTATGAATGCCATACGGGTTAAGGTAGCTAGGTGTATGAGTGTTAGGCTATAAATACCTCATGCCTTGTACATTTTCAAGAACTTTTACCATATTATACAAGTGTAGCCCCTAAGTGTGTGTTTTTGTGTGTGTGCTCTCCATATTATTATCCGTTTCACTAACACTCACCTTTAATAACTAAGCAGATTATTGATTCCACTTTTAGTCCGTTATGCGTGTGATACTCGTTTTTTGTCCGAAGCCGATCCTACAATATTTAGGTTATTAACTATCAAACATAATAAGAAAAATAATTTTGGAAAAATTGGTATAGGGTCTATTCAACTTTTACATTGTTGAATGTGTCATTAAAGATGTGATGTTAATGGATTTCCTTAACAAGAAAAACATCTTAAATAATGATAAAGTACAATCACATGGACACTAATTTATATGTTTCCTCTTGTTTGTAGCGATACGTACAATCTTTATAAAATAAAAGTTTAAAAGAATAAAAGTGTAGCTTGTGAAACGATTTATAATCAACAGAAATGAAAAAAAAACCATAACATGAACGCACATAAGTAATTTACACCAAGCGTGTTACTGTGTATGTAAATGCCTCAAAAGGGTTGGTGGTTGTAATATACATGCACGTAAAAGAGTTGGTGGGTTAAAATATACAACCTTTTTCTATTTTTAAATGGGTTAATACCTTTTTTATTTAAAAACTTTATTGTCAATCCAGACAAAACCAATTTAATTAACCGGGTTACCATGTTAATACGAGACTTATTTATCAAATGGATTAAACATAATAAACCAAAATCAAATTATTTTATATTTCAAGTTGTATCCAACATTAACACCCATAATCTTTTATTCACTTAGAAAACAGTCTCGTTCAAGGATGTATAGTATGATGCGTCATTACAAGTAAACAAATTTTTTTTAAAAAAAAGTTAGGCTTTTAGGTTACGATATGTGTCATGATGACCTTAAAATACTAGTCCACATAACTATATGTGTTTCTACTTGCATCACTTTTACCAAGCTAGGCTTTTAGGTTACGTAAAACTTTGTTGTTTGTTCATGTTACTTCAATAGTAATAACCCTTAATATTTAAATAAATTCATGCCATTTTATATGTTCATCTTATGAAATGCAGGTGACAATTTTCAATCGGCACCAAACAGTGATCGTCCCCAGTATTTGGTTTGAAATAATGAAAAAAGGCGGCTGAACTAGATCCATAACATAACAATATTGGTTATGATGGCTAGCTTTTACTCGAAGAGGTGAATGTTGCCAACTAATTTTACTATTATTTTTTGTATTTCATATCATTACTACTACATGTTGGTTAGCTCATTCATGTTGGAGAATTTAGTTTTGAATTATTGTGACTTGGATGGTCAGTAGAGAAAAAGTTACAGAAAAATAGAATGAAAAAAGTGACTATGAATGGGTAGACTATTTGTTTGTTCATGTAACAATTTTAGCCTAAAAGCGAATATGAGTTTCACAATTTATTTGCATTGATCGATTAGTTGACTTAACTTACTGTATAATAAAGTATATAAGTCCATAAAAATTTAAAAAACGAGCGTCTGTGTGACACTAACAAATTTTAACTCTTTGCTAGATCAAATCATGATATAGTATTGAACCTTTCAACACCTCTTCGTATGTACGATTCTTTGAAAAGTGGTGCATACTCTTCTAGAAAATACGCTTCCTTTAGTACACACAAACATGAATGTCCTGGCCCACTTATTTAACTTGTATTTTTTACCTCAGGCAAAGTTGATTTAAGATGCATCACTATCTTAACTATGTATAGAAACCGGCCCACTACCAACATACATGCCAAATAACTGGTAACATCAATAATACATGTTTGGATTGAAGGGAGAGTACTGAGTAGTCTTACCAATGCTTGTTAATAGTACAATATGATGAAATCAATTATGTATTTATGTTTTATGCATCTGTTATTATGCAACATTTATTTTGCATTTGTAAATATAAAAAAAATAGTTTTAGTTTTGTAATGTAAATCAAATGGGCTCGACTATGATGTTAAGAAACCACAAAGTTATTTAAAGGAGAGTCTTCTCGATATCGGAACAAGGTGATCTTTTTTTCCGTTTCCAAGAGATAGTCATATCATATTATACAAACTAACTTTATGCTAACCTATATCCATTTATTACCCGTATCCTTTAGCTTCTTTGAACCTGTAAAGATTAACCATACAAGGGTGGCCAAAGGTGGTTTTATGTCACACCCTCAAATTCCACTTGCGGGGTTTTACCACGAGGCGTATGACATACCAGGATCCAAGACAACGGTCACAATAAACGACATCTATATGCAATAAAAGTTACGTAGAAATACCAACCACGCAATTTATAAGTAAAGTGTAAAACGACAGCGGAAGCAAAATTTAATGTTACAAAACCAATGTCAAAATATAAATGCAAACACAACCCGGTTTGCTTATGTATGCAAGACTAGAAGCGATGCGACTCCAGTGCGCCTAAGACTCTCTGCTACCTTAGCGACCTGAGAAAACATGCGAAGTTAGACAACACACAAAGTGCCGGTGAGTCACAGAGATATAGTTTTCAAAAGTTTATCATAAGTAAACCAAACCCAACAATCCTTTACATCTATACCTGATGCTAGCTAGACATCGTTACATGATACTATAGTGTCGTGAACCACTGCTGACAAGATAAGAATGCCTCAAACCCGTCACCGGTTCATCACCCGGTGCCGTAAGATATAGGACAAATATGCACCCGCCACCGACCTCCAGTCGGCCCGAGTGGGGCTAGCCAAGCCCAATAGATCTATTCACACCTTCCCCGCTATGTACCCACATATTGATGGTTCACTAAGACATGAGAGGACTTTAATGATGAAAGTATAGGTCACTAAGTATCCATGAGGTATCATGTAATATGTTGGTTTAAAAGTTTAGAAAGTTTTACCGCATGTCTCTCCCCCAGAATGTTCCAAAAACAGTAAAGGATGGGGCTGTGACACTCACCTTAGTTTGCGTCCCCAAAATAAGAATTAAGACAAGTCTTGATGATCCCAAATACCGGCGATCTATCAATAAAGATTGTATAAGAGTTGTGACTAATAACCCTAAGGCTAATTAGTCCCCGATTGTCCAGATCTTGATTAAGTAAGTTTGAAAACGTGTTTGACAGTTTGACCGACACACGAAACTGACCCGACATCCCGTTGGTGACCCATTACACAAGCTAATCAAGTACACATAGATTACACACAAGTTTCAAGCATGAAACACTTAGTTTGTATCAAAAATCTCATTTTAGTTAACGTAGGGTCGAATGTAGGTTTAAACGGTCGAAGGTGGCTTTAAACGATCGAATGTGGCTTTGAACTTCCACCTTCGCCCCTTTTTCCCTCCTTCGCCCATCTAGAATACATTCGACCATTCAGTATCCAGGTTCGACCCTGGATATCCTCCTTCGACCGTTCGACTGGTCGAAGGTACTCTAGGTTCGACCCTGTTATTTAGTTTCCTCAAAAAACGCATCAAAAACATCCGAAAACATCACAAAACATCATGAGTTACAGCAGTCAACTATCATTAACATATCCCTACGAAACCCTACTGATTTTACCTCAAAATCTAGTCGTTTTATAAGTTTCCCAAAATAGTAAATTATGGAGATGTCACATCATCATGCATGCAATCTTTACCCAATTAGGAAACTTTCTGAAATTAATTAATGATCACCTTAACATACTCAATTTATCATGAACAAGAAACCCCCTATCATATCTCTATCATTACCATAAAAAACAAGCCTTAGATCTAACCCAAAATTCCTTTAAACGACAAAACACCATCAATAATCAATTGTAACATGTTTCAATCATAACTCATCATTAATAACAGTCCTAGATCGTTGTCATATCATCTATACATCAAGTAATCATCAAACAATACATAATACCACCTTAACACATGTTTATTTATATAAAAACTCATTGTTTATGAATAGGTTTTATTTAGAAAGATATTAGGAAGGTTTTTATCTATAAAACATGTTGATATCAGATCTGGACTCTTGGGGTTTAAATGAAAACAATTCAAAATTGTTTAAAAATGATTTAGAATGAAGAACACACCTTAGATCTTCTCTTGTAATGATTTAGAGAGTTGGATTATGAAAAATAAGCTCAAAAACTCCTTCCCCAATGATAATAGTCGAAAGATAGTGTTTAGAGGCGTTTAGGGTTTGTGAAATGATGAAAAATGACTAAGGATGGTATTTATACTATGTCCAGGTTCGACCCCTTCGTATGGGCGGCGAACGTGGAGTTTAAGTGGTCGAAGGTCACATTTTCAAAACAGTTAGCCAGGTTCGACCCTTCATGTGGGTCGAAGGTAGTTTTGTCCGGTCGAAGGAGACCCTTAACAGACTGAGGGTGTGGTTCGACCCTTCGAACGGTCGAACCAGAGAAGTGTCATTTTCCAGATTTCCAGTTTGTCGTGTTTAGCACATTTAAACGCATCTTAACGCATGAACATGTAACCCTAATCTATGTTTCACATAATTAAGCATGGACAAATATCTAAATATCATTTAAACACGTATTTGCATATAATCCACCACATAAGAATCAATCTACACATAACACTTAATCTAGCTTATGTAATTCACCAATAACGGGACTCAAGACGCGTGTATATGTAAAAGACACCAATGATCCTCCAGATCATTGAACTCTGGACAATACGTAAGAAAACCCCGACTCAACTAACCCAGTTAAGTACGTAATTAAACTGTTTCCCGCTAAGGTATACTTATAAGTTTAAATATGTCAAGTCAAATATGTCGGGTGTCACATTTTACTTCTCTGTATGTCTATTGTAAATGGTATGTGGGGTGAAAACAAATTGATAAAAGAGACACTAATTTAGCTGATGCTCTTAGATAATTTAGTAGATCTTCTATGTCTGAAATTCTGGTTTGTTTTTTTATTCAAGTTTTCATTAAGTTCAGAATCTATAATAATTCGGTTATTGAAACGTTGTTTCTACTTTGTCATAGATAATATGATTTGTTTAGGTGTGGCATTTGATCCTTCCCTCAAGGCATCTTATGTGTTTTAAAATACCATGAAGCCATGTGTCTCTTATTTTGTGATGAATCTGTCCCAAAACAGAAGACCAAAAGGCTGGAAACCATGGAAATGTTTATATGCAAATATGATTAGGATTTGTTTGAAGAATTCAAGCAACCTATTATTGACCCAAGACATTTGGCACAAATCTTGGTAAGGTCCGTAAGGATTATTTGGTAGGTGGAAGTTTGAAGGAAAGAAAAACATATAGTATAAAAGTTTAAGTTGTTCCAGGCAAAAGGTCAGAGTCCAATCAACTTTAAAATTAAACAAACACTCAAATGTACCCGGTTAAATCCCACGCATAACAAGTTATTGACATGGTCCGAGGAAGGTGGCAAAACATTTCCTCTATCTCAAGAGATGCAAGGGCTCTTCCTGCTAAACCCGCTGCGCCAAAAGCCTTTTCGTTTTTTTTAATTTAAGGAGTTTTTAAAAATACATATTTTAGATAATCAGGTATTGAATTGTTTTACTTTTTTAACGGCCAATAGCACACACCAATAAATACGAAGCCTTACACCCTTCGGATCCCCCCCTTAGGTCCAACCCCTCTTTTCATAAAATCTTTCTATCTCACTTGCAACCACTGGGCTGTAAGGTTATTGGCAGGTATTGAATTGTTAATATTATAAAAGTAAAAGGAATCAAGTGGGTGATCTTGTTTGGACGAATGTTATCTGAGATTGAACTTTTGTTATGTAATAGTCTTTTCACTTTTTATTAGGAGTAATTTACCAAAAACGTCCCTGTGGTTTGGCTAAATTTGCCACTCCAGCCCAATCTTTTAAAAATTGCTTGTACAGTCCCTGACTTTTGAGAAAATAGGCCAAAACAGTCCAACGACTTAACCCGGATAACTTTTTGACGTTAATTCAGGGGCGTTTTCTTCAACTCACTTATTATTTTTAAACCCAGTTAACCAGTTCTCCCCTTTATAAACCCCGACTTTTTCCCCCAAACCATTGTAAACCCTAATTTCAAAACAAATGATCCAAATCGTTCTTCCCTCCCAATTCGATTTGTAATCAAGATGGCTGTTTGCTTATGTGGTGTTGGAACTGTTATCAAGACTTCGTGGGCATCAGTAAACCCTGGCCGACAGTTCTATTGTTGTAATCGAAAGGTAAGTTTTTCAATTGAAAACTTAAAGTTGTTAATTTTTCAATTTCTAACCAATGCATGCTGATAGGGAGGTGGTTGTGTCTTTGTTGCTTGGGTGGATCATCACTGTGTGCATAAGGTGACCCTTTCAAGCGAATCTAAAACAACTACTCATAAAAATTATTGACGTCTTTGCGTGGCAACCATCTGATATTATTGGCGTTCCACGCGAAATAGCGAAACATAAACTCAACACGTACATATCAGTGGAGCCAGTCGTACAAAAAAAAAACGCAACATGGGGCCAGAGAAAACAAAGGCCATGAATGAACAAGTCACAGAGCTTCTCAACGTGGGCATTATCCGCCCAATCCGATACCAAACTTGGGTTGCCAATCCAGTCATGGTAGGCAAAGTAACTGGGGGATGCCGCATGTGCGTTGACTACAAAGATTTCAACAAAGCCTGTCCAAAAGACTGCTACCCTTTGCCAGAAATCGATCTCAAAGTGGACTCTCTAGCGCCGTACCGCTTTAAATGCTTTTTTGACGCGTACAAAGGCTACCACCAAATTCAAATGGCAACGGAGGATGAAGACAAAACAGCGTTCCGCACATACATGGGCACCTTTTGTTATACAAAAATGCCCTTTGGCCTGAAAAACGCAGGAGCTACTTACTAGCGCCTGTTGGACAGCGCATTCATTGACGAAATTGGCGTACGCTTGGAAGTGTATGTCGACGGCCTCGTCATCAAGAGCAAGGATGAAGAACACATGTTGGGAGACATTCAAAAAACTTTCGATCAGGTGCGCATGATGCTCAACCCCATCAAGTGCTCCTTTGGCATGAAAGAAGGCAAGTTCCTTTGGCATGGAAGAAGGAAAATCCAGACAAAATCATGGTTGAAGAAAATTTTCACAACTTCTACAATGAGACTTTGAGAGCCTTTCGACAATAGACCTAAATCAATCACCTATTTTCTTGCCAGAAAATTTCGGGGTTTTGAGTCGTTTCTCAAAGGCTCACGACAGTTGGCTCGTTTGAGGAACTGAGACCAACGGATGTTTGTGATTGAGCACAATGAAGCCATAGCCAACAAGCAAATAAGCAAAGAGAATAAAATGCGAGTGTGTACGAGAGCGACCTTTTTGCATTTTTAGTGTGTTTTTTTTTTTTTTTTTTTTTGCGTTTTCAAGGGTTGTGGTTAACACAATACATCAAAAACATATTTATACTAACGAGGGTGACAAAATGGTGATTATCTTGAAAAAAAAATTGTCATAATGCTGTTTAAACAAGTAGAAGTCTAGAATGCCATTTTTTAACAGCTATATCATCCCAACTAAAAAACCCAGCTCCCAACTAGTTATTTTGAGTTCGGTTCCAAAGCATTTTGGACAAAATCACAAAAACCAGCGTTTGACAGAGGAAGACGGTCTCGACCCCTCCCCCCCCCCCCCCCGGTTTGGCAAACCGGCATTTTTGTGCATGGAGGTAGTCATACCATTGGCATTTAAAATATTTATTAACATGGATTTAATCACTTACCTTTTTTAACATGAATACTGGTCTTCACGTGACAATATATAGTCATATGTATTTACATAAAATGACTTTCAACATAGGGTGAGCAACAACTTGTTATTCTCCAAATTATCCTATATGTTTAAATTATAATTAATTTTTCACCAATTTATGATTAACTTTTTACCAAATTTTGTATAAACTGTATCAAAGGTAAGATATGACGAATCTGCCACAAATGGAAATTGGGCACCCATGTTATCGGCATCCCACTTTTTTAGTGAACATAAACACGAGTTTCATGGAAAAAAAAAATCATTTCATTGATTTGTAAATTGAAAGCCGGTTAGTTTTGTGTATTTATTTATCTAAACAAGATTATATCCTTGACACTTTCTGGGATAGACAAATCTAATTAAAAAAGTGCTAAAATATGTGTTATGATATAACATAGAAATATAGTTTTTCATTAATCTTGTGGTTTTCATTATTAATCATCCCTTTATATTAATTAGTAATTACCTAAAATTTGAATTTTCTAGCAAAATTTTGTAGATTTTGGTGAAAAGCTTAATAAAGCCTGTAAGGAGAACCAACACGTTTATGTACCCCTGACTTTTGATATCTTTGGCTCCCTGGTGCCGGAAGCTACCCGTTACCCGAACAGGGTCCAACAGGTTATTTATAGTCGTGTCCCGACTCGGGAAGGGGGGAAGGTTTCGGCTTCAGTAGATTAGGGTTCACCATACAGAAGGGGGTGGCGGCGCAGCCTGTTGCCCGCCTGTCATCTTAATGTAATTTTCACAGTCTAGAAATGTAAAATGTATTACTTAAAAAATTAATTGTACTACTGATAAATAAAAAAAAAAAAAAAAAATTGTTGCTTATCGTGATATTTTGTATTTGTTTACTCATAAATATATATTAATCCACCACCTTCATGCTATGTAATATGGATCTTCAAAATAGACTAGCACATTGGCACTTGGGGCGCGGCACACCGCGACCCAAGGGTGACGGGCACGGAACTCACGGGCAGGGGGCAGGGTGAACGTTGGGGTTGTCACTTGTCAGGTTGTGTGGGGAGCGTGCCAAGTGATGCAAGCTCTCATTCACATTTTGATGGGCATATTAATTTTCACACTCATACTTTTTTTTCTTAGTTTTTTTATTTCTTTATTTAATTTATACATCCAACATTATTGCAGCGTTTGTTTTCTTTTGATCCTGCGATGAGAGCCATGATGATTGCTACATGTGGCAGGTACACCAACAAAACACTAAAAGGAATTCATCGTGGGTCCAAAGTTTAAAGTTATTATCGTTAAGGTTTGGCATGTCTTGTTCGTAGGCCCTTCTTTTAGATTTATAGAATAAACTAGGTGAAATCTCGTGTGAAAACACGAGAACACTAAATCCAACTAAAGCTGAAAATTCATTTATTGGTGGTTGTGCTTCTGCCTTTAGTAACCACTGATAAATGAAATAGCTTATTGGAAACTACTGATGAATTGGTAACCACTGATGAATGAATCAGCTGATGATTATCCAACAGAGGATGAAACAAACTTCCGATGACAGCAGTGGTTTGCATTCAACAGATGTTGTCATCAGAAGTTTGTTTCAGAGTAGACCCAATAGCAGTGGCGAATACAAATTTTTTTTGTACGGGGGGCACAATACGGACAGGGGCGAAGCATCCTTGGGGCTAAGCCCCACCCCCTGCGCGTTTTTTGGCGCATGCCGATGTAACCTTCAAGCTTCGCCACTGAATACGAGTCGATCTAAAAACGAGCAAAAAACAAAAATATAATAACTTAGTTCATTGAATATTGTAATCATACCGGTTGGCTTAGATTACAGGATGATGTCGTATTTTCCTTAAAACTGATAGTATTATAAAAATACAAAATTCTAACAAAATTATACGTAGTATAATAAGATAGAAAGCCTAATATTTTTTGAGTTTACATAATAGATAATTGAAAATGAATAAAGGACAAAAAAAAAAAGCCTGCTTCTAAAGTCTACAGTCTACACTCTAAAGTGTTCCACAATTGACTAAAGTCTACAAAGCACAAAGAGAATAATATAAATGATTAAAATATTGATTGTAAATTAAATCATCATCTTCCTCGTTTATTTCTTCCATATTTCCCTATTTCAACTGCATCTTTGTTTCCCTCACTCTTTCTCGCCACCGGCCACCTTTCATGCACTGGGCTTTTCATCAGGGTGGGCATTGTGCTTGCATCTGGGTGGGCACTAGGCTTCTTAAATGGTTGGGCACTGGGTTTTTTAGGTAGAAATAATGAAGACAACCTGGATTGTACGGTGGGCACCGGCCCACCATGAAATATGGGTGGCTCCGCCACTGCCCATTAGTAAAAAACACTCGTTTTTTCCGTTATTTGTATAGCACTATGGTACTCGTTGAAAAGATAATAAAACGCTCGTTAATTTGGTGTAATTTTTTTTTCAAAAAAAAGTGTCGTTTAAAAAAGTTATTAACATTTAAAAATCATGGGGGAAAGTGCATGTGCCATGCACATTATAGAGAAAAAATAATTTAATAGTAGATAGAGTATCCATGCCCATTTAAATGAGCGAGAAAAAAAATTAAAGGAAGCCCCTATAAGACGCCATGTGTTCCTCATTAGCTTTCATTTATATATTATAGAAGATAGAAGATTGTTTGGCGATTGAATATATGGACCATTCAGTCACATTTTTTTAGATAACTCAAACTAAACTTCAAGGATGAAATTTCTTTAATAAGAAGAGAATGTGAATACTCTGTATTTTTGACATAACCATATTTCGGTGGAATATTTATTACAAATTATTTTATAATTTGTATTTATCAAGGGAAAATAGATTTAAATACTCTCAATTATCGTTTATTGGCGGATATCACTCTAAACTTTCACTTTGGCCAATGACACTCCGAACTTCCAACTTGTTTTCTTTCATCACCCTCAAACTAACGGGGGTCTAACCTGGTTAATCTTCATGGCCAAAATGTGAAAAACTAAACTTTGGGATATTTTTAAAACTTTTTTTTTATTATTATTAAAAAATAACTTATTATTATTATTAAAAAATATTATTATAAACAACCCCCTCCCCCCCCCCCCCCCCCCCACACCTCATTTCTCTATCAGTCTCTTTCTCTCTCTAAACCACCACCACCACCACCTAACTTCATCTACATCTTCACCACCCACCACCACCATCACTACCTATTACCTAACTTCATCTCCACCCTCTTTCTCTCTCTGTCTCTCTCTCTCTAAACCACCATCCAACCATCACCTAACTTCATCTCCACCAACCTTCACCGTCCGCCATCTCTCTAACCACCACCACCACCACCACCATCACCATCACCTAAATCACCTGAAATGAACCATTAATCAAAACCCACATGAACCATTAATCAAAACCCGTACCTAAATCGCCTGAAATGAGTTAGGGATAACCTAGATATGTTAGGGCTTTAGTTTGGTGGGTTACGACGAGTATGTGGGTAGTTTCATTACCTAGATTTGGTCCCTGTTTAGTCGTCGGTGGCGGATATCAAGGAGATGGAGCTCGAGATGAATCGTCGAGATAGAGAAACAGGAGATGAATCGGTACTTGATGACAGTCATCAGAATCGGTGACTGTCCCATTATCGGTACAACAAAAACAGAGAGACATGGTTGGTTACAGGTTTGGGTTTAGTCTCTCTTTCTCCGGTGGTGGTGTATGGTGGCAATTTGAAGATTATTTCTTTCAGGTGAGATTAGATTCATTTGGTAATAATGTTTATTCTCAATTTGATGCTTTTTACTGTTGACGATTATGTGTAATTTGAAGAAATTAGCCCTTTTATCTAGGGGAAATGGAGACCCGGTTTTTGAAGGTAACGGTGATGGTGGTGTTTGAAGGTGATGGTGGTGTTTGAAGGTGATGGTGGTGGTGTTTTAGGATATGTTTGACAATGAGCTTTTAAGAGCTTTTAGGAGCTTCAAGCTTCAAGCTTTTAAGAAAAAACTCCTACTTAATAAAAAGCATTATTTGGTTGAAGAGGCTGGAAGCTTTTAGGTTAGAGAAAAAGCTCTACAGTGAAAAGCTACTAGTAGTAGCTTTTAAGAAAAAGCTCTACTAGCTACAAGCTTTTAATTAGTAAATGACACATATACCCATTCTATTTTAAAAATAAAATAAAAACTTTCTTCACAAGCTTTTAATTATGCCAATTTTGGTCATTTTATACATTTTATTAAAAGCTCCAGCTACTCTGTCAAACACCAAAATATATTTAAAAAGCTTCTAGTTACTAGCTTGCAGCTACCAGCTTCCAGCTACCAGCCTCCGGCTAGTTTTGCCAAACATACCCTAGAGAAAGAGATAGAGAGAGAAAAAGGGGGGGGGGGGGGTCTGTTACCAGAAAAGGAGGGGGGATTTATAAAATTTTATAATAATAATAATAATAATAATAAAAAGTTTCAAAAAGGTTCCTTAAGTTTTGGTTTTTATATTTTGGCCACGTAGAAGTTTTGTTTTTCACATTTTGCCCACGAAAACTAAGCAGGTTAGACCCCCGTTAGTTTGGGGGTGATGGAAGAAAACAAGTTCGAAGTTGGGAGTGCCATTGGCCAAATTGAAAGTTCGGAGTGATATCCGCCAATAGGCGATAGTCGGGAATATTTAAATCCATTTCCCCTTTATCAAAATAGTCGACACAGAATGACTTTATTATAAAAAATAGTCAAGAACAACAAATCTGTATAAAAAACAAATACAAATAAAACCTCATTACAAGAAAACTCTCACACTCAAGTGATTATGCAAGATAATCACAATGCAATATACTAAGAGCAACACCAGTTGCAAGATGAAGATGATCTTGTATAAAACCCTAATATTGTAATGAGAGAATACTGAACAAGTGAGAGAGATTGAACGATCAAAAAGTGATCAGGTAGAAAAGAGGTCTTATATAGACCCTCTGGAACAGTGGCGGATCTAGAAATAAAAATGAGGAGTAACATTCAATTTTTTTTGTCGTAGTTTTATATAATGTAAACGACATAAAAATAAAATCATGGTAATAGTTATAGATTTCGCCACTTCGGTTCTTGAAAGTTTGACATCGAGCCATTACGTTATCTTCTTTTACTTTATCAAAAGTTTCTCTTTCGACCGCACAAATTAGAGCATTGATCAAATAGTTCCCACCCATTCGATTACGTAAATCTGTCTTGAAAAGCTTCATTTTAGAAAAAAAAAAACACTTCTTAATGGTTGTGGATTCAACCGGTAAAACCAACGATAACTTCAAAACCCGATTAAACAAAGGAAAAGTTTTATGTTTTCCGGTTCCACCATTACATGAGCAACGCCACACATTATGTCAATTTAAATATATGACCATGTGGTTGAAAAGCCTTTTCTTTCACAAGATATGCTCTTCTTATGCCATCTATTCGATTTGGGTGATTGCTAGCAATGGGTGGTCTGTTAGCAGGATACGAAGGAAGATCATTCAAATCAATATATGAGCTCGCAGTTGAAGCCGAAGAATTAGGAACATTTGGACTTGTAGTTGTAGAAACATCATCATTCGTTTACATATCATTATCATTATTTGCAACATCATCATTCTCTTGCATACTAACATCATCATTCACTTGAGTATCTTTATTATCAATATTTGGAGTATTGCTTGAACCAATTATAAGCATAAATTATAATTTATAACATAAACAATAAAGTAATCAATTATAAACACAAATTACAATTTATAATGTTTTTTAGGTGTAAGGGGATAGGGGTGGGCCTGGTTTGGGCTTACTTGTTTGGGTCAAGGGCGTTTGGTTTGAGTTGGGGGGTTTTGGTAATTTGGTTGGGTTTTGTAATAGATATGGACTTGTGGTTTAGATATGTGAAGTTTAATATAAGTTCGATAATATTTTCCGAGTAACGTAACGCAAAATTTATTGGAGTAACGTAAAATTTATTTTGGGATAACGTAAAATTTATTTTAGGGGTAACGTTTTAAAAAAAAACATAAAAAAATAAAAAAAGTTCACTACGCACGAAAATTTGAGGGGTTGCGGGCGCGACCCCTAGCTTTATGCTAGGTCCACCCCTGCTGTGGAAGCTTCTACCAAGGAAGTACAAAACTCGCAATGAGAGCCACACAATCAAGATCACACGGATCAAATAGGAATGGATGACCAGGATCAACTCGCTATAAACACACCAATCTGGACTGGGCTTCTACCTGAGATGGGCTCCAGAGTTAAACTCCCTCCTAAGCTGGGTGTTTAAAGATAATTTGTTTGGAGAAACAGTATTATTTGTATGATGCATGATTGAAAGTAGTTAAAGATCTCAAGTTGGATGTTTTCGATTTTGTCTTTATGGAGATGAGAGACTTGTTCACATTTGAAATTAAGGTTTTTTAAACAATTCTACTACTCTTTTTCGGCAAAATCACCAACTTGAACAATCAGTTGAAGGTATTGAAATTTCTGATGATGCTCAGCTTGATATGCAGGTTAAAAAACCGTTTATATGTTTTGTATATAATATAATAATTTATATTCAATTAGTATTACATCATATCTAATGTTCTGTACTAATATATTTGTTTTAAATGATTATGCAGGTAGATGATTTGGATGAAAATATTACTTTTGAAGTTTATGAGCATGATGGTGTGATTGATAAACGTTATGTAAGTTATATATTACTTTATGTTTTGTATTTTTAATTATCTTATGGAACTTAATTAAATAATAATGTTTTCAATATACAAAAACTTTTCAGCGGCTTCACGCTACAATAGTTAGGTTAGCTAACATTAGTTGGCCACATAAGATTTTGGTTTAAGTGAATGGCGGTGAAGTAAACGAGTGTAAACTTTATGTGGAACAATATAAGAATAGAAAAAGGTATTACTTAAATTTTAATAATTAAATTTGCATTTAATTTAATAATATAACTAACACTCTTATATTCTCATTTCATAGGTCTGTGGTTAGTCGATGGGTAAACTTTACAAAATCCAAAGGTTTGAAAAGGGGTGACTGGTGTAATTTCAAGTTTGATGAATCAGAAGGAATTTTGGTCATAACTAAACATTAATCAATGGTAGGCAGTGAAATATTTTGATGTTGATATAATGTTAGCATATTGGTGGTGTTTAATTGTAAATCTTAGGTTAAATGTAGTAACTTCCTGACTCTTTATTTTGTAGTTCTAAATATGGTTATTTTAGGTCGACAAATATTGATTAGTTTTGATGTAATTTATATGTAGAATTTTGAAATTGTAAATGTGATGTCATTGTTAGTAACAAGGGTTTAAGGCAACATATGTTTGAAGAAAACTGTTTGAGGATCATCTGTTTGAATCAACAACTATTTGTAGTAACAGCGGTTTTAGAAATATCTCCTTAACTGACTCTTGATAATTGAATTTATAATTTGTTGTTTACTAAACATACCATAGTCGTTGCTCTATTTATGTTTTTTATATTTTGGTGAGTAATTTTTTTACATAAAGATATACTCTTCCCGTGTTTTCACATGGGGTTTCCCCTAGATGTTCATGTATTTATATAGTTTTTTAGATGTTTAAATTTTTGTTTAGTTATGACTGTATTCAAGTTACCTAAATTTTTCTTTACAAATGAAGTAGAGGAGTTTATAGTTAGGGGATCCTCTGTTTTTTTTTTAATATTTGTTATCTCAACAGAGCTTTAATCCGTCTGTTGATTTATCTTTCCGTGGTTGTAACACCTTCCAGTATTAAACATCTGATCAGTACTATTAACTGGTATCGTGAAAGGAACAAATGTTACTAAACAGATTTTCCTTACAACAGACGATTGGCTTCTTAATATTGTCTTTAGTAAACAGACCTTAAAATATGACATAGTCTTCCCATGTTTTCACACGGGATTTCACCTAGTATAGTTTAAAGCCAATCTCTTCTCTAGGATGTCTCATTGCACATTTGGCCACGCCCTCGACGACCACTATTTGTAGCTCCCATAAGTTCAGATGGTTTATTCAACCTTCCGCAACCCTTTAACGCCCGATTTAGACTTTCACAACCCTCCTAGGTACATGACTCTTAAATCCAGATTTTACTTTGAACTGTTTATGAATCATTAATGTGCATCTGCTAGTGTTTAGGCTATGCGGTGCATAGACGAGGCAACCCCCCATCCCAGTCCTTTTAGCTCGTCCCACCGTCTCAACACCGCCCCCTCCTCCCATCCCCGTCTCCACCTTAACGCCCGGGACGCACCAATCAAATGTTTCCTTTTATTTTGTTTGAACGTTGTACAACGGTAACAAGCGGTAACATTAAAAAAAAAGGTTTTTGAATATTATAAATCAAACCTTCTCACCCTTATTTTTTGTACCAGACCCACTATCTTCTTCTACTTTATCTCCAATATTTTTTATAAACCATCCAATTTTTATAAAAAACTTCATGGATCCATTCAACCAAAACAACCCAAATAACCCGAATTCTAACCCGAATCCATTCTCCATACCTGTTTACACGCCGGTAGTCGAGTCACCAATATCGCAACAAGTACCTCCATTACGGGCGATCCAACAAATGCAACAAAACCCGCTAGCTTTCACCCAATTCAACCCAATGCAATACATGCAAATGCAACACTATATGCAAATGGCACAATCGTTTCAAACTACCCTACAAGTTTCTCCACAACCACCTCCCGCAACACCTATCGGACCGTCTCAACCCGTAGAGGTGGAGGATACCGATGATGAAATAATTCCCGAAACTCAACCTACACCACCCACCAAAAAATCTAAAGGCAAACACAAAGGCAAAGCTAGAGAGAAAGGACCGGGACGTGGTAAACCGAAAGATGGAGTAGCCAGGCCATGGTCCGATATTGAAGAGGAGGCATTAGCTAAGGCGTGGGTTGCTTCGTCAAAACTCTCCGCAGTTGGTAATTTTTTTACTTGCGCAAATATATATATATATATATATAATTCTTTTTATACTTGCGTAAATATATATATATATTGTTTAATTATTTTAATTAAATTTTTTAATCAGAGGTACCACCTAATTGCAAGAGGTGTTATGGGAGAAAGTTGTTGAAAACTTTCATTTGTTTATGCAATGCAAGCTGTATCGACTACACGATGCTTGTAGCTCGAAGTGGAGAAAGATGAACACGGATTGTGGTCAATTCAATGGTATTTATAACCGCATTAAGTCGAACCAGCCTAGTAGTTGGAATGAGCAAAATATTTTCGAGGAGGCTTTGGCGAAGTATAAAAATGAGTTTACCAAACCTTTCTCGATGATTAGGGCTTGGTCGGTCTTGAAAGATGAACAAAAATGGATGACGGTCCCAAACGAGGTGGCCAAACGAGGAAAAAAAGGTTAAAAGGGAGATCGTCCGTTCCAATTGGTATTGATATGAACGACGAGCCCTAGTTCGACGTACCATAATTTGAGGAAGAGCCACGCCCCATAGGTTTATAAATTTATGGAATTTTTTTTATATAATTGTTTGCGTTTTCTTTCTAATGTATACATGTTTTTGTTTTTATGTAGGTCGGGACAATGCTCGAAAGGAAGCAGCGGCAGGAAAGAAAGTGGCATCGGGTATAACGAGCGGGAGCGCTTCAAGGCTTGACACTTTAACCGCACAAATGGAAGCTTTCAACAAAGCTAATGAAGAAAAAATAAAAGTCAAGAAGGAAAAGCTTAGGTTGATTAATGAATCGAAGGCGGTGAAAGAGTGGAAAATTATGTTGGTCGACATCTCGAGTTATCCCGAAGAAAAACGCGCCGCATTGAAGAAAATGCAAGACAAATTGATTTAAAAGTGGAAGTAGTTTTTTAAAATTTAGGAAATTCAATCTTTTTTTTTGGTTTATTTGTTTTTTTTTTTAATTTTAGTATGGTTTGTATTTTTTTATTAAATCTAGTATTTATTTGAACATTATTTTGTTTATTTGTTACTTTTATAAAACTAATTAAAATTAATAATAGAAAAAAATAAATAATAAATGCATGAGACATGTATATTTGGTGTCTTCACACCCCACTCATGTCTCAAATAACATGAGACACCAATTTGATAATGTGACATCCTAGTTGGCATGAAGATATCACCTTTTTGGTGTCTCCACATCCACTAGCCTTACTGAATCACTTTTGAGAACCAAGTCTTAAATTCTTTACATATATATATATATATATATATATATATATATAGGGTAGGGATCCTAAGAGAACCAACCCCTATTTGAGAACTGAGAGAACCATTCTGAGCCACACATTTCATATAAAGGCAAAAAAAAAAAAAAAAAATTTTTTTTTTTTTTTTTTTTGCTTTAATCGCACATTTTTATGCAAGGAAATTTTTTTTTTTTTGAATTTTTTTTTCATTTATACATATGTGTATATGACAATTATACATATGTGTATATAGCAATTATACATATGTGTATATAGCATTTTTCAGCTATACATATGTGTATATTTCAGTTATACATATGTGTATATAGCATTATACATATGTGTATAATGCAATTATACACATGTGTATACTGAAAAAAAAATACAAAAAAAATAAAAAAAAAAATTTCCTTACATATAAAGCAGCGATTTTTGCAAAAAAAAAAAAAAAAAAAAAAAAAAAAAAAAAAAAAAAAAAAAAAAAAAAAAATTTGCCTTAGAGAAATGTGTGGCCCAGAATGGTTCTCTAGTTCTCAATTTAGGAAAAGGTTCTCATTTGAACCAAATCCTATATATATATATATATATATATATATATATATATATATATATATATATATATGACATTTGACTTTTGATCTTTTTGTAAGACTATGTGGTATGGTGGAGGCAAGACTTGGGAAGCCTTGCCGCCAAATCATCAAAAAGTGGGTCCCACAATAGCTTAGTCCTTTTTAGGACTACCCAAAGGTGTGGGGATAGTTCTCCTTGGGTAGTCCTTCACTCCCATTGGTCATTTTAAATATTATTTTCTAATTTTATAAATATGTAAGCAATTGAAGGAAATTAAAATAAAAAGGCAAATAACGTTAAAAAAAATTACACACCGAGAATTAAAAAAAAAACACAAAGAATTAAAAAAAAAATAAAAATAAACGGAACACATTAAAAAACAAACTACCGAATGATTAAAACCGTATACCAATCGATATTAAAAAAACGCAACAAATGCCATGAGAGGAAATGGGTGACGGAAAATTCGACTCCGTAAGCAACCCGATGGTCTTGTTGCGTGAGTTGGATTGCCGCTCGTTGGGTAAGATAAGGGTTCGCGTCCATTGTTGCTTGAAACAAATTATTCCACCTCGTACACCTTATTTGTATGGTCTGCCACTTACTAACGAGTAGATCCGTGGAGCGGTTATTTGTTCCGGTTAAATGGTTATACTCAACCGAAACGTTGTTCCAAAAAGAACCCAAATTAACTTGTGAGCCCGTCATCAATCTGATATTGACGTACACGGTCACCAACTTGATCTCGTTTTCGTTAGTCCAAGCATCATTTGATGAGGTGAGGGGTTTTCTTTTGTTGTTGGTTTTATAAAAAAAGGAGTATAAAATAGAATAGAAAGAGATCCTGTGGTAAAAAAATGTGAAGGTTTGTGGGTTTTTATAGATTGAAAAGGTTTTTTTTTTTTTTTTTTTTTTTTTAAAGCCCCAACGTTCAAAACATTTAGTACATGGCCCACCAAATTCAAACCATCCAATAGGAGAGCTCCGTCCCATCCGTCCACACCTAGCCGTTTGGGCCGCACCTCCTCCGGCCAGGGCGGTGTTCGCCGGGCCAAGCCGGCGTCGCCAGCCAATGACGAGCCCCATACCACATAGTCTAAAGTTCATTATGTTTTTGTGAATACAGTGCAACGTATTTACACAATTTATAAATTAACTTTTTTTAGAAGATGACTTTCTTTTTATCAGAAGTTGTAATACCCACTTATGCAGGACCTGACCTTCCACGTACCAGACTATATTGTCTGAAACGGTTCCACGCTGGGTGTTGTGGGGGCTGTTATCGGGCCTCGCCCGAAAACCGTACCACCTCCACACGAGCTCAGTTTTACTGCCTCTCATTGAAGTAACGGCCGGATGAAAACCGGGTCAACTCAGTTTTGACCTTCCTCCACCGAGAAGGTGAAGCTCAATTTTACAATTTATAAATTAACTATACATTTAATTTCTGAAGAAACATAGAAACAACAGAAGGAATTATTGTTGTTGGCATATGAAGGCTATAAATGAATGCACATGGGGTATTTTGTTTGTTGAATAAGTAAAGATATTACAGTATTATTATTATTTTATTTATTTATTTTTTAACAGTTCTCGGTCAGAACTATACAAGGTCAAAGCTCGGTCTACGCGGGATTCGAACCTGAGCACTCGAAGAGTCTTTGCTTTGGTTTAATTACCCTTGGACCTTTGGGACCGGCCTTGATTTTCAGTCTTGAAGTCCACAAATACTGATCATCAGTAGATCAACCTCGATTTGACCCCCTTCTTCTCTTGTTGATGAGCTAGCTAGCTTAATTTATAAACAAGCTAAGCTTAAGCACACATTTTTAGTTCGGTTGAGTATTTCGAGTCAAGCACAGCTGATTGATTTGAAATTTGGGGCAAGCTCGAACTAATATTATTCAACTCATTAAGAATTTTAGGGGCTATTTGGTATGGTAAGCTTCTTAATGAGGTTTTAAATCATTCGGTGCTGAATGATTCAGCATTCGGTGCTGAATGATTCAGCATTCAGCTTTTAAATTGAATGGTTAAGGCTAAACCATTAAGTTTGAGATGTTGCTGAACTATTATGCACTGAACTACGCAGAACGTTAATGAGACTCTCCTACCAATGTGGTACAAAAAAATTAACCATTAAGAGATCTAACTTAATGATTTAACACTTAACTATTCAAACCTCTTAATTATTCAACACTTAATCAACAAAGAGCCTTTACTTAAAAATAGTAATCACATCCTTTTAATTTTACATAAAAGAAAAAAAAAACGTACTTGAAGCTATTGATTGATAGCATCATGTGAACAAGAATCTATTATTAAAGCAAGCCTATTAAATTACCCTATACGGGGCTCATGGGGAGAAAATATCTTTTAAAATTCAGAAAGTTTGACACACCAGAACAATAATATACATGATTAACTCACATGCTATATGGCATATTATAGGGACGCACTTTCATAGAACTTTAAGCAAGGTACACAAATATATCTCCAAATACATATAAATCATGTAACATAGATGCCCTTCTCTTTTCATCACATATAATTCTATGTTTTTTCTCGAGCTTCATTAGATTAGTTATAAACCATATTACATGACTTGTTAGCACTATTTTTTAACCGTAACTACTCTAATCTTACTCTTAAATTTGAATATTAGAAAGGACACTCAAGACTTGTGAGTTCAATAGAAATAAAAAAAAAAAGGGAAATTTAAGGACTTTATTGAAATAAATGTATAACTCAAGGGAGTTGTTTGATACATGTCATAAAGATAAGGGACTATTTCTGTAATTATCTTTCCTTATAAATAAAGACTCTCATTTGCACTATAACCACATCCAATCGGATCCTTTCACTCTCATCCTAATCGATCAAATGGCACTCTCTTTCTTTCTAATGGTAATCTCATTGTTGGTGGTCTCTAAACCTTAGCAATCCACCCAAACATGACCAAACCTGCAAACTTAATATCCTATGGAAATGTAATGTACCATATGGGTCCAGTCAAAACCCCCAATATTACAATACATATTAAATGAACAAGAGGCGGTAGTTTTTCTCTCGTCCCAGGGTGACATGGGCGGACTTACACTATGGTCAAAGGGTGCGGGCGCCCACCTTGAAAAAAAAAATTTAGTGTTATATACGCGCGTTAATCCCGTCCGCACCCCATGAATTTTTTCAGTCGCACCCCTTAGACTTTTGAAACCAACCTCAAGAAAAAAAAATATAATTATATGTTAAGAGTTAGCCCATTTTATTAGTTAGTAGCCCAATATCAAGAATGAGCCCAAGCCCAAAGTTTATAATAAGCCGACATGTGTTTTAATATTAACTAAAATGAAAAAAACAACATATAAACCTAAAGCCAGAAGAGCACTAAACAAAGAAACCCAAAGAAAAGTTGTTCGTCTCCCTCCCTCCCTCGGCGATCGCTAAACAAAGAAGAGGAACATGTGACGTTGACCCATCACAATTCACAAACAATTGAATAAATCCAACAAAACTTCAAAAAGTAATTAGGTAAATGTGAATATAATTAGATGACTACATGAGCAATATTATTATGGGTTTTTATATTGTAATTTTGGTTTTGTTTTGGGTTTTTATATTGTAACTTTGATTTTGTTTTAGATGAGCAAATTATTATGGAACGGTTTCTTAGAAGGAAAAGTGGACAATCATCTTCAAAAACTCCTGAATTCGTTGACTTGGATACTCTTCCTACGGATCCTACCGATAGGAAACCGAGTTCGTCATATAACGTTAATTAGCGAGACGAAATCAGAAGGGCATACATACTTAGAGGACCATATCAATCACGAGGTATAGAAATTCCACAATCAATGTTTGGTGTTGAGTTAAAACGATTTAAAGAAACTTGGTATAATACCTATAAGGGATTGTTAAAGTATAGTATAAAATCGGACTGTGTGTTTTGCTTATGTAATGACATTTAAATTACTTTTGGGCTTTTGGTTTGCTTTAGTTGATTATATAATTTTAGTATTATTATTTTTGTTATACAAGTCGATCGAACCCGACCCGAACCGACCCGGGTCATCTGATGGATAAACGACCTATATAAAGTCGATAATTCCGCACCCCATGAAAAAAATTCCTGGGTCCGCCCCTGCAGGGTGACCGTCCGGGTGACGTTTGACCCGGTCTGATCAGTGTAGATTTGAACAATTTTCCACCAGTCGGAGACCGATGGTGAGGAGCGGCGGTTGGGGGCCGAAAAGGAGTTTATAAACTCCCTTATGAGGCGTTTGTGTGCAGGTTTCCACGTTCCATATCATATAATATGTATCGTAATATTGGTGGTTATGAGTGGACCCATATGGTACATTACATTTCCATCGGATATTAAGTTTGCAGGTTTGGTCATGTTTGGGTGGATTGCTAAGGTTTCAGAGATCACCAACAATGAGATTACCATTAGAAAGAAAGAGAGTGCCATTTGATCAATTAGGATGAGAGTTGGATCCGATTGGATGTGGTTCCGGATTACGCGCGTAACCTAGTGAAACCCTTGAAATCTCCGGGGGGGGGGGGGGGGGGGGGGGTTGACGAATCCTCTGGTCAACGCGTGGTACGCCGGTAATGACCCTGCAGCCGACGGAGGTAGCCGTCTATAACGTGTGTGGCATCCGAAGAAGGTTCCTCGTGCAGTGGGTGTGGCCCTTAGCGCATGTGGTCATGTACCGGAGCCCTAATTTCATGTGAATGTTGGTTTAAATTTGCATGTAGCCCCTTAATCGAATGGTTTTAAGCATTAAAAAAATAAATCGTTGTAGTTCAAATAGTGGCGGACATAGCTAGCAATTAGGGGTAGCACTCGCTACTCCTCAACTTTACTGCGTAGCGTAATATTTTTAAATTTCTTTACGGTTTTTGAATTACGTTACCCTTGAAAGCATATTATCGCTACCCCTTAATTTTTTTTAAATCCAAGCACTCTCAAAGTTTTATTATTAGTCTACCATAAAAAAGGATAGAAGCGCAAAAGTCCATAACTCATTGACCCATTCCAATATTGATTATAAAGATAGAAGCCCATAAGGCTTAAGCCCAGTTAGTTGGTTAAAGGTAGAGCTGCACAAATCAGGTTTTTTTAATACCCGGTTTCGGGTATGGAATCGGGTTTGCGTACGACGGGTATAGGAAAATCGGGTATTGAGAGAAACCGGGTAGGGTTCAGTACAAGTATTGAGGAGAAAAATCATACCCTATGTACCGTAGTAAGGTATGATCGGGTTCAGGTATAGTCGGGTACTGGACCCGAGTATGGGTCAAGGTATTAATACCCGGTTTTAAAAAGACTGGTATAAGGTATAACCGGGTTCGGGTATAGGGTATAACCGGTTTCAAGTTTTTTCAAGTATAAATCGGTTACAGTTAATTTCGGGTACGGATATTGAGCCCAAAATGTATATATTAGGATGCAAAAAGAATAATAAGTTAACAGCTCGATCAATACAGAAATAGATTATCGATTGTTCCTTTACATTGTATGAAAATCTGGCAACAAAAATTTTGAACGTTACCCCTAAAAGTTTGGTCTAGATCCGTCACTGAGTTCAAAGTTGTGCTTGAATGAAATTCGTATGGTTATTTGGTAAATATTTTGTTCATATATGGTACCGAGTCGTCAACTAGTATCACAATGATTGAAAAATTAGATTAGTCCTTTACTTTTTTTTTTTTCTTTCATTTTAGTTTTATCTTTAAAAAGGCTAATGAGTGGCGGGAGTGATGAGAATTAAAGATACCATTCATGGCCGGCCGGTTTAGGGATCATGATGAAATCTAATTAAGGAGAGTGAAAGACTTGATTTTGCTCTAATATCAATATGCAAGAAAGATGTAGTGAAAAATGGGAGACATTTGAAAATATATTTTTAAAGGTGATGCATAGTAATTGTTAAACAGTCATAAACCAAAGTTTTATTTTTAATAGAGTAGGTTTTGCTATTCAAAAAGGAATGGTAGCACAGCTTATTGCCCGCTTACCAGCCGTCCACTTGTAATGTGTTAGTTCTAATTTAATGAGAATTCTAGTAAAAAAAATAAAATCTTGTTAAAAACTTTACACACAACGGCACAACACATAATTTTGTATATTCCAACTACATATTGTTTGTTAACTAGTATTTTATCCGCGCTTCGCAGCAATGTCGTAATTCCCATTTTTAATGTTAATACAATAAAAGTCATAACGTAAAAAAAATAGTAAAAACAAACCTAAAAACTTGAGGAAAAGAAAGAAAAAAAATAACAAATAGAAAATGGAGAAAAAAAAGAAAGTTGGAAAAAAATAATAAAAACCTGAAAAAAAAAAATCCTTATTGTTAAGACAAAATTCTCTATAAACGAAATGTGAAAAGCATTTTCATTATTTCACAAAGTTTGGTGATGATAGAGTTGCAGAGTTGTGATGCTGACGTTTTGTTTGCATGAATTCTTTTTTCCCTTTGTTTTTCTTCACTGCACGTGTCAGTTTCTTTTTTTAAAATTCTTAACATCTTTTTCCTTCTTTTTTTTGAACGGCCAACCAAATATATTAATCACCCATTGCTAGCGGGAAACTAGCTATAATCACCCCGGTACACCAAGAAAGAAAACAACAAAAACGAAAAACAGACTGTACAAACAACTACGTAATTCCAAGATTAAACCCACCCCATTTGTTCCAATCCAACGTGGACAACTTCGCCCTCGCCTTTACCCATAAGAAGCTTAACACCTTGATATCCCCAATGATTCTTTGTAGCGAAACCTGTTGTTGATTGAAAATGGCCTCGTTACGGGCTCTCCAGACGCACCAGATACAGGTATAGATGATAGCTTGACGGACCTTCATGGTTACTTTCGAGCCGCCCACGTAGGAGTGCAGTTTCAATAAATCGCTGAAATCAAACAATATGACAGAACCTGCTTTGCACCATTGAGTAATCAGGCTCCAAACCGACTGAACGAATGGACAAGACACGAACAAATGCTCCACTGTTTCCTGTTGATCGCCACAAAACGGACACAGATCTGTGTCGACAGCCACATTCCTCCTCTTTAATGCGTCCCTTGTTGGTAATCTACCTTTGTCAGCCTTCCACACGAGTATCCCCACCTTTTTCGGCACCCAGGAGTTCCACTGAAACGGTCTAGGACACGGGATATGTCTGGCCATAACCGACGCTTCCTTGATAGCCTTCACCGAGTATGCAGCCCCCCCCCCCCCGTCCCAAACCCAGTAGTCCGAGTCTGTAGCAATAGAAGGACGAACCACCTGTTGCAGCAATCCCTCCATTTCAGCAGCAGCCTGCCCGACCAAATGATTAAAATTAGAGCCCCAAGCCCAACCCAACCCACTTGTGTTCACCCGATCAGCAACAGCAACAGATTTGTCCCTTTCTAGTGCGAAAAGAGCTGGGAACCGGCTAGCCAAAGGTCCACCCGGGTCCCAACAATCGAGCCATAAAGAAACACCCAACCCACAACGGATTACCCCTTTAATACAGCGTTGAATGTCCACCCCGCCCACCCTTAAAACCCCCACTGCAGCAGCCACATTCTTCCACGGTCCCGGACAAGAGAGACGAACCGGAATCGGATTCCAATTCCTAGACGACTGATGAATTCCCCAAATAACTTTTCTCCACAGCCCGCCCGTATCGGTCTTAAATCGCCACCACCACTTTGCGAGTAAAGCTAAGTTAGTATCTTTAAGCGACCCGAACCCGAGACCACCTCTATCCACCGGCGCGGTTACACTATCCCAAGCGATCCAGTTCATTCTCGCCTTTTCCTCGGACCTACCCCAAAAGAACACCCTCCTTATCCTATCCAACTCGTCTAGGACTCTACCCGGTGCTTTATACAATGAGAAAAAATACGTGGGTAATGAGTTCAAAACGGATTTAATAAGAACCGTGCGACCACCGGCCGAGAGCTATTTGGCCTTCCAAGTGGATAAACGTTTGCAAAACATGTCGAGCACCGGTTTCCAATGCTTGCACAAGTTCATGTTCGCCCCCATAGGTAAGCCGAGATAGTTAAACGGTAAACTCCCCATACCACAATTAAGTAGAGCTGCCATATTCTGCACCCTATCCACCTCCACCCCAATTCCAAATACACTACATTTCCTTAAATTAACCCTTAACCTGGACGCGAGATAAAAAAATCTCAAGATCCGTTTAGGATTCAAGGCATTTGTTTCGGACCATTCACCTAGAAATACTACATCATCGGCATAAAGGAAGTGGGATAACATCATCGAACCATCTCCACACGGTAAGCCCCGAAACATCCCGCAAGCTGTAACCCTCTTCATTATACCCGACAACGCCTCCATGACTAATACAAATAGGAAGGGTGAGATCGGTTCACCCGGCCGTAGCCCACGACTACATTCGAACTCAGCCGTAGGAGAGCCGTTAACGAGTACGGACGCCCGAGCCGAGCGAACCACAGCCATAACCCATGATACCCACCGCTGTGGAAACCTCATCTGTGACAACACCGATTGTAGAAACTCCCAATTAACCGAGTCATAGGCTTTGGCAATGTCTACTTTAAAAATTAACCCTTCCTTCTTAGTTCGTTTCAGCCACCCTATAAGTTCATTGAGCATGAGTGGGCCATCCGCAATATTCCTCCCTGCCAGAAACGCCGATTGTTCGGGAGACACCAGTTTCTCAATCACCCGCTTCAGTCTTGCAACTAGCACTTTCGAAATCACCTTGTTTACGCAACTAATCAGACTAATGGGACGATAGTCATTAAATCCCATTGGGTCTTCGCCTTTCGGAATTAATGCAATAAAAGACGAGGAACAACCAGCCCCGAGTCAAGGTTCATCATAGAATTCTTGAAAGAGTTTTACAAAATCCCCTTCTAACCCACTCCAACACCTTTTGAGAAATCTGAAGTTGAACCCGTCCGGTCCAGGGGCCCTATCCCCATCACAACTCCACACTGCGTCTTTAATTTCTTCAAGCGTAAATGGTACAATCAAAGAATCAGCCTCCACATCTGTTAATTTCCTTACATGCGAGCATACAATCGGGGGTCTCCTAGACAACGACTCACGAAACCTCTCATCAAAGAACTCAAAGGCTTTATCTTTAAGAACACTCGGACACGAAACCCAGCTACCATCCACCATAATTCCGTTAATCCGATTGTTAGACGTGTTCGCGTTTATCACCCCATGGTAAAAACTTGAGTTTTCGTCACCTTCCACGGCCCACCGCACTCTAGATTTTTGTCTAGCATCAAGAGCATTTTTCCTATCCGACTCCAACATAAAAGCCCTACAATTAAGTCTTTGATTCTGCTCACCCTCAGTCAAGTCACGCGTTTCAGCCACAAGTTCAAGTCTTTCAAGCTCCTTCATATACTGTTTGTATTGGTTCCCCATGTTATGCCTAACCGACCCCACCCAATCTTTAATTCTATTCTTCAAAAACTTCAACTTAGTAGAAATTGCCAACTCGGCCGGACCCTGAAAAACAAAGCCCGAGCAAGACCCCAACACAAACTCCGAGAAACCCGGAATCTCCAACCAAGTATTAAAGAAGCGAAATGGAACATGACCTAAATATGAAGCAATAATAGATAATAGGATGGGACAGTGATCAGATGCTAACCGGGACAGAGCTGTAACTGACGCCTCCGGCCACAAATTTATAAAGCCATCACACACCAAATACCGGTCCAGCTTACTCAACTTAGCACCGTTATCCGACATATAAGTAAACAAGTGACCCCCCATATTATATTCCCGGAGATCCGCTCGCTCAATAAAGTCGTTGAACCAAAAAGCATTTACAGAGACAAACTCTGTATTCAGCCTTTCTGATGGGTTTCTAACATCATTAAAGTCCCCCATAAATACCCACAAACCGTGACCCGCACCTTTCATGGCCAGCAAATCCTCCCATACCCGTCGCCTTAATACAGCATCATTCGGCGCATAAACGTTCACAACGTTCAACTGAATACCTGACGCCCTAATTTGGCCAGAAACACAAAGAAAGTACCTGTTTTTAATCGTGTTAGTAACCCTGAAGACAGCCGGGTCCCACAAAGAGGCTAGGCCACCCGACCTACCTTCGGCTTCCACCATTTCAACGCCGAATCTTGTTCTACCCCAATACGAAGCAAAAACAAAGTTCGAACCAGCCCCCTGTTTAGTTTCCTGAATACCAATAAAATGAACACCATGACTCGTCTTTAACCCACGAATCCAGGATGCCTTACGGTCATCCCTAAGCCCCCCTTAAATTAGTGCTTATAAAATTCATTGATGACCATTAGGAGCACCCTCATCTTCCACCATCTTCTGCAACTCCTCCATAAACTCATCAACAACGATACCACAAACTTCCCCCACAACAGCAGAACTCATAGCCTCTAGTCGAATATCCGCAGAACATCCGCCGTTCGGGTTATGGTCAGCCTCATAATTCACAGCTTTATTCCCCAAGTCCGGGGTAACCCTCTCGCCCACCACCATAGATTCATCCTCTCCACTAACTTGAACCTGTGGAATTGATGGAACCGTAGACTCGACAATATTGATCTGATCAGGGACACCAGTATCTGCGAATTCATTCTGTTGAGAGAACAGAGGGACCCTATTCAAAATATTACCACCAGTATTGTTCCCAATGGAAACACCATCATCTAGGCCCAAAATTTTAGGCACAACCATTGAAGCATTCACCTTGTCAATTGGGCTTCTCCCTTATCTGGGCCTCTTCCTAGACTTGCATCCAGAATTGGTTCCATCCGAATCACTAGACCCCACCACAAAATGATCACATGTTTTGTTTAAATCCAGACTATGGCCCACACTTCCACTAGCCCCTCCAATATTACTGGCTGCATTAAAAGCACTACCTCTAAAATTAGACTGTTTATCTCCCCCATGCACATGCACATTCCCATGCAACTGTCGAGACCCTTTGCCTTCTGTCGGAGTATGCACTGGAGCCGGTTGATCTTCTTCTGCCGGTTCATCTTGTCTCCTAAATTCACCATCTTCAAGCTCATCCTCAACTCCAACCACCGAGGCCACAGATTTCGCAGGAGATGCATGGTCCACCGAGGAGAGTTCATCAACAATGGACCTAATCAACATATCGCCATCACCATCCTCAACAACCCACACCGGAATAGTATTACCCCTCCACTCAACCGAGATCTCTTCTTGGATGGGGAAGGCCGACTCCACAAGAACCCACACTCTACCATCCACTGTATTCGGGCTAAGCCACGAGAAGCTACAATTCTTGACAACTTTCCTGAAGCATTCCCCCATCTTATCGAAAAAATTCGACTCCCTAAGCTGTAATGGCATGCCTCTCACCCTTAGTCCTACCACCCTTTGGAATGGAACAACATTACCAACCCAGAGGTGAGTTGACGACAAAACGTCCCCCCATAACTCATCCCGTCTGTTGATGAAATTAACCGCCGTCTGTTTATCCCTGAACACCATAAGGACAGCCAATCCACCAATGTAGCTAATAGGACTTTCCACATAACCCCCCTTCTGCAACATGGGTTTAAGTAACTTGAAATGATCAAGGTTTTTAACCATTCCAATAACCGACCGCATAACATAATGATCAGGATATAAACCGGCACCATCCTTCAAAACCAATGTTTTTAATCCAGAACTAGACGGTCCAGACTTCCCAGTCACTGCTGCATTGAACGACTTTTCCCAGAAACATATGCCGGAGGTGGTTTGGGAACGCTCTACCACTGAACGGTTGTCGAAACGCTCTACCACCCTGGTTCAGTCCCTTTCTGTCGTCCTTAGCAAACTTTTCTACCGATACACCCACTTGAGCTTCAAAAATCTTAACCGTTTTCATTCTATTCAATACTTCCATAACGTTTCCCACACCAATATATCTAATAAATCCGAAGCAGTTACCCCTTGCGTCCCTCTTCCAAGCCACATAGGCATCCTTAACGATCCCATGCGGTTGGAATGCTTTCCACAACAACGAATCAGACACCCCATCCGGTAGATTACTTATGAAAAAAGTCATCACCGGCCTCCCGTCATGTAACCCCTGTGATTGCGTTGCCTGAAATCAGTGTCTCTACGACTCCCTCCTCTCATACTCAAGACCTTTTTCCACTTGATGTCTTTCAAATAAATTTGATTCAGCTGCACTGTTTGTTCGTCCTACGTAACAACAAAAGAAGTTAAATGTAAAACTACATTAAAGGATCAAATAAAACGAAAACTAAGGGTTGGGTCGAATGAGAATATAATGGGAGTCAAAAAGGTCGAATGAAGACTAGGAAGATATGGGAAAGGCGAATGAAAATTTCTAACAGGTTGAACGAGGTTGAAGGCCAAACAGGTCGAAAGAGTCAGAAATATAGCCGTTAGAACCGAAGAGTTGGGTAGGTAGGGAAGGTTGGAATTTTGAAAGTCTAGCGGTTGGTTATTGGATAAGGAAAGAGCCAATAGAACCGAAGCTTGATGGATATGGGAGGAGAAAGGAAGGGTTAAGGGAGGAGGAGGAAGGTGAAGGTTAGGGAAGAAGGTGAAGACCCGGTGGTGGTTGTTGATGGTGGCGGCGAGAGAGAGAGGGAGGAGGGGTGGAGGACGATAGAGAGAGAGAGAGAGGGAGGGAGGGGGGGGGGGGCGGAGGAGGTGGTCGAGGATGGGGGATCCGGTAATATTAAATAGATATTAAAGGGAAAATTACCGAAATGACCATTGATCGTGGGAATTCATCGAAATAGCCACCCCAACCGTCTTTGGAGAGACGGTTCCCAGATCCCGATGTATCGGAGCCGACTCCGTAAATGGAATAACTGCTGCCCAATCAAAAGACGCCATGTGTCCCAGTCCCTGCCAACCGTCTCCGAGTCGTCTGGCTGCCGCCAAGACGGCTCCGGAGAGGTGGGAGACGGTTCCAGGTGTCAGGTGTCTTGTGGCTCGGCTTGAGCCGCCGAGGAGACGAGTCGTTGCGCCTTTGCCAGAGACGACTTGAGCCGTGGTTTTTTTTTCTTTTTAATTTTCTATTTTCAAAATTTGGGTATAAATAGGGATAGAGCAATTCACTTTTTTTTTTTATAAACTTTGGGTATAGATGTGGCTCGGTTCTGGAGTTTTTAAACTATGTATATTCACTTTTTTTATAAAGTTTTTTTTTCTCATTATGTCTTCTCAGCTCCATTATATTAAGTTTTTTTATAAAGTTTTCAAAAGTTTGGATCGTTGTTACATTTGCGTAGAACTACTTGGATCGTTGTTACATATACGCGTTGTATAACACGTGTACAATGCAACTTCGGTTTGGTAGTTTATAATATAGGAGTGATCATGCACCTCCCAAATATACGTCATGTCGTTGTTGGAATATCTCTCCCAGGCAGAAAGGACATCGGTCGTTGTGGTAGTAGTGGTGGACGCTGACGAGTTCTAGAGACGGACGTAGGGTAGCGAAGAGCCCTTTATTGTTGTTGATAGGATATTTCCAAGGTTCACTTGCTTTTCAAATCCCCTGCGATAACTAAGCTATCAGATACATTGAGATGGAACAACTCGCCTTTTGTCGTTTCAGAACCACGTCAAGTGGATTTATTAATTTTTGTCTATGTAACGATACCGAGTATTTTGTATGTAGATAGGTAACTCGTATAGTTGTTTTATGGTACGCAGTATTTTGTATGTAACGAAATCGAGTATTTTGTACCCAGTATTTGTATGTAGCTGTCACACCCCAACCGATGGCGGAATCATCGAGGTGAGACTTAGTGGTAGATTGTTCAAAGACTTCATGACATTAGATTTTGTGACAATATAGTTTTAAGATAGAATTTCATTTATTGTCTAAAAATAGAAATACAAGTAGTTCATATAACGAAAAATAAAACAACAAGAATATGATAACTTGAACTAGAGTGAGTTTCTATGTCCAATCCTAAGTAGTTTTCTTGAATGTCCTGCAATAACTATTTCTTGCAACATGTATAAAATATCCGTCAACACATAAAGCATTGGGGAGCATACTAGTTTTGACATACATACATAGTATAATAAAGTTTTGCTTATAGGCATATGCAAGAGAACCATACAAACGACGACTAGCCACGAAGAATTTTGCTTAACATGACCCATGTAGGGGGCGGATAGCCAATCCTATAGCGCTATACATGCAAGGTGGGTTGTCAACTATATGAACATTTGTATGTTAGAGTAAATAATTCTACATAGCATAGCGTACAAGCATATAATAGACTTTAGATTGCGCATGATAGAATTTAGAATATGATAAGACTTTAGACTAAGCATAATAGGTTGTAGAGTTTAAAATCGTTTGAGTTTTGATAGTGCTACATGTTGAGCCCCAAAGAATAAAGGATAAAAGGGGGGACAAGTATGAACTCACCTTAGGGTGTGTTATTTAGTTCCCAAAAACGGGTCTTGAGAATTGAAGATTTTAGCTCTGAATAACTAGAATTAGAAAGGAAAGCGTTTTAGATTCAAGAGTTGGATTATTATATTCAAGAGAGTTAAGCAAGCCTTTTAGGCGAACCAAAACAGAAACCACCCTAAAGGTGATTTGGATGGTCATGAGAGTCAAGTAGTGCCTTTATGGCTAACCAAAACACAAACCACCATAAAGGTGATTCGGATGGTCAAGAGAGTCAAGTATTGGTAAGGTAGGGATGTATCCACAAACCTTCCAAGTTATTAGATTAGTAGAGTTTTGAAAGTATATATTTTAGTATTTACATAATATAACTATAGGGTTAAAGTAGTGTATGGTGACTTAGTTTGGAAGAGCCTTGGCTTTCCTTTGTCAACCATTAACTATAGCACAAGTCCATATTAAGTTATTGGTGAACTTGGTTGGTATCACTTCAACTAACCTTCTAGTGCATAAAAACAATAGAAGATGAACCACCTTTGAGGCCTCATTTTGATGTCCTACTCGTATTCATTTGCCATAGCAAACAAGAGCAAGGTCCTAGAGGTTTCCCCAAGGGGTTAGAAGAAGAAAAGAAGTGAAGAAAGAATAATAAAGTTGGAGTTTATGAGAAAACTCACTTAGAAGTGGACTTCCACTCTTGGGATTTCTTTGGAGAATTGGGAGGTTTAGAGAGGATTTAGAAATGAGCAAGTGTTAGAATGGGTAGGAGTGGTGTATTTATAGTTGGGGTGAAGGGGTTGCGTATTTAATGAAGTAATTAGGGTGGTTAGGAGTGAATTAGGTGGGAGATATATATATCTCAATAGAAAAAAAATAAAAAAAATAAATAAATAAAACGTACGGTGTATAGATATGCAAGACACTATTTTATTCAAAATTTTATTTTATGAAGTGGCTGTTGTTTTTTATTTCAAGCCTAGCTGCATTATTAGTTTTCTACTAAACAATATTATTACTGTTTTTATTTATTTTATTATAAATAATTAATCAAGTGTTTCATTGAACTATGTATGTGAACAAAAGTTATCTAACTTGCCATGAAACTTGGGACTTTAAATTTGTTTACATTGTAATTAAGTTAACTCTTCCAGTTATTATAGTTTGGAGATAAAAGCCAAAGGCAAATTTACGTTGTTTTTTTATCTTTTTTTTTTTTATAACTGAAGGTTTTATTATTTAAAAATGTACATGTTTTATTTAAAAAAGTAATTAAATATATATTAAGATCTTAACTAAATGTTGTTATAACGTCTAAATTGAATAGGGTAAATTATAATGACGACTCGTCACGAATTGGTAGGAGTAACATAAAAGAAGCGAATTAAGGCGAACTTGGAATTTGTTAAGTATAAAATTAAAATACATGAAAAGTAAAAATAACGCAATGTTACAGTAACGATACCGAGTATTTTGTACCCACTATTGTGAATGTAAATTTCTTGAACCCTATTACAACTCTAATATTTATTTAAACACATAAAAGATAAACCATATAATTATTGTTTATTATATAAATATATTATAAATAATAAAAAGTAAAAAAATATATTATAATAATCATTTGAAGTTTGCAAACCAAGGTTGCAGCAACGACATGGTTGAGAACCCATGTAATATTTTTACCTTTTAAAAAGAGAAAATTGCTCGAATGGTCCCTGTGGTTTGCACTTTTTTCACCTATAGTCCTCAAGTTTTCAAAATTACAGACATAGTCCCGAAACAGTGCGAAACAGTGATTTTTTTTAACTCGGATAGTCCCTGGAGATAACTGAGGTTAAATAATCCAGTTAAGTGGGTATGAAATTACAAAACTACCCTTACTTTAATAAAAAATAATATAACACTAGTGGGTCCCACACTTCATCTTCCCCACTTCATCTTCTTCACCTCATCACCTCCACAAACCACCACCACCCATCTCCACCCTCCACCACCACTGACCCCCATCTCCACCCATCCCACCCGATTCCAACACCCAAACCCTACCTATAAAAGCATCGCTATAAAAGCATCGCTACACACACTTCTACTGCTGCTTCTTAGAGAGAGCTCGAGAGATGAGGAGGAGCTGGAGGTGCTCCTGCCACCGCCTCCGGCGGAGCTCCGGCAGCCGAACACCACAACCAACCCCCTCACCTTCACCCTTTCACCAATTATTATTATTATTAAGTGAGAGAGAGAGATGAATGACGAAGAGAGAGAGAGAGAGAGATGCAGAAGGAAAGTAGAGAGAGAGCTTGGGAGGAGGAAGAGGAGGACGACGACGACGGTTCACGGTGGTAGCTGTACCAACCGGGTCAGATCTGGTCAAGGAGGTAAAACCCAATATTTTCTCCTCTTCGATTAACAATTTGTGGGTTGTGGTAGTTGTGATGATGATGATGATGGCCGATGATGTTCTGTTGAGGGTTTGGTCTGGGTTCGGTGGGAAGATGATGTGTACTGATTTGGTGGTTTACGGTTGTTGGGTGAAGGTGGAGCTTAGTGGTGTTTTGGTCCGATTGGCGGTGGTTGAATTTGGTTCGGGTGGTTGTTGGTGGTGTTTGGCCGATGATGATAGTGGCTGTGGTGGTTGTGGTTCGGTTCGGGTCGGGCAGACCAGACCTGGTCTGGTTCTGGACTTCTGGTCTGGTCCGGCCATGGTGATAGGGTGGTGAAGTTGGTGGTGGTGGTGGTGGTGTAGGGATTATGGGTTTCTTTATATATTTAATTATAAAATGTGGGGCCCACTAGTGTTATTATTTATTTGTTTTATAGTAAGGCTAGTTTTGTAATTTCACACCCACTTAACTGGATTATTTAACCTCAGTTATCCTCCAGGGACTATCCGAGTTAAAAAAATTCACTGTTTCGCACTGTTTCGGGACTATGTCTGTAATTTTGAAAACTTGAGGACTATAGGTGAAAAAAGTGCAAACCCAGGGACCATTCGAGCAATTTTCTCCTTTTAAAAATTAAAAAGTTGTTTGTTTTATATGAACGTGGCAACCAGTAGTGATTAGCTGTTAGTAGCTGCATAACTTGATAAGGCTTGTTCTTCAGTAGTTGTTTTTTAGATTTTCTGTCTGGTTTACTTCAGAACTTACTCTTCAGTACTTTGTCCTGTATCAGCTTCTTCTTCAGTACTTTGCATTTTCTTCTTCAGCACTTGTAATACTTCTAACAAAAGTTGCAGAGAGGATATTAGACTAAGGTTGAAATGCTTAACAATTCTCTTTGACCCAACAAAAATGAACAAAAATGGACGACGGTCCCAAACGAGGCTCAACGGGCCAAACGAGGAAAAAAAGGTCAAAACGGAGATCCGTCCGTTCGAATTGGTATTGATATGAACGACGAGCCCGAGTTCGACGTACCATAATTTGAGCAGGAGTCACGCCCCATAGGTTTATAAATTTATAGAATATTTTTTATATAACTGTTTACGTTTTCTTTCTAATATATAAATGTTTTTGTTTTTATGTAGGTCGGGACAATGCTCGAAAGGAAGCAGCGGCAACTTGAAAGGAAGCGGCGGCAGGAAAGAAAGTGGCATCAGGTAGCACGAGTGGGAGTGGGAGCGGGAGCGCTTCAAAGCTTGACACTTTAGCCGCACAAATGGAAGCTTTCAACAAAGCTAATGAAGAAAAAAATAAAAGTCAAGAAGGAAAAGCTTAGGTTGATTAATGAATCGGAGGCGGTGGAAGAGTGGAAAATTATGTCGGCCGACATCTCGAGTTATCCGAAGAAAAATGCGCCGCGTTGAAGAATATGCAAGACAAAGTGATTCAAAGGTGGAAGTAGTTTTTTAAAATTTTAGGAAATCCAATTTTTTTTTTCGGTTTATTTGTTTTTTTTTTTAATTTTAGTATGGTTTGTATTTTTTTTTATTAAATCTAGTATTTATTTGAACATTATTTTGTTTATTTGTTACTTTTAAAACTAATTAAAATTATCTAACGGAGTTACTATTCAACTCCGTTAAGTTACTATTTAACTTAGTTAAGTTGCGATTTGGCTTAACGGAGTTACTATTCAACTCCGTCAAGTTACTATTTACTCTGCTTTTTTTAATTTTTTTTCCTAAATCCGTTTTCTTTTTCGCCGTTAAGTTACTAATCCCTATTTTTTTTATTTTCTTCTCTAAACTCTGTTAGGCTACTACTCAATTCCGTCATGTTACTACTCAACTCAACTCCGTCAACTACTATCCAACTCCGTAAAGTTACTGTTTAAGGTCGTCAAGTTACTATTCAACTCCACTCAACATCGTTAGGTTAATATTAGTTTTCAAACTCTCATGAATAGTACTAACGAAGTAACCATTCAACTCTGTTAAGTTACTATTTAACTCAGTTAAGTTGCTATTTAGCTTAATGGAGTTACTATTCAACTCCGTTAGGTTACTATTCAACTTCGTCAAGTTACTATTTGCTCTGCTTTTTTTGTGACATCCGTCACCCTCGACTTTCATCTAATTTACAATATTAGTCCTTCAAATATTTCCATTTCAGTCCCTGTAAGTGCATCGTTTTAAATTTAATTTTTGAGCGAATTAAAATTTATAGTTATTGCGAATCGGGTATAAGTTTTAATCAAATACGTTTGTGGAAACATATTCGTAAAAAGATTTTATAAAAGAATTCAAGTTTAAAAAAAAAAAAAGTTTTAAAAGCTTTTAAGTTAAATATAGTTAACTTGGTTAAGTTTTGTAATGAAACAAGTGCAAAAAAATTAACAAACTAACTGAGGGACCAAATTCGCCAATGTTTCAAAGTTGAAAAAAAAATAAACATAACAGATTTCTGGCCGCTTTTTCGGCGACCGGAAAATCTGCTCCGGCGAGATGTTTTGGACCCCATTTTAGACGTTTTAACAAGAAATCAATGCGGGTATACGTTTCTCCACTTAAGACCATCATTTTCCCTCATTAATATCGATCTAAAAGGCGTTAAAGAGGCCGATTGAAACTGAAATGAATATGAAAACGACCGGATTTTTTAAAGCTTTCAAAACGCCTTAACTACGAGACCTTTATAAATACCAAGTGTGGGAAACTCCTTCTGCACTCATTCCCTTCAAAACCCATAAAGAAATTCACGTCAAATCTGTTCAGAACACATTCTAATTGCGAAAACAAGTTCGGCCCTTGAAGCTAAATTTGCGACTTCACTACGCCTTGTGAGTTCTAATTTTTCATGACATTTTGTTCCTCATTCATCCCTAAACAAAAGCCCTATGGTTCAGACGTGTAATCGTTTTGAATTGAGGTTGATTGTGTTAAGGATTAGGGTTAGGGTTTATGTGAGAAATTTGGGGAAGATGATGTTTGTAAATATTAGTTTAAAGTTTTATTTTTTTCAAACAAATAACAATCTAGTTTCCTAGCCTAGTGGTTGTGTGTTGGATAGTTCAAAACAGCTACTAAGGGTCGAATCCCCTTAGCAGCAACAAATTTTTTTGGGTTTTTTTTTCTTATTTCAGCAATCTTTGTCCTATTATCATTATTTTTTATTTATTAAATACGTATTAGTCATAATCTTAAAATATTCATAGAAAATTCATTTTTACTCCAAATATTATGAAAATTTAGGTGTAGCTTCTTGACACCATAAATTTTTTTTTCCACAATTTTATTTTCTGAAAAATGTTTTATTTTTATATTTTTATTAAATTAAATTATTTTAATCATAATTAATTGATAAAAAATTCATTTTTAATGATTTTAATCTCAAACTTTTTGGGTAATTATTTCTAACCATTCTAAACTGAAATAAAAATTATTGGTTTAGAAAACATTTATTTTTATTAATTTTCCTATTTTTAATCATTTAAACATGATTTAATCTCATTAAATCAGTTTTAAATATAAATAAGTTTACAAAAATTATGGGAAAATTATGTTCATTTATTTACATCAGGAATTATTTATTTTCTATATAAATAGCATTTTTGGATCATGCCTTAAATTATTAGTCTTATTTATGATTAATTAGACATAATTAATAAGTTATTTATTTGTACTACTAAATATCTATTTTATGAATACTTTTCTTATAAAATAGAAATGTTTCATGGTTAAAAATCTTATTTACCATTTGTAGATCATTGTGAAAAACATAATTATTTATTTATACATTTATGATTATTGCATTTATTTATAATAATTAGTTAAAGTAATTAACTAAATTATTTTGTCATAATTATGCAAATATATTTTGATCTAAATATTTAATTGGTAATAATTATATTACCTAAATCATATTACAAACTTTGGTATATTATTTTTAATATACAACTTTTACATTAATTCGACTAATCATAAAAACTCTATTTCCCCAAATCGACTTAGCAAACCCTAATGCCTTAGACCCTAGTCACTTTAGACTTTTAGACAATTCCTTATTAGTATTCTTACACTTTATAGGTTGAATTCCTCGGAATTCCCATTACGTAGTTCACGACCGCTTAAGTGGATTTTGACTGCTTTCGCAAACTGTGAGTATATCTTTTCCCCTTTTTACTGTTTTACTATTTTGGGGTGACTCATGTACTTACTATCAATTTTCTATTTCATCTTACTAAAATAGCAATTCTTATGTGTGTTTGCTTGTGTCATTTCGTGTATCTATGACCTATCAAATCATTAACCGTTTCGGCCTGACATTTCAATGAATAGTACTATGGTATATACCCTTGTGACTCTGTTGAGAGTCCTCGTCATTGCTATGTATTACATTACTACTAGCGCATACTATATATATCTGCTTTCTTTTCATAGGGTTGATTTGACCCGGATACTACTTATTACATCTTGCAAAATAACACACGAATTGCTAAATTTTACCTTACTATATATATCAAACGGATGTACTCACCAATACATTATATGTGTTGACAAATTATTTTGTACATGTTTCAGGTGACGTTTGATCTTACTTGCTTTCACGCTTAGGATGGACCTAGTGCTTAAATAAAAGTTGAACATTTATTTTCTATGTTTGAGATATCTATTAAGACTCTTTGTATTTCATTTTGAATAATGGAAGTTATTTGCTATTAATATTTACATTTTAGTCCATGTGCCTTTGAACAATCGTCACTACGTGACACCTCGATGTTTCCGCCATCGGTTGGGGTGTTACATTTTTAATTTCTTTTCCTAAATCCGTTTTTTTTCTCCGTTAAGTTACTATTTAACTCCATTTTTTTAACTTTCTTCACTCAGCTCTGTCAACTACTATCCAACTCCGTAAAGTTACTGTTCAAGGCCGTCAAGTTACTATTCAACTCCACTCAACGCCGTTAGGTTACTACTTAACAGAGTTACTATTCAACTACGTTAAGTATTTAACTCTGTCAAGTTACTGTTTACTCTGATTTTTTTTAAAAAAATTCCGCAACTCCTTTTTTTCTCTGTTAAGTTACTATTTAGCTATGTTTTTTTAAATTTTATTTACTCAACTCCGTTAGGCTACTACTCATTTTCGTCATGGTACAACTCAAGTCAACTCAACTCCGTCAACTACTATCAAAATCCGTCAATTTACTATTCAAGGCCGTCAAGTTACTATTCAACTTCACTCAACGCCGTTAGGTTACTACTCAACTCCGTTAGGCTACTATTCAACTTCGTTAGCTTAACGACGCTACTAATGAACTCCGTCAAGTTACTATTTACTCTGTTCTTTTAATTTATTATTTTCCGCAACTCCGTTTTTTTCCTCCGTTAAGTTACTATTTAACTATGTTTTTTAATTTTCTTTACTCAACTCCGTTATGGTACTACTCAATTCTGTCATGTTACTACTAAACTCAACTCAACTCCGTCAACTATTATTCAAGGCCGACAAGTTACTATTCAACTCCGTTAATTATTAGTTCGCTACATCAGATCCGAAAGCCAATATTCTTGCAACTTATACACCAGTAACAAACACTGGAAAATTTAAAGCAAGGTTGTTGTAATACTAAAAGAAATTGCATCGTCCTTCCACTGTTGTGCGTTACATACACAGAACTAGATACCAGTTTAACCTAGGCGCAACGCGCCGCCTCAATTACCACTAGTTAAGATGAAAGAGTTAAAGTGTAATTAGTGTTTGAGAGAATAATGTAGTGTAGATATGATTTTTTTTATTGGTCGTAAGGTTATATATGAAATTATATACTTTTAGTTGAGTATATATGATATTTTTGGGCTAAATGAAATTAATATCATGTCACTTACTACTGAAAGGGGAAGGTGTTGCTTTCCACTTAAATGATGTAGAATGCAAAGTGCAAATGTGCAAAGTATAAATATTGCGATTCTAACACTTGCCAACTATCAACGCAAACGATGCAAACGAGCGGTGCTACTTGTGACATCAGACCTGTCAAATGCACCTTATATAATCATGTATACAATTATAGGGTTAGCATTAATTAGACAGTGAAAGAAAAATTAGAAGTGTGGGAAGGGTATCAAACGTTAAACGGACTTTAATTGAACTCATTTAATCGACATTGGAATCATTTCATCAAACCTACGATATTAGCTAGCTTTTAGGTTTTCGCTCTTTTGGATTTTTAGCTTCTAGTGTTTAAAATTTGTGTTATATCATTGTGTATTTTAGGTAGCATTGTGTCTCTTTTTTATTTTCGTCATTGTGTCATTTTGCGATTCATTATCTTTTTTTTTCCTCAGCACTGTGTTATATTTTGTGACTCATTGTGTCATATTTCGTGATCTATTGTGTTTTTTGAATCTTTCTCATTTATTTTACACTGTGTAAGATAACTTGACCCTACAATTATAATAACTAAATAATATATACTTATGTTATTATACATCGGTGTTACTGATTGTACCTACGAGGGGGCCCTTGAAATCGAAGTAGATTTATCGGTATTCATCGCGTGTCTTCAAGCTATAATGACTCATTCCATTATTAAAAAAAAACCAAAACCAATACGGAGAGAGTGGAGTCGTGTTTCAACATGAGAAGGGGGCCTAGAGACACTTCTTAAGTGGAGACAAAACATCTAGAGTAAAATGCCTTTTACCTTTAGCATGGTCCAAGATTCATAATGGTCTGATTCTTTATTGCATCCTTGTTAATATTAGAAAAAAGAATAATAAATGCATGAGACATGTATATTTGATGTCTTCACACCCCACTCATGTCTAAAATAACATGAGACACCAATTTGATGATCCTAGTTGGCAAGAAGACGTCACATTTTTTATGTCTCCACACCCACTAGCCTTACTGAATCACTTTTGAGAACCGAGTCTTAAATTCTTTTTATATATATATATAATATTTGACTTTTGATCTTTTTGTAAGATTATGTGGTATGGTAGAGGCAAGGCTTGGGAAGCCTTGCTGACACATCATCAAAAAGTGAGTCTCACAAGAGCTTAGTCATTTTTAGGACTACCCAATGGTGTGGGGGTAGTCCTCCTTGGGTAGTCTCCACTCACATTGGTCATTTTAAATATTATTTTCTAATTTTATAAATAAGTAAGCAATTGAAGGAAATGAAATAAAAAGGCAAATAACATTAAAAAATTACACACCGAGAATAAAAAAAAACACCGAGAATTTAAAAAAAATAAACGGAACACATTAAAAAAACAAACTACCGATTGATTAAAACCGTATACCAATCGATATTAAAAAAACGCAACAAATGCCAAAAGAGGATATGGGTGACGGCAAATTCGACTCCGTACCGATGGTCTTGTTGCTTGAGTTGGATTGCCGCTCGTTGGGTAAGACGAGGGTTCGCGTCCATTGTTGCTTGAAACAAATTATTCCACCTCGTACACCTTATTTGTATGGTCCGCCACTTACTAACGAGTAGATCCGTGGAGCGGTTATTTGTTCCGGTTAAATGGTTGTATTTAGCTGAAACGTTGTTCCAAAAAGAACCCAACTTAACTTGTGAGCCCGTCATCAATCTGGTATTGATGTACGCGGTCACCAACTTGATCTCGTTTTCATTAGTCCAAGCAGCCATTTGATGAGGTGAGGGGTTTTGTTTTGTTGTTGGTTTTATAAAAAAAAGGAGTATAAAATAAGAATAGAAAGAGATTGTGTGGTAAAAAATGTGAAGGTTTGTGGGTTTTTATAGATTGAAAAGGTTGTTTTTTTTAAAGCCCCAACGTTCAAAACATTTACTACATGGCCCACCAAATTCAAACCATCCAATATGAGAGCTCCGTCCCATCCGTCCACACCTAGCCATTTGGGTCTCAGTTCTGAAGTTTTAAAACTATGTATATTCACTTTTTTTATAAAGTTTTTTTTTTCTCATTATGTCTTCTCAGCTCCATTATATTAAGGTTTTTTTTTATAAAGTTTTCAAAAGTTTGGATCGTTGTTACATTTGCGTAGAACTACTTGGATCGTTGTTATATATACGCGTTGTATAACACGTGTACAATGCAACTTCGGTTTGGTAGATTATAATATGGGAGTGATCATGCACCTCCCAAATTTACGTCATGTCGTTGTTGGCATGTCTTTCTCCCGGGCAGAAAGGACATCGGTCGTTGTGGTAGTAGTGGTGGACGCCGACGAGTTCTAGAGACGGACGTAGAGTAGCGAGGAGCCCTTTATTGTTGTTGATAGGATATTTCCAAGGTTCACTTGCTTTTCAAATCCCTTGCGATAACTAAGCTATCAGATACATTGAGATGGAACAACTCGCCTTTTGTCGTTTCAGAACCACGTCAAGTGGATTTATTAATTTTTGTCTATGTAACGATACCGAGTATTTTGTATGTAGATAGGTAACTCATATAGTTGTTTTATGGTACGCAGTATTTTGTATGTAACGAAATCACGTATTTTGTCCCCAGTATTTTTATGTAACGATACCGAGTATTTTGTACCCACTATTGTGAATGTAAATTTCTTGAACCCTATTACAACTGTAATTATTGTTTATTATATAAAAATATTAGAAATAATAAAAAGTAAAAAATATATATTATAATAATCATTTGAAGGTTGCAAACCAAGGTTGCAGCAACGACCTGGTTGAGAACCCATGTAATGTTTTTACCTTTTAAAAATTAAAAAGTTGTTTGTTTTATATGAACGTGGTAACCAGTACTGATCAGCTGTTAGTAGCTGCACAACTTGGTAAGGCTTGTTCTTCAGTAGTTGTTCTTCAGATTTTTTGTCTGGTTCATCTTCAGAACTTACTCTTCAGTACTTTGTCTTGTATTAGCTTCTTCTTCAGTACTTTGCATTTTCTTCTTTAGCACTTGTAATACTTCTAACAAAAGTTTCAGAGAGGATATTAGACTAAGGTTGAAATGCTTAACAATCCCCTTTGACCCAACAATCTCCCCTAGATTGACGAAGCCAAAACCTTATCTAATTTATTTACAGGTTCCTTTTCTTCTGCTGTCAAGAATTCTCCAAATTTCTTTTATCATTAAGATCTTGAGTTCATTGACTTGTTGGCTAGTGTGAATTGGTCCTTGTTCTGGTTCCATGAACTGAACAGTGAGAAGATCATCATCTGATAACTTGTTCAACTCAGTCTTGTGATCTAACACTTTTGGGGAGCAGTCTTCTCTTTCCAGGACGATTGAGTTGGACTTGTGGGTAAAGTACCATTTGGCTATTAGAAACTTAGATTTGAAAAAGTCTTTCTTGTAAGGTTCTATTTTATGGTTTGAAGATAGGCCTGATATGATTGGGTTGGATCTCCTTCTATGTTCAACTTGTATAGTACCAGGTATATCACTAGGAATAGGAATGTGGTGTTTAGTGATTACCTTGGTCTGCTTTTGATCATTTATGGTTTGCTTGAGTTGATATGCAAATGTTGCAGGATCCCTATCTTGTGCAATCAGGGGGTTTTCTTCAATCATGAAGTCATCTTCAACTATGGTGATGCTTTCAATCAAAACCATCTTGAATTCTGTTTTAACTTGTTCCCCTGTTGTCTTCTTTGTTTGGTAGCAGGCTTCCTTCTAGCAGAATCAGAAGTTTGTGAAACTTCTAAAGGTTTAATTTTTTCTGGGTTGGACTTCTGCAATGCTTTGAATCTCTTATAAGTTTCATTCAAGTTGACTTCTTTCCATTTTGATAGTTGAGCCTTTGTGCCATAGTCATTGGCTGTCAATTCTTCTATCATCTGGGTTCTCTTCAAGTTTTTCTCTTTATCAACATTTTGTCTTTCTGAGACGAGTCTTGCTCTGTGTTCCAGTTCAGCAGTTGAGAGACCCTTGAGAGAGTGTTTCTTTGCTTTGCTGTTCTTGACAATGTAGCTCTTCAGTTGTTGTCTTTGTCATTTTCAGCAACCAGTACTTGTTCGATCTTCTTCTGCTCTCTAGCTCGTTTATCTTTTCTTCCCATAATTTCAGCTTTGCTTCATAGCTTAGGTCTTCACTTTCATCTATCTTCTCCTATAACTCATCTTCTTTTGCCTTTTTCTTTACCTCCTTCAAGTTTTTCTCTAATTTCTCTGAACTGAAGTCAGTTGGTTTAGGGTTCAAAACTACTGAAGGTTTAGATGGGGCAGTTTGAGTTTGAATAAGTGGAATTGTGGTTGAAGCAGATGTTTGTAGCATAGTCTGAGTTGCAACTACTGAGGAGTGTTTCTCAGTAGAAATAACTGAAGGATTGTCTTCAGCATTTTAAAAACTTCGTTAGCAGTTGGTTCTTTGGCTTTGGAAGACCTTTCAGCTGTTTCTCTAAGGAGCCTTTCTTGATATAGATGTCTTTCTTTTAAGGCTTCTTCTTGTTTGGTTTGTTGAGATCTTTTGTTGGCCTCCTTGAGTCTCTAAGCTTCACGAGCTTTCTTAGATTGTTCAAGGTCAATCTTCTCAGGTTCCTTCTCTTTCTTCCCCCTTTTGGCTTCATCTATCTTTGGAAACCATGGAGCAGGAGGGGCAACACCAAAAATATGTTGGAGCTGTCTTCTATTATCTTTAACTTTCCTTGACAATTCTTTAAGTTTATGGTCTAGGGCATTGTTAATCATCTCTATTTGGGTTCTGTTTTTGAGTTTAATGGCAGTTGTGAATGTTTGGAGATGAGATGAACGGAGTTGGTGTACCATTTAGTATAAGGGACCTTCTGGGCTGCATAGCTGGTTGATATCTATGCTTGTAGCACCAGATGAAGATGGTTGGGTGGGCTGTTTTGTTTGTGGAGGGGGTGTTTTTGGGTGATCCTTAATAAATATTGGGATGCCACTTTTAAGGAATTAGGGTTTAAGTGGTCTTTAACCTGATCCTTTGTGACTGACTCCTTGAGTGCAGATACATTGGATTCAGGACATTCACAATCAGCCGTCAATTCCTTGAACTTTGAATCATCATCCAAATCAATGGAATCATCTGAATCCCTGATGACATAATCAATGATGTAGTCATCAATTATATCATGAGCTAGGCCCAACCTAGTAGTCTCATGAACCCCTTTTTCTTGGTTCTAGGTTTTTCCTGCCTCAGGCACAAGGCCTTCATCCGCAGTTGCCACATATGAGGTCTTAATTAGGTTACTACTGTCCTCAAATCCACCAAGGGGTAGTATAAGAATATTGGCAGCCTCATATGTACTTAAAGTATCTAAGTTTGGGCTTAGATACCTTGGTTCCTCCTCATCTCTTGGGAGAGGGAAGTGAGTTCCATGGGGACTGATTCTTGTTCCCTTTGGTCATCTTCTGGCATGGATGCCGATTTGTTATGCCTTAAGAATACATGTGAGGTTAAACGGTTTAACTTTGTAGTTTCACCCATAAGTACCTCTTCACCAAGTTCCTTAATAATACAGTGCATTAGGAACCATGGGTATAGCAAAAATTTCTTTTTATCATTTTGGTGATGCAACACGAACTCATTAAAGAAGTATGAAAATGCCCTGAAAGATGTTTCATTCACAATGGAATGGAAAATTGGTTGTAATGTAGAGGGCATCTGATCATAGGAGCCAATTTAGGACTTAAACACATGATAATATAGTGACACAAAAGTTTATATTTTGTATCAAAAAATCTTTTGTAAATTGTGGCATGTGAAAGAGTACCTTGGTTACCCACACTCTGTCATGGTTAGCTGGACAGTTCCAGTGGGAATTTATTCAGGGGCTAGAGCATCATTAAGACATAATCTTATCCCCGGGGTTTCAGGTGTGATTGCCATGGTCTTCCCTTTGATCGTCGTTTTTAGGGAAATGACCTTATCATTGACAGTTATTGCCACAGCGTTTGCCTAGAACTCATTGAGATTTTCAGTATGGATTCGTCGATCAACAATGAACGCTGTATAGTATTGAGATTTTATGACTAAATCTACGATTTCATCGTATTGGGACCAGGCTGAGTCCTTTGTGAAGTAGCCTCTTTGATTATGTCCCTGTTTGAGTACGAGAGCCATGGTTTTTTGATTGAATAGCATTTTTAGGTTTGAGAGAGTTTTAGAGAGAGGGAATGTTTGTTTTTGAAACGATAAGTATGAAAAGAGGGGTTTTCAGAAGTTTATAACCGCCTTAGGTCAAACTTCTGATGGGAAAGGTCTGATTTACCCTTATTGACCAAACTTCTGATGAAATAAAATTGTTCATCAGTAGTTTCCCATTGTCTCTTCAATAGTTTTCAACATCTGATGATATTATGTTCAACAACACCTAATTTAACTTCTGATGATTATTATCATCAATAATATTTCTTTTTAGATAATAATCCCATACTGATGTTTTGTACATCAGTAGTTTCTCTCTTTTGGTTTATCAGAGGTTTTATGACAGGTGAAAATAAGTAAGTGAAAGTAAAATATGTATAAAAAAATGAAAACACTTACAGATTTTACTCAAAATTAAGCATCCCAAGCATGAATACTTGTAAGTCATATAAGTGCATTATTCATGTATGTCCCTGGCTAGTGATCCAGTACTGAATGTCGGAGGTTCAGATTATTAGGAATCGACCAAAATGTAGAAGAGTTTGATAATATACATGTTTATTAGACCAGTCGAGTGGTCGAATGAAATCTACAAGGGTCAATGAAATGATCAAAGTTTTATGTTGTTGGTTCGAGCCCTCGAAGGGTCGAACCAAGCCCTTCAACCTATGTAAAGGGTCGAATGTGGATGCTTATATAAAGGGAAAATCTAGTTTGTTTAGTTAGAGTTATCATTTTGAGCTTTTCTGTGACACCCGGCATGTTTGGCTTAAACATGTTAGTAACATCTAAGTCTACCTTAGCGAGAAACGTTTATAAACAAACTTAACTGGGTTAGTTGAGTCGGGTCAAGTTAGGATTGTCCAGGGTACAATGATCTGGAGGATCATTGGGAGTCGTTTTGGTAATACACTAGTACCGGGTTCCGTTGTTGGTGACATTACATGAACTAATTAAGTATATGTGTAGATTATGGGTCGTGTGGTGGATTATATACATAGATGTGTTTAAATGATGTGTAAATGATTATCTGTGCTTAAATGTGTTAAATATAAACTAAGGATGCATGCTTATGTGTTAAGATGTGTTAGAATGCGTTAAACACGACAAACTGGAAAACTAGTTAAAAAGGGGTCTTGGTTCGACCCTTGTAAATGGGCGAACCAGGGAAGTGGAATTTAAGGAATTCCCTTCGACCAGACAGGGCTCATTCGACCCTGTGAAAGGGTCGAAGGAGACCACCTTCGACCAATGAATTGGGGCGAAGGAGAATTAGTATAAATACCAACCTTTGTCATTTTTCATCATTTCACAAACCCTAACCGTCCCAAAACGCTCTCAAACGATCTAAAACACTAAGGAAGGAGTTTTTGCTCTTCTTTTTCATTATCTAACCTATCTACAACATCTAAACAAGAATCCAAGGTGTGTTCATAATCCTAAACCTTTTTAAAAGCATTTTAATTCGTTTTCATCTAACCCTAATTGTCCGGATCTGTTCTAAGGGTGTTTTTATGATTAAAAACCTTTTAAACATCTTTCTAAATCAAAACATGATCATTTAACATAGGTTTTCATGATGAGTAACATATGTAAATTGTGTATTATGTGGTGTTATGTGTTGTTCAATGATTTACTGCTATATCTATGATAGAAACATGATATAGGATTGTTATTAATGTTGGAATATTGTTGTCTAGGGTTAGGATTGGATATGATGATATTTGGGGGTTTTATTTGATTAAAACTTGATGTTTGAATATTTATGATCAATAGAATGGATAAGAAAGATCGGATAATCGACAAACTGAGTATTTTAAACTAAGCATGAATCGATTTCAAAAGTTTCCAAATTGGGTAAATAATTCATGCATGAAAGTGATGTTTCCATAATCTTTACCATTTTGGGAAAGGGCTGAAACGGACGTATTATCAGGGGAAATCGGTGGGGTTTTGTAGGAATAAGTTATCTATGCTTGACTGCTGTGTTTGATGATGTTTCGAGTCGTTTTGATTGTGTTTGAAGCGTTTTTAGGAAAAATCACACAACAGGGGCGAACCTGGCCTCCTTCGACCAATCAAAGGTGCGAAGGAGGGATCCAGGGTCGAACCTGGGTTTTTATTGGGCGAATGTGATAAACGGGCGAAGGAAGCATCAAACGGTCGAACGAGATGTAAAACGGGCGAAGGAGACTAAAAGGTGCGAAGGAGACTTAAAACTGACTGGTTCGACCGTTCTGATGCAGAAATGAGATTTTTGATACAAATTAAGTGTTTTATGCTTGAACCTTGTGTGTAATCTATGTGTATTTGATTAGTTAGGGTAATGGGTCACCAACGGGATGTCGGGTCGGTCTAGTGTGTCGGTTAAACATTTAAACACGTTTTAAAACACACTTAGTTACGATCTGGACAATCGGGGACTAGATAACCTTATGGTTATTATTCAGAATACTTATGTGAACATTTTGATAGATCTCCGGTAGAGGGATTATCAAGGGCTAAACATCTTTACTTGTATTTGAAGAACGCTACTTAAGGTGAGTTCACGACCCCACTTTTACTGCTTTAACTTTTGGGGGAGAAAACATGCGCTAAACGGTTTTGGTAACATATGTCATACTATGGTTTTAACTTTATATTGCTATACGATCTTTTGGAAAGTCCCGGGGGAAACCATGAATGTGCGGGGATGCACAACGGGGGAAATGTGGATAGATCTATTGGGCGTGACCTGCCCCACTCGTCGGCTTGGAGGGCCGGGCGGGTGCATATTGTCTCGAACAGGAACATCATCGTGCTAAACATACGGGCTGCTTAAACATGCTGAACATTGCTAAACGTGTCTAGTAATGGTTTCCAATCGTAGTAGTAATGAAACATACGCCTAGCTAGCGTACTTGGTAACATTGATATAGTATGGACATGGTAACATTTTGGTAACATATTGAACAAACCTGTGAACTCACCAGCATTATATGTTGACATCTTCTTGGCATGTTTTTCTCAGGTCGCTAAGGTAGCAATGAACGGAACTAGGCGCACGGGTCTGCATTGGCGTCTAGGCATAGTTGCACGTTTTGTAATAAAAGAATTTTGAACAACTTTTGAGATGATAGCATAGTTGATTAAATGCTACTTAAACGCTTCCGCTTATTAACTTAATGGTTATGTCTATTTACGTTTTTCATATAGAGTTGTTTATTGTGATCGTTGACTTGAATCCTGGTTTGTCATGCGCCTCGCGGTAAAACCCCGCAAGTGGTAATTTGAGGGTGTGACATTTTCCCAGTTTGTGTGTGTATGATATTCTCTGTATTAGGTCTAGGTTTTGATCTGTAATTGTTGACATTTGATCTAATACACGAGTAAAGTTATGGAAATTGCTCGGTGATTCGTTATCTGTTTTCATCACGATCTTCACCGTTTATTTCTGAATCATTTTGCACACCGGAGGGGATTCCGCACCCTATGGTTGGTATTCGTGAGATCACGGTTCGTGATTACGATCCTAAAACGAATTCTCAATTGGTATCAGAGCTTAGGCTCGATTTCACGATTGCAAACTGATCTGAATTGATGAAAACATATTAGAATTCAGGTTTAAAGATCAAAACCCTAGAAATTATGAAGCTTTTCATAAAAACATGGGTTTTGAATGAATTGGAGTTGAATTTGATGTTTTTTTCAAAAATCCTTTCACAAATGTTTGTCTAAATGCAAATCCAAACAAAACCTATCAAATTTCATTACATTTGGTGAAAATTTTGTCAAAAACCGATCTGATTCGTGTTCTTGAGGTTGAAGATGATGAACAGACCTGAAAAGGTCGAATGAGAGCATCAAGAGGTCGAACCTAGAGTGATTTAGGTCGAATCAACTGAGTTTAGGTCGAACCAGTGTGTTTTTAGGTCGAACCAGATTTTTCAGTGTGAATTGTTTTTCATTCGACCTGGTCTAGTACATTCGACCTTACGGGAGGTCGAACGAAGGTCCCATCAGGTCGAACCAAGTATCTGATTTTCAATAATTTTCATTCTCGAAGTCGAACCAAGTCTGATGTTCATTCGACCCTTTTGAAAGGTCGAATAAGACTATATATTGTTGGTTCGAACCCACGTTTATTTGGATAATATTTTTCAAAATTTAAGGTGTAAAAAAATTTCGAAAGCTTGTTTTTGGAAATTTTGAAATAATCATTGTTGAAAAATGGCAAATCAATGGCATTATCTTATGTCAAGAACTGAAGATCAGATAAAAGCTGTTGTACAACAAAAACAAACATGGGAACAATTTGCTGCATCTACAATTCAACAATCTGTTACACGGCCTATTGTTGATTATTGTGGAATCATAAAAGCTCCAGCTGTGCAATCAACTGATAAAATGGTTAATGTGAATGAGTGTGTTAACAAAGAAAGTGCTAAAAGTAATGTTTTGTGTCTTGTCAAACAAATGGGAAATGATGATTTAAGTGAATTGTCAAAGAGTGATTTGATTTCTGATACGAGTTCAGAACAGAGTGAATCAAGAGAAAGTGATATATCAAATGTTGATGTAAATTCTAAGATTGGATCTGAAAATGGTAATAATTCAGATGCTGAGGTAAAATCTAATGCTGAATGTGCTAATTGTTCTGAGTGTGTCAAATTGAAAAATGAAGTGCTGTAACTTCTTGAGGACAAACAGAACTTAACAAATAAACTTGAAAGATTTCAAATTGAAAATAAAATTTTGGCAAATAATGATAGACATTTTATGAATCAAATTGAATCTTTTAAGAAAGAGATTTCAGAACTTCATAACACTATTTCAAAGAATAATTCCACACCAGAGTTGGAAATCACAACACCTTGTGTTGTTGATCCTGATTCTGAGGTGAAATCAAAACTTGAAGTGAAAAATGAAAATGTGGTTGTCACTCCATAAACTGAATTTGAAGAAAACCAATATTCAAGTTTCCTGAAGGAGTTGAAGGATCCTATATGTTGGTAGGACAGGACAAATTGATTTTCAACAAAGATTTTCCAATTGATAATATCGAACAATCTTTACTTAAATGTATCTTTTTTGATAACAATGATTTGATAAATAATTTAGAAGTCAATTTGGTCATCTTCATTTTGAACTCAGTCCTAACCAACATGAGAATGAAAAGGATCAGTCTGGGAATGAAAAGAAAAATCCAATGGCAAAAGAATCAAAACCAAACAAATCGAAAGGTAATGATCAGATGAAAAATTCTCATAAAAAGAGTTCAAGAAAATTTTCATCTAGATCATATGACTCTTATGATTACTCATATACTTCTCGATTTGATGGTTATTAGGGAAACAACTCACCACAGTATTCTCATGAATATGTTGAATGGAGAAACGGTTTTGAATGTGGTGAAGTTGGACATATTGCTGCCTATTGTCCTTATTGGTATTGGGATGATGGGTATCATTATGATTTTGTAGAGTATAGGTCTTGTTATAATTGCGGAGAGTGTGGGCATTTAGTTGCTACATGTCCGTATGTTAAACAGAAAAAGTCCGAAGTGAATGTTGCTAAAAATTCAGGCAATGTCAAAAAGCCTGTATCCCCAAAACAACTTAAGAAACAAACGGGGAAATGGCTTGTGTATGACAGTCGAAACAAGATTGCCTTAAACAAAAATGTAGATAGTGAATGGGTTGCTAAGGTAAGGGGGAGTTCTAAGGCTAAGACTAAGAATAACTCTAAACCTGGATCTTTATCAGTTAAGTCTGAGAAGGTTCCAAATAAAGATCAGAAGCAGGTGTCAAACATGAAACCTAAAAAGTCAACAATCAAAACGATTTCAACAAAATCTAAAATAACTCTGAACGTGTTTGGAAACCCAAATAACTTTCTAATCAATAGAAGCTTCTACTTCATATCAATCCATTGAAAAACCAATTGATTTTTCAAAAGGAGAATGGATTGATATTCCAAGGATTGATGACCTTGGACGACCCATCAATGTGAAGGGTTGGGTTCCTCTCTCCTACTAATTGTTTAACGAGTGTGCATGTTGTTCTAGACAGACCTATTAGCTATCTTTTGATAGTTGATAGTGGAGCATCTGTATACAATCTATTTATTGGAGAGGTGAAGATCAAGGAAGTTATATTGACAAAGGAAAACATGAGTTCAATAGAGAGGAGAGTGTTTGTCGTCTGTTTCCTACCTGTGAAGCCGAAAAATGTTGCAATATTATGCAATTGCTCTTAGGTGTTGGATTTCTACAACAGATGCAACAAAACTGTTTATTCTAAATTCTCTTAACTTTGTTAATGGTTTTACTAATTGAAATTACAACATGAGTCAAGTAATCTGAGTGGGAAAATGGTTTTTGAAATTCAATGAATAAACCGCATCGGATATCATTTTATTTTGTTTTTTCTTCAAAAGTTTAAAAATATAACAATATGCTTATTTTTAGATTTTTAGGGGGGAGAAAATTTCAGAAAAATCAAAATTAAAAATTAGAAATTCAAAAATGAGTTTTCCAGGAGAAAAAAAGGAGATGATAGTACATCAATGGACTGTCAGACTACTCTGAAAACAAAATGTATGAACAAACATTGAGTAGCCACTACAATTATATATTAGTAGGCTTGAAATCAAAGGTTAAAGTTCAGCATGGTGATATAAACCTAAAAACATTAACTGATAATCATGTGGATCAACGTCTCGTTGGCATATGGTCTTAGTACCGAAATTTCGTTTGATAGATTGCCAAAATCAGAGGTTTCGGGTCATTATATTGTTAGTTATCTGGGGATAGCCTAACTGATCTTCTGTCGTAAGGTTTTACAGACCTAGATCAGTCAGAGTATCTTAACAAAAGATCTTTACTGACAAATCCTTAAGTTACCGAATGCGGAACTTAACATGTGTGATGATAATCAAAGATTATCTAATGCATCGTATCAATACTATGATGAAAATCATGTATGATATTAGTCCTCACCCTGGTTGAGTGCATAAGTCGCTTTGAAGCATTAATTTGCTGACCTGTCACCTCTGTACCTCATACCTTGTAACTAGCAGATAACTACAATATAATCACACATTACGATGAAACTTTGTGCAATTCTTGATACGGAAATGTGTCACGTGTGCGGGGACCATAGATTTTTCAGTATCTAATATTACCTCTGAAGTGCTGAATAATGAATGATGATTTTGGGTTTAAATGGACAAACATACTGGTAATGGTTGTAGGATGCTCAATGTTAAAAAGAAGAAAATTGATCAAAAAGAGTTTTGACTGACTGTTTCAATACTGATATGATCCTCTTACCGGAAGATTCACAAAAATATGTTTAGTTTATTTTTATGCAAATCTATTTGAAAATTCAAAAAGATTTTTGGTGTGTTTTAGCATAAACTTTGAAAATCAAAATGTTTTGTTTCGAATTTATTTTTTGATAACCGATGTTGGGATACTTAATGTGAATGCTCAGATACTTAAAAGTTGAAAAAGACTACAGATTTTCAAGTTTCTGGTGCATATTAAAAATGTTTAATAGTTCAGGGGGAGAATTATTGAGGGTCAAAAGGAATGTGAAGAGTACTTCCGAGATTTTTGTCGTGTCTAATGCTGGTTGTAGTTTGTGCAGTTTTTAGTAAATTTTTCTGCAGAATCAAACACAACAGGTGCACTCCTCAAAATTCATCGACAAAATGTTTAACTGAATAAGACCCAAACCTAAACATCAAGATCACCATAACAACAGAAACTAGTCAGAAGTTGTTAAAGAAATGACTGAATATCGAAGAATTCCAAGATAGATTTCTGTCTTCATCTTTGGACCAACAAAAGGCAAAGCCAATATTTCTTGAGTCTGTCTAAGATTTCAAAGCTTACTGCAAAGATATACAAGAACCTTGGCACAAACGTGCATGAAGATGGAAAGTTTTCAAGTCGTTCAAAGATGATGAATGCAAGACTTGAAGAATTGATAACTTTCTGATTTGGTACATCACTAGCTAGGTCCAAGGGGGAGATTGTAAGTGCAAAATTCATGCATGTCCCCAGCTAGTGATCCAGTACTGAATGTTGGAGGTTCAAATTATTAGGAATCGACCAAAATGTAGAAGAGTTTGATAATATACATTTTCATTCGATCAGTCGAGTGGTCGAATGAAATCTACAAGGGTCGAACGAAATGACAGAGTTTTATGTTGTTGGTTCGAGCCCTCGAAGGGTCGAACCAAGCCCTTCGACCTATGCAAGGGGTCGAATGTGGATGCTTATATAAAGGGAAAAGTTAGTTTGTTTAGTTAGAGTTATCATTTTGAGCTTTTCCCAGTTTGTGTGTGTATGATATTCTCTGAATTAGGTCTAGGTTTTGATCTGTAATGGTTGACATTTGATCTAATACACGAGTAAAGTTATGGAAATTGCTCGGTGATTCGTTATCTGTTTTCATCAGGATCTTTACCGTTTATTTCTGAATCATTTTGCACAACCGGAGGGGATTCCGCACCCTACGGTTGGTATTCGTGAGATCACGGTTCTTGATTACGATCCTAAAATGAATTCTCAAGTCAAGAATCCTCTCCGGGGTATCAAACACACCCAATCGAGTGCGGAAAACTAGATTGAATGTAAGAACAACAAGGAAGAAATGCAAACCGAATGATTGTATTGCTAAGGTGCACACGACTTCTACGAGTCGTATGGTACACCGAATTCGAGTACAAGAGAGAAAGATAATCAAAGACTAGAAAAATCACAAGCAACTCAAAATGTTCTACGAACCCCCTATTTATAGTTGCATAGGGCGGTTCACATACAAAGGCCCAAAGGCCGAAACCCACTAACCCACTAGAACAAACTACCCAAAATGTCTAATTGGCCAAGAGAGGCACAAACCTCTAAATTATGGCCCTACAATATCCCCTTAGGTTTGTGTCGTCTTGGTACGTTTACACTACTTCTGCCACGTTTCCCAGCTGCCCCCTTTTTCTTATTTTCTACTTCTTTATTTTGTTTCTCTAGTGCTGCTTGCATTTCTTCAGGTGATTTTCCAATGCAAGGACCAAACATTCTGGTCTCCACTTTACTCCTCTGATCAGCCCCTAATCCAAAATATATCACTTGAGCAACTGCACCAATGAATGATTTAGCACAAGCTTCATAGTTTGGATCACACTGAATCTGATGTTGCACCAACACGTCTGTTAGGATCTGAGTTTGATTGTTTTGATTGTTTAACTAAATATGGTAATAATGAAATGAAAATAGAATGAAAGTGCAGCGGAATAATAAACTATTTAATCAAAACAAGAGAGTAAATGTTTTCAAATCGAAAGCTTTCATTTATCTAAAAGATTACAATCGTACAATTACTCCCCCTCAGCCTGATCACACAGAGTTTGTCTGAGAGAATGTTTGTGTGTGTGATGCAATAGAACAGTACAAGCACTGTTCTATTTATAGACAGACTCAAAGCACTGATGACCTAAGCTGACGTCACCTAAGACAGTGACCTCTAACAGAATAACAAACATAAACATCTGCCTATTACAAACTACTGTTACATTGAAAGCACTGATATTAAAAAGCTGTTGTAGGAAAACTCTGATGGTCTTGTATCCACTGCTGGAGCCTAAGTGCTGTTGGTTCCAGCAGTGCTTTGGTCTTCAGTACTTGTATCAGCAGTTGTTCTTCATCAGACCTTTGGTCAGCAGTTGTTCTTCATCAGTTGTTTATTCAGCAGTTCTTTGTATCAGCAGTTGTTGAGCAGTTGTTTGGATAGAACAGTTGTTAGGGTCAGCAGTATTTTGGGAGAAGTAAGTTGTAAAGACTGTTTATTCAAAGGATCAAACTGATAGCATATTTTGGCTTTCTAATCATCTGTTCTTCTCCAGGTCAGCAGACCCAACAATCTCCCCCTAGAACAGATGATGCCAAAACTCAGCTTTATTTATTGATCTTTATTTCTCATCAGACTTTCTCTGATTTGACCTTTGAATTGTAATTCAAAGTTCAGAGCAAACAAGTCTTCTTCATCTCTTTCTAGGTCCAGATTTAGCAATGTTTGGTGATCTTCTGCACATAGGCTGTAAGCATCATCCATACTGATCTTCTGAACCCTTCCATCTGACCTGAGCAATGTCAATTCATGGTTGTCTTTATTGACTTTCCATTTTAGAATTTTTGAGTCAGTGGATTTGCTGAGATGAACTTTTATTCTTGATGAGTTGGGTGATGGAGGTCTTCCAATGAGTTCTCTGAGCTTCTCTGTTGTAGGATCAGAGAAATAGTGTATTTGATTGAAGAGCCCTTCCTTGATGAATGTATCAGCAAACTTCTTTTGATCTTCCTCTGACATCTCCTTCTGCTTCTTGAACTGTCTTCTTGCAACAGTTGTTAGATCAGAGGTTTCAAGTAAGCTGTCCAAGTTAAAGGTCTGTTGGGGTCTCTTCATTATTGGCTCATCAGTGTAAACTGGTTTTCTTGGTAGGCTGGGATCCTTCTTTCTGTTTTCTTCCAGACTTTTGTATGTTTCAACCAACCTTAGCTCAGACCATCTTGAAACTGACCTCATCTCCCCATAGTTTGCAGCTACAATCTCTTGCCTCATCCTTTTGAACTTCAAGGCTCTGAATGGGTCTCTGCCTTTGCCAAAGTTAGGAGTAGAGACTTTAGCCTTGGGGTCTTTGGCCATTTCTTCAATTCTGATGAGTTCTTCTCTCAAAGCATGTGTGGTCCAACCATTGAACTGCTTCTTGGTTGCTTTGTAAGGCTTGGTTGCCATAATCTGTTCCAGAAGAGAATCCCTTACCTCCTTTTCCAAATCAACACTGAGAGTCATGGAGGACATGGAATTGCTCAGGGTCTTAGCAAAGTCTTCAATCCTTCTGAGTTTGCTAAGCTCTGCTGAATGGATGCCCTGAGCAGTCCTGTCATCCTTCCCTTTGCATTTCTCCTTAATGATGGCATCCACCTGTTCACCCTTGTATTTCAGATATTTATCAAGGTTGAGGGGAACAGGGAAGTTTGGGAGAGATGGGAAGGATCTTTCTGATGGCTGTTCAGTATTATAGAAGGATTGTAATTCCCCCTTGAGTAGATCAAGTTCAAGGGGATACTGAACAACCAATGGTGCAATGGTTGGTGGTGGTCTATGGGATCTGAACTTGGATGTGTGTGGTGAGAATGATGTGATTGGAATGGCTGTGATAGGAGGAGTGGATTGTGCAGTTGAGGTGGTGTTTGGTGAAATGTGTATGTTTTCATCATGTACAACAAAGGTTGATTTTCTCTTCCTTGTGTACATGATTTTAGGGGATGGTGATTTGGCAGCAGTGGTTGGATTAACATCTGTTGGCCTTTTAGTAGGTCCAGTAGATGTTTGGGATTTAGCTGGTGATGTAGATTTGGTGGTTGTATGTTCAGGTATGTTTGTTGGTTTGGGTACAGTGGTTTGGGTAGCAGTGTTTTGGGTAGTTTCAGTTTTTTGGGTGGCAGTGGTTTCAGTAGCAGTGGTTTTGTCAACAGAGGTGTTTAACTTAGATGGTGGTTTTCTGACATGCTTAGTAGGCCTTTTCATCCTTTTAGAGGATCCCACATCTTCAGTTTTCCTTTGTTGTTTCTTCTTGAGTTCAACTAATGCTTCTGCTTTAACTTCCAAGGTGTCAGCTCTTTTCTGTTTTTCTTGAGCAGCCTTTTCAGCTTCTATATTTGCAGAGTCATCTACTGCTTTATTCTTCTCAGTGGTTTGTTTTGGTGCTGTTGGTGTTGTTTGTTGCTGTTGTTGTTATGGTTGTTGCTGTTGTTGTTGTGGTTGTTGCTGTTGTTGTTGTGGAGCTGATTTGGTAGACTCTGGTTTGTTGGCAGACTTGGCTTGGCCTTTTTGAGAAGGAGGACAACCAAAGGGATCCAGCTTTGGTAGCCTATCCAGCTTTATTCTTCCCTTTTTGGCATCATCAGCCGTGAAAACATCATCATTTTCATCCCTGAGGATGGTGGTAGGGGCAGAGCCAGTAGTCTTCAGCAGGTGGTCCTTGATGGCTTTAATATCAGCATGGGTATCTTTGTACCTTGCATCTACCATATTCCTGATCTCAGCCATGTAAGTCTCATGTGTCTGATCAGCCAGTTTTCTGTGAGCTATGATGATGGGGGAAACTGATTTCCATAACTCACTGGCTATATCAGCTGTTGATGGTTGACTCTTGGAATGATCTGCAATAGAGCTCAGTATAAGCTTGACATCAGATTTGATGTCAGCTACAGAGGTTTCAATTACAGAAACTCTGTCCGTCAATTCTTGGTATTTTGACCCATCTCCTAAGTTAATAGGATCATCTGAGTCCCTACCAGTGGTAGTTCTACCTGATTCAGTCCTAATAGGTGAATCAGATGCCCCTTTTTCTTGGTACTGGGGACTTCCAACTGTTTTTGGAGACACTATAGTGGCTTCAACAGTTGTTGCCTTCAAGGGAGTCTTAGCTATGTAATCACTGTCCTGATGTGAGACAGTGGTCTCTACATCAGTAGTGGTTGCTCCACTTGAAAACTCACCTAGAGTTTCATTGAACTCAGGTGGTGTAACCTCCTCTTCTGTTTGTGGGATAGCAGATTGTATATTCTCAGGACCAGTCACTTGTTGGAGTATACTCTCAGTGACAGGTGGAAGAGAGGAACTGGGATCTTCCTGAGATTTGGCAATTGCTTCAAACAGAGGTTGCATGGTTTGTGGGACATGATGTGATGGTGAGAGTGGAGGAGTAACAAGAGAATTAGCCCTGGGAGAGAGGCTTGTGATCATTTGGTCAAGTGACTCAAATGTATCATGATGTGTGTCCCCTTGGCTTACAACATGATCCTTTTGGGAGGATTCATGAGGAGTTTGGGCAGGTGGAGGTATGTCCAACTGTTGTGAGGAAGTAACAACAGTGGTTTCAGGTTGCTTTTGTTGTGCAACAGAGGTTTCTACTGGTACCTTAACATCCAGAAGCCTCATTTGTGGTTGAGTGGTGGTTTTTGTGGATGGATGTTTCTTTTTGGAAGTGGCTGATGTGGGTTTCACAGCACTGGATGTAGTGCCATGATCACCAGGAGCAGTGGGCTCAACAACAGAGGTTTTGACAACAGTTGTTGTCTTTGTCCTCTTTGTTTGTGTTTTAGAAACTTTTGACACTTTAGACACTTTTTCTTGGGTGCTTCCACCCAACATTCTTGTGAAAGTTTCATCAGTTAAGCTTTTCATTTGCATAGCCTCACCCTTTTTGAAAACTTTTTCTGGTAAGACTTTTTGTAAGATTACACTAAGAATTCTTGGGTAAATAAGAAAAGCATTGTTTGACCCAGACTTGACTGCTTTCACATTTGATACCAAGTCCATGAACAATCCCTGGGAAAGATTGAAGTCAGAGTTTGACAACATGGCATAACCCAGATATTGCATCCTTAATGGAATTTCATTAAAGGATGTGGACTTAGCAGAGACACAAAGAAGAAGAGTATGGAAGAAAATTTTCATGTCTGGAGGGAAAAACTTTTTGAAAAGAGTTGATCCAGTCATCTGACCATCATACCCTCTTTCTTGGAACTCAGTGTGAAGCTCTGTTTTAGTAAAAGAATCCTTACCTGCCAGGTCATTCAGTGTGAAGGTTGTGGATATGGTTTCAGGGGTAATGACAATACTGGTTTCTCCAATTTTGGAAATAATGGAAGTAGGCTTTTTGTCTTGGAGTAGAAACTCAGCATTCAACCAAAATTCTTGGAGTGTATCAAGATAAATGGGGGCGTTAGCGGTTAAGATGGGTAAGTATTTGGAGTTTAGAAAAATATCGATTGTGGAATGGAATGACACATTGTCATCTGTTTTAATCAGATAGGGGAGACAATTGTGGGTGGCTTTAGCTTGAAGATCCATTATAATGGATTTCGAAGGTGAAGATGATTGAAGATTGATGGAGGGTTTGAGAATGAAGAAGGCGGTTTTCAGTATTTTGAATACAATGAGACAGTGTAACGTCTGTTGTGGTAAAACAGGGTTTTTATAGGCTCAATGAAACCGCTGATGTGGCCAAACCTCTGCTTATGTGAGCAGACGTGGCAATCATCTGATGGATGAAACATCTGGTGGAGAACAGCTGTTTTTGGCAAACAACTGATACAAACAGCTGATGGATCCAACTGTTTTTTTTTTCATATAGATTTAGTATATATATATAAGGAGACAATTGTTTTATCTGAACAGATGTTCTAAAACAGATTTTTCAACTAACAGTTGCTTTATCTGATCAGATGTTTTGAAACAGACTTTTCAACCAACAGTGGATATGAATGAAACAGTGGTTGTTTTATCTGATCAGATGTTATAAACAGATTTTTCAACCAACAGCTATTTAACAATTTTTGATTTTCTGAAACATTTTATTATGATTTATTGAAAAATTTATTTGTTTAATCCATGTTTAACATACCAATTCTGGAAATCAGATTTGTAAAGGTAGATGTGTCTAAAGTTTTTATTAACACATCTGCCAACTGATCCTCTGTTGGAACATGGTGCAGAGAAATCAAACCTTTTTCATAGCTGTCCCTGACAAAGTGATGTCTTATGTCAATGTGTTTTGTAGTGGAATGAGAGACTGGATTCTTGATGATATTTTCAGCAGCTTGACTGTCCAACATGAGTGGAGTCCGAAGTGCAGTTATCCCAAAATCCAGTAGTTGATTTTGAAGCCACATGAGTTGGGCTGTACAGCTTGCAGCAGCAATGTATTTAGCTTCAGCTGTTGAGGTTGAAACAGCTGCCTGCTTTTTGCTTTGCCATGAAACTAAGGCATTCCCTAGAAATTGGCACCCTCCTGATGTGGATTTTCTTGTGGTGTGACAGCCAGCAAAGTCACTGTAACACCCCAACCGATGGCGGAATCATCGAGGTGCCACGTAGTGACGATTGTTCAAAAGCACATGGTACTAAAATGTAAATATTATTGAATAAACCAATAACTGTCTTACATTGAAATAGAAATACAAAGTCTTAAATGAAATGTAACTGTTGGAATAACTGAATTAAAATAAAGCACTAAATGTCTCTTGTTAAAGCATTAGATCAAACTGCACCTGAAACATGTACAAAATAGGTTTGGTCAACATATGAAATGTTGGTGAGCATTCCTAGTTTTGATATATATAGTAGGTTAAAAGATATACAATTCAAGTGCAAGCTACAGTGCAATTATGTAAACTATGTATCATACAAATGAGCGAAATCAACCCTGTGACTGTATAATGTACTGTATGAACTGTAGTGTACTTATCAAATAAATGGATAAAAGCTTAACACTGGCCACGGATTCTCCGATGAAAAAGGGGGAGAATCAATCTAGGCGGGTTGTCAATCCAAATAGCGCTATCCAATGTTAAGGTCGGCTTGTACCATGTTAATGATTTCACTAAGTACAAATGTATTCCACATGTATTGTCTAAGCATAAAGCACGTTGTAAGCAATGCACATAGTACTAGAATTGTATTGTGAAAATGTAAACTTGTATTTGAAATTTGTAATAGTGTACATGTAACACCCCAAAAATGAATAAAAGCAAAAAGGGGATAGGAAGTACTCACAGTTCACGTAATAACTTGAAATTGAACTTGGACAACGAAATATGTGTTGGAAATATCCCAAAGAATCAACCTAAAGAATTTGATAACGTGTAAGGGAAATAACTCTAGGATTCATGTATTTCTAGGGCTTCGAATTGGGGATAAACGTTTATTTGATTATTAAGCAAATTGTTTATTAATTATGAGAAATTTAATTAATAAATAAATAAAAGTCTCTTTGTAAAATTTTAAGTTGAATATAGTCACAACATAAGGTTTTAAATATGAAAATAATTTTTATAAAATTATTTTCTTGAAGATAGAATATTTAATCTAATTATTTCAAATTGTCAAAGTATGACTTTAATATCTAAAAATATTAAAATTAAAGAATTTCTGAATTAAAAATTGTATTTCTGTTCCAAATGAATAGAAATAATTTATGTAAAATTTTGGTACAAAAATATTGTAAAATGAATTTATTATGATTTATTTATGATTAAAACTAACAAAAATTAATTAAAAATATAAAATAAATGGTTTTTCTGAAAAAAAAATATTTTCTGGAATGTTTAAGAATATACAAGTTTTAGGATAATTTTTGTGAGATTTAATAAAATCGTTTAGATATTTTTATAGAATTTAATAAATATAAATGAATAAACTTGTATTATTAATAATATATATTAAATAAATTATTTTTGAAAAACTAAAAATTGGGTAATGAACTTTATCATTTGAAGATCATATAATAATTTTTGTGGAATTTATAAACCACGTTTAGTATTTAAAAACTATTTTTAAAAGTTTAATATGTAAAATATATGTATATAAAAAGGGAAAAAGAAAGTTTGTAGGTTGCAGGGATCGAACCCCAGACCTGATCCGGTTCAGAGCTTTTGTGAGAAGGAGCCAACCAGCTGATCTATGCGTTCGTTTTGTTTATTTTCTGTTCTAAAATAATTATATAGAAAAACTGTTTGTGTTCTTCCCCAATTTCATATCAAGCGAGCCCTAGATAATCCAATCAAACAAATCACACAACAATAACCCAATTAAACTTAGGGTTATTGTTGTGTGTATGCCGGACATCAAAACCCATATGAAAAACAAACTTACAAACGCGTTCTTGATTATAAACGATCGGTCAACGCGAAAAGTCAATGCGAGTGTAAAAGCTTCGATTCCGGTCGATTTAGTGTTTGATAATGAAAAGTGTTATAAGGGTTATGCTAATCGCATATATGTGTATGTGTGTGCAGGTTTAATTAGATCAAAACGAGTATTTATACTGATTTTACCTTAATCGATTTGGAAGGTTTATAAAGGGTATTTAATCTAAATTGGTCAAATTCAAACGCGTGTAATGATGTATTAGGAAAGGGAAATGATTAGGGTGCTAAATTCTCGGGTTTGTCTTGTGTATGCGCGTGATTATTGGATCAAAATAAAGTTTCCTTGTGTTTTTCTTGTGCAGCGCATAACAGCATTGAAGAAGGAGAACCATCTTGGTTCGCTGATTTATGTATAAATGATTTAGAGGTCCAGAACTTTCAACAATGTAGCATGTGGCCTGGTGGTGTAAGTGTGTGTGGTCACTAAGGCTGCTCGGGTTCGACTCCCGCAGCAGCAGCCTTTATTTATTTATTTTTTTTTTTAGATAGAGGGAAAGGGAGAGCAAGTGGGCTGCAATGTTTGGGCTTAGAGTGTTGGGCCGATTTCTGGATTGGGCCTGCTGATGGTTTCAGATGGGCTCCAAGATAGGTATAAAGGGTGTGTTTGAGGTTATGTTTAATGGGCTAGGTTGGTTTAGTAGGTGGTAAATGTAATGACTAACTTTTTATTATTATTATTATTATTATTATTATTATTATTATTATTATTATTATTATTATTATTATTATTATTATTATTATTATTATTATTATTATTATTATTATTATGAGGATAAAATGTGGCGTTCAAGATAGGAGGTGTGAAATAAAAAAAATGTATGTATATTTTTAATAATAATAATGATAAAGGTGACGGATGTCACAGTCACTATCTGAATAACCTGAAAGCTCAATGTTTCCATTAGCAGGATACCAGATACCAAGTGTGGGAGCACCTTTGAGGTATCTGAATATCCTTTTCACAGCAATAAGGTTTGACTTTCTGGGTGAAGCCTGGGATCTGGCACAGACACAGGTAGCAAACATGATGTCTGGCCTAGATGCAGTTAGGTACAGTAAAGACCCAATCATACATCTATAATGTGTTTGATCAACCAGTTCATCCTTGTCATCAATAGTGAGCAGCTTGACTGTACTCATGGGTGTACTACATGGCTTACAATCATTCATCTCAAATCTGGTTAATAAATTCTTTACATATTTGTATTGGTGAATGAATGTGCCATTTTGCAGTTGTTTCACTTGAAGACCAAGGAAACACTGAAGCTCACCCATGGCACTCATCTCAAACTCTGCTGTCATGAGTTTTCTGAACTCTTCACACATTTGGTTACATGTGGATCCAAAAATGATGTCATCCACATATATTTGAACAATCATTTAGTGTTTCCCTTTCCATTTAAGAAATAAAGTTTTGTCAATTTTACCTCTTGTGAAGCCAATGGATAAGAGAAATGTGGAAAGAGTTTCATACCAGGCCCTTGGTGCTTGTTTGAGTCCATGCAAAGCTTTGTTAAGCTTGTAGACATAGTCAGGATGGAATGTGTCTTCAAAACCAGGTGGTTGACATACATAGACCTCCTCCTGAATTTTGCCATAAAGGAAAGCACATTTGATGTCCATCTGATACACCTTTATGTTGTGGTTGACAGCAAAGGCTAAAAAGAGTCTGATGGCTTCTAGTCTTGCTACAGGAGCAAAAGTCTCATCATAATCTAGTCCTTCTTCTTGTCTGAAGCCTTGAACCACAAGCCTGGCTTTATTCTTGACAACAACACCCCTTTCATCAGTTTTGTTTTTGAAGACCCACTTTGTTCCTATAGGACAAACATTCTTAGGAAGTGGTACAAGCTCCCATACTTGTTGTCTTTTGAATTGAAGGAGTTCTTCCTGCATGGCTTCTACCCAACTGTTGTCTTTCAGTGCCTCTTGGTACTTGACAGGTTGTGTGAGGGATAAGAAACCTGCAAAAAGACAGATATTTGAGGATTGGCTTCTTGTGAGCACACCCTCTCTGATGTTGCCAATGATCTGGTCTGGTGGATGAGCTCTTAAGTAAATAAGATCTCCCTGATATGGAACAATGGCATTATGAGGTGATGGACAGAGGTTTGGTGACTCTGTTGGTGTAACATCTGTTGGTACTTCTGTAGTGCCATCAGATGTTTGGAATGGTAATGGAGGAATGGGTCCAAGTGGTGTGAAACTTGACTGACTTTTGTCAACAGATGATTGACTTTTGTTAACAGATGATAGATCAGTGGTTGTGAGGGGGTGAAGTAGTGGTTTGAGGATAAGACTGGCCAACAGTGGTTGACACAGCTGTGGCAGAGTTTTGACAATTGTTTTGAACAGCTGCTTCCTCTGAGGCAGAATAGACTTTGTAGTGACTGGGGATCACAACATCTGTTCTGTAATCTTGCTGTGGAGACTGTGGAATACCTGCATTGTTAGCTTTAACAGTGATATCTTCAAATTTGAATTTATCTAAATCAAATAGTTCAACAGGGTTTGCAGGGATTTTAAGAGATGAAAGTTCATTGAACTTTACATTCAGAGTTTCTTCTATTGTCTTAGTCCTTGTGTTAAACACTTTGTAGGCCTTAGCAGTAGAAGAATATCCCAGAAAATAACCATAGTCTACTTTGGCTGCAAATTTTGAAATGGAATCTTTGAGATTTAAAATGAAACATGGGCAGCCAAAGATTTTGAAGAATGAAATTAATGGTTTGATTTTGAACAGAATCTCATAAGCAGTTTTTTGATGTCTGGGATTGATCAAAACTCTGTTTTGAACATAGCAAGCAGTGTTTACAGCTTCTGCCCAAAAGGACAGTGGCAAGCCAGAATCTGCTAGCATGGTTCTTGCAGCTTCTATAAGAGTTCTATTTTTCCTCTCAACCACCCCATTTGTTCTGGTGTTCTTGGGATGCTGTACTGCCTCACAATCCCTTTTGACACACAGAAGTCATCCAACTCCTTATTCTTAAACTTTGTTCCATTGTCACTCCTGAAGACTTTTACTGGCAAGTCATATTGTTTTTCAACTTTGGTGACAAAGTCCTTCAATATACGTGCAGTCTCATCCTTAAAGTGTAAAAAGTAAGTCCATGTAAACCTAGAAAAATCATCAACTATGACAAGACAAAATCTCTTTCTTATTAGACTCATGATTTTAACAGGGCCAAACAAGTCCATGTGCAACAATTGTAAACACTGACTAGTTTTGGACTCATCAATGGATTTGTAAGAGCTTTTATGTTGTTTCCCTTTTAAACAAGAAACACAATGCTCATCACATTTAAATTCTTTTGATGGTAAACCTCTGACAAGGCTATGTTTGGAGAGTGTGTTAATAGTATTAAGGTTGGTGTGACCCAATCTCCTATGCCACAATTCTGTCTCCTTAGTGGAGGCAGCAGAAAATAGACAGACATTTGCCATAGGATTATCCTTTAACATATCAACAACATACACATTGCCACTTCTATGAGCAACAAGTTGTGCTTTGCTCTCAGCAATAATGGTATCAATCTTTTTCACCACTTCTGGCCCAATAATCTTACAAGTTTTCTTTGTGAAAAATGAGCCATAACCTTTGTCACTCATTTGTGAAACACTCAGAAGATTGAACTTGAGATTATCAATAAGATTGACATTTTCAAACTTGAGTTTTCCAGCCTGTACAGTCCCTGAACCCAACACCTTACCTTTTGAATCATTACCAAAGGATATATCACCCTCTCCATGAGCCAAGAAGTCCAGAAGAAGGGCTCTACATCCTGTCATGTGCCTGGAGCCTCCACTATCTACATACCAAAGACTATCTAAACAAGCAGAAGCTCCCTGCACATCAGTAAATGATTAGTTTTAGTGAGTGTCCAAAGCCAAGTTGGCTTTGGATGGGTCCTCAGACCTTTCAGACTCATGCTTTGGAAGGTGATCAGTGGTTTGGACCAATTTCTGAATTAAGTTCAACAACTGCTGCTGACCATTTGCTAGTGCTTGAATGTCAACACTTGGTGCAGCAGTTGTTTGATCACTTCCTGACAGATGATAATACCCATATGGATTTCTGTTCACTCTTGGTTTAGAGGGTCTTTTTGGCTCCTCATAAACATGTGGCAGACTGTGACATGGAGGTTGACCATAACCTCTTGGGTATTTGCTTGTGGGTGGAGCATCTGTTACTTGGACATCTCTAGAAGCAGATGTTTCAAGCCTTTTTGTAACAGATGTTTGGACAGGGGTGAAGGTCTGTTTGGGCTTTCCTTTTGAAGTACTAACCACAGGGTTTGCAAGAGTTTTAGCTTTGTATTCTTGTATTTTTACATCAAAATTTTTGAGATACAAGCACTCTTTGGTCTTGTGATTCTTTTTCCCACATATTGAGCATGTGGCTTTGGAATCACATTCACTTGTTCCTTTGTTAATGTCATATGCTTTTAGAAGAAAACAGTTTTTGGTGACATGATTCTTCTTTTCACAGAAATCACAGAACAAGTTGACAGTCTTTTCTTTCTTCTTCCCCTTTTCAGCCTTCTTTTCAGCAGATGTTTGAGCATCTGCTGGAAGATTTTTCAGGGGAATGACTTTGGCCAAGGGAATGACCTTTTCCTGAGGAGCTGTCTTTCCCTCAGGTGTTTTAAAATCAACAGGTTTGAAATTCTCAAGAGTATCACACTCTTCAGACCAAGTAGGTTTAAATTCATACTTTTCAAGTTCAGTAAAGGATGAGGAACCTTCTGGTTTTTCAAGAACAATTTTCTTACCATTTGGTTCAGTGATTTTAATCTCTTGACCCTGCAGGTTTGTTGGTATTACCTCAACAGACTTTTGACTCTTTTTGTTAGTGTTTTCAAAAGCTGGAGCAGTGGTTTCAAAACCAAAGCCAAACTTCACATGACTTTTAGTTTGTTTGTTGAGTAACATTTCAAAACCTCTACATGATTCCACCCATTTCTCACATTCAACTTGGGTGGACTCTAGCTCACTTTTGCAACTTTGATATTTTGCTATCATAGTTTGGAGCTGGTCTTTGGTTATGGTTGCTTCATGTTTTAAGCTGCTGATTTCAGATTCTTTTGCAGTTAAACTTGTTTTTAAATCTTTTGTAAGTTTTTCAAATTTAACTTCATCATCCAAAATTTTCTTTCTAAGGTTTTCATTCACCTCTTTGATGTTAGCAAATGCTATTACACATTTGTTAGAACACAACTCTTTGAGAATTTGAGGAGATACCTTAGCAGCAGCCATTAAAGCACAATCACACTTACACTCACAGTCATCAGATGCACCCCAGGGATCTGTGAGATTCACAACCTCTTCATCAGGTTTTTCACCTGTAACAACTTCACTAACAACATCATCAGTCACAACATCAGATTCAGTTACCACCTCCTCAGATTCAATCTCATCCACCATGGCCATGAAACAAAAATTTTCTGGTTCATTTTCAGCTTTGGCAACTAGTGCAAAATTCTCATCTGTTAGCTCATCAGGTAGACTGCTCCAATCAACAAAGCCTTATGTAAAGAAGCTCTGTTGACTGGTCTCTGCAGGAGCAGAGGATGGAGCAACAGTCGTTTGCACAGGTGCTTGAGCAACAGGTGTTTGCACATAGTGGATCTGAGGAACAGTGGTTTGGACATACTGGACAGGAACAGTGTTTGAGGACTGTGCAAAATGAGCAGTGTTTTGCACATTTGGTCCAGGGGCATTATAGGAATTCTGATAAGTGTTGGTCTGTGGTCTTTGATTTGGATAGGTTATCATAGGTGTACCATGTTGACCCCTACACTCCCTAGCAAAATGACCAAACCTATGACATTTGTAACACTTTATCTTTGATTTATCCAACCCAACCTTAGATCTGCCAGTTAACCCTGGAAACCTTCTCCCAGTTTTCTTGTAAAAATTATTATTTTTTACACTGAGAAGGGCCAATTGGTGCATAATGTCCATTTCTTCCAAATCATCAGGGTCAAAGTATTTCAGGTCATCATACTCAAAGGATATATTGTCAGATGCCTGGATATCACCACCACTTGCTGTGAAAGCATAGTTTGGTGAATAAGAATCAGAGTTAAAACCTGAGTTAAAACCTGAAGTTATGTCAATGAAATGATCATAACTCTGATCCTTAGTGTTTCCAGGCACCTCATCATGACCCAAAAGTGCTGTATTCCCAAATACATAGTCATCAGACACTTTTCCAGAGTCCTGGAGCTTCTTTTTCTGGTTAAGCTCTCTCTCATAGGTCAAGAGCTTACCATGAAGCTGGGTCAGTGATAGGTCTTTAAATCCTATTGAGTTTCTCATCACAATAGCAATAGTGTCCCATTTGTCTGGTAATGATCTTAAAAACCTATGGTTCAAGGTTGAATGAGGGTAAGTAAGACCAACCAATTTTAGTTCACTAATTAAGCAATTAAATCTCTCAAACTATTGAGTTAATGACTCTCCTTTGACATGACTGAATGTTTCATATTGTTGGTTAAGTATTTCACGATTGTTTTCAATAACCTCCTCAGTCCCACCAAACTGTTCTTTCAGTGCATCCCACAACTCCTTTGCACTGTTACAGTGTAACAACCCAGCATATATATCATTGGGTAGAGCCATGGCCACAATACTGAAGGCCTTAGCATCTAACTCAATTTTCTGAAAATCCTGGTCGGAGTAGTTTTCAAGTTTCTTTGGCTCAAACACCTTGGGATCTTCAGTACTCGGCACAGTCGGAACATGTGGTCCGAAGATAACCGACTTCCAACACCCAGTGTTTTGTTGAGCTAAAACATGGCTCATCCGACGTTGCCAGATATTGTATTCAGATCTGACAAGCATCGGTGGCTTGTTGTTCGTGCCAGTGTTATGTGGATCGTGATTGATTGAAGCCATTCTCTGATTTTTCAAAAAACAAAGTCTGTTTAAAAACGGTTGAAACAAGATTAAACTATTACTCTGTTTTCAATCTAACAGACAAACGATATCAATAATTGTGAGTTGATTATTAAATTGATTTGTTAGATCGAATTTAATTGACCAGGCTCTGATACCAATTGTTAGGATCTGAGTTTGATTGTTTTGATTGTTTAACTAAATATGGTAATAATGAAATGAAAATAGAATGAAAGTGCAGCGGAATAATAAACTATTTAATCAAAACAAGAGAGTAAATGTTTTCAGATCGAAAGCTTTCATTTATCTAAAAGATTACAATCATACAATTACTCCCCCTCAGCCTGATCACACAGAGTTTGTCTGAGAGAATGTTTGTGTGTGTGATGCAATAGAACAGTACAAGCACTGTTCTATTTATAGACAGACTCAAAGCACTGATGACCTAAGCTGACGTCACCTAAGACAGTGACCTCTAACAGAATAACAAACATAAACATCTGCCTATTACAAACTACTGTTACATTGAAAGCACTGATATTAAACAACTGTTGTAGGAAAACTCTGATGGTCTTGTATCCACTGCTGGAGCCTAGGTGCTGTTGGTTCCAGCAGTGCTTTGGTCTTCAGTACTTGTATCAGCAGTTGTTCTTCAGCAGACCTTTGGTCAGCAATTGTTCTTCATCAGTTGTTTATTCAGCAGTTCTTTGTATCAGCAGTTGTTGAGCAGTTGTTTGGATAGAACAGTTGTTAGGGTCAGCAGTCTTTTGGGAGAAGTAAGTTGTAAAGACTGTTTATTCAAAGGATCAAACTGATAGCATATTTTGGCTTTCTAATCATCTGTTCTTCTCCAGGTCAGCAGACCCAACAACGTCGATATCTTCGTTATGCAACGACATCAGATCCTTAGCATCAAAGACTCTGTATTCATCAAATTCACATACAATAATAACAGATCGGATAGTTGGATCATATACACAGAATTTCATATCCTTGAAACATCCCTTGTGCATAGGTTTAGTCAGTGGTATAATCTTCATCTTCTGAGTAGCAGGCCACCTAACCGTTCGAAACGGCTTACCATCAGGACCCAAAACATCCTCATATTCTTCCACATACGACTCAGCAGTCTTCATAACTCGAAAATTCACTTTTGCCTGTCGCTATATCTTTTTGTGAAATATTTTATCAATTTCATTGTGCGGATTCCTTACTTGATTGATGAAAGGCGCCTTTGCCAATTCAGACAAGTCCACTTTAGTCCATGAATTGAATGTAGAAGTGGAAGCATAGTATTCAATAGCCCCGTTACGTCTATGAACAACAAATACTCCCTTTTCATCATTATATCTCCAGCAGTCGATCCCACTTCGATTTCCATACTCATCAAAATTTTCTGGAGTAATGGTAACAAATCCTTCAGGTTGTTCATCAAAAGCGTCAATAGATGACTCTGCTGTATTTTTAAGTACATAAGTACTCCCAGGAGGATGAGACTTTCGTGCACGAGACTGATCTTGAAAATACTTCTTCATGTTCCTTTCTTGCTTTCTCTTGATCAGCTGGTGTGATGAATGTTTTCATAGACGAGGATGTCTCGGAAAAACCTTTGCCAAATTTATTCTCTAGCTTTTGGGTTAAATTGAGCAGTCTCCCAGATACATCACCCAGATTCAACTCTAACTCATATATCTTCTGATTGTTTTCAGTAACAATCTCCATTAGACTTTGAACTTGAGCTGAAAGCCACACATTGTCTATCTCCAGCTTCAACACTCTTGATTGTAAGCAATAAACATCCACCTCGGCAAAAATATCATCATCACTATCAGTCATCACCTTATCAGCACCTTTCTCACCAACAGTTTGAGAATCAGATTCTACACTCTTTCCTTTATTTCTTGCAGCAAGTATATTTGCTTGTACCTGCTCAAATTCTTCTTGACTGAATAACAAGTTTCCATCTCCAGCAGCTGATGAACGTCCACCTTCATCAAGACGCTTAGAAATTCCGATGTTGCTCATAAACTGAGAGAAAGATTGCGAGGCAGGTACAAGAGATGTGTCAACAGGAACTGAAGTTTAAACTCTTGAAGTTTCAGCAGAAATAGAGGCAGCATTCAAACTCTCTTCAGTAGCAGGCAATACATTAATGGTTTCTGTGGCAGGTGTATCTTTATCAACATGTAGTCTTGGATCTCTCTTGCTTCTTTTCTTGGTCGAAGATCAGCACTTGGATCTTCATTATCTTCAGCATCAATAAGAGTCTCAGCTTAAACATTTGAGGAGGAATTTCTTTGTTCAGCTTCACGGACATAATCCAGGATGTTTGCAAGAACATCCACAGAGGGAACAATCACATCACGATTTGTAACTTCTGGTTCCAGCATCGAATTGTTCATGACAAACTCATTTATCTCTTCTTCATTAAGATCATCAAAATTAAACTCATTGAATTGCTCATCACCCTCACCATGTCCTTTCTCAACTTCTTCAGTCATATCCTCATCTTCACTAGCTACATCTGTTAAGTCAACATTCTCAGGTGGTGAACGTTGCTCCTCAAGAAGAGGATCTATGATCTGTACGTCATGTTTCTCAGCAATTTCAGCATGTGGAGGAACTTGAACTTCTTTAACTACTTCACTAAATATCCCAAACTTGATCACATGATGAATTCCTCTAAACACTTGTTTAGCTCATTTTCTTGACTGCTTCATTAGTCCAAACACCAGACCTATGAATTTTTTATCATATTTCTCAAATGTTCATTTTAAGTTGGGATACTTAGTTTCCAGAATCATTTGAATAAATCTTGGAAACTTGTAGAAGTACTTCTTGTTTATTTCTTTTACATTCATCAACGTGTCATCAAAAACACCTTTGGAGTAGTTGAATGTCCATCCTTCTATTAAAGCAATCACAGCGGACAGATACTTCTGACTTATCCAATATGATTTGCTTTTGTTTCCTCCATTGCACATCAAGAACATATGTAATAGCATTCTCCAGTAGATTGGGAAGAACTTCTTGAGAACTTGACCATCTTCACCTTCATATCCCATTTTCTGAATCACAGGCAGTGTTTGGTCCTTTTTATATATGACCGGATCATTTGGAGAATCTCCAAACAATAACACATCCCTCACATCCTTCTCATTGATTGTCACTACTGTACCACGAACTCTTGACCGAATGACATTGTCTGCCTTCTTTGCTGTTGCATTTTCCCAGAAGTCAACAATCCAGTCTTTTACTATCACTGGATTTTCTCTTAGAGCATGAGATATTCGACAAGTGTTCAGCCCCATGATAAGAGATTTGAACTCTTTCATGTGGTCTTCAGGAGGATCAGCTAAGTAGCAGACAACATTGTGATCTTTATCAAAATCAGGAACATGCTTATCCATTTATGCACCAAACGAGCTAAGTTAGATACAAAATTTTTGAGTGATAAGTAAGTTCTTAAGTGGTGAGAGGGTTTTCGAATGACAAAAATTAAAAAAAAAGGGTTCTCGAGTGGCAAGGGAGTTCTAGAGACACACAAATATTCTCGAGTGACGAGAGTTTTCGAGTGACAGAGAGTTCTCGAGAAGCTCAAGAGTTCCCGAGGGCAAATATGTCATTTCAACTCATTCTTCATTCCTTTGTGTGTGCTCTTCAAGCGCCGTCATTCCTTTCTTCTCCGGTGAGAATTTCATCATTTAACATAGCCTAATCCCTGCAACTAAGTGCTTCTAAACATAATTTTATGTAAACACTTACACACTAAGCTAAGCAATATAAAAGAAAATGTGTATAAAAGGACCTTGGCGGAAGTTCATCGACGATCATCAACATTAACGATCGTCTCTCTTCCACCAACAATAAAGAGCCATCAGACACAGCTACCAAAATCAAATAGTTACCTTTTTCGAATATGGTTCTCAACTTGAAGCAAAAACTTAGGTAATGAGATGAGGGTTTTGCAAGTGTTCTTGAGAGAGAGTATTTTTTTTTTTTTTTTTTGAAAATTTTAACCTTTGTTGTTGATGAAAATAACCGCCCTAAGTCCCTTTTACCCTAATTAACCAAAGATAGATTTTGTGTGGCCCACCAAGCGACCAAGCGTGCAGTGGGCCCGACTTCAATCCCAATGCTGTAAAAACCTTTTGAGGTGGATTTTTAGTAAAAGTAGGTCCAGGTCAGATCATGAGCCAGTCAACATTTTATATTAAAGAAATTCAAAATTTAAAACAAATAACACATAAAACTAAGTAAAGTAATGAACACACGAAATATAAAATATTTACACTCAAATGAATCTTATTACAAATTTTCTTACGGGATCAAATCACTATGTTTCAGGCAAGACTACACTTATCAACACTGATCTACTTAGGTCGGTCTTAGAAATTACTGGTATATTTGTCCACTTAAACTTATTGCCTTAGGCCTTCTTGTATGACAACCCGTGATATCATTTTATCATGTTTTGGTCTATTAAAAATGAACACTCAGGTAAGTCACAGTCAAATCCTAGAATCATGAATAGTACACTCTATCATGCTAGCAGTTTCCTTACAGCATATTTTGCACAGTATCTGTTCTAGCATTCTGAAACGTTGACTGGGACTGGGTTGAGAAGAGAAAATAATAGATCAATAAGAGATATGGTGTAATATACAAATCAAATGATTTCTCAAATGATATAGGCAATGGGTTTTGGACTCTTGATGGTCTCTTTTATGACAACCTGACTGTGTCCAGGTCAACATATATCTAGATGCAGCAGAGGGACAACTAGGACATCTTTGCACACAAAGGTCTCTTTTTGGTAAAATTTATCTGCAACACGACAATAAAGAGACTAGGTCAGCATATTTCTGGATGCAGCAGAAGACCCTTTATTGCCTAACATCTCCAGGTATTTGCTTATGCAAAACAGAGGAGATACACGAGTGTTTCAGACAAGGTTTCAGACCTAGACCACAGTGTTATGCTTAGGGACATCACACAAGCCTTCAAATAGAGATTGTACTTGATTCTAAGTGATGTTCCTTACCAAGGTCATACCTTATCTTTAAGTGCTTCACAAGATCAGTCATCTTTCCAACCGTCAGGACCAAGCCTACCAGTATATCACACCAGAGCCAAACCGTTTCGATACTTGCTTTACATGAGCCAGCCTTAATCCAGTTGTGAAAAATCATTTCATTTCCCGCATAACAGCACTGAAAAACTGTATTTTTTTTTTAATTTTTTTATTGTGTTTGTATTTTCCTGAGGATACATCCCCCTAAATTTGTGCTTAAAAATAAAATTTAAAAAACAAATTTACAAAAATTAAAATGAAGAAAAATATTTTTGTTTGACCAGGCTCAATCCTCAAACTGGACCATTCTTAGCAGTGCTAAAAGAGTGATAAAACGAGCTCGATCAACCGGTTTTGTAAAAAGATCGGCGACATTGTCGTCGGTATGAATTTGTTCGGGAACAATTAAACCTTGGTTGAACAAGTCTCGAATGAAATGTTCTTTTATGGTAATGTGCTTTGTTTTTGAAAAATAAATTGGATTTTTTACAATTTGGATATCTGCGTCATTGTCACAATAAATAGGAGTGTGAGAGAAATCCAAACTGTAATCCACCAGTTGGGGCTGCATCTAAATGACCCATGAGGAACACGCCGAAGCTGCAATGTATTCAGCCTCTGCAGTTGAGACTGAGACTTTTTGTTGCTTTTTACATTGCCATGAGATAAGCCTATCACCCAGAAATTGACAGCCCGCTGAAGTGGATTTCCTGTCAATGTCATAACCTCCGTAATCACTGTCAGAAAAAGCAAATAAATCAAATGGAGAGTCTTTAGGATACCAACGACCGAATCTGGGGTTCCCCTTAAGGTATCTAAAGACTCTCTCTACAGCTTTAAGATGAGAGGTTTTAGGAGTAGCCTGATATCGTGGACACTGGCACACAACAAACATGATGCCTGGTCTGCTAGCGGTCAGGTACATAAGTGAGCCAATCATGGACCTATACATGGTCGGATCTACAGGTACTCCTTCTAGATCTTGAGTTAGACCCGGTCTTTCAGACATTGGGGTGTGGTTTATCTTTGCTTCAGTAAACCCAAATTTTGAGAAACTTTTGAAAACAGACATGTAACGTTTTCAGAGGGAGGTTTGTTCATGTCAATGACATAAGCATTTCCTCTACGTTCAGACTTTAATAAAACCCATTCATCTGGAATCACTACTCCAGGTTTTAGAATGATGCATCCCAAATCAGTGAAATGAGTTGAATAGCCATTACCGCATATCTTTGATACGCTAAAAAGGTTGTGCTTCAACTCTGGAACATAATTGACTTTGGTAAAACATAGTCCACCATTTCTTTTTGTCCCTCGTGATGTGATCTAACCCCTTTCACCTCCCACAAATGACATAAATCCATCGTCGAAACATTCCAATTCGATCAGTTGGGATAAGTATCCAGTCATAGGTCGAGAACAGCCACTATCAATGTACCAAAGGAGAATGATAGTCCTCCATAGCTGTTCCTGCACATGATGTGGAATTAGTTAATGTTTGGTGCACATGCCATAGCCTTTTTGGGTTTCCCATTCTTATCCATGTACTGGACTTCCATCCAGTGCTTGTTGGCAGTAGAAACAGATTCATGATTATCATCACATACATTTTTGTTTTGATTCACAGAACATGATGATCCTACAGATGGGGGAGGACTTGTAATAGAATTCTTTGGTTTCCAATATGATTTTCTTTTTTAAACCTTTTTCTTCTTGCTATTGGTAGATACCTTATAAGTTTCTACTTGTTTAGGAGGCATCTTACCGGTTCTGTTTAGCCTCTTATTTCTATTCCAATCTTCATCAGAAGGCTTCACTTTGAATTTGTCACTCCTCACAGCTTTAGGCTTATTGGTCTTCATTAGCTCTGAGAGATTCATGTTCCCTTTTGGAGCCTTCTGATGCTCCCTGTTCTTAGAGAAAGTCAAATGAGTTTTGCAACTTCTGGCTATGTGTCTGGGGATTCCAAATGAATAACATGTTTGACGTTTCACATGTGGATCCCCCTGAGGTTTTGCCGCCTTCTCAAATCAATAAGATCTGTATGGAGCCCGATGGCTTTGTGATGTCATTCTTGACGAATTCTGCTTTTTGTACTTTGGCAAAATGTGTTTGGGTGGATTATATTTACCAGCCCCACCTGTGCTTGTTTGTTTAACTAACAGACTTTTAGTTTCATCACTTGCATTTTATAAAATAACAGAATCAGACGAAGTAGTCAAATCACAATGTTTAATGCTCAAAACAAACGACCCCACACAAAAATTATTGTCTTTAGCAGAAATTAAAAAATTTTCTTTCTGAATCTTATTATTCAGTTCATTTGATTTAGAATCACTAACTTTATCCCCATCATCTACCCAATCCTCAACAATTACATTGTCTTCACAAGAGTCAATGGAGTCAGTATTTAAAGCATCAGATAAAACAACACAATCACTTTTAACATATTCATCAGTCACAGGAGAGTCAGAAGAATTTGTACTCTCCACTTCGGAATCAGACGAATCAGAATTAGATGTTGAAACTGATTCAGCTGTTTCGCAAGTTTGATATTCTGATTCATTTGTGTCAGCCGAATCAGTCTCTGAGACAGATGAGGCCTCATTCACTTCTGAACTATTTGAACATGATTCCGAAACAGCTAAGTCACTTTCAATTGGTGCCATTTTCTTTAAAAATAGCTCTCTAAAGTCTTTCATATAATCAACCTCATATTGCACATTTGAGTTTGTGGAAGCAGTTTCTTCACAATCCTTTTCATCATCTTTTACCAATTCATTTTTAGATTCATTTGGTGCATCATCTTTCATTACATCAAAAACTCGATCAACCTCTTTATTTTTCTCAAAATTTCAGTTTGTTTATCAGCACTTTGAGGTTTAACAAAAACTTTTTCTGAAAATGGCTGTGGTTGAGACTTTTCTGATTTAGGTTTAGAGATTTTGATTGGAACACACTTAGGTCAAATGATCTTAATCTGATCTCTTGATGGTCTGGCACTTGGCTCTTCCATTGGAGGACTATCTCCTTTAATGGGTAGAGCCAACAACTCTTCATCTGTCATGGGTATTAAGAAATAATTTTCATTGAATGGAAGAGAAACTTCTACAAATCCTAGGCTTTTATTCCTCAATTCCTTTTTCGGTCTGAACTTTAACTGCGTATTAATTATTTTTTCAGCCTTCTCACTTGAACAATCGAATTTTTTAAAATGAAAGTTTGCATTTTCAATTTTTTATTTTAAATCAATCAATTCAGCAGTTAAAGTATCGGACAAGCGTCTGAAGTGTAGATAACAACACTTGCGTTCGCTCACTTCTTGATGCAAGCGCTTGATATCTAGTTGTTGTGCTTCGACCATTTCTTTATAGGACAAAAATTTTTGTTTCATGTCCCATGTGGCCATCTTTTCATATTCAAGCTGCTTGTATGCAGAGAGAGTCTCTTCCCTAAACCCTTTAACTTTTAATTTACATTTTTCAGTGCAAAAAAAGGCAGATAATAAATCAGAATATACCTTAGTTTCAAAAGGCACATAGTCGTCATCCATCTGAGCCATGAGAGGCTTGTACACTACATCTTCTGTTATCTTCAATTCTTGAACTTCTGTTGACCAATCCCATCCAGCTCCTTCTTGAACCACCATAGTATTGCTCGGAGTTGAAGCAAATGAATCAGTGCGAGTAACTAAAGCATGAGTCCCTAGAGTGGAGGCAGAAGCAGTAATAGTGGGAGCAGTGGTGGTAGTCTCTTTCTTCGGCTTGATACATTCCTTAGCAAAATAACCAGGTTCATCACAGTTGTAACACCTCCTATTTTTCTTTTCCTGCCCCATATTCTTCGTTGGATTATCCCACACGTTCTTCCCTGTCTTCTTGATGAATTTTAATGCTCGATGCACTACCATAGCAATCTGCCAGGTCAGGTCCATCTCTTCTAGGTCGTCTTGATTCACGTCATGCAAATCACATGCTCCAACATCCTGTGAGGTGGAGTTGATTGAGAGAGTAGCAGTAGCTCTAGAAGTAACAGGATTGACTTGATTCGATGACTGAGCAACCCCAAAGATTGGTGGATATGAGGATCCACTAGCAGGATAAGAGTAAAGTGAGGGGCGTTGCTTATCCAGCTGAGACATAAGAGCACTGCTTGATAAGGCCACAATTGCATTGTTGTAGCTTGCAGTGAGGGGCGTTGATTTTGTAATTTGTATTTAAATTACAATAAGTGTTGGTTACATTCATTGTTACAAATAGAACATATCTACATATGTAACAATCGTTTTTTTTTTTTGAACGGCAAATTTCTACTCCTTATGGGACTTGAACCCATGACCTCCCCTTAGGTGTTCCTATTCCTAGAAGCTTTGCTTCTACCATTGGGCCACCAACCCCAATGGCATGTAACAATCGTTATTTGGTTATGTAACATCATTAGTTACATACGTAACATCTATCAGATTTTCTGGGTACATACTGCCAGTTTTGCTACGTACGCATGTAACTATAATAGTATTTCCATATTGACCACCAGTTTCGTAACCGATTCACCATTGAAATTTAAAAAGATGTCAAATTTATGAAAGATTAAATAAAAAGATGTCAAATTTATTATTATAAAAAGAGATACGAAAAAAGAGGAGAGAATATAGAAGTGATAGAGTGAAATGTATCATATGAGAAAGAGTCAAATGTGTCAGGAGATATATATATATATATGTGTGTGTGTGTGTGTGTGTGTGTTGATTAAGACACTCTTTTTTATTCCTCATGGACAAAAGGACAGATAGTTTTATTAATATAATATAGTTGACTAAAACACTTTTGATGAAAATACGCTTACATACATCTAGAACTAAAAAGAACATATAGTTTATTAATATAATATAGTTGATCTTATCTCAGCCATTGATGAGTGTAGATCAATGGTCACAAATGGGTTTCTAAAATTTTCACAACTCAAGAGAGTTTTTATTTTAACCCAACCCTATATATATATATATATATATATATATATATATATATATATATACACAAACAAACTTGATAAAACAAGAGGGAAGCTATTGGTCCTTTTTTTTTATTTAGTACTATATGCCTTACATAGTTTCTTTAAAAATATTTTTTAGTTTGGTTCGATTTGCGTGTTTTTTCTTTCTATTCATTTATATTATAGGTTTCTATTTCATGTACTTTTCCCAATATTTTATGAAGTTTTATTTATAATTCAATTTTAATCGAAAATAGAGAAAAATGACAATTTTTATTACTTTTATTTATTAAATAAAAAGAATAAAGAAATAATATGTCTTTTTATTTAATGGAAAAATATAGTAATACTACGTATATAGTAGAGGGGCGGATGTAGCCAAGTAGATCAAGGCAGTGAATTGTGAGTCCACCATGCGCGGGTCAATTCCCGTCGTTCGCCCAAATTATTATTTCTTTTTATTCTTTTGACTCTTGCTTTCCAAGTGGTTGTTTTTGCATTAATTGCTACTTTATCAATCTTATTGATTAGCGTACCCATTATATTTGCTTCTCCTATGGTTGGTCAAGTAACAAAAATATTGTATTTTCAGGTACATCATTATTAATTGGATTAGTCTTTCTGCTAGGTATCCTTAGAGCATTCACAACTCATCCCCCATTCCCTCCCCTATTCTTAAAATTTAAGAAACTCCCACAAAAACTCACTCTATTCCAACCCATTTTCCCATACCCAATTTCTAAAATTTACAAAAAACTTATGTTGAGCCCTCATATATGGGGTCTTCCATCCCTCCCCCATATCATTTAATAATAATAAAATAATACAAATGGAAGGTGGGGTGGATTGATGTTGGTTATAAGGAAATAAAATAATAATAAAAAAACTTATAGGGCATGTGAATGGGGAATGGGATGTGAGAGAATTTGAAAAGATGAGAGGTAAATTTAGAAACTATGATTTTTCCTTAAATTATATAGTTGGGGATAGGGGACGGGCTGTGAATGCTCTTAGTTCTCTCATCTCTTGAACCTATTGTCCTAGACCCAAATCCGATATACACACACACTCACTGTAGATAACTTTTTTTTTTCTAAAAATAAGTTTATGCATCAAATTAAACAGGATTTTTTTTTATCTTAACATGTTTTAACTCTGTCAACTATAAAGTTTTTGGTTTATTATTAGGGTTCTCTAAGTTTGAAAAAAGAAGGGGTTTATATCAAAGAGTTTTGTTTTTTTTTTTAAAGGCTCCCAACATTTTAGTTCGTTTTGGGCTCCTAAAAAAGTTGACCCGACCCTAACTGATAATACGTGAAAAACATTTTTCACGTAACTAAATTGAACAAATAATAGAAATAATGGATGCCGACTTTTAAGTGCAATGAATAAGTGATGAAAAGTTGTAATTTTCAGAATGGTAGGACACTCGAGCTTAGACTTGCTAACAATTTATGTTGGATGTTGACAAACCAACCGCTACTCTCTCATTTTGTACCCATCCTTTTGAAGCTTAAACACAATTTGTGGTTAGTAAAGTGGAATGCAAATTTTATGAGCTCTAGCACCTTTGTTGGATCATATTCTCTCAAGGAACCATTGAAACATCTATTTATTATGCTCTCTCATTCGCTATAATCATTTGTTGCATTAAGTTTGTGATCGAGATCTTGGTTATTATACTATATACATCAAACTTTATGTATTTACAGTTTCTCTATTTGTTGCGTCAAACTTTCTATGTAATTTATATTGGAAATGGGGAAATGGATTTTCATACTCTCAACTGTCGTCTGTTGGCAAATATTGCTCCGAACTCTCACTTTGGCCAATAGAACTCTCAACTTTCAACTTATTTTCTTCCATCACCCCCAAACTAACGGAGGTCTAACCCAGTTAGTCTTCGTGGCCAAAAAGTAAAAACCAAAACTTTGGGACATTTTTGAAACTTTTTATCACCACCACCACCATCATCATCATTATTTTAAAAGTTTTTAAATCCCAACCCCCCCCCCCCCCCTTCCCCCACAAAAAAAAATTATCCTTTTCTCTCTCTAAACCACCACCACCACCCTTCACCGTCCACCATCTAAATGAAAACCAAACAAACAACTTCAATCACCTAATTCATAACCTAAACCACCTTAAACAACTTCAACTCATCAAACACACATTAGTTCCTAAATAAAACATACTAACAGATCTAACCAAAAAAACAGAGCCTGGTCAACAAAAACAGAAAAAAAAAAAACTTTATACAAATATACCTTTGATTCACAAACATTAATCTGGTCATTTCCCGATATCAACACTTACTCTGAACAGTTACAAACTCTTATGTGGTGGTGGTGGCAGATCGATTGAATGGTGGTTCCAGGTCAATTGGTGGTGGTAGTTGGGTTTGATAGGAGTTACGTGGTGGTGGTTGCAGGTCGATTGAATGGTGGTTGCATGTCGATTGATGGTTGCAGGTCGATTGGTGGTTGTAGTTGGGTTTAATAGTAGTTACGTGGTGGTGGTTGCAGGTAGATTGAATGGTGGTTCTAGGTCTACTGGTGGTGGTAGTTCGGTTTACTAGGAGTTACGTGGTTGTGGTTGCAGGTCGTTTGGTGGTGGTAGTTGGGTTTAATAGGAGTTACGTGGTGGTGGTTGCAAGTCGGTTAAATGGTGATGGAGATGGAGGTCTGTCACATAAGAGAGAGACGGAGGAAGAGAGATAGAAAGATAGAGAGAGAGAGACAGAGAGATAGGGAAAATAAAGGGTGGGGGGTTGGGATTTATAGAATTTAAGATAATAATAATAAAAGTTTCAAAAATACCCCTTAAGTTTTGGTTTTTACATTTCGGCCACATAGAAGTTTTGGTTTTTACATTTTTGCCACGAAAACTAACCAGGTTAGATCTCCGTTAGTTTGGGGGTAATGGAAGAAAATAAGTTGAAAGTTGGGAATGCTATTGGCCAAAGTGAAAGTTCGGGGTGATATCCACCAAAAGACGATAGTTGGGAGTATTTAAATCCATTTCCCCATTAGAAATTGGTGAAATATGCAAATTTTCACAAATATAGAAAATGACTTTTTTTACAGGTTTGTGTTTTATGATTTGAGAGCTTCATAACGAACTAAACGACTTCCGAATTAACGTAAATTAATGAAATAATGATGCTCAAGGAATAGTGTTTGACATTGTCAAGTTAAAATTGGAAGTGCAATGGGAAATTAGGAACTTGTCCCACAAAAGATGAGAAACAAAACGTGAGATGGTTTATAAGTAGGAACTCGATACTCTTCCCTGTTGTCAGTGGCGAAGCTTGAGAATTTGGTCCGGGGGGGTCGGAAGTCAGCGGTCACGGGACAGGACTTAATTTTTTTCTGTAGCTATAGTTCGGGTGATATGTTCGTGTCGGTGATTCGGGTCGGGTCGGGTCGAGTCGAGTCAAACATTAAATACAACAAATATAAAAAGTTTTAAGCATTCTTTAACAAACAATTGATCAAAGACAAAACATTAACAATGAGACAAATGGTTGGTACCTGGATGAAGAATTACAATTCATCCCGTCGACCTTTAAGATTTTTGAATTATTCAATTATGGATTGGCGTGCAAACGAGGCGATCTAAGCCCGAGCTCGATTAGGGCTCGTGCTCAAAAGACTTATGAGAGCTCGAGCTCGAGCTCGGCTCATTTACTATCTATTAGTTAATATTTTAAATAAAAGTAATTTAAATAATTTGTTCGGAGCTCGATAAATGAAGTTCGGCTCGGGCTCGTTTAGTAAACAAGCTTAAATGAGTGAGTAAATGTTATTAAATATTAATAAACTTAATATTACACTAAGGTTTGACGAGCCTGGCGAACTTCACATGCTAGGCTGAGCTCGGGCTCGATTAGTCAACGAGCTTTGTTTTAAACTCAAGCTCAGGCTCGATAAGGCTCGGCTCGTTTCGAGCTTTTTACCCAGCCAAGCTCGAGTAGCTAAGAGATAACAACTCTATCGCTTGCTCATTGAATCTACTATCCCGCTCATGTAGTTGTTGTGCTTAATACTTTAGGATTTAAGCTTTACATTTACTTTGTTTTGGGTTAAAGTTTTAGTTTATATAACTATTTTTTTAAACGGGGGTCGAAACCGTATATACAAAAAAAATTCCATACGAAAACTATATACTTGAAACTTCTGAGCGAAAATTCGGGGGGGTCGGCCGCCCCTCCCCACCCCTTTAATGCTCCGCCCCTGCCTGTTGTTCCATGAAGCACACACTAGTAAAGTTGCGAAGGGTGCGAAGCACCTTAACTCGCACTTGCACTCGCTCACGCATGTGCGTGATGGGGGCGATGGGTAGAAGATGGCCCGTGACGTATGACGTGGATTATGTATAGTGTGAGTGTGTGGCGTGTCCCTACAATCTGTGGATGAGTTAGTGTGCGGATGAAGTTGCGAAGGGTGCGAAGCACCTTAACTCGGACAAGCACTCTCTCACGCATATGTGTGATGTGGGCGATGGGCACAATGTGGCCCGTGATGTATGACGTAGATTATGTATGGCGCGACTGCGTGGCGTGTCCCTACAATCATGCGGATGAGGCAGTGCGCTGATGAAGTTGCAAAGGGTGTGAACCACCTTAACTCGCGCTTGACGTGAGCGATGGGCACAATGTAGCCCGTGACGTATGTCGTGGATTCTGTATGGCGTGACTGCGTGACGTGTCCCTACAATCCTGCAGATGATCAGGTAGTGTGTGATACACCCATCTTGTAATTTTGGTTTATTTCAATTATAATTTTATATATTTATTTTTGAAGTTTTATGAATAGTTGCACCCCTGTTTTTGAAGACGTTATTTATATCTGTTGGTTGAATATTTTGTCAATTAACGTTGCAGTACAAATGGCTTGGTGGTTGTTGTGTTAGCTTGTAAACCTTTTTGTTGGCATTCTTGCAATTAATTGGTTTCCTGATGACAGATGTGTCATTTATCATGTTTGTGCGATTCTCATCAACACCCACAAAGGTGGTCCACCCATGTTAACTCCTGCCATGACTTTATTCAATCTCAATCTCTTTGTCTCATTAGATATTAGTGGTCCAAATCGGTGGAAGCTTTTTTTAAAAGCATGAATCACTAATAAAAACATGATCCACTAATATAAAAACACAAAAACACCGCTCCTCTCTCAAACTCACACACATTTAAGAAAGAGAAAGAGGAAGCAGGAAACTGGCCACCACCTCCAGTCGGAGCCACGACACCGCCTCCACCGTCACATACCGACGCCGCTACTCTCGAACTACACACACAAATTCATATAGAGAGAGACCCGATGGGGAGACAACTGAGAGATGATAGAGAGCAATGATGAAGAGAACTGTTGAGAGGAGACAACGGCAGAGTTTAGGGAGGAGTTCAGTCGTTGCCTTATTAGGATGAGACGGTGACGTTGGCGAATGGACTTCTGAAGAACATTGCTTCTGCTACAGCTAAGGCTCCGAACATTGCTTCGGGGGTAACGTGTTTTTTTACCGTACTAAGTACTTTCATACAATCTAAACGAAACAAAATTTAAGTACTTTCATTCAATGTAAACAAAAAAAATACACGATAATAAATAGTGTTCAATTTTTTTACCATACTTTCATAAACAATATATTTTTTCTTGATTAGCGTTATATTCTAACCAATGATTTGTCAAAACATTTTACATCACCAGGCTTGAGCTCGAGCTTGGCTCATTGGTAGTGTCTCAAGTTCGAGTTTGGCTCGTTGTATTATAATTTAGTGCTTTCCGTTTTTTCTTGTCTTGTAATAGAAATAAAATTGTTTTTATTTATTTTATACGTGAATGGTTTCTACGATTTATTTCTATGGTTAAAATTTACGAGTTACCATTAATATAACTACAATGCGCATTTGTTCCTAAGAGATACTCCACGCATCAAATTTTGTGTTTTGCTTAATATGTACTAGGTTATGTACCCGTGTGATACACGGGTTGAACAATTTAAATTATATATATTATTTATAAATTTAAAATATAATTAAGAAAAAATTAGATTACATATTTTATTTAAAATAAAAAAAGTTTCCTGTATAACCGAAAAAATATTAAATATTCATCAACCCCTAAATGATGTCTTGTAAAAAACATTTTTATTCACATAAAACTTTTTTCAAACATTCCAAAATATATCTTCCATACACAGCTATTACCTTGTAGACTGCAAGTACAGCAAAACAAAACAAAAATAAAAAAGTAATAAAGGTAAATCTGTTTAGGCTAAAATATAAAAAAAAATGAAATTCATTTGAAAGTATCTCCTCATCCGTTTAACCATCCCAATCGAGTATTGTTCATTTTAGAATTTGACATCAAGTTTCCTCAAAGCCAAAGTATTTCTAACCTTCAGTGTATAATCATTTTTTTTCTAACATCAAGATCCATAAACATAATGACATTTATTGGTTCAATTTGATTGTATTTTAAAAAAAAAGATTGTGTAAATTAATATCCTGAAAATAAAGATTGAAACGAATTAGTAATGCAAAGACTGTTTAGATATTGAATTGCTCTATTAAAGTAACTTGAAAAAACAAAGTCAATGAAGATTTTAATTAATGATTTTTCATAGATAAAATGTATTTTATATATCAAGTTATTATAATACGAAAATAGTCAAACATATTTAGTTTTTTATTTAATCAAATATTTAATTAATGTGGATTGATTTGTTTTATTTTATTTGTTTAGAATATTATAAGAAATATAGTTTTAAACTTAGAGTGAAAGACCACATATTAAAACACGTTTTTAAGGTACACGATTCAAATTTAATAACATATAAATACATTATCTTAAAAAAATAAATAATTTTTAATAAAGATTACTTTTGTTAGTTCATAAACATTTTCAAATTATGTCTATTAATTTATATCTAATTTTGTATTAAAATATAATTATATTAACTGATTTACAAAAATATAGAATATATATATATATATATATATTAAACTGAATTCCAGTAATTATATTAATAATTTTAGTTGTAACACATAAAAACTAAAGAGTTAATTGCTAATTTAGTCCCTAAAGTTTGTCAAAAATTGCCACTTTCATCCAAATCTTTTTTTTTGTCATTTTAGTCCTTGTGGACTAACAAGATTTGGATAAAAGTGACAATTTTTGACAAACCTCATGGACTAAAATGACAAAAAATGAAACCACATGGACTAAATTGACAAAAAAAAAGATTTGGATGAAAGTAGCAATTTTTGACAAACTTCAGGGACTAAATTGGCAATTAACTCAAAACTGAATAAGTAATAATTATTAAATAAAGAAACAAATTAAAATAAATGTATTGTTTGAAATAATAAAATGGGAGGCTTCATAATGGAGTTCTATATACTCCATGTGCTGTCTTTTATTACTATAGATAAAATCGATTAATATTGATTGATTTATTTTATTTATTTGTTTTGAACAATATAAAAGTCTTACAAAAAAGCTTGACTAATTGCATTGTGTTATTATTAATTTGTTTATTTGACTTTTGAATTATTTTAAGCATTTAAAATTAATATGTATTTGCTGAACATAGTTTAACATCTAAAACAATGACCAAAATAATAAAACTTAATAATCATTTGTCAAATATTGTAACAAAATTAATTTTAAACTTAAAATAACAGATTAATTTTTTTAAAAATGGGTTAATTTAAGGTACATGATTTAAATTCAAAGTTAATAATACATAAATATAAATATATTATATAAAAAAGAATCATGTGTTTTCTTTTATTAATGATTTCAGTTACAACTATGTTTATTAATATAATTACTAAAATTTAATTTAATAAACTTATATCATGGTTTTGCAAATCAATTATTATCATTAAATTTGAGTTTAATGTATTCAATAATAAAATGAGAGAATTCATGAGGGAATGCCATCTGTCCTTCATGTGTTTTCTTTTATTATATAGTGTAGATGTAGATGTAGATTCAATGATATGCACAGGTAATTTTTAAAAAGGAAATTAACATTTAATAACCTAAAATAGTGATTATTGGTCGCTGACACACTAAACTAAAAATTGATCACCACCGCATTGTATTTTTAACTTCTTGGCATGTGTCATCCACGAACTAACCATGGTTAGTTTTTTTGCTGACGTGACCAATTTTGCTGATGTGACATGATGACGTGTCCATTTTTACTGATGTGGCATGGTGACATGGCCATTTTTACTTATGTGGCATGGTGACGTCACCATTTTTGCTCATGTGGCATGGTGACGTCACTATGCCACATCAGCAAAAATGGCCACGTTAGCAAAAAACTAACCATGGTTAGTCCAAGGGTGACAGAGGCCAAGAAGTTGAAAATACAGTGTGGCGGTCATCGATTTTGTAGTTCATGTCAATAGTTCATGTTATTAAAATCCAAATTCCTTTTTGAAAGTGAATAGCATATTTGAGAAGTGTGAAAACCACACGAATAAAAAAGGTAATACTAATGACCTAATGAGATAATGCTTTGATCCACTAGCTTTTCATCATACCATCCAATGGTCCCTTCCAACCTTCAAAACCATCCATCCAATCAGCGCCTTCCTTTTCAATTCGGTGATGATAAAATAATCTTGTATTGCAAGTTTCGGTAACTAGAATGACTTAGTTGTCAAATCTTGTAATCTAGGTTTTAGAGATAGATTTCCTAGATAAGTCAAAAGGTTTCTTAATCAATGTTCCTTGGTGAACAAGGAATATACCTTGGTGAACAAGGAATATAGGCTTATAAATAGAGGGAGATTTTGTAAGTCATGAATCAAGTTAATGATAAGAAACAAGTTTTGGCTGAATTCGATTGTGTCTTTGGTATCGATTTCTAACAATTGGTATCAGAGCATCGGGATTTCTAGTTGTGTACGTTCGTAACATAGTATCTTTGAGTCCGACAACCTTGTGAGATAAAACGAGATCTTATCTCTTGGTTTGCGACGGGTTCGTCTAAAGATCAGGAAGGCCGAGCAGCAGCAGAGAGTTTTTCCAACAAGAAGGAATGGCGGATAACACCAATCGGCAGATTGTTACAACGAAGGACCACAAGACAACATCTCTTCAAGTACCACTTTTAACGGTCAAAACTACACGGTTTGGGCTATGAAGATGAATGTCATCTTAAATGTTAATAGTGTTTGGGAGATAGTTGAACCTGGGACGAGTACCAATGCAAAGAAGAATAACATTACGATAGCACTTTTGTTTCAAGCCATACCTGAGGAACTCATTATTCAAATCGGGAACCTCGATACGGCTAAGGAGATGTGGGAAGCTGTGAGAGTTCGACACCAAGGAGCCGAGATGGTAAAGGAAGCTCGACTTCAAACGCTCATGTCCGAATTCGAAGGATTGAAGATGAAGGAAAGTGGCACGGTTAACGAGTTCTCAAGCAAATTGGCTAGTGTAGCTTCAAAGTCGGCATCCTTTGGGGAGAATATTGATGAGACGAAACTTTTCAAGAAGTTTCTAAACGGCCTGCCCAAGCGATTCACATATATGGTTGCCTCAATAGAGCAAGTTATTGATTTAAAAACGATAACCTTTGGTGATGTTGTAGGTCACCTCAAAGCTTATGAAGAGAGGATATGCGTCGAGGAAGGTTCGTCTAAAAACGATCAACTGTTGTGAACCTATGAAGAATGTGAAGCAAAGAAAAGGAATGGTGGGTTTGGTCGTGGTCGGTCCACTTCAGCCAAAACCAAATCCAAAGGAACGGATAAGGGGCGAGGAAAGAATTCCAATCAAAGGAAGGGGAAGGAGTCTTTCAAGAAGCCACAAAGGATCAACCAAAATTAAAATGCTTTCGGTGCGACGAGTTGGGACATTTCTCTAGTGATTGTCCTACTCAGAAAAAACCGGACGAAAATAATTTGGCTGTAGAAGAGGAACCGGTCGTATACATGGCTACCACTAATAATGATATTTTCCTGAATGAAAATAAGGTAGATCTTTCAAACTATGATAAATGCCCTCGACAAAACAACACTTGGTTTTGCGATAATGGGTCAAGTAATCATATGATGGGGAACGAAGGATGGTTCTCATGGTTAGACAAGCGAATCAATGGAAGAGTTCCTTTCGGAGACGGGTCACGTGTCGAAATAAAATGCTGAGGAACAATAACTCTCGAAGGTAGATCGGGTAAAAGGCGAATCTTGAATGAGGTTTACTTCATTCCTGCTCTTACTAACAACATTATTAGTGTTTGTCAGATGGATGAAACTGGACACAAAGTAATTATTGAGAATGGTGTTTTGAGGATGTATGAACCAAATGGTTCGATCCTCATGTTTGTGCCAAGATCGAGTAATCGAGTTTACAAAATAAACTTGAGTGTCATTATACCAGTTTGTTTGCAGGTCAATCTACAATATGAAAGTTGGTGGCACGCAAGGCTTGGACAATTGAATTTCGATGCATTAAAGTTGTTGTCAAAGGAAGCAACGGGTCTCCCACTTGTGAAACACACGTCCGAAATATGTGACGCATGTGTGGTCGGTAAACAAACAAGAGGTCCCTTTCCAAAGGAGGTGAAATATCATGAAACCAAGCCGCTTGAACTCCTGTATGCAGACTTATGTGGACCTATAACCCCGACAACACAAGCAGGTAACAAATATATACTACTAACGGTGGATGATTTTAGTAGGTATATGTGGGCTTTCCTCGTTAACCGGAATTCTCAAAGAGTTTATTACATGGATCGAGAATAAACTTGAAACCAAAGTGAAATACTTACGAACGGATAGCGGATGAGAGTTCACTTCACAAGTGTTGGGAAATTTCTGCAAGGAACGAGGAATACCTCGACAGTTCACGGCTCCCTACACCCCGCAACAAAACGGGGTTGTAGAGCATCGAAACCGTACGGTGATCGAAACCACTAGAATCATACTAAAAGCAATGAATGTACCATAGTTGTTTTGGGGTGATATCAGTGTTTTTATTAAACCACTCACCTACAAAAGCGTTAAAGGGAGCGACACCATTCGGAAGACTCAAAGGAAGGAAACCGGATTTATCCAAGATACGAGTATTCAGATGTGTGGGTTTTGTGAAAAGCCTTATACCGGGACAAAAGAAACTTGACAATAGAGGAGTGTTAATGGGTACTTTGGATCTCAACCCAAAACCGGAGACAATACCCATCGTATGTATGATCCTCTTAAAGGACGTATATACATGGCCAGAGATGGTGATGTCAAGTTCAAAGAAAGCAAAGAATTTGCCTGGGAAAAGTTCCGATCAAACCATGACTTAACAAACGAAATATGGACGGAGTTTGTTATCGAGTCCGAAGGTCAAGAGACTGTGGCTCATTCTGACCCGAACCAAATGGACTTTGGTGGATCAGGCCCAAACACAGAATAAGGGAGTGGACTGATTGCAAATGAGGCACGAGAAGGTGGGCTTAATAGGCTGTAACGAGTCGGTTGTGTCTAGTGAACGTACAAGTAATCAAGAAGGTAGGTCGAATGCCGAAGCAAGTGATGCTCACACATATCGCCAATCTCTATTGGAAACGTAGGGTCATCGCCCCCGTACCAAGCGTTGACAAACGGATTCGTTGAAAGCTCCACGAGCTCGTGAGCTATAACGCTTATCATAGCGTCGACTCCCGCATGGCCGTTGGGGGCTTTCAACGCCTTAACACCGTGCATGTATTCTGGCACTGCGAATGGGAAGGCGCATTAAGTAGGGCACATTTTCCCCGATTGCCGACCCACGCAAAAGGAAGCGTGTAGCCAACAATTGAAGAGAAAGTAAAGTAGTGGAACCCACAGATAATCTGGCAGAAGTCTTGCACGTATATGTCCTCAGAGGTGAGGACAAGGTACAACCCTCCTGTGGGGTCCGCATGTAGGGGGTTCGTTTTGGCATGGATGGCCGTTCTTATCACCGACTGCATAGCCAGATGGGTCAGTGTTTGACCCTGGGACAGGAAGCGGCCGTTCTTCTCCTGTCCCAGGATGACTGTTCGCGTTACATTAGAGTCGGTCTAGTCCGGGTACGTCTCAAGGGGTTCCACCATTGTGCCACCGATGGCGAGCGGTGGTGAGAGGCGAAAATGGATTTAATGAAGCCACGGATGATACGCTTCTGGCCTGACGGCCAGTAACCGTACCAAATAATGTGTACGGTTATGTTGTAGCTCAAGACAGGCCCCATGTGGTACTTTAACACCTCCAAAGGGGCTTCAGAGGACACCGCTTGGATTCCAGTGATATTGCCGATCAAGGAGAATATTGTGACTGAAAGAAAGAGTATGAGTAAGAGTTTGACTGAGAATGCCATTTTTTTATTGTTGTTAGGGGTGTTCAAAAATATCCGAATCCGAAAATCCGATCCAAAATATCCGATATCAGAATTTGAAACTACCCGAAAAACCAGATATTCAAAATTTCGGATATCCGAAGTTTCGATATCCGAATTTTCAGATTCGGATAGTGATTTTGGAAATTTTCGGATATATTGGATATCCAAAAATATCCAAAAATTTATAAAAATTTTTATCGGATATCCGAGATATCCAAATATCCGAAGATATCCAAAAAATATCCGAAATATCGAAAAATATCCAAAATTTATATATATAATACACAAAATAAAATATATCATAATAAAATCGAATATTTGGATATCCAATTCACTATCCGATCGGATATCCGAAAATTTCGGATATCCAAATTTTCGTATATCCGATTTTGAACACCCCTAGTTGTTGTGGAGTGACAGAGGAACTGATTGTGGATGGATGATTTGTAGTACTAAAAGTGAAAAGGGTTTTAGTTATATTTATAATAGATATAGTTACACTAATTGTCCTTGATGGTTGTACACTCGTTTGAAAAACACCCTTTATACTCGGGACATCTTAATTTTAATTTCTAAACAACCTGACATTTTGTTAGATTAGGCTTTTCTATTCAGAAATGGGTGGCGACGGAGTTTGTTGTCCGTCTACATGTTATCTTTATGTAATTTATCCTTTAATTATCAATGAAAATTTCTTGTTATTTAAAAAAAAATGTTTTTACACCTATCATTTAGTTTGCATATTCTTCAGAGACACCAACTTTATTTCTATAATTTTAATTCAACTTTTTAGACCGTGCAGTAATGGACAAACTTATAAATTACACACACTAGTACACGTGAACCCTAACTCTGTAGTTAACATGATGTATGAAATCGATCAACAACACAAAATATTGATCTCATGATTTGTGATCATCATTTGCTAGACTTTGTGAAATCTGTGGGTTAATCTCCATAATACAAAGAAAAAACCATATAACCATATTTGTTATAATAGTTCATGAATCATGAGATATTGTTGATTGCAAAATAATGAAATGAAGGTATTAGTGATATCAAGATATTATATATGAAGATTATCAATGAAGGAGAACAATTATTTCAGATTCAGTACATGTTGAGAAACGTGAAAATGCATTAAATATTAAATTATTGTTATCATGTTATTATATTTTATAGATTTAGTAAAATGCATGTAGCTTTTAGAAAAAGAAAACATCAAAGAAATGGAAAGAGAAATAAACATTTTTTCAATATTATAAGTAGTGGTAGAGATATTAGTGGACACTAAAAAAGAAGACTTGAGAGATCTTGGGTCCAATTCTTGAGACAGACGAGTTTTACCGGTAATTTCATTGTCGTGCCTATAGGCGGGTGGGTTCCCGAGTTTTCCCCATAATCGGTGTTTGACAACTCAGATACTCTCAGAGTACTTAAATTTGTCGAAAGGATGTCTTAAGAATACTCGTGTTTAATTTGTTGGTCATTTAAAAAGAAAGAAATAAACATTTGTTTTTAATTAGCCTTTTTCATTTAATGAAAATGTACACTCACGCATCTCAATGTACTTTTGATTTATTCAACAATGACGCTTCCTTTTATAAGTCAAAAGTATGTTGAGAGACATGAGTGTACATTTTCATTGAATGAAAAATGCTAATTAAAAACAAATGTTTATTTCTTTCTTTTTAAATGACCAACAAATTAAACCCGGGTATTCTTAAGACATCCTTTCGACAAATTTAAGTACTCTGAGAGTATCTGAGTTGTCAAACATCGATTTGGGGAAAAACCCGGTAACCCAACCGCTCATAGGCACGGCAATGAAATTACCAGTAATACCCGTCTAGCTCAAGAATTGGACCCAAGATCTCTCGAGTGTTCTTTTTAGTGTTCACCAATATCTTTACCACTACTTATGATATTGAAAAATGTTTATTTCTCTTTCCATTTCGTTGATGTTTTCTTTTCCTGAAAGCTACATGCATTTTACTAAATCTATAAAATATAATAATAACATGATAACAATAATTTAATATTTAATGCATTTTCACGTTTCTCAACATGTACTGAATCTGAAATAATTGTTCTCCTTCGCTGATAATCTTCATACATAATATTTTGATATCACTAATACCTTCATTTTATTATTTTGCAATCAACCATATCTCATGATTCATGAACTATTATAACAAATATGGTTACATGGTTTATTCTTTGTATTATGGAGATTAACCCACGGAGTTCACAAAGTCTAGCAAATGATGATCACAAATCATGAGATTAATATTTTTTGTTGTTGATCGATTTCATACATCATGTTAACTATAGAGTTAGGGTTCACATGTACTAGTGTGTGTAATTTGTAAGTTTGTCCATTACTACACGGTCTAAAAAGTTGAATTAAAATAATAGAAATAAAGTTGGTGTCTGAAGAATATGCAAACTAAATGATAGGTGTAAAAACATTTTTTTTAATAACAAGGTATTTTCATTGATAATTAAAGAATAAATTACATAAAGATAGCATGTAGACCGACAACAAACTCCGCCACCACCCATTTCTGAATAGAAAAGCCTAATCTAACAAAATGTCAGGTTGTTTAGAAATTATAATTAAGATGTCCAAGCATAAAGGGTGTTTTTCAAAAGAGCGTACAACTATCAAGGACTATTTGTGTAACTATATCTATTATAAATATAACTAAAACCCTTTTCACTTTTAGTACTACAAATCATCCATCCACACTCAGTCCTTCTGTCTATGGGTGTTCAAAAATATCCGAATTCGAAAATCCGATCTGAAATATCCGATGTCCGAATCCGAAACTACCCGAAAAATCGGATATCCAAAATTTGGAATATCCGAAATTCGGATATCCGAATTTTCGGATTCGGATAGTGATTTTGAAAATTTTTGGATATCTCGGATATCTGAAAAAATCCGAAAATTTAAATAAAAATTTAACGGATATCCGAAATATCCAAATATCCGAAGATATCCGAAAAGTATCTGAAAATATCCGAAAATTTATATATAAAATACATAAAATAAAATAATCGTAATAATATCGGATATTCAGATATCCGATTCACTATCCGATCGATCGGATATCCAAATTTTTGATATCTGAAATTTCGGAAACGGATTCGGATAGTGAAATCAGCTATCCAAAAATTTTGGATATCCGGTTTTGAACGCCCCTACCTCTGTCACTCAACAACAAAAAAATGACATTCTTAGTCAAACTCTTACTCATACTCTTTCTTTGAGTCACAATATTCTCCTTGATCGGCAATATCACTGGAATCCAAGCGGTGTCCTCAGAAACCCCTTTGGAGGTGTTAAAGTACCACATGGGGCCAGTCTTGAGCTTCAACATAACCATACACATTATATGGTATGGTTACTGGCCATCAGGCCGGAAGCGTATCATCCGTGACTTCATTAAATCCATTCCCGCCTCTCACCACCGCTCGCCATCGGTGGCACTATAGTGGAAGCCTCTTGAGACATACCCGGACCAGACTAGCTTTAATGTAACACGGACAGCCATCCTGGGACAGGAGAAGAACGACCACTTCCTGTCCCAGGGTCAAACACTGACCCGTCTGGCTATACAGTCAGTGATAAGAACGACCATCCGTGTCAAAACCAACCCCCTACCTCCGGACCCAACAGGAGGGTTGTACCTTGTCCTCACCTCTCAGGACATATACGTTCAGGACCTCTGCCATATTATCTGTGGGTTCCACTACTTTACTTTCTCCTCAATTGTTGGCTACACGCTTACTTTTGCGTGGGTCGGCAATTCGGGGAAAATGTGCCCTACTTATTGCACCTTCCCATTCGCAGTGCCAGAATACATGCACGGTGTGAAGGCGTTAAAAGCACCCAACGGCCATGCGGGAGTCGACGCTATGATAAGCGTTATAGCTCACGAGCTCGTGAATCTTTCAACGAATCTGTTTGTCAATGCTTCGTACGGGGGCGATGACCCTACATTTCCAATAGAGATTGGCGATATGTGTGAGGGCCAGTGGGGGCTACACCTGAAATATTATGACGGATGCCAATGGAGCCTCATGTAACCTGAATGGCATTCCTCGAAGGTTTCTCGTCCAATGGATATGGAGTCACATTGCACATCGATGCATTTGTCCAAATATTTAGCATGCAATTAAAATAATCCATTGGTGTTGTCGTTTATATATATATATATATATATACACTAGTGGGAATGTCCGCGCGTAGCAGTGGGTGACCGACTGATATCCGATGTCGTTATATAAGCCATCTATTTAATGATCTATTATATCATTTTGTTTGCAATCATTAGTCAAATTTGGTCAAATTTATTCTTCAAATGTTTCAGATTGATTGATTGTATCAATAACTAAATAAAACTTGTTGAGGCTTATAAACTGTTATGTACTTAATTTACGTTATTAGTGACTAAAATTATCAAAAATAAACATTGTAATTTCCCCAATATAATGACTACATTGAGAACATATAAAAATACTAGATCTTTGCCCGCGTTACACGCGGCTCACCAACGTACAATTATATTGAGGGGTAAAACATATAAAAAAATGTAGCAGAAATATTTTATTAAGATTTAAAACAAATAAATACACATTCTATTCAAATATCAAAATATTTTTCTTTATACACAAGATTTTTTTGTTTTAGTCTTGACTTTCCCATCAGCATCAAGTATAAGTAACTTGACGCCTGCCTTGCTTTTAACTGTTGACAATGCGACATAAAGTTGACCATGTGACAATACTGGGTGTCTTAAATATAATACAACCTTCGATAAAGACTGTCCTTGGATTTTATTGATGGTCTTTGAGAAACATACGCTTATTTGGAATTGTTCCCTTTGGAAGTTGACTGTAATCTTATTATAAGATGAAATATTTTATTAAAATGTAAAAGAAAATGATACATATTCTAATCAAATATCATCAAAATATTTCTTTATACAAAACATTTTTGTTTTATTCTTCACCTTGTCATCCGCGTCAAGTATAAGTAACTTAACGCCAGTCCTGATTTTTACTCTTGATAAAGCACCATAAAGCTAGCCATATAAGAGTACAGGGTCTCTTATAAACTATCAACAATAATCTTAAATCCTAAAAAACAATTCAACCATGTAGAATTTTTACCAATATAATAAACAAACATCAAATGTAAACACGCAATTTATGTAGATGAAAATTGTCTCAAAATCAAAGCAAACACAAATGAAAACAAAATGTCAACACACAGGAAATAAAAATCCTGACAATAAACCATTGTTCAAAAAAACGGGTAATTGATCCTATTTTTCAACCTTAGGAATCAAGACCGTGTTCTCAGGTGATTTGTTACGGGAAATTAACTTTTCAGACTTGAGGACTTTAGTTGTTGACTGACTTGCATCATCTTCCATTTCGTAAACTTTGTCCAAGCTACGCTTTATCTCAGCTTCATCACGAATCAAACTAACTCTAGAAGATGATTCTGGAGTAGTGTTATCTCCAACAGAATCCTACAATATTAAAAGTCATGTATAAATTGTTAGAATAAACTACATTAAAATGTAATCTGAACACATGATTGACCAAGTAAACTACTAACCTTCAAAGACACCGTATTCTGTGTTGAAGAGTCACCTACATCGATAGTTTCAAGCAGAGGTTGTTCGATCTAAAAAAAAATGTAATAAAGAACCGATTAACGTAAAAAGGGTTTAAACAATAACTAAATAACAACAAAAATAATAAAGATTCATTACAGTAATTATAACGAAAATATTTAAATCATAATCATAACCTGAATGTCAAGGAACCGTTCTTCAAGAGAAGCTACAATTTCCGAATCATTTGTAAGCTTCCTTATACCATAACCATCAACATGCTTATCAATATTAAATTGCCCTACTTTAATTTTGAAAGCAAATTTCTTCTCTTCAATTTCATAAAACTCAACAGGAATTACTTTCTCTTCAATAGAAACCTAGATCATACATCATATAAGTAATACAAAGTACAATTACATATATTGTTTAAAGCTCAAAAAAATAGGTTACCTGTTTGCTTTTCTCAAGAAGCTGCATCGCTGACATGCCCAACATTTTTTTTGCTTCTCGATCAAACAATGTAAGGGATGTAATTCCAGTACAATCCTGTACCCTTATTGGAATCCTATACCTAAAACACCAAAACTAAAAAATCAGATCTATATGTAAAAAAATTACTAAACGTAAACATGAATACTAAAACATAAAAAATAAATAAATAATATCATACAATTATAACTTATGTATAGAGAATAGAATTCTTACACTGGATCACCAGAGACAATCTGTTTGGGACAACCTTTATTCGTGCAAATCAAAACTTGTTTAAATGAAGTTACGTCCTTCACCTCTTCATCATCTGGTAAACTCAAAGTTGGCTCAACCTTGTGGTTGCAGAACTCGCAACCAAGGTAATACCAATCTTCGTTAGGATCCACCCCCTTGATTGTTCCAACAACAATTACTTGTTTGTTAACCTACAAAACCAAAATTAAAAATGTCACGAATAACCTTGAAATGTATTTGGAAAGAAAGTTATTAGGCAAAAAAAAAATTAATTTTATACGAACCTCTGTTATCAATGGAAGCTCACGAATACTGCTAAAAGTTGTTTTATTCAAAAATTCATCAGACATATTCATACTACCAGACGATCCCAGGGATCGTTGAGCAGAACATGATTCGCTGGAGATAAACTTTTCAATATAACTGTAATTAAAAAAAATATATTTATATATCTTTAAACAACTGAAAACATATAAATAAAACACAAAAAAATATAACTATTCTACCTTTTCTTAAAAGAACGAATGTCTTCAATGTCTTCATTAATAAAAAGGCGAGTGATAAATAAAGCATTTTGAACACTTACATTGCCTTTGAAAAAAAAAATATTAAAACAGGTAAAACAAATACCGGTATACAAAAATATCTAATCGGAATTTCTAAAAAAAGTAATATATAACATACCTTTATAATTGGTAAAGCTTCCAAATTGAACAATAAGGACTACATGAACTTCATCTTCATTCTGCTTGATGTATTCAAACATCTCATGACTATAATCTTCCCACAAAGAACAGGGAATGTATGTTAAAAGGAAAATTATAAAGGGTTTTATACCAACATATTCGTAGCAGATATGAAATACATACTCTAGATCGATCAAGACAAGGTTCATCTTGCTTTTCAAACCAGCTTTAGTTTCTGTTGGTTCTGGTGGAGTCCATTCTTCAACATAGCCAATGAAATCTTAAAAAAAAGTTAAAACAGTTTTATACGAATACATAATCAATATATAAAAGGATTAAAATACATTTCGTTAGTATAATAAAAACAAACCAATTCTTTGTTCTGTAGACAGATTTCCACCTTTAATTGACTCAAAAGATGAAAAATTAAAACCGTATTCGCTTCCATCAAACTTACTACACTTTGAAATATTAGTTTCAAAAGTAAATGAGAGCATATCTTCTTTAGAAAAATGTTTAGTAGATTTGTTTTCAGCAAGTTGTGAGTTATAAATATAATAGGTTTCATTTTCATGTAAGAATTTTTCATGCTTCTTCATATATCTACTCCATACAATAGCTTGCATTTTCGACCCCTGTTTGAAAAGAAAAAAAAAATTTATTAACAACCAATTTTCGCAACAAACAAATGTGTAGAAAAAAGCAAATTAAAAAAAAATATGTTAAAAACATAACCTGTTCATCCATAAGAACCATATCAAGAGAAAGAATTTCTCCAGGTTTCTTTCGATTTTCTCGCTTCCAAAGCCTAAGCACCCTAACTTTGATAGTATATTTAGTCATGCGCCAAGTGATGTCATTCAAAAAAGTAATGTTGTTTGGATCCATAATGCTACAACTCTATGGTATCTAAGTATTAGGTACGATCAATCTAATATGTATTTATAGAGGTTTAACAAAAAAATGTAAAAAAAATGTAAAGTTTTTTATTTTTAGTAAACATTACTAAATTATGTCTACATAAATATAACAATTGACCACAAATTGATTTACATTTAAGTGTTTCCATTATTAAGTTAATTTTCGTTTAAAGTTAATTATATAATGAAAATATAATTAGCATTGTTATATGTTTACATTATTAATTTAAAACTTAATGTTGTTAAATTTTGTTTACATACATACGATTTTTTGGTATGGTACATTTGAAACTGTGTATAATTAAAATTTTATTTTTAATAAAATTGTTTGTGAAATTTTTTTTAAAAGTAACAGTTAGAAATGAAAATCAATTTACATTCAAGTTTTCCATTATTAAGTTAAATTTCGTTTATTGATTAAAAAAAGAAAATCATAATTACCATTATTACATGTTTACATTATTTAGTTAAGGATAATAATTTAAAATATTTTTGGAAAATTGTGATTAATATAATTCAGTTGGAAAAGTCAACGTTACTAAAAGTTTACTTTAAAAATAAACAATAACACATTTAAGAAATATAAAATGTAAATTATTGTTAAAAAAGGTTTGGTAATATAAAAATGTTTCAAAGTTAGTCATAGAATGTATGATGACTTTTTGACTAAAGATTCCTAAATTATGACAACATTAATATAACAGTTGACCAGAAAATTAATTTACATTTAACTGTTTCCATTATTAAGTTAAATTTCGTTTTGGTATGGTACATTTTAATGTTGGTATAATTCATTTTATATTTTTAATAAAATTGTTTGTTATAAATTTTTTTAACTAACGGCTTTATAAAAGAAAAGTAATTTACATTTAACTTTGTCCAATTTTTATAGGTAAAGTTCGTTTATTCATCAAGAATTTATTTTTTGGAAAAAAATTGTTTATTATTCGTTTTTTAAACTAAGCGATTTAAAAGAATTGTAAAACTGTAATACAATTTAATTAAAATAGCCAAACATTGAATTTAAATACCTCTTATGTTACAAAACTGGTTTTAGTTTATAAAGGGTTGGTTTTAAATTTTTTTAAAACAAAGTCATTCAACTTATCTATTAATATATATAAAAGAATTGAGTATTGCTGACGTGGCGTGCAATGGTGCCTTCAACCTTTCCATGAAACTGCCACGTGGCATCATAATTGAAAGATTTTAGTATTTTTAAATTATTTTCTTTTTTAATTAAATTGAGTTATTTTAGGAAAAAATAATTTAAAAATAAATTTAAAATTTTATCTCTCATGTTTCCTCCCATAATTTTTAAACGTTTATATCTTTTATATACGAGATTTTTTAAAGAAAAAAATTACACCAAATTAACAAGCGTTTTATTATCTTTCCAACGAGTACCATAGTGCTATATAAAAAACGGAGAAAAAATCAACTATTTTTTGTGGGGTTTCGTTCATACAGGAAAAAAACACACAAAGTGTTCATGTTATTCATTAATCATGTTTTTTTTCTTTTAAACCAGGTTCTTATCTACGATGTTGAAAATCAACCCAATCGCCATGTTATCATTGGAATTTTACTAGGTATACTTCATCAAGAGAGACTAGAAGAAAAAATCGCGCAACACTGCAACACATGGTGTCTCCTTATAGCAAGGTTATTTTTTTATTTATTTAATTACAAGAGTAACAATTATTACTATTAGTATTAGTATTATTAGAATTATTATATTTTTCAACCCCGGGACGCTTCCGGAAAGAATTGATAGTTGCTGACGTGGCGTTCAATGGTGGTCTCAACCATCTCTTGATTATGCCACGTGGCATAATGAGATGCAATGGTTACAACTTCCAACTTAAGTGTTTGCTTAGTTGATTAGGTTAAGAATTATAAGAGCCATTAGAATGTGAGAAATTAAAGAGATGTGATGAGTTTTTGAATAGTTGTAGCTTACATAAGTGATTCTTTAGATGATTACTGATTAGGTTTTAGATTAAGTAATATGAGTTATTACTGATTAGAATACTATGAATATGCAATAATTGAGAGATTTTGTGGTTAGTTAACTTGAGCCATTTGCAATAGGTTATCACGTAAAATTAGATTTTTCAACCCCGGGACCCTCCCGGGGTAATTAGCTAGTGTTTTAAATAATTGAAATGTACCAAAAATATTTTGATGATACAATTATATTGATTGTTAGTTAATTGTAATAATCTTAAATTTATTTTGTTAACAATGATTGAGATAACTTAAACTTCTTAATATAAACAGAATTTATATTTATTAACAATTAATAAATTAAAATATTTTAGGAAAACTGTCATTAATATGATTGACTTGGAAAAGTCAATGTTGCTAAAATTTGACTTTTAAAACAAATTATCAAATTTAAAAAATATAAAATGTCACATGATTGTTAAAAAAGTTTTCTGATATAAAAATGTATGATGACTTTTTTTTTGTATAAAAATCCATATGATTGTAATTGTATTACTACTACCTAAACAGTTCAAAATTCATAATTACTCAATAAACAACAAATAAAGGTTTAGCATAAACATATATCACGACAAACCAAACATCATATGCACAATCATACATGACAACTAAACCTACCAAAAGTTTACAAAATTAATGTTCAAAAAAACCTTTTTTGTTAAAAAGAGTTGGACAACCAATGTTACAAAATATAGTTTTTTGTATCAAAATGTAAAATTTTAAGATGAAAATTCAGTTATTTTAGATTCTTAGATAATAGATTTACTAACTTATCCAAACATTGCTAACTTACTGGCTAAACAACCCAAAAACATTACAATATACATAACCTACTTATTTATTGTTTATCAACATATATATAAACCCAAAAACCACGACTTACCACATGAGCAGTAAACGTGGAAATGTTTGTGACTACCAACGATAGATCATGTTCTAACTTAAAAAAGTTACCCACCAAAAAGTATTGTCTTCAAACCACATAACAACCACCACTAACCAAACTAACTACCATTACCGCTAACAACATTAGAGAACTCGAACACACCTTGCTTTTGGAAAAACTGGAAATGCATTTGATCACCAAGCTGAAAGTTCTTATCACCTACGAAAGTTGACATACCTCTTATGTTGTAACGGTACTTTCCAGGTTCACCTTCCCTCCCAACAGACACTCCCCAACTAAAACCCTCACCATCACGAATGGTCAAAGCCCTCTTCTTGCACAACCCGTTTTCCCTTGCCCAAGGGATCTTCATACGCTACGCAAATAACAAATAATAGAAAGTTATACAATAATAATATATAAATATAGCTTGTCATCTCATTTGGATATGACATAAGTGGACATCTAAATAAGCAACAACAGTTTTTCCATAATTGACAACAGACTAACATTTAACATCTAAATAAGTCTAAGTAACAACACTTGACCCATATTAGGAGGTCATCAACTTATAAACCACTAATATGGCTGCAATAACATCTAAAGGCGTATAATAAAACTGTTCGACTAACATGCATTTAAGTTAATAGATTTAAAAAATAAATGATTGCACTTACATAGTAAATGCCATTTGACCCATATCACAAGTAAAGACCATTTGAGTGCAGTTTGACCTCATAAGGTCAACAAAGTCTAAATAAACAACTAAATCGGTGCAGTTGAGAACGATGACCACAGATGACCCATATCACAAGTAAAGACCATTTTTACTAAATACAAACCTAAAACATTCAAGCTTAATACAAACCTATAACATAAATGCATAATCATTCTAAGTTGAACGCTTAAATAGTAACAAACCAATAAAGTATTTTTTAAACCATAAATGTATACCTAAAACATAAACCACTAATCAATTACTAAATCATAACAATCCATTCTAAGGTTTCTATAAAACATCAATCGGATCATAAACCTAAAACATGAAAGCTAAATAGAGACCAAAAACATATTTTCCATAATAATCATCAGTATGTAAACAGAATTAATTAAAACCTAAATAATAATCCTAAATCAATCAATCAATCAATCAATCATACCCAGAATATCCCACGAATAGCTTAAACTATTGGTAGGGTCAGGGGAGGGTGAGATGTAGGCACACCTTTCCTCTACCCATACAGATAGAGAGGCTGCTTCCAGAGAGACCCCCGGCTCAGAAAGAGAGAGCAGGAAACAGACAGGCATACAAGTAACGAGACAAGCACCACAGGGATATATCGCTATCGGCTAGCAGGCCAAGTGCAGAACTAAGCTAGTAAGATAGTGCATAAAAATATAATACAATGAACATCATACAAACATGTAAACGGGACTACAACCATATGTAAGTTTCACACTACTTAAGAAAACAGGATAAATAGACACGTGAAACAATCGATTAATTAAAATCAGTGTAGTATGTAAACAGGACTAAAATACATCTAAGTTAATACATTTAAAAAATAAATATTATTACTTACATAGTGCCTGTCAACAACGAACACCACTGGCACACCTACATCCTCCTCTTCCTCAGAATCATCATCCTCTTCCTCCATATCAGTGTCCTCTTCATCCTCCTCGCTGAAATCATCAGAAACGACAACCTCCTCACTATCATCAGTAGAAACGACAATGATATCTTCATCAGAGTAATCTTCATCATCATCCTCCTCCTTAACTTCAGCTTCCCATTTAAGTTCAGGAGGAAGAGTAAGCTTGTTTTTCTCAAAAATCGACATATTGTATGTGCTCTGTTAAACCAAAAAGAAGTATATACATTTTATCAGCATTATGACGTATACAGCGAGCAAAAAATATAAAGCTAAAGATTTAGAATTTATATTTAAGAAAACAGAGAAGACCTCATCAATGATTTCGAAGACAATGAGATGATCAGGTGTGATTGAAAAAGTTTCCTTAATGAAACGCCATCCTTTAGTGACATAAAAGAAACCATCATCAACTACTAGCTGTATCTGAAACTTTTTACGTGGAGGAGCTCTAACTGCAATTGGGTCCAACGGGAGTTGTCTGTTCATTAAACCATGAACAACGTAACAACTAACATGCTGGAAAAAACAGAAAAAATGTTGACAGGGGTTAAAATAAGTTTTTTTATCAACAAATTGTATAATAAAATATAATGATGTTATTTGATTAAAAAAACACATACCAGGCGCTTCTCACTGGTATAAGGATCGGACAATCTGCAGTAAAAAAAGTTACCAGCTGCATAAACTGCATCTTGATGGAAAGTTATCATCCTGAAAGAGCGAAGATTTTCCTCATATTGAAATAGAAAGTTACACCCAGATGGGTACTTCAATTCAGTAATCATTGTTCTCCAACCATTGTAGAAGAACCACTTGCCAGCAATATTCAACACTTTAATATCATAGATTTTAGAGTCCAAGGTACGGATTTTGGTGTTACCGGTAGGATAACCATAATCTTCGATCCACTTTTGATAGAGTTTTGGTAACGCCTGATAAGAATTACAAACATTAAAATATTATTAGGAAAAGTATAAACATACTGTACTATATACATTTTAGCATGTAACAGATATCTTACAATACAAACACGGTTGTTACCCTCCGACTCAATCCAAAATCCATAAACCATTGTATTCCAAACGTGTATGCACCTGTACCAACCACAAAAGATAATCGCAAATACATATTAGCAAAGTAATGTTTATATGAGTATAACATAAAGAATATAAATTGAAGACTAAATTGAAGACTAAATCAATTGAACAACTTTTACTAAATGCAAACCTAATCCAAACAATGTATGATAACAATCCATTCCTAGGTTCCTTATAAAATAAATTGAAGACTAAATCAATTGAACCATTTTTACTAAATGCAAACCTAAAACATATTACTACGAATAATGTCCAGCTTAGCAATTAAGGATAATATTTGTAATCCGTATTTCGGACATACTACAAATCGAAACCTGAAATATTCCTAGGTTCCTTATAACATAAATTGAAGACTAAATCAATTGAACCATTTTTACTAAATACAAACCTAAAACATTCAAGCTTAATACAAAACCTATAACATAAATGCAAAATCATTCTAAGTTGAACGCTTAAATAATAACAAACCAATAAAGTATTTCTTAAACCATGAATCGAAACCTAAAACATAAACCACTAATCAAAAATTAAATCATAAAAATCGGTTCTAAGGTTTCTATAAAGAAAAAAAAGCTCTAAATCAATACCTAAATCATAAACCCCTAAATTGAAACCTAAAACCATAACAATCCATTCTTAGATTTCTTAAAACATCAATTTAACGATAAATCGTAACCTTAAAACATCAACCCTAAATCATATCTGAAATACAAAACGATTAATAAGAATGAACAATAATAATCGAAAAAAAAGAACAATAAGTAAAACATAAAACAGAGAAAAAGATTAACATTAATCTAAAGTTTAAAAACATAGATTGAAAATCTGTGAAACAAAAGAAAGAATAATCGATCAATGAACATCGATTTAGTGAAATAACAATCAAAATACAGTTACCTTGGATTGGAGAGAAAGATTATGTTTAATCGCCGTGAATCGCCCTTGTGAGATTAGGGTTTGCGTAGAAGGAGGCGATGATATTATGAATGTGTTATGTCCGTGTTTTTTTAGGGTATATGTATTTTATGGATTTTTGATTAAAAAAAAAAGAAAATTTTATAAATTACCACATTGTGCCATGAGGGATGACCATTAAATGCTAGGGTGGTAAATGATTGCCAAGTGTCCCAAAATGCTCCTAAATATTATATGTATAGATATTAGGTGATATAAAACTCGTAACTTAATAAGGAACTTGATAAGGAATTAAGGATGTAAATAAGACCATTCCTTTGACCACAAAAGTAAGAAGTGACTTCGATCGAAATAGTTTTCTTACTTACCATTATCAAAACAGTTGATATACAACACCTACTCGAAATAAAGGTTGCACTATTCATCAACATTCACTCTGATTGGCTAATTTCCCTCGGTGACAGATACACCTGTTAACACATTTTTTTAACTCTGTTTTTTATTTAAAAAAACAGGAAAAAAAGGGTCAGGGCGGCATCTATAGACATTCGAACCGGAACAACAAACAACACACCAACAGATAAACCAACTGCACCACAGATTTCTTACTTACCATTATCAAAACATTTGATATATAACACCTACTCAAAATGAAGGCTGCACTATTCATCAACATTCACATTTAAACATATAGGATAATTTGGTTTCAATTTAATAAATACAATAGATACACTGTTGTTTGTAAGGCCTTTTGGTGTGGACTCATACTGAACCAACTAGAAACAGCACACAGAAGCTAGATATAATTGCTTTTTCTAATTATCATTAGTGATCAGATTCTGACTTTTTTAATGCTATCTAGGTTGGAAGAAGCCCTCTTATTTGTGTACTTGGGGTGCCAAATCACATGACATATGCTGATTTCTGTCAGTTTTGTGGTTCCTTTATTCATCATATCTTGGAGATGCGTGTTATCAGGTTCGGTGTTTGTAAGGCCGATCGGTCACCCCCTCCCCCCCCCCCCCCTCGAGATTTCTTCGGCATCTTCGGTGGAAATCCACCAAGCTCTGTGATTGGTTCTCTCTCTCTTTTAAAATTGCTTGCTAAGGAGCTTGTCAAGAGTATTGTGAGCGTCTGCTATTTTCTATCTTTATTTTGTCTCGTATTTATTTTTTTCTGTAATTATTTTATCTTTCTTTTCTGCAGGGATATACTAAAATTCAAAAGAAGTCACTTCTAACTTTTGTGGTCAAAGGAATGGTCTTATTTACATCCTTAATTCCTTATCAAGTTCCTTATTAAGTTACGTGTTTTATATCACCTAATATATTTTTATATGTTCTTAATGTAGTCATTATATTGGGGAAATTGCAATGTTTATTGTTGATAATTTTAGTCACTAATAAAGTAAATTAAGTACATAACAGTTTATAAGCCTCAACAAGTTTTATTTAGTTATTGATACAATCAATCAATCTAAAACATTTGAAGAATAGATTTGACCAAATTTGACTAATGATTGCAAACAAAATGATATAATAGATCATTAAATAGATGGCTTATATAACGACATCTGATATCAGTCGGTCACCCGCTGCAACGCGCGGGCATTCCCACTAGTATATATATATATATATATATATATATATATATAAACGACTACACCAATGGATTATTATAATTGCATGCTAAATATTTGGACAAACGCATCGATGTGCAACGTGACTCCATATCCATTGGACGAGAAACCTTCAACGAATGCCATTCAGGTTACATGAGGCTCCATTGGCATCCGTCATAATATTTCAGGTGTAGCCCCCACCGCCCCCACTGGCCCTCACACATATCGCCAATCTCTATTGGAAACGTAGGGTCATCTCCCCCGTACCAAGCGTTGACAAACGGATTCGTTGAAAGTTCCACGAGCTCATGAGCTATAAGGCTTATCATAGCGTCGAATCCCGCATGGCCGTTGGGTGCTTTCAACGCCTTCACACCGTGCATGTATTCTGGCACTGCGAATGGGAAGGCGCAATAAGTAGGGCACATTTTCCCCGAATTGCCGACCCACGCAAAAGTAAGCGTGTAGCCAACAATTGAGGAGAAAGTATAGTAGTGGAACCCACAGATAATATGGCAGAGGTCCTGCACGTATATGTCCTCAGAGGTGAGGACAAGGTACAACCCTCCTGTGGGGTTCGCAGGTAGGGGGTTGGTTTTGGCACGGATGGCCGTTCTTATCACTAACTGTATAGCCAGACGGGTCAGTGTTTGACCCTGGGACAGGAAGTGGTCGTTCTTCTCCTGTCCCAGGATGACTGTCCGTGTTACATTTGAGCCAGTCTGGTCCGGGTATGTCTCAAGGGGCTTCCACTATAGTGCCACCGATGGCGAGCGGTGGTGAGAGGCGGAAATGGATTTAATGAAGTCACTGATGATACATTTCCGGCCTGATGGCCAGTAACCATACCATATAATGTGTACGGTTATGTTGTAGCTCAAGATTGGCCCCATGTGGTACTTTAACACCTTCAAAGGAGCATCCGAGGACACCGCTTGGATTCTAGTGATATTGCCGATCAAGGAGAATATTGTGACTGAAAGAAAGAGTATGAGTAAGAGTTTGACTAAGAATGCCATTTTTTTGTTGTTGAGTGACAGAGGTAGGGGTGTTCAAACCGGGTATCCGAATCCGTATCCGAAATTTCAGATATCAAAATTTAGATATCCGATGGATCGGATAGTGAATCAGATATCTGAATATCCAAACTTATTACGATATATTTTATTTTATGTATTTTATATATAAATTTTCGGATATTTTCAAATACTTTTCGGATATCTTCGGATATTTGGATATTTTGGATATCCGATAAATTTTTTTATAAATTTTCGGATTTTTTCAAATATCCGAGATATCCAAAATTTTACAAAATCACTATCCAAATCCGAAAATTCGGATATCCGAATTTCGGATATTCAAAATTTTGAATATCCAGTTTTTCGGGTAGTTTCGGATTCGGACATCGGATATTTCGGATTGAATTTTCGAATTCGGATATTTTTGAACACACCTAGACAGAGGGACTGTTTGTGGATGCATGATTTCTAGTACTAAAAGTGAAAAGGGTTTTAGTTATATTTATAATAGATATAGTTACACAAATAGTCCTTATAGTTGTACAAACACCGAACTATCAAGGACTATTTGTGTAACTATATCTATTTTAAATACAGCTAGTTGTACAAATAGTTGTACACAACTATCTCTGTTATAAATACAACTATTTGTACAACTAGTTGTATTTATAATAGATATAGTTACACAAATAGTCCTTGATAGTTCGGTGTTTGTACAACTATCAAGGACTATTTGTGTAACTATATCTATTATAAATATAACTAAAACCCTTTTCACTTTTAGTACTACAAATCATCCATCCACACTCAGTCCCTCTGTCTAGCGGTGTTTAAAAATATCCGAATTCGAAAATCCGATCCGAAATATCCGATGTCCGAATCCGAAACTACCCGAAAAACCGGATATCCAAAATTTCGAATATCCGAAACTCGGATATCCGAATTTTCGGATTCGGATAGTGATTTTGAAAATTTTTGGATATCTCGGATATCTGAAAAAATCCGAAAATTTATAAAAAAAATTATCGAATATCCGAAATATCCAAATATCCAAATATCCGAAGACATCCGAAAAGTATCTGAGAATATCCGAAAATTTATATATAAAATACATAAAATAAAATATATCGTAATAAAATCGGATATCCGATTCACTATCCGATTGATCGAATATCCGAATTTTTGATATCTGAAATTTCGGATACGGATTCGGATAGTGAAATCAGCTATCCAAAATTTTGGATATCCAGTTTTGAACACCCCTACCTCTGTCACTCAACAACAAAAAAATGGCATTCTTAGTCAAACTCTTACTCATACTCTTTCTTTCAGTCATAATATTCTCCTTGATCGGCAATAACACTAGAATCCAAGCGGTGTCCTCGGAAGCCCCGTTGGAGGTGTTAAAGTACCACATGGGGCCAGTCTTGAGCTACAACATAACCGTACACATTAGATGGTATGGTTACTGTCCATCAGGCCGGAAGTGTATCATCTGTGACTTCATTAAATCCATTTCCGCCTCTCACCACCGCTCACCTTCGGTGGCACTATAGTGGAAGCCCCTTGAGACATACCTGGACCAGACTGGCTCTAATGTAACACGGAAAGTCATCCTGGGGCAGGAGAAGAACGATCACTTCCTGTCCCGGGGTCAAACACTGACCCGTCTGGCTATACAGTCAGTGATAAGAACGGCCATCCGCGTCAAAACCAACCCCCTACCTCCGGACCCCACAGGAGGGTTGTACCTTATCCTCACCTCTGAGGACATATACGTGCAGGACCTCTGCCATATTATTTGTGGGTTCCACTACTTTACTTTCTCCTCAATTGTTGGCTACACGCTTACTTTTGCGTGGGTCGGCAATTTGGGGAAAATGTGCCCTACTTATTGCGCCTTCCCATTCGTAGTGCCAGAATACATGCATGGTGTGAAGGCGTTGAAAGCACCCAACGGCCATGTGGGAGTCGACGCTATGATAAGCTTTATAGCTCACGAGCTCGTGGAGCTTTCAACGAATCCGTTTGTCAACGCTTGGTACGGGGGCGATGACCCTATGTTTCCAATAGAGATTGGCGATATGTGTGAGGGCCAGTGGGGGCTACACCTGAAATATTATGATGGATGCCAATGGAGCCTCATATAACCTGAATGGCATTCGTCGAAGGTTTCTCGTCCAATGGATATAGAGTCACATTGCACATCGATGTGTTTCTCCAAATATTTAGCATGCAATTATAATAATCCATTGGTGTAGTCGTTTATATATATATATATACACACACACACGACTGGGAATGTCCACGCGTTGCAGCGGGTGACCGACTGATATCAGATGTCGTTATATAAGCCGTGTATTTAATGATCTATTATATCATTTTGTTTGCAATCGTTAGTCAAATTTGGTCAAATCTATTCTTCAAATGTTTCAGATTGATTGATTGTATCAATAACTAAATAAAACTTGTTGAGGCTTATAAACTGTTATGTACTTAATTTACTTTATTAGTGACTAAAATTATCAACAATAAACATTGCAATTTCCCTAATATAATGACTACATTAAGAACATATAAAAATATATTAGGTGATATAAAACACGTAAGTTAATAAGGAACTTGATAAGGAATTAAGGATGTAAATAAGATCATTCCTTTGACCACAAAAGTTAGAAGTGACTTCTTTTGAATTTTAGTATATCCCTGTAGAAAAGAAAGATAAAAAAAATTACAGAAAGAAATAAATACGAGACAAAATAAAGATAGAAAATAGTTGACGCTCACAATACTCTTGACAAGCTCCTTAGCAAGCAATTAAAGAGAGAGAGAGAGAGAGAGAGAGGGAGAGAGAACCAATCACAGAGCTTGGTGGATTTCCACCGAAGATGCCAAAGAAATCTCGAGGGGGGAGGGGGTGACCGACCGGCCTTACAAACACCGAACCTGATAACACGCATCTCCAAGATATGATGAATAAAGGAACCACAAAACTGACAGAAATCAGCATATGTCATGTGATTTGGCACCCCAAGTACACAAATAAGAGGGCTTCTTCCAACCTAGATAGCATTAAAAAAGTCTGAATCTGATCACTAATGATAAATAGAAAAAGCAACTATATCTAGCTTCTGTGTGCTGTTTCTAGTTGGTTCAGTATGAGTCCACACCAAAAGTCCTTACAAACAACAGTGTATTTATTAAATCGAAACCAAATTATCCTATATGTTTAAATGTGAATGTTGATGAATAGTGCAGCCTTCATTTCGAGTAAGTGTTTTATATCAACTGTTTTGATAATGGTAAGTAAGAAATCTGTGGTGCAGTTGGTTTGTCCGTTGGTGTGTTGTTTGTTGTTCCAGTTCGAATCTCTATAGATGTCATCCTGACCCTTTTTTTCCTGTTTTTTTAAATAAAAAACAGAGTTAAAAAAAATGGGTTAACAGGTGTATCTGTCACCGGGGGAAATTAGCCAATCAGAGTGAATGTTGATGAATAGTGCAACCTTCATTTCGAGTAGGTGTTATCTATCAACTGTTTTGATAATGGTAAGTAAGAAATCTGTGGTGCAGTTGGTTTGTCTGTGCACAAACACTCCGATCGAACATGAGGGCTTCTTTAGCGGTCATCCGGTGGCGGTTGCGGTAAGGCTGACATCTTCTGGACTGAGACGTAGAGGAAAGAAGGATGGCCTAAGGAGAGCACTTCTTTATGGGTCGTCGCGGTTGCGGTACGTGTGGCTTTAAAATCATTGAGAATAACTTTCTGCATTTTACTATATAATACTCATGTTGTTGATGTTTTACAGTCAATAAGACTTCTAGCGGCTGCATCCGCATCTTTTGAAAAGAATTGTGTGAGAGGAATTCAAGCAAACAGGGATAGGATTTCGAAGTTATTACATGAGGTAAGCTTATAGTAAACCTTAAGTTTTTAAATTCACCTTGATTTAGTGTAATAAGTACAATGTGATTTCTAATGGTATTATCTTCTTGATCCTTTGCAGTCACTTATGCTTGTGAAGTTGTGACATCTTTGAATCCTGTAAGCATCTGTTTGAATTTACAATTCTTTGTCTTTTACATATATTAATTTCTGAATTTTACCTCAATGATCAATGATGTAAATTGTTTTTTTTGGAATTTATTGATACAGAAAATTGGCTATGACAATGCTGCAGCAGTTGCCAAGACTGCCCACAAACAGGGATGTACACTCAAGGTGGTGTTTCTTTCTATATTCTTTTATGCACGAAACCTGCAGTTAATTTATTCCTTTCTTTCAAGAAATAGTAAATTCGCTAATCATGATTATATAACCTTAAAGAAATGAGCTAAAATTCTAGAGTCCCAAATCTTGATTTTAATGGCAGTGTGTTCAAAATTCAATTCATTTTTCTTTAGGTGGTTATTTTATAATATAAAGTTAAACAATGAATAATGAATATTTGGGTTACGATCTACGGTTTTTAAAAAATGAATGAATAAATATTTAATTTCTAACTATTTTAACATGAACACAATCGGTGTCTTTTTGTGGTCTTTGAGTTGTTTGTTATCTCCGCTTATACTGGTACCCTCATTCTTTTTTCACAATTTACGATTTTGATAAACCGATATCTTACCAAACCGGCTCCGGTTAAATTCTGCATTTCAGTAATAGCAGTAACTTTAAAGGAATTTTTAGGGTATTTTCTAAACTTATTCACTTGAAGTTGGATTCTTAGTTCTTTTGATGTATAAGATCTAAATAATCAAATGACAGATCTCAAGTTTCCGTATACTACTTAACTAAGTTGTCATTTTCGGATGGGTTATACTTCTATTGCATATGGTTAACAATGACTCGATTTATATTTAACATTTAAAATTTGGATGAAAGGCATAAAAAACATTGAAGTTAAGGAAAAGCGATGGCGATAGAGTGTGGAGGAATTCTAATCGGAAGAAAGCGCTGAAAGAGGAGACGGTGGAGAGTAGCAACTGCAAGGTATCATGTAAGCTTCTAGGATTTTCTTTTGTGTTTTGATTAAATTAGGCATGCTGCCAAGGGAAACGTATTAGTTATAGAGATACATGCACTTCAAAATATTCATTAACTATACTTTTTTGGATAGGCTGAAGTGCTGAACCAACACACAAAAAGCAGGTCGGGTGGTATATGCCTAAACACGGCAGGGCACCCTTTTGACAATTTTAAACAGTTCTAAGGCAGACTTTTGACAACCTTTAACAGTTGTCATGAAGTTCTAGGCCAGTGTATTTGCAGTAATTGTCTTTACTAAAAAAGAAACCATGAACCTAAAGCCCAACATGCACGTATATGGTTTTTTAATCTTTCTACATGACGATATAGATTTTCTTTTAGACAATAGTCGGTGAAGATTGAGCATAATATAGAGTTTTTAGTTTTAAAGAAACAACAAGTAAGACTAGGGGTGTTTGTTGTTGGTGTAGGAGGGTTTCATTTCATGTTGCAATTGTATGACAAACATTTGTATAGACGCCATGGGAAAGAGTCGACGTGATTTCCTAATAGAACTTAAAAAAAAGGCAATGGGTTTGAGTTTCTGCATATGAATGAATTATTAATGTCATGGCTATTATTTCATCAGTTCATGTTCTTGCCTATGATTAATCTTTGTCTTCATGTTAGAAATATGGCACTTTAAGCATCCGTGTTCGCACAAGAGGATTTTTTCAAAGATGATGATGTCACTGTGCGCATCAAAGCACCTGGTGCAATCTCCTGTGAGTTGCCATTCAAATGCCATTGCACCCCTCTTTGCCATTATCAAAAACTCATGTGGTTGATACATTAATCTGTTAATATATATCCATGATAAAAACTTGCATATTTTTTAGTCTCAATTTCATATCTGATTAGGCACAACAGGGTAGGGATTGTAGCATTATGCTACTCTCAGACACGCTCTAATCTTACAAGGAGTAAGATTTCAGAGAGTTTGTGTTATATTTGCTATTATATTTGGAAAATAAACATAAAATTTGGCTTCCCTTTGCATGTTTGTTTACTGATATGTGGATGTGTTAGGATCTGAGTTTGATTGTTTTGATTATGTTTAACTAAATATGATAAAAGTGAAACGAATATAGAATGAAAGTGCAGCGGAATAATAAACTGTTAATCAAAACAAGAGAGTAAATGTTTTCAGATCGAATGCTTTCATTTATCTAAAAGATTACAATCGTACAATTACTCCCCCTCAGCCTGATCACACAGTGTTTGTCTGAGAGAATGTTCGTGTGTGTGATGCAATAGAACAGTACAAGCACTGTTCTATTTATAGACAGACCAAAACCACTGATGACCTAAGCTGACGTCACCTAAGACAGTGACCTCTAACAGAATAACAAACATAAAACATCTGCCTATTACAAACTACTGTTACATTGAAAGCACTGATAGTAAACAGCTGTTGTAGGAAAACTCTGATGGTCTTGTATCCTCTGCTGAAGCCTAAGTGCTGTTGGCTCCAGCAGTGCTTTAGTCTTCAGTACTTGAATCAGCAGTTGTTCTTCATCAGACCTTTGGTCAGCAGTTGTTCTTCATCAGTTGTTTATTCAGCAGTCCTTTGTATCAGCAGTTGTCATAGCAGTTGTTTGGATAGAACAGTTGTTAGAGTCAGCAATCTTTTGGGAGAAGTAAGTTGTAAAGACTGTTTATTGAAGGATCAACTGTTAGCATATTTTGGCTTTCTAATCATCTGTTCTTCTCCAGGTCAGCAGACCCAACAATCTCCCCCTAGAACAGATGATGCCAAAACTCAGCTTTATTTATTGATCTTTATTCCTCATCAGACTTTCTCTGATTTGACCTTTGAATTGTAATTCAAAGTTCAGAGCAAACAAGTCTTCTTCATCTCTTTCAAGTTCCAGATTCAGCAATGTTTGGTGATCTTCTGCACATAGACTGTAAGCATCATCCATGCTAATCTTCTGAACCCTTCCATCTGACCTGAGCAATGTCAATTCATGGTTGTCTTTGTTGACTTTCCATTTTAGAATTTTTGAGTCAGTGGATTTGCTGAGTTGAATTTTTATTCTGGATGAGTTGGGTGATGGTGGTCTTCCAATGAGTTCTCTGAGTTTCTCTGTTGTAGGATCAGAGAAAAAGTGTACTTGATTGAAGAGCCCTTCCTTGATATATGTATCAGCAAACTTCCTCTGATCTTCTTCTGACATTTCTTTCTGTTTCTTGAACTGTCTTCTTGCAGCAATTGATAGATCAGAGGTGTCAAGTAAGCTGTCCAAGGTAAAGGTCTGTTGGGGTCTCTTCATCATTGGCTCATTAGTGTAAACAGGTTTTCTTGGTAGGCTGGGATCCTTCTTTCTGTTTTCTTCCAGACCCTTGTATGTCTCAACCAGCCTTAGCTCAGACCATCTAGAGACTGACCTCATTTCCCCATAGTTGGCAGCTACTATCTCTTGTCTCATCCTTTTAAACTTCAAGGCTCTGACTGGGTCTCTGCCTTTGCCAAAATTAGGAGTAGAGACTTTAGCCTTGGGGTCTTTGGCCATTTCTTCTATTCTTAGAAGTTCTTCTCTTAATGCATGTGTGGTCCAACCATTAAACTGCTTCTTGGTTGCTTTGTAAGGCTTGGTTGCCATGATCTGTTCCAGAAGAGAATCCCTTACCTCCTTTTCCAAGTCACCACTGAGAGGCATGGAAGACATGGAGTTGCTCAGGGTCTTAGCAAAATCCTCAATCCTTCTGAGTTTGCTAAGCTCTGCTGAATGGATGCCCTGAGCAGTCCTGTCATCCTTCCCTTTGCATTTCTCCTTAATGATGGCATCCACCTGTTCACCCTTGTATTTCAGATATGTATCAATATTGAGGGGAACAGGGAAGTTTGGGAGAGATGGGAAGGATCTGTCTGATGGCTGTTCAGTATTGTAGAAGGATTGTAATTCCCCCTTGAGTAGATCAAGTTCAAGGGGATACTGAACAACCAATGGTGTAATGGTTGGTGGTGGTCTATGGGATCTGAATTTGGATGTATGTGGTGAGAATGATGTGATTGGAATAGCTGTGATAGGAGGAGTGGATTGTGCAGTTGAGGTGGTGTTTGGTGATGTGTGTATGTTTTCATCATGTACAACAAAGGTTGATTTTCTCTTCCTTGTGTACATGATTTTAGGGGATGGTGATTTGGTAGCAGTGGTTGGATTAACATCTGTTGGCCTTTTAGTAGGTCCAGCAGATGTTTGGGATTCGGCTGGTGATGTAGGTTTGGTGGTTGTATGTTCAGGTGTGTTTGTTGGTTTGGGTACAGTGGTTTGGGAAGCAGTGTTTTGGATGGTTTCAGTGTTTTGGGTGGCAGTGGTTTCAGTAGCAGTGGTTTTGTCAACAGAGGTGTTTAACTTGGATGGTGGTTTTCTGACATGCTTAGCAGGCCTTTTCATCCTTTTAGAGGATCCCACCTCTTCAGTCTCATACTGTTGTTTCTTCTTGAGTTCTACTAGTGACTCTGCTTTAACTTCCAAGGTGTCAGCTCTTTTCTGTTTTTCTTGAGCAGCCTTTTCAGCTTCTATGTTTGCAGAGTCATCAACTGCTTTGTTCTTGTCAGTGGTTTGTTGTGGTGCTGTTGGTGTTGCTTGTTGTTGTTGTTGTGGAGCTGTTTTAGTAGACTCTGGTTTGTTGGCAGACTTGGCTTGGCCTTGGCCTTTTTGAGAAGGAGGACAACCAAAGGGATCTAGCTTTGGTAGCCTATCTCTGCCACTCTCCCCCTTTTTGGCATCATCAGCCGTGAAAGCATCATCATTTTCATCCCTGAGAATGGTGGTAGGGGCAGAGCCAGTAGTCTTCAGCAGGTGGTCCTTGATGGCTTTAATATCTGCATGGGTATCTTTGTACCTTGCATCCACCATGTTTCTGATCTCAGCCATATATGTCTCATGTGTCTGATCAGCCAGTTTTCTGTGAGCTATGATGATGGGGGAAACGGATTTCCATAGCTCACTAGCTATATCAGCTATTGATGGTTGACTCTTGGAAAGGTCTGCAATGGAGCTCAGTATAAGCTTGACATCAGATTTGATGTCAGCTACAGAGGTTTCAATTGTACAAACTCTGTCCGTCAATTCTTGATATTTTGACCCATCTCCTAAGTTAATAGGATCATCTGAGTCCCTACCAGTGGTAGTTCTACCTGATTCAGTCCTAATAGGTGAATCAGATGCCCCTTTTTCTTGGTACTGGGGACTTCCAACTGTTTTTGGAGACACTATAGTGGCTTCAACAGTTGTTTCCTTCAAGGGAATCTTAGCAATGTAATCACTGTCCTGATGTGAGACAGTGGTCCCTACATCAGTAGTGGCTGCTCCACTTGAAAACTCACCTAGAGTTGCATTGAACTCAGGTGGTGTAACCTCCTCTTCTGTTTGTTGGATAGCAGATTGAATGTTCTCAAGACCAGTCACTTGTGGGAGTATGCTCTCAGTGATAGGTGGAAGAGAGGAACTGGGATCTTCTTGAGATTTGTCAATTGCCTCAAACAGAGGTTGCATGGTTTGTGGAACATGATGTGATGGTGAGGGTGGAGGAGTAACAAGAGAATTAGCCCTGGGAGAGGGGCTTGTGAACATTTGGCCAAGTGACTCAAATGTATCATGATGTGTGTCCCCTTGGCTTACAACATGATCCTTTTGGGAGGATTCATGAGGAGTTTGGTCAGGTGGAGGTATGTCCAACTGTTGTGAGGAAGTAACAACAGAGGTTTCAGGTTGCTTTTGTGGTGCAACAGAGGTTTCTTCTGGTACCTTATCATCCAGAAGTCTCATTTGTGGTTGAGTGGTGGTTTTGTGGATGGATGTTTCTTTTTGGAAGTGGCTGGTGTGTGTTTCACAGCACTGGATGTAGTGCCATGATCACCAGGAGCACTGGGCTCAACAACAGAGGTTTTGACAACAGTTGTTGTCTTTGTCCTCTTTGTTTGTGTTTTAGAAACTTTTGACACTTTAGACACTTTTTCTTGGGTGCTTCCACCCAGCATTCTAGTGAAAGTTTCATCAGTTAAGCTTTTCATTTGCATTGCCTCACCCTTTTTGAAAACTTTTTCTGGTAAGACTTTTTGTAAGATTACACTAAGAATTCTTGGGTAAATAAGAAAAGCATTGTTAGACCCAGACTTGATTGCTTTCACATTTGATACTAAGTCCATGAACAATCCCTGGGAAAGATTGAAGTCAGAGTTTGACAACATGGCATAACCCAGATATTGCATCCTTAGTGGGATTTCATTAAAGGATGTGGACTTAGCAGAGACACATAGAAGAAGGGTATGGAAGAAAAATTTCATGACTGGAGGGAAAAACTTTTTGAAAAGAGTTGATCCAGTCATCTGACCATCATACCCTCTTTCTTGGAACTCAGTGTGAAGCTCTGTTTTAGTGAAGGAGTCCTTACCTGCCAGGTCATTCAGTGAGAAGGTTGTGGATATGGTTTCAGGGGTAATGACGATACTAGTTTCTCCAATTTTGGAAATAATGGAAGTAGGCTTTTTGTCTTGGAGTAAAAACTCAGCATTCAACCAGAACTCTTGGAGAGTATCGAGATAAATGGGGGCGTCAGCGGTTAAGATGGGTAGATATTTGGAGTTTAGAAGAATGTCGATGGTGGAATGGAATGAAGCGTTGTCATCTGTTTTAACCAGATAGGGGAGACAATTGTGGGTGGCTTTGGCTTGAAGATCCATTGTAATGGATTCCGAAGGTGAGGATGAATGAAATTTGATTGAGGGTTAGAGAATGAAGAAGGCGGTTTCTGTATTTTGAATACGATGAGACAGTGTAACATCTGTTGTGGTAAAACAGGGTTTTTATAGGCTCAAGGAAACCGCTGATATGGCCAAACCTCTGCTTATATGAGCAGACGTGGCAATCATCTGATGGATGAAACATCTGGTGGAGAACAGCTGTTTTTGGCAAACAACTGATACAAACAGCTGATGGAACCAACTGTTTTTTTTTTTTGTATAGATATAGTATAAATATATAAGGAAACAGTTGTTTTATCTGAACAGATGTTCTGAAACAGATTTTTCAACTAACAGTTGTTTTATCTGATCAGATGTTTTGAAACAGATTTTTCAACCAACAGTGGATATGAATGAAACAGTGGTTGTTTTATCTGATCAGATGTCATAAACAGATTTTTCAACCAAACAGCTATTTGAATAAATTTTGATTTTCTGAAACAATTTATTATGATTTAAAAAAAATTATTTGTTTAATCCATGTTTAACATACCAATTCTGGAAATCAGATTTGTAAAGGTAGATGTGTCTAAAGCTTTTGTTAACACATCTGCCAACTGATCCTCTGTTGGAACATGGTGCAGAGAAATCAAACCTTTTTCATAGCTGTCTCTGACAAAATGATGTCTTATATCAATGTGTTTGGTAGTGGAATGAGAGACTGGATTCTTGATGATATTTTCAGTAGCTTGACTGTCCAACATGAGTGGAGTCTGTAGTGCAGTTATCCCAAAATCCAGTAGTTGATTTTGAAGCCACATGAGTTGGGCTGTACAGCTTGCAGCAGCAATGTATTCAGCTTCAGCTGTTGACGTTGAAACAGCTGCCTGCTTTTTGGTTTGCCAGGAGACTAAGGCATTCCCTAGAAATTGGCACCCTCCTGATGTGGATTTTCTTGTGGTGTGACAGCCAGCAAAGTCACTATCTGAATAACCTGAAAGCTCAATGTTTCCATTAGCAGGATACCAGATACCAAGTGCGGGAGCACCTTTGAGGTATCTGAATATCCTTTTCACAGCAATAAGGTTTGACTTTCTGGGTGAAGCCTGGGATCTTGCACAGACACAGGTAGCAAACATAATGTCTGGCCTAGATGCAGTTAAGTACAATAAAGACCCAATCATGCATCTATAATGTGTTTGATCAACCAGTTCATCCTTGTCATCAATAGTGAGCAGCTTGACTGTACTCATGGGAGTGCTACATGGCTTACAATCATTCATCTCAAATCTGGTTAATAAATTCTTTACATATTTGTTTTGGTGAATGAATGTGCCATTTTGCAGTTGTTTCACTTGAAGACCAAGGAAACACTGAAGCTCCCCCATGGCACTCATCTCAAACTCTGCTGTCATGAGTTTTCTGAACTCTTCACACATTTGGTTACATGTGGATCCAAAAATGATGTCATCCACATATATTTGAACAATCATTAAGTGTTTCCCTTTCCATTTAAGAAATAAAGTTTTGTCTATTTTACCTCTTGTGAAACCAATGGATAAGAGAAATGTGGAAAGAGTTTCATACCAGGCCCTTGGTGCTTGTTTGAGTCCATACAAAGCTTTGTTGAGCTTGTAGACATAGTCAGGATGGAATGTGTCTTCAAAACCAGGTGGCTGACATACATAGACCTCCTCCTGAATTTTGCCATAAAGGAAAGCACATTTGATGTCCATCTGATACACCTTTATGTTGTGGTTGACAGTAAAGGCTAAAAAGAGTCTGATGGCTTCTAGTCTTGCTACAGGAGCAAAAGTCTCATCATAATCTATTCCTTCTTCTTGTCTGAAGCCTTGAACCACAAGCCTGGCTTTATTCTTGACAACAATACCCCTTTCATCAGTTTTGTTTTTGAAGACCCACTTTGTTCCTATAGGACAAACATCCTTAGGAAGTGGTACAAGCTCCCATACTTGTTGTCTTTTAAATTGAAGGTGTTCTTCCTGCATGGCTTCTACCTAACAGTTGTCTTTTAGTGCCTCTTGGTACTTGACAGGTTGTGTGAGGGAAAGGAAACCTGCAAAAAGACAGATATTGGAGGATTGGCTTCTTGTGAGCACACCCTCTCTGATGTTGCCAATGATCTGGTCTGGTGGATGAGCTCTTAAGTAAATAAGATCTCCCTGATATGGAACGATGGCATTTTGAGGTGATGGACAGAGGTTTGGTGACTCTGTTGGTGTAACATCTGTTGGTACTTCTGTAGTGCCATCAGATGTTTGGAATGGTAATGGAGGAATGGGTCCAAGTGGTGTGAAACTTGACTGACTTTTGTCAACAGATGATTGACTTTTGTCAACAGATGATAGGTCAGTGATTGTGAGGGGTGAAGCAGTGGTTTGAGGATAAGACTGGCCAACAGTGGTTGACACAGCTGTGGCAGAGTTTTGACAATTGTTTTGAACAGCTGCTTCCTCTGAGGCAGAATAGATTTTGTAGTGACTGGGGATCACAACATCTGTTCTGTAATCTTGTTGTGGAGACTGTGGAATACCTGCATTGTTAGTTTTAACAGTGATATCTTCAAATTTGAATTTATCTAAATCAAATAGTTCAGCAGGATTTGCAGGGATTTTTAGAGATGAAAGTTCATTGAACTTTACATTCAGAGTTTCTTCTATTGTCTTGGTCCTTGTGTTAAACACTTTATAGGCCTTAGCAGTAGAAGAATATCCCAGAAATTAACCACAGTCTACTTTGGCTGCAAATTTTGAAATGGAATCTTTGAGGTTTAAAATGAAACATGGGCAGCCAAAGATTTTGAAGAATGAAATTAATGGTTTGATTTTGAACAAAATTTCATAAGCAGTTTTTTGATGTCTGGGGTTGATCAAAACTCTGTTTTGAACATAGCAAGCAGTGTTTACAGCTTCTGCCCAAAAGGACAGTGGCAAACCAAAATCTGCTAGCATGGTTCTTGCAGCTTCTATAAGAGTTCTATTTTTCCTTTCAACCACCCCATTTTGTTTTGGTGTTCTTGGGATGCTGTACTGCCTCACAATCCCTTTTGACACACAGAAGTCATCCAACTCCTTATTCTTAAACTCTGTTCCATTGTCACTCCTGAAGACTTTTACTGGCAAGTCATATTGTTTTTCAACTTTGGTGACAAAGTCCTTCAATATACCTGCAGTCTCATCCTTAGAATGTAAAAAGTAAGTCCATGTAAACCTAGAAAAATCATCAACTATGACAAGACAAAATCTCTTTCTTCTTAGACTCATGATTTTAACAGGGCCAAACAAGTCCATGTGCAACAATTGTAGACACTGACTGGTTTTGGACTCATCAATGGATTTGTAAGAGCTTTTATGTTGTTTCCCTTTTAAACAGGAAACACAATGCTCATCACATTTAAATTCTTTTGATGGTAAACCTCTGACAAGGCTTTGTTTGGAGAGTGTGTTAATAGTGTTGAGGTTGGTGTGACCCAATCTCCTATGCCACAATTCTGTCTCCTTAGTGGAGGCAGCAGAAAATAGACAGACATTTGCCATAGGATTGTCCTTTAACATATCAACAACATACACATTGCCACTTCTATGAGCAACAAGTTGTGCTTTGCTCTCAGCAATAATGGTATCAATCTTTTTCACCACTTCTGGACCAATAATCTTACAAGTTTTCTTTGTGAAAAATGAGCCATAACCTTTGTCACTCATTTGTGAAACACTCAGAAGATTAAACTTGAGATTATCAATAAGATTGACATTTTCAAACTTGAGTTTACCAGCTTGTACAGTCCCTGAACCCAACACCTTACCTTTTGAATCATTACCAAAGGATATATCACCCCCTCCATGAGCCAAGAAGTCCAGAAGAAGGGCTCTACATCCTGTCATGTGCCTGGAGCCTCCACTATCTACATACCAAAGACTATCTAAACAAGCAGAAGCTCCCTGCACATCAGTAATGGATTAGTTTTGGTGAGTGTCCAAAGCCAGTTTGGCTTTGGATGGGTCCTCAGACCTTTCAGTCTCAAGCTTTGGAAGGTGATCAGTGGTTTGGACTAGTTTTTGAATTAAGTTCAACAACTGCTGCTGACCATTTGCCAGTGCTTGGATGTCAACACTTGGGGCAGCAGTTGTTTGATCACTTCCTGACAGATGATAATACCCATATGGATTTCTGTTCACTCTTGGTTTAGAGGTTCTTTTTGGCTCCTCATAAACGTGTGGCAGACTGTGACATGGTGGTTGACCATAACCTCTTGGGTATTTGCTTGAGGGTGGAGCATCTGTTACTTGGACATCTCTAGAAGTAGATGTTTCAAGCCTTTTAGTAACAGGTGTTTGGACAGGGGTGAAAGTCTGTTTGGGCTTTCCTTTTGAAGTACTAACCACAGGGTTTGCAAGAGTTTTAGCTTTGTATTCTTGTATTTTTACATCAAAATTTTTGAGATACAAGCACTCTTTGGTCTTGTGATTCTTTTTCCCACATATTGAGCATGTGGCTTTGGAATCACATTCACTTGTTCCTTTGTTAGTGTCATATGCTTTTAGAAGAAAACAGTTTTTAGTGACATGATTCTTCTTTTCACAGAAATCACAGAACAAGTTGACAGTCTTTTCTTTCTTCTTCCCCTTTTCAGCCTTCTTTTCAGCGGATGTTTGAGCATCTGCTGGAAGATTTTTTAGGGGAATTACTTTTGCCAGGGGAATGACTTTTGCCTGAGGAGCTGTCTTTCCCTCAGGTGTTTTGAAATCAACAGGTTTAAAATTCTCAAGAGTATCACACTCATCAGACCAGGTAGGTTTAAATTCGTACTTTTCAAGTTCAGTAAAAGATGAGGAACCTTCTGGTTTTTCAAGAACAATTTTCTTACCATTTGGTTCAGTGATTTTAATCTCTTGACCCTGCATGTTTGTTGGTACTACCTCAACAGACTTTTGACTCTTTTTGTCAGTGTTTTCAAAAGCTGGAGCAGTGGTTTCAAAACCAAAACCAAACTTCACATGACTTTTGGTTTGTTTGTTGAGTAGCATCTCAAAACCTCTACATGATTCCACCCATTTTTCACATTCAACTTGGGTGGACTCAAGCTCACTTTTACAACTTTGATATTTTGCTATCATAGTTTGGAGCTGATCTTTGGTTATGGTTGCTTCATGTTTTAAGCTGCTTATTTCAGACTCTTTTACAGTTAAACTTGTTTTTAAATCTTTTGAAAGTTTTTCAAATTTAACTTCATCATCCAAAATTTTCTTTCTAAGGTTTTCATTCACCTCTTTGATGTTAGCAAATGCAATTACACACTTGTCAGAACACAACTCTTTAAGAATTTGAGGAGATACCTTAGCAGCAGCCATCAATGCACAATCACACTTGCACTCACAGTCATCAGATGCACCCTAGGGATCTGAGAGATTCACAACCTCTTCTTCAGGTTTTTCACCTGTAACAACTTCATCAACAACATCATCAGTCACAACATCAGATTTAGTCACCACCTCCTCAGATTCAATCTCATCAACCATAGCCATGAAACAAAAGTTTTCTGGTTCATTTTCAGCTTTGGCAACTAATGCAAAATTTTCATCTGTTAGCTCATCAGGTAGACTGCTCCAATCAACAAAGCCTTGTGTAAAGAAGCTCTGCTGACTGGTCTCTGCAGGAGCAGAGGATGAAGCAACAGTCGTTTGCACAGGTGCTTGAGCAACAGGTGTTTGCACATAGTGGATCTGAGGAACAGTGGTTTGGACATACTGGACAGGAACAGTGTTTGAGGACTGTGCAAAATGAGCAGTGTTTTGCACATTTGGTCTAGGGGTATTATAGGAATTCTGATAAGTGTTGGTCTGTGGTCTTTGATTTGGATAGGTGATCATAGGTGTACCATGTTGACCCCTACATTCCCTAGCAAAATGACCAAGTCTATGACATTTGTAACACTTTATCTTTGATTTATCCAACCCAACCTTAGATCTGCCAGTTAACCCTGGAAACCTTCTCCCAGTTTTCTTGTAAAAATTGTTAGTTCTTACACTGAGAAGGGCCAATTGGTGCATAATGTCCATTTCTTCCAAATCATCAGGGTCAAAGTATTTCAGGTCATCATACTCAAAGGATATATTGTCAGATGCCTGGATATCACCACCACTTGCTGTGAAAGCATAGTTTGGTGAATAAGAATCAGAGTTAAAACCTGAGTTAAAACCTGAAGTTATGTCAATGAAATGATCATAACTCTGATCCTTAGTGTTTCCAGGCACCTCATCATGACCCAAAAGTGCTGTATTCCCAAATACATAGTCATCAGACACTTTTCCAGAGTCCTGGAGCTTCTTTTTCTGGTTAAGCTCTCTCTCATAGGTCAAGAGCTTACCATGAAGCTGGGTCAGTGATAGGTCTTTAAATCCAATTGAGTTTCTCATCACAATAGCAATAATGTCCCATTTGTCTAGTAGTGATCTTAAAAACCTATGGTTCAAGGTTGAATGAGGGTAAGTAAGACCAACCAATTTTAGTTCACTAATTAAGCAATTAAACCTCTCAAACTGTTGAGTTAATGACTCTCCTTTGACATGACTGAATGTTTCATATTATTGGTTAAGTATTTCACGATTGTTTTCAATAACCTCCTCAGTCCCACCAAACTGTTCTTTCAGTGCATCCCACAACTCCTTTGCACTGTTACAGTGTAACAACCCAGCATATATATCATTGGGTAGAGCCATGGCCACAATACTGAAGGCCTTAGCATCTAACTCAATTTTCTGAAAATCCTGGTCGGAGTAGTTTTCAAGTTTCTTTGGCTCAAACACCTTGGGATCTTCAGTACTCGGCACAGTCGGAACATGTGGTCCGAAGATAACCGACTTCCAACACCCAGTGTTCTGTTGAGCTAGAACATGGCTCATCCGACGTTGCCAGATATTGTATTCAGATCTGACAAGCATCGGTGGCTTGTTGTTCGTGCCAGTGTTATGTGGATCGTAATTGATTAAAGCCATTCTCTGATTTTTCAAAAAACAAAGTCTGTTTAAAAACGGTTGAAACGAAATTAAACTATTACTCTGTTTTCAATCCAACAGACAAACGATATCAATAATTGTTAGCTGATTATTAAATTGATTTGTTAGATCGAATTTAATTGACCAAGCTCTGATACCAATTGTTAGGATCTGAGTTTGATTGTTTTGATTATGTTTAACTAAATATGATAAAAGTGAAATGAATATAGAATGAAAGTGCAGCAGAATAATAAACTGTTAATCAAAACAAGAGAGTAAATGTTTTCAGATCGAATGCTTTCATTTATCTAAAAGATTACAATCGTACAATTACTCCCCCTCAGCCTGATCACACAGTGTTTGTCTGAGAGAATGTTCGTGTGTGTGATGCAATAGAACAGTACAAGCACTGTTCTATTTATAGACAGACCAAAACCACTGATGACCTAAGCTGACGTCACCTAAGACAGTGACCTCTAACAGAATAACAAACATAAAATATCTACCTATTACAAACTACTGTTACATTGAAAGCACTGATAGTAAACAGCTGTTGTAGGAAAACTCTGATGGTCTTGTATCCTCTGCTGAAGCCTAAGTGCTGTTGGCTCCAGCAGTGCTTTAGTCTTCAGTACTTGAATCAGCAGTTGTTCTTCATCAGACCTTTGGTCAGCAGTTGTTCTTCATCAGTTGTTTATTCAGCAGTCCTTTGTATCAGCAGTTGTCATAGCAGTTGTTTGGATAGAACAGTTGTTAGAGTCAGCAATCTTTTGGGAGAAGTAAGTTGTAAAGACTGTTTATTGAAGGATCAACTGTTAGCATATTTTGGCTTTCTAATCATCTGTTCTTCTCCAGGTCAGCAGACCCAACAGGATGCTTAAAGATGTAAGGTCAACAGTTGATTCTCAGGTTATGCACATGTTGAATTTGCCACCCCTGATGCAGCGCAAAAGGTTTATGATAATCTATTTCTTTGATACTAGGCATTCTGTTTGCAAATCCTTGAACTCAAGTACTCAACAATGAATTATTACTTGATCGTGATGTGAGACTCGACTTAGCAAGAGAATAGGGTGTTTACACTCTTGGGTAATGATTCTTTTTTCTTATGATTTCACACCAGATTTGGAATTGAAATCTGAATTGACGATTGGATTTGTAATGTAGCAATGAGAGGCCTTCACGAAAGAATGGATAATCTCAAGTACGAGCTGTATTTATAAGGGATTTGGTAGCATTGACGATTAATGTTTTACATATTGGAATTGAAATCTGAATTGACGATTGGATTTGTAATGTAGCAATGAGAGGCCTTCACGAAAGAATGGATAATCTCAAGTACGAGCTGTATTTATAAGGGATTTGGTAGCATTGACGATTAATGTTTTACATAGCATTGACGATTAATGTTTTACATATCATGATTCAACAAGTTCCTTAGTTATACATTCCAAAAAAATTTCTTTGCCTGATGCACATGTTAGGAGCAGCCTTGAGGAGCACTTTGAGCAATATGAAGAGATTTCAAGGATGACTATTCCTAAGATTTTGTTTTTGTGGGTCCAAAAGGGTCCGGTTTTTTAGGTTGTTTTAATATAGTATTACTTGAATCTATGTAATGATTTTTGTTTTAATAAATTAGTTTGTTAAATTATTTGTTTTTCCAGAGTTGCTTTCATAGATTTTACTAAGAATATGGTCTTCAGTAAAGCCCTTGACCTTGGTGGAACCGAGGTTAGTGGATGCACTATAATAGTAGAGGAAGCTAGGCAAAGAGGTGTTGACGGAGTTTCTGGACGAGGTAGAGTTGGTGGAAGAGGTGATAGGTTTGGCGACACTCTTTCAACCAGAAGGTACTCAATAACCCCATCAAGCTGACATTTAAAGTTCACATTCTAATTCATGTTCCTTTATTAAAGTTCACATTATGATTTCTGCTCTTTATCTTAACAGGAAGTGCAGAACCTACTACAAAGAGAGGCCATCACAGTGAAAAGCCTGGATTATTACTATACCGTAAACTGTCTGGTTAACGCCTAAACTGTGTTTATGATAGGTTTTAAAACTGTAAATCAATGGACCGATGTATGAATGGTTTTTGGCAACGACGGACATAATGCTATTGTTCCAGCTTAATTATCATCTGCTACATAGTAAGTAGGTCTCTAATTGCTCACAAACATAGTCGAAAGTCGCGCAACGCACGACGAAGCATCCCACTAGTTTAATCAAATCAGTTATGTAATGGAGGGCTCTCCATGGAAACAACTAACTGAGTTTTTCACAGAAGCAACAGTCACCCGCCCATAAAAATTCAGGCACCAACATTGCAGCTGTTCATGCCACCTAGGCGCCTTGTTTTTCAATACCAACATCGGGTCGTTTTGACTGGTCAATAATGTTCCAGACTGGAAATTGTCGATAAGTGCATATTTTGATCGGAAAAAAGGTAGAGATGAAAATGAATCCACATTGCTGACAAGGAACTCGGTCTGCGTTGGAGCCCCTCCCTCAGGGTCCATAGCACTTGCAGGAATTGCATTCATTACACACTTCATCCTTCTTGGACCCCTATTAAATTAAATGCATGTTAAAGAAGATTGTATTTCACGAATTATCTGTGTTTTGAGTGTGATGACTGATTATATAATATATTTATACCTGGACCCCAATGTGTTTCATCTCTAACCACCACTCTGTGAAGAAACATCTTCTTTCACATTCATATGTACATACCAGATACCCATTTGTAGAAGTCACAATATATATATTACAAGCAAAAAACAAAATTATTCAACGGTTCTTTAATGGCTATTTATAATATTGCACATTAGTAACTCTACGAATAGATAATATAAACTACGATAGCTTTAAGAAGTTAATCAGTTAGAACTACTTTTTACCTCCTCAACCTTAAAAGAAATCAAATACCTGTCCAATCCCAATGAGTGCAAAAATCCCTCCACTGTAAGATATTCAACCTAGAAAACATAATAAGCAAATAAGTCACAAACTTAACAATCGCACATATTTTGAGTTTTTACTCACAAAGCGTCCTTAAAGCAGGAATTTGAGGTTAATAGCACACATGTTTAGAAACCCATAAGGAATAAGATGGAAGCATCAGGCATTAGAGGGTAAAGTGAAGGAGCAGTAAGATATTCATGGATTCAAGTAGGGATGGCAATGGGTCGGGTTTGGGACGGGTTTAGGTAATCCCAACCCCATACCCGATTAGGTATGCTTGTCTCAAACCCATCCCAAAACCCGTCGGGTTTGCATCTGGTAATTACCCGTCAGGTATCGGGTATACCCGCGGGTTTCGGGTAAACCCGTTAATTTTAAAAACTTATCCATTGGGTATATCTGACTAAAAACCTATCGGGTATCTATTGCGTGACTACTAACCAATACATTTAGCATTATCAAATATGTATGTAAATGATTACAATGTATAAATATAAAATAGTTAAATCATATAAAAACACTAAAATACATATATAACAGATATTATACATAAATAATTGGTGTTTTTTTAAGAAGATGACAATCTAGATGGACAACTAGATATATTATGAATACATATTTTAAAAGATATATAGGAAATTACATCGGATAAACGGGTATACTTTATCGGGTAATCGGGTCGGGTAAATGGGTATATCATCAAATCCCAAACCCATCCTAAACCCATGAAAAAAATAAAAACTAATCCCATACCCGGACCCATACCAGATTACCCGACCTCAACCCCGTCCCAAATATATCGGGTTTCGGGTTTACCCATCGGGTTCGGGTCTGATTGCCATCCCTAGATTCAAGATCATAACATCAATTTTTAAGATGATAAATTGAAAAATTATAAATAATAGAACAGACATGTTCTTGTCTTGTATATTACAGGACCACTAAAGGATGTTCAAATATCTATATTGTCAAAGGCACGCGCCTGAGACCAAGGCGCCAAAACGCAACCCAGTGCACCATATGCGTTGGGCCCTGAAAGACGAGGTTTCAAGCTGCTCTCAGGCGCAGGTTCAGAGCATTTTGAAGCTAAATTCTGGCCAAATTTGTTTAATGCAGCCTTTGGTCATGCAAATGGTAATTAAATTCAGTAACAATAAATAATTTAAGCATGCAATTTATGAGTATCAAGAGCTTAATAAGCGCTACATGTGTAATAACACTAAGTGGCATACTAAATTGAAAAACTAAAAATGCAAACTGTAAGCAAAAAGATTAGTAGCTTAGCTGGATATTGACTTTGTGGCACAATCCTCCCCATCGGTAGTTGGGGGGCTACAGACAGTCCCACGGATTTTGCTGGTCCATCAGAAATAGCTGATTTTATGGTAACAGATGTGGTAGCCATGGGCCTTGAAATCTCACATTGCCGCCAACTCATGTGATCTAGTGGTATAGTTCTCGATCTCCAATCCCACCATCTTCAGATTGAGATACTCAGTCTCCAACTTTTGAATCTCATCTCGAGGACAGTACTCATCCTTCATCAGTTCCTTGAAATCCACCCAAGGTGTTGCATTAGCCACATCAACACCTAGCATCTGCACCTGAGAGTTCCACCAGGATAATGCCAAATTTTCGAGAGTAGCAGTGGCATATTTCACCTTGTCAGCTGGTGGACAGTTACACATAGCGAAGCAAGATTCCAGATTTTCGAACCACCTCAGTAGCCCGACAGCCCCTTCAGATCCTCCAAAGTTCTGCGGCTTGCAGTCCATGAAAGACTTGTAGGTGCAAACTGGAGGGTGATGCACAGGTTGACCTAAGTACAAAGAGCGAAGAAACCATGAATGAATAAAAGAGCGTAACGTTGGAATCTAGAGGAAAGTTTAGAGCGAAATAGAGTTACCAGCTTGAAAAGCTGCGAGGGCTTCAACCACCCTGTCGTTGATGAGTGCGTTCAACTCCGCTTGAGTCATGTTAATGTTTCCTCTCCCGTGTCCACTTTCCGCCATAGTAATTCTACATTTACACTATACTCATGAGAAAACAATAATATGTCCCACATACTATCGTTCACATAGTACAAGTAAACTAGAATATAAATAACATGCGCGAGAATAGAATAAAGTAATCAATTAATACTAGTAATAAAAATCCAAACATAAGACAAACGATCCTCAAGTCTCACAACGATAAAACAGAAGTTATAATAAAAATGTATAGGAAATACTAAGATAACAATATAATAAAAGAAGTCAATTGTCCTCGCGATCCATGGAGACACATGAGCCCTCATCCTCGCTCTCATCTTGGATCTCTATCTCCAGTGGCTCCTCCTCCTCAGGCTCAAGTTCCTCCTCAAGCGCCGTATCTAGTGCTGCCCCGAGAGCATCGAATCCTCCCACCGCAGGCTCTTCCTCGGGATCCTCCTCTGGTTCTTCACCATTTTGACCTAGAGCTTCCTCGAGCCTGTTACGAACCAAGGTCAACTCTTCTCTAGCAAGTGCTATCTCCTGGTTAGCAATCGACCTCTCATGTCTAGCCTCACCAGCTTCCTTTTTGGCCCTTCCCAATTCACCAAACAAGTGCTCGATTTGTCTCTCCATGTGTTTAATAGTCTCATCAGCATTTCTTCTCCAAGACTGAAATTGCTTTACAGCATCATAGGCGTTCTCCAACTCTGTATGCACGTGCCTAACCATCCCTGCCAAAGACCTCTCCCATGAATCAATAATGGGAGGTATTCGAGCTGGCACTCCGTATCCCACAACCCACGAGTGCAACATGTTAGTGAACCACAACCAGCGATTTGTATCCTCATCTGGATCCCTTGCCTGAGCTGGCTGTTCATACGGATTCAAAGATGAGTTTTGCGAACCCCCAAGAGGACGATAAGAAGAGTAGTTACGATGAACAGGGTTAGTCATGTCTTCCTGCAATACGTTAGATCAGTATACGTATCCAAGAAATAATAAGTGGTGTGCTTAAAATAGTGAGTGTACTAATACTTATGCTATGATGATTATAGACTAGATGCAAATCCTAGTTCACTATAACCAATGGCTCTGATACCAATCTGTCACACCCTCAAATTTCCACTGCGGGGTTTATACCCCGAGGCACATGACAAACCAGGATCCCATAGCCACAAGTCACATGAACGACTCTAAATGCCCAACCCATTTAGTTCGTTATTGTAAAACCAAGTTTAAAAGTTTCAACCAAACCAATTTAAAGTATGGCGGAAGCGAAATAACAAAACAGTTAAATAAAAGTCTGCGTAAAACACCGCGCCCAAAACCATAAGTAAATAGTTAAATACTTAAAAGTAGTTTATGTGTTCATAATCCCAAGACATAATATGATGCATGCCCTATTCGTGCTCCATACCTAGTTACCTGCAAAAGCATGCTAACGTGTATCAACATAAAGTCGGTGAGTTCACAAAGTAAAGTAAATGAGTATGTAAATGCGCTGGTTTCCAAAACCACGTAACCAAATAAAAGCGTAGGTCCTCCAGACCAAAATGTTCAAGTGTTATTAGTTTAAGCGTGTCAGGGGTATCTAACCCACTCATTGCAACTAAACAGGAGATTATTGGGACACCTTCAATAACATAATAATTTGCCTCAATAACTAGTATCTATCAACACTAGTTCTCAAATGTGGTCAGAAGTTCATGCCCGTGACCCAAGCACCTCAGGCATGAGGTTGCTGCACAACCTAATAGCGCTATCAACTAATACCCCGCTCGCCTCCAGCGATTAACCCAATAATATGCAAGGACTTTTCAAGTGATAGAGTGTTTAATTCACAAAGGACCAATAAGTTTTAAACTGATCAAAACCCGATCCACACAAGGAATCGTAAACCCGACCCACACAAGGAGTCGTAAACCCGAGATGTAAAAGTAGTCCCAAACCGGACTAGAAAACGTTTACCAAAGTTGTCTCAAACCCGAGACGCGTGCTTTTGAGAAAAGAGTAGTGAAACTCACCTTAGTATGCAAGCAAATAAATCCAAACTCCAAAGTAGGGTGTGCTACAGACTCCCTAATATATGTGTCACTAAGTAAGTATATGTGTAATACCATTACACCATATAACCCGTTTGTTCAAGACGTTTAGATGTTCAAAACCGTGTAAGTGACACCTAGTGATTCTACATGCATAAGTAAACCCTACGGACCCGTTGGTGAATATGTTGGTTACCATTAGTTCTAAACTTTATATGTGTCTCATATAAGTGCTCATTCAAGTACATGTCAAATACATACCACATAAGACTCCAATTAGTCACATAAACACACAATACACAATCTGTGTTTTTAGGACAGATTATGCATCTCGAAAACTAATTTATTTAAAATACTTAATCAACGAATTAAACTCCCAAATTTTTACTGAATATTCTTTGGGATATTTTTGTTAACCCATATTTTTTTTGTCTAAAAACTAAACACAAAAATTATGAAAAATCGTACATCACAGGTATGTCCAGAAAGTTTCTACAACAGGTCAGGTTAGTAGAAAAATTCCCAAAAATTGTGTATTCATCCAAACGGGATAAATCCACTTGAAAAGGCCAAATTATTTCAATTTTAATCTACTGTAAAAATTTCATAACTTAGTTCTTTGTAAAACTCGAGTTATGATTGTTTAAAATTGACTCAGTTTGTTAATCCGAAAATCTGATATGACCTTTATTCAAAGAAAATTCCAAAAACTATACAAACGACGTCCAAATCACTTGATTTTACCCATTATGAAAAGCTAAGACCAGGTATGATACAACCATGCAAAGAAATCATCAAAACCATCATGTTTAAGTCACGTAACGGACCCTACAAATTGACCTAAACATTCTGTCCAGATTTTAATCATGCATAAACCCTTATTTAAACGACTCACGTGTGCGTATAATCGATCAAAAACAATCAATAATCATCACAAAACATTCATAAGACTTAGCATTATTAGATCCTATCATAACACATGCAAAATCATAAACCCTATCGATCAAAACATCACAAACTTGCGCAATAAGCAACCTATCATATCACTAATCGCATAGGATCATGTTAAACCCATTAAATCTTTGTAAACATCAAGTTTTAATCTTTATAAAAAGGTTTCTGACCTGGAAAAACTTAGTTATAAGGTTTTTATAACATATTAAGAAGATTAAAGCATAATAGAAAAAAGATTATGCCACAAGCTCTTCGAAACAATCAACCGAATGCTCTTGAAGCTTCCCGATCGATGTTCTTGCGCCTTAGCAGGTGTTTAGGGGTTAATATTTCGTAAATAGGGCAGTAGGAGCGATTAGGGTTTGAGTTTAGGAGGTACAAGAGGCTTAAGGTTGCTTAAATACATGTCTAAGGCGGTTTGGGGATATCAGATGCCCGCGCGCGGCCGCTCGAAGCCTGGGAGCGGCCGCTCACAGTGCTTCGGCCCGCGCCGGGTTACCTGCTTCGTCTTACAACGTGTTTTCTTCGATGTTTTCGCTATTTTGGACCATAATAAGTGTATCCCCATGTGTTAAGACCCCAACCATCCTAATGGTCCACCTTTAACGATTTTTATTAACGTATTCGGTTTAAGTTCACGTAATCACATACAGTTTGCACATAGTTCCACAGAGTATCATAAAAGCACGTAATTGCAATCAATCTCAATCAATTAACTTCATTGTTCACTAACGTTCGAGGTTCACTAATCATGTATATAGTCTGGTAATTCCCTGAATTACCACTTCATGCAGTTATTAACCTATAACTGTGCAATGTGTGTCCTATCTAGCTAACCCAGTTAAGTATAATGCAAGGAATGTAACTAGAGTTTAGTTAAAGTGAGAACCTAAAATTGTGGGGTATCACACAAAACGTCTGTTTCGTAATGTCTGTTTATATTAACACATCAACAGACCAACTCTTATCCATTGTACGGTAACCACCGATGCGTCAAACACACCAAACGTCTGCCTTTCTGAATGGAAAGCTAGAAGAGGAGATATATGTTGAACAACCAAGGGGTTTTGAGGTTGTTGATGAAGAATACAAGGTTTAAAGATTGTTAAAAGCTTTCTATGGTCTTAAACAAGCCCCAAGGGCTTGGTATGCAAGAATTGATGAATATTTTATAAGGCATGGCTTTATTAGAAGTTACAATGAGCCAACTTTGTATGTCAAGAAGACTGAGGATAAGAGAATAATGTATGTGTGTCTTTATGTAGATGACATTATCTACACTAGTCACAATACTGAATTATTGCAGGAGTTTAAATATGGTATGATGAATGAATTTGAAATGACAGATTTGGGGTTACTAAAGTTCTTTTTAGGACTGGAAGTATATCAAGGTGAGAAGATCATTGCAGTATGTCAAAGTAAGTATGCAGAAGAGATGATCAAGAAATTTGGAATGCTGGGATGCAAGACTGAAGATACTCCAATGAACTCAAATGAAAAACATAAGAAAGATGATGGTGCAGAAGCTGCTAATGCAACAGTGTATAGAAGTTTGGTTGGTGGACTTATGTTTTTACAGCATACCAGGCCTGATATTGGGTTTGCTGTAAATGTATTATCTAGATTTATGTAAGATCTGAGCAAAACTCACTTTGGTGCTGCAAAGAGGGTGTTAAGATATGTGGCAGGCACTATTCAATATGGTCTGGAATATGTTAAGCATCAGAAGATTAATCTAACAGGGTACACTGATAGTGATTGGGCTGGATGCCTTGATGACAGGAAGAGTGTGTCGTCTAATGTGTTCACATTAGGCAGTGGTGCTATTGCATGGTGCACTAGGAAGCAACAATCTATTGCATTATCCAGTATAGAAGCAGAATACATTTCTGCTACTAGTGCAACCTGTCAAGCTATGTGGTTAAGAAGAATTTTGATGGATCTGGGCATAGTTCAGGATGAGGCCACTGTTATTTGGTGTGATAACAAGTCAGCTATTGAGCTATCTAAAAATCCAGTGGTGGATGGTAAGTCAAAGCATATTGAACTCAAACATCACTTTATTAGAGATATGGTGAGTCAAAAGATGGTTACTCTTGAGTTCTGCAGCACAGAAGATCAAATGGCAGATGTTTTGACAAAACCTTTGGGCAAAGATAAGTTTGTGAAGTTTAGAAGGATGCTTGGTTTAAGGGAACTTGAATTAATGCGGGTGTTGAGAAATAATTAAAGTTCCCTCCTATTCTCATGCATGCATGTGCTGAAGTTTTTAAAGTTTGAATAAGGCTGTTGAAGCTGTTATGCTAAGTCCGAGTCTTTTGGTTTGTTTTGATTGTTTCATATTAGCCGTTAGAGTCTTGCCTATTTATATGATTGTAGTCTTTGCTTTGTTTCTATGTACTCTCAATTATCAATTAATATTATCAGTGAATCTGTGTTGAGTGTTCATCTTATTGTGTGAGTTATTTGTATTGCCTGTGCCAACACATTGTTCTACCCTGGAACAAGAGGCGGTCGTTTTTCTCTCGTCCCAGGGTGACAATGTGGGTGACATTTGAACCCGTCTGGTGGGTGCACATTTGAACTATTTTCCACCAGTCAGACACAAAGGTTGAGCGTCGGTTGGTGGCAAAAAAGGGTTAATAAAGTCTCTGACTATTCGCTCATGGGCTGCCGGCTATTTTCCGTACCATATCACGTTACGGTGATGTTGGGGGGTAAAGACCAGACCATTGTGGTAGGTTAATTTACAGTCGAAGTCTGAATTTGAGATTGCTTTAGTACGTGATGTTTGGGTTGATTGCTACGGTTTCAGAGAAACCAGACAATGAGATTACATGTGGTAGTAGTGCAAATGATGATATAGTCTTTATTTATAAGGAAGCAAATTAAACAAATAGTTTCTTATCGTTATGTATTGATTGCAGTACACTCTTTGATTTTCTTTTGAGTTGTCCATGCATTATTCATTCAGCTTTTATGTTATTGCAGCGTCTCTTTGGGAGATTTCTATGTGGGTACTTCTCATTCTCTTCATTCATGGACATACAACAATGCCCTACTGGTATGTGCTAGATGATGAAATATATTCGTGTTAGTTTTTCAGCTTCTTAAACTTTTAGAAAAGCCAATGACTCAACTTTTACATGTAGATAAAATACTCAAATAGTATAGGGAGATGTGAAGGTTTTTAATTACTGTATAATTTTATTTTTGCAATAAGTGTTGAATGTTGATGTTTTTAATGTTTGGAAATGATTGTCGATGTATGAATTTATTTCTTTAAATAATGTATGTTGCCAACTTTAAATTTTACGATCAGTTCAAACATTTGGGTAGGATCAAATTTCCATATGGGATGTTCGGTTTTTATTCAAAGTATTTGTACATTTTATTTACAAACATTATTTAAATAATGATCATAACCAAACGAGGGAAAACCTTATATGCCTGCTATTGTTGTCATGCGTTTAGTGTACCGTTAATCCCGCCACAACGCACGGGCTGGAACGACACTAGTTTTATTAAAATACCTAGCAACAAGCTAAACGAGAGAACTGTGTAATCCGGTTCATATATAATCTTGTACAAACGAAATTGAATTTAGATTTAAAAAAGTGGATACTAATATCAGTAGCGAATCTAGGAATTTTTGCTAACGACGTCAATGTCTTTAAATGTTTCAATTTCATAGAACCGCACATAAAAATTTCAAGGTTAGTATGACGGTTCGAGTCGGGGTAAGGTTCATCACATAATAAAAATATGATACACAACTGAAAAGCACTTCCTCGTTAGAAATTAAAAAGAACGCAATATAAATTCGATTATTTTTTTACAAATTAAAAAAAAAAGTACTAATAGTTGTTACCTATAAGTGATGAACCGTTGGAACCCTTTGAGAGGGTCTTTGGGATTGAGTTTCAAAATAACTTATTGACTTCTTGGCTTTTTTAAAAAGTCAATAAGTTAATAAGCTGTTTGTGTAACCCAAAAACACTTTCTGTTTTAACTTTTGGCTTTTAGCTTTTAAGTGTGGAAAAGCTGTTTTTGAAAAGTTAGAAATCCTGGCTTTTGACTTTTGGAAAAATATTACAAATCTGTCACTCATACAACCAATATTCACAATAAATTAAGCGAAACACTTAAAAAACGCAATCTATTGACTTTTTGACGTTTCTCATCGCAAAAGCTAATCCAAACACTTTTTTTTAAAACTCTTTTTCAAAAAATCATAAACCAATAAGCACTTTTAACCAATAAGCACTTTTAACCAAAAGCACTTTTACATCTCCAAACTCAATCCCAAACACCCTCTTATACCACACTCACAAAAGAGTTCTATATACAGCTTATATACGGATTACCGATTTTTTAACGTTTTTAACACATATTCGATAGTTATCCGTTTTATCCATTTTGTCACACCATCAGAGAGGCGTTACCTAATTGCATAACCAAGCAGCAACTGGTGCTTCTTGTTAAAAGGTAAAACCACTTAGTGTCTTTAATTCTCATGTTAAAGCATCTCGATGTCTGATTTTGAAGTGTTTTTAGCCTATGTGGAGAAGTTATTGTGTGGATAAACGTCCTCAACTGGGTTATGTGAGAGACTGAGAGGGAGGAGGGGCGTCGAAGCTCGCTTGTGGCCTCGTGGGGCAACCTTAGACAGCCCGGAGTGAACGATTATAAAAATAATTCGTCAAAGAAATGTGGTAATAACGTGTTGTGCTTTCTATACCAACTTTCAAACAAATATACTACTTTAACAAAATCATCTCCAATATTGTTTCATAGTACAAAATTGGCTAGAACACTAGAACATATCTCCGTATAAAAACAAGAATGAAAAACTTCAAATATATCGACTTCTTCAAACTGATCATGAATCATGTTTAATGATCTTCGTTTTTGTTTTTGTTTTTCAAGATTGTGTTCTATCCTTGATCTTGGCACGGGCAAAGAACACGCCTGCTATTAAACCTAAAACCAAAACAAAAACACATGTTTAAGGTTGGTTGTGTTCTAAGTTCCAAGTATGATATGATTATACAAGTAGGGAAAATGACTGACCAAATAGAATGCTGGCAGAGTTCTCCAAACTAGTAGGAACGTGAAATAAAACAATTCCAGCAACTGAGAGCGGAATCTTGTTCAGTGATCCCACCAGGCTGCAGATTGCATGATCTCCATAAGCATCATGAACATATTACATTTTTTTTTGTAAGGTCAGGTTAGACAGGTTGGATAACAGGTCAAACAGAAACTTTTTATTTGCAAGTTTTAACAAGTTGGGTTGACTAGGACAGCAAATACCTTCCAATCCAAAATAAAAATTCCTATAGAATTAGTGTGCCAAATACGAGTATAAACTATAATATTGTTTCAATAATAACCTGAACTTTTATGAAAAATTCTTTGGAGGTTTGATACATTAAAAATACACTTTAAGCTGACTTTCAGCCCGTTTGACCCGTTTACTATTTAGCCATCTTTTTAACCCATTCAATCGTAAGAAATAACATGTAACCCAAATCCACTCCTTCCTACTGTCGAGATTTACTACCAAAGAATACGAAGAAACGGTAAGAAAGAATTGACTTGCCTGTACGTAGTTGCCCCTGTTTGATGAAGAAACCACATAGAAGTGAAGCTAATCGCTAACCCAAGAAATCCACTAAATGTCATCACAACCCAGAATGAAGGCATCCTCAAAAGTGGTCTGCCAATTGTTACACACATATTTCATCAGTACAATTCACAAATAACCAATAAATGAAATTGATTTGGTCCAAAAGATTTCTTCATCTGTGATTATAAACAGGTATTTTATATGTTTCATAAACAATCAAAAACATTTTTTTTGATCTTCACGCAACGTCAAATGTTGCAATATATCAATATGCGGAGAAAATTTCATGAGTAGCAATACATAGGAATAGAGGTGGCAATTTTGACCCGTTTACTTATGAATGGGTCAGTTTGAGTTATTTTTTTAACTGTAATCGGTAAGATTAAAAAAATTGGTTGAACCTATATTAATTTATTCAAAAAACAAAAAATAGAGATAATTATTGAAATAATATCAAATTCTGTTTCATATTTACACACTAGTTTTCTAAGTCAACCCAGCACATTGACATGAACCGGATTTGACCCAACCTGTTGAACCCACCCATTTTACTAGTTAGATAGCAGGTTCATCTATGTTTATGCAAGTGGAGGGAAAAACAAACTCACGTGCTATAGAGATAATCCACCTCATTGAATACAAAGATCAACAGAAGTCCCAAAGGCAAGGACAATGTGTTGTTAAGTAAAACCATGGAAAACTCATTCAAGTTACCAGATTTTGTCACTTGTTTGGCCGTATCCATCACCCGACGAAGTGTTAACTGCAACACAGTAATTTTTATAACCAAAAGTTATCATCAACATCTGCATATTGTTATTTGATAATCCTTGCAAAGTATATTATAAAAAATAATAGGATATATGAGACAGTCATAATATCTTATAACGAGGAAGCCAAACAATCATCAACTCCATAGCAAAGAAAAGCCGAGATAAGAATATGGGTTACTCACAGAATATGATGCTGTCAGAAAGCAATTTATAATCTGCCATGTGTATCCAACAGCATTAAATGAAAGATCTGTTATCCCTCCTGAGATTGCTGATATGATCTGCATAGATAAAAACAAATTCACATTGTTTATTTTATCTATTTCACCATTCATTCTTGATAAGTTAAATTATGGAAACGTAAAGGGCACACGATAATAATTTGTATCATTAAATCAAAGTTTACAGACTACATATTAAAAAATTCTGGGCCTGTTTGGTAGCCTCTTATGAGCTGAATGGTTCAGCATTCAGACTGTTTGTTTCAACCTAAAAAAGGCTCTGAATGGTTCACTGAATGGAATGATTAAGAGCTGAACCATTCAGACTTGGTGCATAGCTGAACCATTCAGCACTTAATCATTCAGAGCCTTTTAACTATTCAGACCTCTTAATGATTCAGCACTTAATCAACCAAACAGCCCCTCAATAATATTAAGTCAAATGTTATAGACGAAGAATCAACATACCATCAAGAAAAGTGATGCCCACACTCTATTATCATGGTGCTTGTTAAACAGATACATTTCACCGACTGCAGTTATCACGTTGGTAAAATTCTTCAACACTGTGACCATGGCAACATTAATGTACCTCAGACTGCAAACAACATGGCTAATTTATCAGTCACATGTTTGTAAAAAAAAAAAGCAGTAAAAACTTATTCAGATAAGTTTAGCTTTAAGTCTATATCAAACAGGCTTGCTGCGTAATAAAATTAAAGTGGTAAAAGAAAATTTTAAACGAAGCTCATACCTAAACATGCTTGTAACTAACATCCCAACAAATATAAAGTTCACTGGTAACCAAACTTTAATCAATCTCCATGTAAGTGGTTCTGTTGATATTACGCCGAGTATGCTCAAACTAGATACTATCAATACTGACACAAAGTTCTGCCAACATAAAACAAGATAAACAAAACGATTTGTCAGCAAAATACGACAAAAGTTAAACACTCTAGTTATAGTAATAATAATCCAATCACTTGAAAGAAAAACAGATGAAGTAGACCTGGTAGAGCATCAAAGATATCCCAGCATTAAAATCATAGCTAGAGAGGACATACTTGTTGACCAAGATCATGCTACATGATGAAAGACAATAAGCAAGGCCCGATAACAGCGCCTGATTGCTGACTTTTATCCTACTTGTTTTTGAACTCCTTTCTCTATCTTTATCAAACCTTCCACTCTCCACATCCGCCTCATTATCGCCAACATTTTTCATTGTAAAAACTCACCTCTACAAAACACAAAAATTACTACCATCATTTTCAGCACATTATTATTTCCACATCACTGAACCATTTAGTATTGTATTGATCAATTAGTGACCATTTAAAGCGATTCTCGAGTTCCAATCAAAAAATAAGTTCATTTATCCATCCAATTAATATAAACACATAATACAATTTTCAAATCCACAAACAAAACCTAATTAACAATTCATTGCCTGTGAACTCTAATTAACGAATTAACCGTTCGAATTACGCACAAAACTAGAATTCACTCAAATCCAACAAAAAAAAACTCATAATAATGTTTCAATCCAAAAAAAAAAAAAAAAAAAAAAAAAAAAAAAAAAAAAAAAAAAAAAAAACCCTCATAATAATGTTTCAGTCCCAAAAACACACCAAATCTACCAATACCCATTAGCCAAAAAACTAGACAAAAAGACAATTACATGTTCTTAAACACAAAACGATTAGCTGCAAGATCAGTACGGTATAACAAAAGTAAAGTAACAAAATAAGGAGAAGAAATAAAGGGAACGTACTAATAACAAGTGTTAAGAAAAGTAAAGGAAAAACATTGACAAAACAGATTCTTCGTCTGTTCTTGAACTTATCGTCTGAAAAAAAAGTCAACGATTATGGTGACGATCGGCGGTGTTCGGTGGTCGGAGGCGGTTGCCGGTGGTGTTGATTTCCGATTGGTGTTGCCGGATTTGAGGAATTGTTCAGACCAACAACATATGCTGATATTTTGGGAAGGATTTGATGAGAATTTAAACTGAGTTGTGTTTTAGGCTGGATGGGGTCAGGTGTGGGACGATTTGTTGGACCAACGCATATATTGTTTCTTTCTTTCATTAAAAAATATCATTATATTTAGGCTAACACTAATAAAACTAACTCAACTTTCAACGAATAGTCTATAAGGGCACAACGATACTACCATAGTTTTTTTTTTATTCACTGATTTTAACCAATCCTGCATTGTCATATTACTTCACTGTTTTATTTTTTTTAGGTAGCACTTAACTGATTCACTTAATTGAAATCTTTATTTTTTTAGTTTTCCTTTTTTTAATTACCATTTTTACTAAAAAAAATTACCGTTTGAATTAAAACTATCGTTTGTAAAACTCAAAAAAATAAACCGTCCCATTAAATTAAAAAAAAATTACAAAAACATCAACTAAAATAAAAAATAAAAAATACAAACGCATTCATCCTACTCGTCGCCTTCATCATCCGCGTCGTCTTCAACCCAATAACGATCTCATTCGTATTTCGCCGCGATTTCTGCTTTACGTTTCAAAACCAACTCCAAATATTTACCTTTGAGGTGCTCGTGTGGTTTTGAATACATATTCAAGTCGTGGTCATACTGCCTTTGTCTCAACAATTCACGTTGTTCCTCTAAAAACGCCATTGTTTTTTCGCCTAGTTGAGATTGTAGGGTGACCAACTGGTTGAGTTTGTCTTCTTTCATTGCTCGGTATGACCAAAGTTCGTCAACCAATGATTTGCCTGAAGACTCGGCGGCGGCGGCTTTCTTAGTTTTTCGTTTGGGCCACGTTGGGTTGGTATCTTCGTTGAGGTCCGGCATGTGGCTAGTGGGGGTGGTATCGTCCGGTGTGGAAAAGGCAGTCGCCTGATAGTTGCCGCTTTCCGAAGACTTTCGTCTCTTGTCGGAATGACTATCAGACGATTCTTCACCCATCAACACTTGTTTCTTCCACTTGTCGTGGTCTTTTACAATCTCCCATGCCGCTTGATGATTAAAACCCGAAGGATGGCTTTTTCTGTAATCGTTCAACGTCGTTTGCATGACGTTTAGATCACTACATCCACTCCCTCGTAGGCGCTCCTATATAATTAAATAAAACCGTATATTAAATATAATTTAGAAAACTTTGTATAACTAAATAAAACGCTAAGTTAAATATATCATAATTGTTACCGCTTGTTGATGAAGTCCATTGAACGCATTCATTTGTGGGTTCATGGCAGTCCATTTCGAAGTAATTTGATCAACTGTTCGGGTGGATCCTCCCAACAATGACGCATAATGCTTTTGGACAACTTTCAAAAAAACTACCCTTGCTTCTTTGGTTACTCTTCTCCCTGTTTTCCGACACATAGCACCAAGCTTTTGCCAAAGCAACCTCTTGTGTCATATTCCACTTCACAGCTTTCTGTCGCTTTGCATATTTCTTTTTCCCCCCTGCATCAACTTCTTCAACTTCAACTTCAACTTCAACTTCAAGCGCGTCATCCGCTTCCTCGTCTAGCTGTTCATCTCCATGATGCTCGAACTGTGTCTCTGGCACAGTTTCCTCCTCGTCGTCGTCCTCATCTTCTAGGTTGAGCTCGAAGTCTTCTAGTTGGGAAGTTGTTAATTAAGGCGGCGTAAAATATTGTTGATACATCATGGGTGGTTCGTTTTGTGGGAATTGTGCGTGTTGTGAGTACAACGGTTGTTGTTGGGGTTGGGTTTGTGGAAAATTGATCACGGGCCTATACGGTTCAACCGTAGCCGATCTCGAACCCGAAACTTTGCCTCGACTACTAGAACCTCTAGATTTCGAGGTTCCCCTTGCACCCCTCGAAACACTCTTTGATTTCCTTGGATCCATTTGTTTTGTTTGTGTTTTAAAGTAGTTTGGTTAATGTAGTTGTTTGTTTGTGTTTTTTTATTTAAACCGTGCACAATTTTATACCATTTCAAAATTAACGGTCAAAAAAATGTTACCGTTTCATATTAAATAAATTCAAACCGTCAAAAAGTAATAAAATATATTATAAAAATTGACCATTGCAATAAATATGGCTTGTTACCAGCCTGTTAGATAGAACTCGTATTTGGTTCACGGGACCCCTACCAGCACAGGTGGCGGCGGGGTTACCGTGCTGGTAGTGTGGTACCCATGCCCAATTTTGGTAGCGCCCCGTCCACCCTAAACCGTTTTGCGAGAGGTTCGATTGTGTTCGTTCGTTTAATAAATGAACGAACACGGACAAAAAAAATTCGTTCGTTTAGTTAAACGAATGAACATGAACAGAGGTTGCGTTCGTTCGTTTATGTCCGTGAACATTCGGTAACGTGTTCGTTTGTGTTGATAGTTTATTAGAGTTTTTAATTTTTATATTTTTTTTATTGTTATATAATTTTATTTATTTTATCCAAATAAATAATATTTGTGAAGTAAATATATGACTATATGAGATTAATAAACATACTTTGAGTATCCAAGTTCATTATATTTTCACATTCCAGTGCTGATGCCCTTCACTTTCGATGCCCTCTACCATCCACATCCAATAGACACTACTTTATTATGTTTATCAATATTAATGTTAAGTACTAAGTATGTCTTGATAATTAAGTTATATTTTGTGTGGATTTAGCTAATGTCTTATTCGAAAGTTAATATATGTCCGTTTGTGTTTGTTTCTGTTCATGAACACCTATTTGAGTTTGTTCTGCGGTATCTAATAAGTTCTACCTACTATTGGATTTGAACCAATGACTCCCGCCATATGAAAGCAATACTCTAACCGCTGAGTTAAGTAGGTCATTTATCTTAACAAAGAAAACCAAAAGGGACTCCTCCCGTCAATGGATTATAAATATCATATTACTTAGAAGCAATACCGATCAATACTCTTGGATCATGGAATAGTCATCTTGAGAATATTCATCTTGACAAGAAATTATCTACATAATAAAATATGTAGTACAAGCACTAAGGGCTTTAGCTCAGTTGGTAGAGCACCTCGTTTACACGCGCGCCGATGTTTTTTCAGGGGAGTGCATCATGCAATAAAAAAAGTGATCTTATTGAGAAATTGATGTCTTACTTTATAACTTTGAGGGAAGAAGAGAACAATAGCCTGACAAGGGTTCGGTTAGATTTAGGTGCCCAGTTAGGTGCCAAACAAACCCCATCATTAATTTGATATATTGATAAGGTGAATACCCAGTCTATTTAATACTAGGTTGAGTATCAGGGCCTCAAAAAATCTCTTTTCGTCCTATGAACTTTAAGGTGTATGAAGTTATAAAAAAAATAAATAAATAAAAAACCCTAAAAGCTTAACTAAACCCTAAAGCTAACCGGACATTTACTACACATGTGCATTAAAATTCGCATATTTTTTTTGTTTTTTTTTCTGAACAGGGATGACGTGGGAAAGAGAAGCTCTAAACCAGTTTTCAGTTTTTGACTTAAATTTTGAGTTATGATTTTTTTTAATGTAAGTAGAAGTTCTTGGCTTCTCTCCCTAACTATGAGTTTTATATTGACAATTTCCCTATATTTATATACAAGATAATAAATAATTTTAATCACCTTTCTTTTTCTCTTATCTATATCTGTATCTATCTATATAATAAATGAAAACACTAGGGTTGAATCCTAGATTTTGAGAGGGTCTTCAAGGATCCAAATCCTAAATGGAGCTCCATGAAAAAGTATTATATAAACCTCTTTTTTTTGTCAACATCCATTTGTATGTTACAACATCTTCCTCCTTCCTATCCTAATAATTCCTTTCTCATTCCTCATTCCTCTCTCATTGTTCTTTTTGCAAGGTATGTTGTTCATCAATCTTACATCAATCCTCTATGAAATACAATCGGTTATTTGATATTGAAGAAAACGTTTTAGGATAAACATAACTCTCGAAATGTTTATGATAATTTTTCTGCATTTTGATTAGATTGATACATAATGCTTGCAATCATCGTACATAAAAGATAAACACAATCGGTTTCTATCATTATTTTTCTACAAAGATAAATCACAATCGTATAGCTATCAACCTTCTACAAAATACAATCTTTTTTGTTGTAATTATCAACACGTTTTCTTATTAAAATAACTATCTAATCTGTTTTCGATTATGTTTCTGATTTGTATGAGAACCATACATAGCGGTTTACTATCATATTAAACCAAACAGAAATACAATCGTTTTATTTCGGATTTATTTGTAATGATCAGAATCTTTTTTTATTAACACCATTTGATAATCTGTTTAGGATCAAGTCCCTGCTTTGGATGAAATCGACACACAAGTAATTCTGATCAGGTTTAATCATTGATGATATGATTGTCTTAGTTAATAACAGATTGCAACTGAAATCAGTTTCGAGTATGTGTGAATATAAAAAAAGATTATAAAAAAAACAAATACAAGATTTCATAAAAAAAGATAATTGAAATCAGTTTCGAGTATTAGTGACTTTATGGATACTTTAACAAAAGTTTGTTTTGCAAACGAAGAACAGGATTTCATTAGGACAAATAACTTCATTATGGCTTATCACAAGGGTGACAAATTCTTCAAGGTTATTCATGACCCTTCCGCACGAGTTTTGGTATGACGTTTCTAATTTTTTTTAAGTAAAAAAAGTTTATTCGTTATTATAATGGTGTTTTTTACGTGTTTGTCCAGACATTGCCGAAATCCATGAACAGGTTTTTGTTATCTAAAAACTTACGAAACAACAACATTAAAGTTTCGACATACCATGGTCAATCTTGGTTTGTTTTGTTAGAATTTATAGATGATAAATTTGGTATGTTGTAATTGTAAGAATGTGTATACGTTAATCAGTGGTGGCAAGACGCGATTATTTAGGAATACATAATGTATATGAATTTACTCACAGCATTCATAATGAATTGATACATGTTAAGGCGAAATTTATGGTTTCCTTCTACAATAACAAATTGACTTTGAATACGAATTTACGGGTCCAATTTTCAAGCATGTTAAGGCGAAATTGATGGTCTCCTTCTACTCCATTATTGAATGTATAAGGAAAGTAATATGTTTACTGACCTTGACTTTGAATACGAATTTACAAAATTGTAAATATACATTCAATCAATACATAATGTTATAACAATAATAACAATGCTAATTACCCTCCACTCTTTCATCCATTTCTTATTATTGAATTGATTGAATACCTATATAATGCTTGACATAACATATAAAGAACATTTAGTTAAATAACATTGAATAGATCAAAAAAATCACAACTAACTATAATGCTTGACATTCGGCATTTATGGTTTGAATGCTTGACTTTGACTAAATTCAATCAATACATAATGTTATAACAATAATAACAATGCTAATTCGGATGCTAATTACCCTCCACTCTTTCATCCATTTCTTATTATTGAATTGATTGAATACCTATATAATGCTTGACATACGCCAGTTAATCAAGGAATGCTTGACGTTGACTAAATTCAATCAATACATAATGTTATAACAATAATAACAATGCTAATTCTAATGCTAATTAACCTCCACTATTTCATCCATTTCTTATTATTGAATTGATTGAATAACTATATAAACAAGTTTTGACTAACAATTTGTTAGAATATCGTATTGACATTCGGCATTTATGGTTTGAATGCTTGACTTTGACTAAATTCAGTCAATACATAATGTTATAACAATAATAATAATGCTAATTCGGATGCTAATTACCCTCCACTCTTTCATCCATTTCTTATTATTGAATTGATTGAATACCTATATAATGCTTGACATACGCCAGTTAATCAAGGAATGCTTGACGTTGACTAAATTCAATCAATACATAATGTTATAACAATAATAACAATGCTAATTCGAATGCTAATTAACCTCCACTATTTCATCCATTTCTTATTATTGAATTGATTGAATAACTATATAAACAAGTTTTGACTAACAATTTGTTAGAATATCGTATTGACATGCGGCAGTTATGGTTTGAATGCTTGACTTTGACTAAATTCAATCAATACATAATGTTATAACAATAATAACAATGCTAATTCGGATGCTAATTACCCTCCACTCTTTCACCCATTTCTTATTATTGAATTGATTGAATACCTATATAATGCTTGAAATAACATATAAAGAACATTTAGTTAAATAACATTGAATAGATCAAAAAAATCACAACTAACTATAATGCTTGACATTCGGCATTTATGGTTTGAATGCTTGACTTTGACTAAATTCAATCAATACATAATGTTATAACAATAATAACAATGCTAATTCGGATGCTAATTACCCTCCACTCTTTCATCCATTTCTTATTATTGAATTGATTGAATACCTATATAATGCTTGACATACGCCAGTTAATCAAGGAATGCTTGACGTTGACTAAATTCAATCAATACATAATGTTATAACAATAATAACAATGCTAATTCGAATGCTAATTAACCTCCACTATTTCATCCATTTCTTATTATTGAATTGATTGAATAACTATATAAACAAGTTTTGACTAACAATTTGTTAGAATATCGTATTGACATTCGGCATTTATGGTTTGAATGCTTGACTTTGACTAAATTCAATCAATACATAATGTTATAACAATAATAATGCTAATTCGGATGTTAATTACCCTCCACTCTTTCATCCATTTCTTATTATTGAATTGATTGAATACCTATATAATGCTTGACATACGCCAGTTAATCAAGGAATGCTTGACGTTGACTAAATTCAATCAATACATAATGTTATAACAATAATAACAATGCTAATTCGAATGCTAATTAACCTCCACTATTTCATCCATTTCTTATTATTGAATTGATTGAATAACTATATAAACAAGTTTTGACTAACAATTTGTTAGAATATCGTATTGACATGCGGCAGTTATGGTTTGAATGCTTGACTTTGACTAAATTCAATCAATACATAATGTTATAACAATAATAACAATGCTAATTCGGATGCTAATTACCCTCCACTCTTTCACCCATTTCTTATTATTGAATTGATTGAATACCTATATAATGCTTGAAATAACATATAAAGAACATTTAGTTAAATAACATTGAATAGATCAAAAAAATCACAACTAACTATAATGCTTGACATTCGGCATTTATGGTTTGAATGCTTGACTTTGACTAAATTCAATCAATACATAATGTTATAACAATAATAACAATGCTAATTCGGATGCTAATTACCCTCCACTCTTTCATCCATTTCTTATTATTGAATTGATTGAATACCTATATAATGCTTGACATACGCCAGTTAATCAAGGAATGCTTGACGTTGACTAAATTCAATCAATACATAATGTTATAACAATAATAACAATGCTAATTCGAATGCTAATTAACCTCCACTATTTCATCCATTTCTTATTATTGAATTGATTGAATAACTATATAAACAAGTTTTGACTAACAATTTGTTAGAATATCGTATTGACATTCGGCATTTATGGTTTGAATGCTTGACTTTGACTAAATTCAATCAATACATAATGTTATAACAATAATAATGCTAATTCGGATGTTAATTACCCTCCACTCTTTCATCCATTTCTTATTATTGAATTGATTGAATACCTATATAATGCTTGACATACGCCAGTTAATCAAGGAATGCTTGACGTTGACTAAATTCAATCAATACATAATGTTATAACAATAATAACAATGCTAATTCGAATGCTAATTAACCTCCACTATTTCATCCATTTCTTATTATTGAATTGATTGAATAACTATATAAACAAGTTTTGACTAACAATTTGTTAGAATATCGTATTGACATGCGGCAGTTATGGTTTGAATGCTTGACTTTGACTAAATTCAATCAATACATAATGTTATAACAATAATAACAATGCTAATTCGGATGCTAATTACCCTCCACTCTTTCATCCATTTCTTATTATTGAATTGATTGAATACCTATATAATGCTTGACATACGCCAGTTAATCAAGGAATGCTTGACGTTGACTAAATTCAATCAATACATAATGTTATAACAATAATAACAGTGCTAATTCGAATGTTAATTGACCTCCACTATTTCATCCATTTCTTATTATTGAATTGATTGAATAACTATATAAACAAGTCAAACCAATTCACATACGATTGTAATAAGACACATTGAATGCACTTTGAGTAATCGCAAAGATATATTATTAGGTTAATTTCTGTTTCTCATCTTTAAATACATAAACATTATTTATTTTGATTTTGATTTGTTATTGTTATTAACCAATCGACTATGCTGATGTTTTGCATACATTCTGGAGTGATCAATCCAGACATTTATGCTACAATACATTTGAAACTTATTAGCTAACTATAATATAAGTTTCAATATTTTTATGTTGTCTACAATTTGTGTTATTGAAGTCATCTATTGGTTTTTACATTATTTTTTTCCAGTTAACAAGATCAATGGCTGCTGTAGATGAAAATGAGTTTACCATGGTTAACCAAATTCATGTAAACCGAAACGGTGTGGCGTTAAAGCTAAAGATTATTCGAGTTTGGCGTCTACCCGATCGTCGCAATCCTAATGATGTGTACTCAATTGAAATGATCCTATGTGATGAAAATGTAAAACTCAACAACACGTTTTTTTTTTATATCCTATTATTTTTAAATTTCATAACTTTTTTTTTAGTTGTGATGTTTTTAATTTTAATGTATATGAATTTTCTTATTTTCGTACGTTAAAATACATCAATTACATAGATACATATTTATAGTGTTTTCTTATTTTTTTTTATAATTAACAGGGTGACAGGATTCAAGCGAATGTATTTAAGCGGTTGTTTTTTAGATTTAAGAGGTTTCTGACTGAAAATTCTTCTCTTATTATAAGAAATCCAGGAGTTGGGGTCAATTCCTCTAAATACAAGTATGCTCCAAACCCAAACAAACTCTGCTTGAATATGAATACTCAAGTTTCCGAATATGATGGTTTCCAAGGTCCAGATTTTGGTTTCTCTTTTGTGCCCTTTCAAAGAATTCTGGATAGGGAGGTTGATGAATATGTTACAATAGGTATATTTCGTTCTAATAGTCTTTTTTTCATCACAACCAAACCATAATAATAGTTTTATAAGTTATGTTTCATTAATGTTTATTTTATACTTGATCTTAGATGTTATAGGACATGTTAACAAGTTCTTCAGCAATGATGATAAAGATAAAAAGGTTGTCGTTGATAAAAAGAGGTTAACAATGGAAATTCAAGATATCGAGTATGTATTCTTTATTTATTTATTTTTTTGTTTGCATTTTATATACAAAAAAAATTACGTAGCTTTATAAATTGTTTATTTATTTTTTACTAAAATAATTTGTACTTTTTTTAAGGGGCTTGCGCATCTATTTAACGTTGTGGGATAGTTATGCCATGGAGATGTCTAAATATGTTGCAACTCATCAAACGGAGAAAGAATTTATAATAAAAATGCAGTTTGGCCGTTTGAAGTTTTATAATGGTTGTATAATGTTAATAAATATATATAGTTATATTTATATTTATAGCTACATTATATTTTGCATTATAAATTAAGTTCTAACTTCTAAATTTTCTTATTATTAAATATTTCAAAAAAAAAATTTCCTAATGTTTTTTTTATATAGGAAAACCGAATGTTTCTAACTCTTTTGGAGATCGAGTTAGTCGACTGTTCATCAATGGAGATATTGAAGATATAAACCTGTACAAAAAAGGGTATGTACTATTACGTTTTTCAATACGAATTACAAAACCTTTATAAAAAGTATTAATAAATATGTAATGTGTAAATCAAATTTTTTTTTATCAGGTTGGGTAAGAAAATCGCTGATAATCCTTCCTCTTCTCATCGACCATATGGAACTTCTATGTTCTGTTCTGATGAAGATGAATTTGTCCATAACACTCCTTTTAGTAACATTGGCGACATTTGTGAGATTCAAGAGGTAAGTATAATGTTGATACTTAAATACAATATTTATAATTAAATATAAAAAATTGTAATGTTATTAAAAAATTATTTTTATTTAATATTAATACCCATTGTACACCATATACTATCTTATTTCGGTAACAAATTATAATATTCATACAGGAGCAGGCTCTGGTATTATTGGGTACTATTAAAGACCTGTTTACCGAAATTGGCTGGTACTACATGGGATGCCCCAAATGCACCAGAAAATGTAGTATTGATTATATAATCAAACAGGTTGGTGAAGGAAGTTCAGATTTTGAGGAAGAAAAGGTTTACGAGTGTTTGAATGTTAGTTGTAGTGCCAAACAAGTTGAGCCTACACCAAGGTCGGATATATTTGTAACATCAATTTTAATATACACAAATATAGTTTGATTTCAACCCAACTTAGTTAAAATTTTTTGTTCTATTTTTTAATTTTTTTTCTAGGTTTAAAATTCAGGTTCGTGTGCAAGACGTTAATGGTGCTGTATCTCTTACGTTGTTTCATCGTGACGTTGCACAACTTATTAGTAAAAGTGCTTCTGAATTGCTTGATTTGAATACGGTATTCCATATTTTTAACTAAATTTTAAATACAAAATTATTTTTAATAATTCCTTAATTATAGTTTTGTAATATTTATGTATTTGGTTATTCCTTTTAAATAGGTTGGTGATACAGTTGAATATCCTGAAGAGATTAAGACTTTGTTAGACAGAGAGTTTGCTTTTAAGATCTTTGTGTATGGCTTCAATTTAAACAACAAATATGATGTTTATGGTGTAACTAAGATAAGTGATGATCCAACAATTATCTCGCATCTTAAGAAAAAGTTGTACGTAGGACAGGTACATAATCGAATTCCATTTGCTATAACTTAGCAAATTTTATTTACGTAAGACTTTATTACATTACAAATTTTTTTCATATATTTTTTTTTTTAAAAACAGCCTGCTGAATCAGAATCACTTCACACGTCTCTCCTAGCAATGCCGTCTAATGTTATTTCTGTTTCCAAGGTACCATTTTCACAAACACTTAATTTCATATTAATACATTTTACTCATTTTTTCTTTCAAACACAATCACTGATGAATTTGCAACATATGTTTGTAACTATTTTTTCTTTAGGAATCAGACACAGGCGATAATGATACGCCAATTTCCATTGCTGATAACTTTGTTGATAAGAAAGTTTATGCTGAAGGAGAACAATGTTCTATCAGTTCCAAGTATCAAATGGTTAAGCGTAAACTGATTGACGCGATTTCTGATGATGAAAGCACACCAATTCCTTCAACTAAGATTGGAAGTGGTGGTAGTATGGAGTAACTTAAAATTCCGTTGAGCCTCCCGTCTTCCTAAACCCAAAATGAAGAGGATTTGTTTGCTATGCTTATGGTCAACCAGTTTCATTGCTTTATGTTTTGTTTTTTTTAATAAATTTGAACAATTTCTACTTTGTTATTTTCTCTTTATACCATGATATGGTTTACTGTTTTTATTAAGTTTCATAACGATGATAATATTTAATAAATGCGTTTGCTTGATTGATAAGTATGTTTTCATCCATTTGATATTATGTTTAGTATATATAGATACAACTAGATTGGTGGATGTAGTCATCAAACATAATAGTGAGTTTTAATTTTGTATGATTAGTATCTAATTATAACAAAAAAATTGTAACATAAATGTTGTCTATCATCTTAAATTGTTACCCAAATATGTTGTTATAATACAATCAACAATGGATCGGCCCACTAACTTACCAACACCAGTCCATATAAATTACAAAGCGTACATACTTAGATTACTTATTGGGTTGAATGTTTTTATTAAACAAAGGCCCGATTATTTAATAGTTCAATTTTCTTTCAGCCCAACATCAATTTTTTCATTATATATATACCCCACATTGTTTCACTTTTTTCAGATTTCTTGGGTCTTCAAAAAAGCTACTTTACCAAAAGGTAAGTAACTGTTCATCTTCTTCACTATTATGAAGATCTCGATAATATCAAACACTATCAGACATCATGTTAATAGTCGTGTATTTGTTAGGAATCGATGTATTTTGTTATTATCACTATGATTTTTTGATGATGCATGTGCTATCAATTCTCTCATTAACAGTATTAATCGTGTATCTTGATATGTAATTTGACTTATATGTATTGAGTAACAATCATTGTTTGATCTTTAATGTTAAGTAGATAAACAATCAAGAAAGATTGTTTTGAATGTTGCTTCGAGTGGTATCGCTTCTTTGCTATTGGCCGGTGGTAGGACAGCACATTCCAGGTTTCGTATTCCTATAAACCTAACTGAAGATTCTATGTGTTACATACCACCTAATAGTGATGTTGCACAGCTGGTTAAACAAACTGACTTGATTATATGGGATGAAGCACCCATGACTCATAAACATGCTTTTGAAGCACTAGATCGAAGTTTAAAAGATGTATTTGGTGTACATGCTGATGAGTCGTCTGATTTGTTATTTGGTGGAAAGGTTGTTGTGTTTGGGGGTGACTTTAGGCAAATTCTACCAGTTGTACCAAATGGAACTAGGCATGACATTGTTAATGCCTCTTTAAGTTCATCATACATTTGGCACAAATGCACTGTTTTAGAGTTAACAAAAAATATGAGGTTGCTTTCAGGAAGCTGCAGTTCTGGTATTGAGGAAACTAAAAAGTCTGCATCTTGGCTTCTGGACATAGGAGAAGGAAAGGTTGATACAATAAGCGATGATCAGGATGTTATTTTGATACCTGATGACTTACTTATTTCTCAATCTTCGGATCCTGTTTCTGATTTGATAGCCTTTGTTTATCCGTCACTTTTGGATAACATCCACATTCCGACTTATTTTCAAGATCGAGCTATATTGGCACCGAAGAATGAAGTTGTTCATGAAATTAATGATATATTACTTTCAATGTTTCCCGGTGACGAAGTTGAGTATCTAAGTTCGGATAGTGTTTGCTAGTCCGAAGATGTTAACAAACAGGTTGATGAAAGATTAGTTTCTCCTGATGTCCTGAATGGTCTTAAGTTTTTTGGAATACCAAACCATCGTTTGGTTTTGAAAGTTGGCGTTCCCGTAATGTTACTCAGAAACATTGATCAGAAAAGCGGTTTGTGCAATGGGACAAGGTTACAAGTTGTTAAAATGAGAAAACGTGTCATTGAAGCGAAAATCATATCATGAAGTAACATTGGAATGCGAACTTTTATTCCAAGAATTACTTTATCCCCCTCGGATAAGAAAATTCCTTTTAAATTTAACAGAAGGCAATTTCCACTTGCTGTTTCTTTCGCAATGACAATAAACAAAAGTCAAGGACAATCCTTATCCAGAGTTGGGTTGTATTTGAAGGATCCAGTTTTTTCACACGGGCAGTTGTATGTTGCGCTTTCAAGAGTCAGAAGTCGAGATGGACTGAAGATAGTTATAGTAGATGAAAATGGTGAATTGACGAACAAAACATCAAACGTTGTGTACAAAGAAGTCTTTCAGGATTTATGAATAATGTGAGTAATTTTGATGCAATTTTTTACTTATCTTTATTGACGTTATGTATATACAACTTCAATAATAAAGTATTATTTTAAACTTTTTTTTGGGTGCTTTGAACAGTGCGTTGCCATTTGTCAATAAAACAAGTTATGTACTAATTACAATTACATTAAATATAAAAATATGATAAAAAGTAATTTACAAAAACACAATGTATTCATACCTTTTGTTATTTTTTTGTTAAAGTTTATACTTTGGTTGAGTACTGATCATAATATGTAATCGGTTTTCATTACGAACGTTACTTATAGCTTACAAAAAATATCCACTTTGACATGAAAACCATAGATATATACAGTGGCGGATTTAGAAACATTTTTCAGTAGTAACGTTTTTCATTTTTTTTCATTTTAGTAGCAACGTTTTTCAAATTTCGTAGAAAAAAAACCAAATTTTCCACTAATTTTCCACTACGCGCGCGAAGCTAAGCCGCAACGTCCGCAACCCCTCCTCTTTAACTGGATCCGCCCCTGGTAATATATTAGTTTTAATTTTAATACCCATTTCATATCAACGCAACATTGAAACATGACGTTTATATAAGAAAAAAATATCAGGCTAAGCGTTATTCTTAACACTTTACGTTGTAGCCACTAAACTTGAATAATACAACTCTTAGTTTAATATATTTTTTTTATTTACTATGGTTTGCATCGTGGGTCCCCATGGGTCTCAAACCTAGTATATAATAAAAAAATCTTTTGCTAAAATGACATCAATGATGCTATCATTCCCTTTAGGTGTGTCACGTGGTATCCTCATCTTTATTTCTCTCAAAAAGTTTTTTATACTCTCATGTCCCCCCAACAATTTTTAAACGTTAATAACTTTATATACAAGATTTGTTTTTTAAAAAAATTACACTAAATTAACGAGCGTTTTATTATCTTTCCAACGAATACTATAGTGTTATACAAAAAACAAAGAAAAAAAATGACTTTCTTGTGGGTTTTGTTTATGAAGGTGAATAATACAATGTGTTCATGTAATTCATTAATAATGCATAAGTAAGTCACTAATTATGTTTAAACTAAGAATTTTATTTTCATTTAGAGCAGAATAAGTTAAAACCAATCATTTACAAAAAAAAAAAAAAAAAAAGCAAAAAAAAAAGCCTTATCTTCAAGACCACCGATTCATTCACGTCCAACAACAGTTTTTTCGGGCTCTGCTCCTCATCCGAACGTACATCTTCTTTTTAATATACATTTTTATTATTATTTAAATGATTAAAATTTTCATTTTCTCATATTATAGTACATTAATTTCAATGTGAAATCATAACAAATATTTTATCACTTCATATTGATTTGTCAATCCCGAAAATCCTCCGGAATATAATCTAGTATTAAATAATAGTGGTATATCATAATTTTAATGTTTCTCTCTCATATTACTTAAAATCATTTTTTTATTTCTCTCTCATATTCAATAAAAACATTAAATTGTAACTTTTCATTTTCTATCTTGTTTATTTATTTTTTACTCAACTATTTATTTTGTTTTTTTTTGTTTATTAGTAACAATTTAATTTATAATGTAACACTCGTATTATACATAGGTTTATAACGTATACAATAAAGAAAAAACATAGTAAAACGATTGGTTGATGCACATGTGAACCCTTCTCATAGTTGTTCAAGGGCGTTAGGGGTTAAGGCCTACCTATATGATGACCCCCTTGGTACATTGGTGACTTGGTGTAATGGCCATGTGGCTTGATGCCGATAGTGTGGAGTCTGATTATGGGTTGACATAATTTATTTACTAGCTTTTATCCTGGGAGCGTCCCGGGGTTGAAATATCTAATATGACATAATAAAATATTCAATATGACAACATAATTAATGACTTGCCAATACATGATTAATGAATAATGATAATAATAATAATAATAATATTATTATTATTATTTATTTTGAACAAATCTCTGTCATATGTTATCATATTCAAATATAAAAAAAACGAATCTCTGCCTATGAAGTTATGTTTATCGTTTCTTATTCAAATATAAAAACCCTAACTAGTGATTTATTAGTAGAGTAAAATATATTTGAAAACAAAACTCCACAATAAAAAGTCGTTTTTTCTCTCCGTTTTTTATATAGCACTATGGTACTCGTTGAAAAGATAAAGGACAGAATTACTAGAATGCGTAAGCACTTGCAGCATATGTAATGAGAGGAAAGAAAAACGGTTAAAGAAAGTGTTTTATGTATCATGTATAGTATATATATATATATATTGAAGTGTATAGATCAACTGGAAACCCACTAACTACTATAACCTTTTTTAATGGGAGTAGCCACCCGAGTTCGAATGAGGGAGAGTACGCATTGGTAGAGCCTTGCTTCTACCTCTGTAAGGTAGAATAAAATCCTACCCACAACCAGGCTCAAACTCAAAACCTCAGGGCAGGAACCCCGAAGGGAAAACCTTCCCACCTCCCCACAAACCAATTGGTCTATAGATCATTAGTATGTATCGCATATATATATATATATATATATATATATATATATATATATATATATATATATATATAGGGTAGGGATCATACGAGAACCAACTTTAGGGAGAGAACCAGAGAACCATTGTCAACACAAATAAAAAAAACCTAAAAACCCCACCTTTACCCCCTAAAAACCTAAACCCACCCACCTCACTCCCTAAAAACCTAAACCCCCCATCCCCCACACCGCCCCAACCCCCCCCCCCCCCAATTGTGAAATGCACATGTGCAGCTAACCCCCACACCCCCCAAAAACCAAAACGCTCTATCCCATCCCCCCCCCCCCCCCAAAAAAAAAGATACCCCCTCTTCCACCATACCAAAAAACTAAGCCCTAAAGCTAAACCCATTAAAAAACTTAACTATAATAGTGAAATGCAGATGTGCATGTAGTACAATTATCTTATTTTATAGTTTTATATAGGGGTTTTCTTAAGTTTATTCACCAACTATCCCAAAAAACGTAACCCCATTCCCATCATACCTAAAAACTAAACCCTAAAGCTAAACCCATGAAAAAAAACCTAACTATAATAGTGAAATGCACTTCGCGTTTATTTAAAGATCATTGAATAAATTTTTTTCCACCTTATATATCATATCACGTCCATTTAAATGATCATTTCATTATGGCAATTGATAATTTATTCAAAAGTGTGCTCTAATAGTGAAATGCACATGTGCATACGGTATATGACGTAAATATGACGTAAAAAAGGCCATTTTTTTGTTTTTTTTTTATTTTTTTTTTGTATTTTTTTATTTTTTTTTCAGAAAGATTAACACTAAAAAACCATTTTGGTGTTTCTACTTTTTTTATTTTTTTAGGTTATATAATTTTTTTATTATTTTTTTTATTTTTTGGTGGAGGGATTTTTGTGTTCACACTTGGTTCTTTGGTTCTCTCTCTAAATAGTGGTTCTCAAATGATCCAAATCCTATATATATATATATATATATATATATATATTTCAAAAATCCCTCTATTTATATATACTTACTTCACACGAATTATATTTTTTTTAAAATGCCTACAAAGTCGTCATGGGCTTCTTTGAGAGTCCCTGTATGACGAATTCAGGATACCTATAGGGCACATGGTCCTCTCCGCCACATACCACTCCACCAAAACGTGGGATACACGAATTATATTTACGTATATTTCTAGGATAATCTCTTCTAATAGCACAATTGTTGGTAACTTTACAACTTATAATATATTATGTGTTTTTTATATTTATTAAGCTTATTTATTAATTTACTGTGAAAAGGCTGACTTTTTACCAACATATATATCTTTAAAATAAATCAAATTAGGACTGATAAAGAGTAGAATGTAATCATTTAGAACTAGATGGAATCTTAATAATAGAACTCAAATAACATGATTGGACAAGTAGAAAGAAAACTAAAAAGATTATTATAAATTGGTCAACGATTGACACCTTCTGGGGGATGTGGAGTTTCATCAAACACGGTCCTTTTTATCCCTCCAAATGCCTAACCAACTAAACTAATTCGGTACCTCAACATAACATGTCAACTTGCATAAAAGGTCATGTTCCCTTTCATTTCATTTCATTTATGTTACTTTCAATATTTGTCACGAGTCTTCTTTTAACTTATCAACTTACAAATTCGTTTAAGAAAATTAATGCTTAAAACATGGCTTATTACTATCGGTATTTTGACAACAGGACCAAATGATCTCACTGGTTAACCCAATCAAGAAATTACCCCGGTTTGAACCGTACAAAATCATGAACATAAAGGCAAAAATGGTCAAATTAGACGAACACTAGGTGTTGTCACCTACTTTTGTTATCCTAAGCAAATAGTTGAAGAAAGACCAGTTATAGTTAATTAGACGAACACCAGGGTTTATGAATGTATGTTCAACAAGCGATTGAACAACCGATCGGTTGTCACCTACTTTTGTTAAACCAATTGAACCAGTAAATCATATATGATGTATGTTTAACAACCGATCCAGTTTTGAAAACATTAAACGTTTCTTTTTTATCTTTTTTCACATGTTTATATGTTATTGTCAGGCACATTTTACACATTACTATTTGTCATGTGTATCCAAATTTCAAATATTGCGTTTACCAAGCCACCCCTCACACATTTAGGCACCACTCCACTATTGAGAAGTTGGGGCTGAATGCATTTCATCACGGTTCACACGAGCCACACCCATTGTTGTGCTTTAAATCCATTTCTAATTCTAATTCATCTCTCATTATTGAGTTTAATATTAATTCTTTTAGCTTATTGTAATTATGAAATGCACAATAGCAAACATTTGCTGGTTAGTGGATGCTAACTTTTTTTGTATATATGTACTATTGTGCTTTAACCTATAAGACTGAGGAGTTAATCATGTAAATAGTACTTATTAACACAAAAGGGTTAAATGAATAAATCATATATATAAAAATAGGATCCGGATCATATGAGAACTACATTGAGTTGTGAGAATTAAAGAGCTCATCTGGACCACACATAACCATATTATCACTATAATAATAAAAGGGTAACATAGTAATTTACCATCCCCTACCCCACCCCACCCCAACCCAACCCAATCACCTTTAATAATAATAAGTAATAACAGGTTACAGATATTTTTTTTTTAAAAATCACTCTCTCTCTCTTTCTAAAAAAATCACCCTCTCTCTTCTCTCTCTCTCTCTCTCTCTCTCTCTCTCTCTCTCTCTCTCTCTCTCTCTCTCTCTCTCTCTCTCTCTCTCTCTCTCTCTTCTCTCTCTAAAAGACGGTGGGGGCTGTGGGGGTTTTTGTGATTGGTGATGGTGGATGGTGGTTGCAGAGGGTTGATGACGGTGTGGGGGTTTTTGCGATCGGTGATGGTGGATGGTAGTTGCAGAGGGTTGATGACGGTGGGTTTTTGGTTGACCTGTGGGTTTGCAAGTGGCTTGACATGGTGATGACCGGTGGGGGTTAGGATCGTGGTGGTTGCAGAGGGTTTTTTGAAGAGGGTTTTTAATGGTGGTGGTTACTGAACGAGATCTGGTTTCATATGACGAGGGTTTGAGGCTGAGGACGCCGGAGTTTTCTAGACGAAGGGTGGTGGTGGCTGGTGTTTTTGAGGGCGGTGGTGGCTGAGGGTGGTGGATCTGTGGTGGTTGAGGGTTGAGGGTTGAGGGTGGTGGATCTGCGGCGATTTGATGGTGATAGTGATGAAGATACCCACAATAGGTATTATTATTATTATTATTTTTATTATTATTATTATTATTATTATTATTATTATTATTATTATTATTATTTTACAATGGTGTAATGAAGTTGTTTTTAGTTTAGGTGAACCAAAATACAGTATGTATTTGAAGGGGATGATGACGATGCGAAGGTGATGATGACGATGGTTTCTTTTTTATAAAATGTAAAGTAAACATTAGTGAAATGCATTTTTTTTTGTTTTTTTATAGATGTTTGGTTTTTTACACTGATGTAATACGAATAATGTAAGAAAAACACAAGTGTAAATACGAAATATGCAATATATTTTGTTGTTGATGTTGTGGGTTTTTTTTTACAATAGTGTAGTATGATGTGAGTAAACACTGGTGTAAATGCCACAAAAATTATAGACGTTTGGGTTACATAGATGTGAGTAAACACTATTGTAAATAATCACACACAGTGTAAATCATACAAAATCATGGATGGTTGGTTTATATAGATGTTAGTAAACACTGGTGTAAATAATTACACCAGTGTAAATCATGGTAGATTATCTCACCAGATTTTTTTAAAAATGATTTTTTTAATAATTAAATAAAAAATTAAAATAGTATTATAATAATTATTTCTCTTTCATGGTGGTTTTACTAAAATGCCCCTTAATGTACTTTTTTGTATTAAAATATACTAATAATATTTTAATTAACATGTAAAGACAAAAAAACATCAAGATTAAATCTCAACCATAGGATCTTCAAAATCAATGGTTACACAAGAGTTCTCTAGTTCTTACAACTCGATACATTTCTCACACGATCCTAACCCTATGAAAATATAAAACATTTTCAGTAAGTAAATCCATAAACCTTTTTTTGAGTTTTATGATTCGTGAATTTAAAACTAAAATTTAACGATTTAGTTACATGTGCAGTCGGTTAAAGTTTATAGTTATTTCAATATTTGTTAAATAGAATCCAGTTATAGTTAATTAGTTATGAGTTATAACTTTTATCTAGTCCCGCTATATGAATAATGTAACCTGTATGTAGTTTATTCATTTTTCTAGAAATATGCTATAAAACCGAACATTTTTTCTCTTTAATTTGAGTATAAAATTGTTATATATTTAAAAAAAAATAAAAAAAATAATATAGTTTAACCCCATCCCCATCGAGTGCGCTTTATGTTTACACACCATAACATTGTGTCAGATTTATGTTACGGCGTTGTCTAGATTTTGCATTCCATTTAACGCATTTACCCATTCATTAGTACAAGTGAGACACATTTTTGTTGTTTATCATGATTCTCAGGCTTTCGACTCTTTTCAACATAATCAAACTCTATATTTAATAAAATCAAAGAATTTGATCATTTTTTTCGGACGGTTAGATCATCGGTTAGACCTTTAGCCTTTGATCACCCAAACCCGAGCATGAATACGGTGGTTGGCACTTTTTAACCCCCAATATAATACTCATATGGTTAGTTACATCATATTTCAATTATTGTCCGTTATTTATTAATTGTTGGTTATTTATTAAAAGTGAGTGTACAACATACATGTTATTTATTTGTAATAACGACTATAATAATAAATTACTTCTATACTAATTACACATGATACTTATTAGTTATTACAACGCAATGACTAAGGGGGACGGGGCGCTATCAGAAGTGGGCACGGGTACCTTACTATCAGCACGGTAACACCGTCGCCACCCGTGCTGGTAGGGCTCCTGTGGACCTTTTTCTGGTTCCATCTAACGGGCTGGTAGTGTGGGACGGTGCAAACTTTTAGGTAATATTTATTCCTTTTTTGACCGTTTTATGTTTGTTAAATGTGTTTGACTTTCAAACGGTCATATTTTTGTGACCGTTTTTAGCTTTAGGTTTTATAAATACAATTCATTCCCACGGTTTTGAATCAAAAACATAGAAATCTTAATCAATACTTCTAAAAAATGTCTGATATTGACGTAGAAGATATTCAACTAATCGTTCCCCAGCTCGAGGTCCACCCGATCTTACAATCAAGCGATAGCCTTGAGTTTCTGACGGACCTTGCATGGCGGGCAGAGGAAGACACAACAACATCTAAGAAACGATACGTGCCACATGATCGTGAGGGAGGCAATGCGCGGTTAATAAATGACTACTTTGCCGAAGTACCAAAATACACCGACGCACAGTTTAAACTACGGTATCGCATGTCGAGGCGTCTATTTCTGAAAATTGTAGCAGATGTTGAAGCAAACTTCGCATGGTTCAGAGAGAGCATGGACGGTCAGTTTAGAAAGAGTTTTACACCCATGCAAAAAGTATCTTTAGCTGTGAAACAACTCGCAACCGGTAATCCTCCGGACGAATACGATGAGTGTTTATGTATGTCTGAAAGGATGTCACGCGAATGTTTACAATTTTTTTGCAATGCCGTCATTAAGTTATACGGGGGCAGAGTATTTACGAAGACCAACAAGCCACGCCATTGCATGTTTGTATGAGGCACACGACAAAAGACATCACCTTTCCGGCATGATCGGTAGCATTGACTGCACTCATTTAGTGTGGCGAGCATGTCCTAGGGAATTACGAGGACAGTATATGCGAGGCGATCACCAATACCCTACGATCATGCTAGAAGTCGTTGCTTCGCAAGATCTTTGGTTTTGGCATGGATTCTTTGGCCCACCCGGTTCACTGAACGACATAAATGTCCTCCAACAATCCCCGGTGTTTCTTACCCAACGAAACGGAACGGCTCCACAATGTCCATTTACTTTAAATGGACACTTATATAAACGTGTATATTATCTTACCGATGGCATCTACCCAACGTGATCAACGTTTGTGAAAGCGTTTCGATATCCCACCGACCCTAAGGAAAAGAAATTCGTTAAGGCGCAAGAGTCGGCAAGGAAGGATGTTGAGCGAGCGTTCGGAGTATTAAAGGGGAAATGGGGAATTACCGCACGACCCTTGAGGCCCAAAACCGTTGCTAGGTGTAGCGTCATCGTCTATACGTGCATGATATTGCATAACATGATAATTAAAGACGAGGGGCGTGCGATATCACCGGTCCACATACATGATCCCCCAATCCAGCCGTTCTTTGACGAACAAGCACTTGCTGAGTTGACAGACTCCGATACGCATTTCCGACTTCGAAATGATCTTGTGGAACATCTAGACGGACTTGATCTACCGCATCTCGACGAGGAGGACTCCGAATAGTTTTTCTTTTATTTAGTTTATTTTTAATTTATGTGTTTTTGTATTTCTATTTTTATTTCCTTTTAATATTGTAATTTTATTTTATTTAGTTTAATAATATGTTTAATAATATGTTTAATTAATGTTTCTTTTAAAAAAATAATAAAAAATAAAGATTTCAGTGAAGTTAATCAGTGGAGTGCTGCTTACAAAAAATTGAATCAGTGAAGTAAATCAGTGAAGTGATGTGGCAGTGCAGGATTTGTTGAAATCAGTGAAGGAAAAAGAGAACTCTAGTAGCACCCCTTATACCCTAAAAACTAGAGAACAAACAAACAATAAAGTTATGCCTATATAAGAGAACTAGCTGATTACCCCGGGAATGTTTCGGAGTTGAAAAATCTAATATGACTTAATAAAAAAAGGATAAAAGAAGTAAATAGTATCAACCACTTTTAATGCTAAATAAAATTGTTCTAATGTTTATACTACGAAAAGGGGCTCTCATGCTGCGTTCCCAGCAGATTAAAAAAATCTCAACCTCTTTTAATGCTAAGCATATCGTTATAGCACATGAACATGGACAATTCGTATATGTAATAGTAGGTTTAAAAACATATATACTATCATAACACGATTAGTACTTGCCTATATATGATTAATAAATCACCTAAACACATGTGTTTTTTTTTTTCTGCATGAACAAAAACTCACTAAAAAAACATTTTTTTGGTTTTTTTGTAAAGCACTACGGTGCTCGTTGGAAAGATAATAAAGCAATCGTTAATTTGGTGTAAATTTTTTTTATTCCAAAAAAAAAATTTGTGAGTAGAAAATAAGAAAAAAAAAATAAAGATAAAAATATTAATTAAAATATTTAAAATTTTAAAATAACAATTAACATATAAAGATGTGAGAGGAAAATAAGGAAAAGATATTAATTAACATATTTGAAATTTTAAGATAATACAGATATAGTTTTATTTAAAAAAAAGAATAAAAATTTAAAAATTTTATCTTTTATTTAAAATAATAAATTTAATACTATCACCTCAAAGTGCCACATGACACATTCAATATGGGGTTAAGGCCTCTATTGAATGACACCTCATAAAAATTCAATTCTTTAATTATAAGTTATAGATTATAAATTATAGATTATAGATATCTATAATTTATAATAAAAGAATTGAAGATTGATGAGTTGTCATTCAATGAAAGCCAAAGAAAGTCATTTTAATGACATGACATTCAAGGAGGCATTATCCTCCTTGAGTGTGCCATGTGTCATGCCATGTAGCAAATAAAAAAAATAAATAAATAATAATATAAAACCTAATCTACTAAATTTAAATTGAGTTATTTTCGGAAAAAAGAATTTAAAAACAAATTTATTTTTTTCTCTCTTATGTTTCCTCCCATAATTTTTAAACGTTAATATCTTTTATATACGAGATTTTTTAAAGAAAAAAATTACACCAAATTAACGAGCGTTTTATTATCTTTCCAACGAGTACCATAGTGCTATATAAAAAACGAAGAAAAAAACGACTATTTTTTGTGGGGTTTCGTTCATACAGAAAAAAAATACACAAAGTGTTCAAGTTATTCATAAATAATGTTTTTTCATTTAAACCAGGTTCTTATCTACGATGTTGAAATTCAGCCCACAATTTCTAAACGTTAGTAACTTTTATGTATGACATTTTTTTGAAAAAAAAAAATTAAACCAAATTAACGATCGCTTTATTATCTTTCTAACAAGCACCATATATGGTGCTATACAAAAACGAAAAAAAAAATTTTAGTGAGTTTTTGTTCATGCAGAAAAAAACACAATGTATTTAAGTAATTTCTTAATCATATATAGGCAAGTCATTAATCATGTTATGATAGTATATATGTTTTTGAACCTACTATTACATATAAGAATTGCTCATGTTCATGTGATATAACGATATGTTTAGCATTAAAAGATGTTGAGATTTTTTAATCTGCTGGGAACGCAGCATGAGAACCCCTTTTGATAGTATAAATATTAGAACAACTTTCTTTAACATTAAAAGAGGTTGAGACCGTTTACTTCTTTTATTCTTTTTTATTAAGTAATATTAGATTTTTCAACCCCTGAACATTCCCGGGATAATCATTTTGTAGATTATAGAAGTGTAACCTTCACGATACCATTGTAACCGTACATCCAGCAATATATTCGACATGTTTCCTCCTTAAATTTGTTTTTTTCGACCTTTTAAGACATTTAACTTTTTTTTTTGAACGGCAAATTTCACTCCTTGTGGGACTTGAACCCATGACCTCCCCTTAGGTGTTCCTAGAAGCTTTGCTTCTACCATTGGGCCACCACCCCAATGGCTTTTAAGACATTTAACTATAAGTACGTCTGAAGAAGTAAATACCTCTCCGAGTAGACAAGAAATAATGCTCCAATTGTAAACAACCTGCTTAGGTGAGATCCGGATGCCTGCAAAACAAAGCACCGTTAGGACTCGTCACAGGAAAGGGGGGTTTCCTGTGACCACCCTCCGGCGTGAGAATAAGTATAGGTTTCTGAGTTGAAAGTAAAGCAATAGCTTTTTGTGAGTGAATGTGAATTGACGTACCTTTTACCTGTATTTATAACCTTTCTCGTAACCGCCTCATTGAGCCTATCTCCAGGAACTAAGTCCGCCATTCTTTACGGAGATAGGCCTTATCTCTTCTATTGAACCCCTCATCCCCCATTGTTCGGGGAAAAGGTTGGAGCTTATCAATAGCCCGGAACATGACCACCTTGGCCCATCCGGCGTTAGTCTACCATTGGGCTGACTTTAAGACAATGTGGGCCTTTAGTAGGAGTTGGGCCGATCCATCTGGAGTGGGCCTACCTCGTCATGTCCCCCCAAGTCTAGTGATAAGCAGGTTTGGTTATGACTAGGCTTTAATAATAAATGTATTGATCTTCAAATAATGACGTGTATGCCAAATAAAAATCTTCATAGAATGTAGCGCCGCATGGTTAAGGCACGTGATATGACGTCACCCTGAGTTGTCACCTCAGCCGTTTCAACAGTCTGAGAAACTCAAGGGATGTGACTGTTGGCGGGTGGATTTCAAAAAATTTTGAAAACGTGTACTAACCACTACCTATAAATTAGCTGGTTGCCATTGGGAACTTATTCCATAGTATAGAACCTCTCATTTTTACCTACAATGGCTCCCAAAACCAGCACATCACGAACCACCATGAGTGTTGCCCAGATTCATACCAGTTGGTCGGTAACGGCACTACAATCGTTCTTGTCCGAATGGCGTATACTGCCGGAGTGGAATCCTGTTTGTCCAGGACCTACTGATGTTGCTTTTCCCTTAAAACCTGGGAAAATTACTCTGTACGCCGAATTCTTCAAGTTCTGCCATTTCCGGCTGCCGGTGACACAATTTATCGTGGAATTGTTGTCATACTATAAGGTGAACATTTCTCAACTCCACCCGTTAGGGTTAATCAAGGTGAAACACTTTGAGTTCTGTGCCCGGGGACTGGGTATGTCCCCCCAGTTGGATGTATTCCGAGTTTTTTACATTCTTGTTTACAAAGGGGAGTATTTTACCTTTGATCGTCGTCCTGGTGCACCTTCTTGTATCGAAAACTTCCCCCCTAATGTGCAAGACAAAAACTGGAAAAAGAAATTTTTCTTTATCGATGAGGCCGTATTGCCTGTTGTCGCACCGGTGCAAACGCCTGAGGGGAAGACAAGGTTTGCCGATGAGAGCCCTGCTCCTGCCATATTTGAGAAGCTTCCGTTGTACACGGCTCTAGTAAATCATCCTACCCCATGCACACATATTCCGGAACGAGCCCTTGTGGCTGTTGGCATGAGCCGGATCTGGGTTGACGATACCGTATATCCCGAGTACCGGAGAAAAGACCAAGGCAAGTTCTTTCCTTAATGTTAATATGTTTGCAAATAGATATGTATTTAAATTGTTGTACTTTGTCGCAGATGAGTGGCATTACTTTGATGCCATAGACCCGCAGGCCCTTCCCCATCTTGAGGAGCATGACCGTTTGTTGGGAGACGATGAGGCAGACGTGCTCAGTCAAACGGTAAAGAATTTTGTAATCCCTGCTCGCCTTGCACAGAGTCTTGATAATCAGCCGGATACTTCTGCTCCGGTGAACTCCGAGGCACCCGTGTCTCCTCCGCTCAACCCGGACCCTCTCAACGTTGCGGAGCCTGCTGCTACGACCAGTGAGAAGAAAAAGAAAATCCGGAAAAGGAAAGTCGCCATGCCGGATGTGTCATCTTTTATGGCCAAGCGTCGTGAGCTGTTGGCCAGCAAAGAAGAAAGGCTTGGTGAGTGTTTTTGCCTTGCTGGATCTGTGTTAGGCTTTAATTTTTCTCTTGTTAGTATAACGATCCGTTTACATGTTTCCAGGGGCTCCTCTTCCGGATGAATCCACGTCTATACATCAAGCTGGAGTGACAGATCCTGCTACTGCAAGCGCATCCGAGCAAGTTGTTGATGACCCGGTGGTCACTTTGCCAACCGCTCCTCATCCGGCTGCTGAGTTTTCCACGGCTATCACCATAACTCCTGTTGCGGCTCCGCGTTTGGAGATCGTAGAAGAACCGAACAACACCATATCACTTGGTGTGACCTTCTCCTCAACCGTTGTAACCCCTGCTGCCTTAGCGGCTGGTCCTTCAAGTGCTCCATCCGTGACAACTTCTTCAAGTACTGTTTCGGCCCCCAGCAATACCACCGTGCCTTCAACTGTTCTGACCGGGTTGTATGCTGGTGGTTCTAGTAGCAAGGCATTTAGGGATATGTCCCAGGTGAGCTTCACCGAACTGTTACACGACGTGCAACATCATCCTATTGAATTCCCTGGGGGTGTAAGGTCCGGGCAGACACCATTTAGCGTGGACCCTACTGAGTCAGAGAAGATGCTCTCTCATGCTTATGTTCCGGGTATTCATTGGAATCCTTCTCTGCCAGATACTAAATATACTCCCAAGTGGAGAATAGCTCAGTCTACCCGACTGATCGGCCCGGATATTATAAGGCATTGGGTTGATCACGCCTTTCCCCCGGCCGAGCGGCATTATCTTCAGGGTTTGGACAACGCTCAACTGGCTGAAAATGCCCTGGGATCCGGTGTGAGCTCACTTGCTTCTATGTATGAGGTGCTACGTCGCTGGCGTTCGGATGTTGGGGACTTATATGACATGCATGTGTCTCACGGCAAGTTGTCCGTGGAGGCTGAAGGAGTATTGCAATCCTTAACTGAATGCCGGAAGGAGCTTGCCGAGATGTCATCAATTCGTGACAAGTATGAGCAAGATAAGACCCGTTTGATCAACACCCATAATGATGAGAAGCTGGAAATCCTTCGCTCCCGTGATAATCAGACCCGTTTGATAACGTCCTTGGAAAACCGGGTGAAGCAGCTGGAGAAAGATTTGCAGCTGGAGAAAGATGCTGCTTCCAAAGCCAAGGCAGATCAAGAGAGATATCAACAGTTATCTGCCGAGATTGAGGGCTATGAATCTCGTGCTCGGAGAGCTGAGGAGGATAGGGATGCCATGCTGGAGCAACTGAACATCCAAAAAGCTGAAGCTGAAACTGCTACCAAAAATGCTACAAGCTTTTCTGAACAGTTGACGGCTGCTCTTGCCCGGGTGAGTGTGCTGGAGATGGACCGGGATTGGTTGATATCGAAAGGATTCCAGGCTTCGTGGGGCCACATCAGGGGAGGAGGTCAGTATCAGCAGAGACTTAACGACTTTTATCGAACTGCTGTGGAGTCCGGGTACCAGGATGGCCTCGTGCATGGCCACCGTCACGGGATGCTGGGGCGTAAACTCCCTGAAGCTACTGACCATGAGAAAGAAGTTGAACAACGAACCTCTAAGGCCTTGGAAGCCTTAAGTAGTGACTCCCTGGAAGAGCTCACCCAGTTGCAGTCCCGAACAGGTGACGAAGGCATGTCCAATGTCCGGGCCATTCTTGAGCCCGTTATTGCCAGTTCTTCTGATGACGAATGATTGTCTTTTGTGTTATTGAATTCTAGTTCTTGTATGTTGACACGCCCGGAGGGCTTTATGTAATCCCGGAATTTTGATGCCTTGTGTGATTTTTATAAAACATTATGTTTTGTTAATCATTTATTTAATGTTTGTTTTTTACCTTTGACTCTGCCAAAGGCCACTTGTCGAGCAATATCTCGAAGCGTCGTGTCGTCATTAATGTTAGTAATGATGTTGCTGACGTCATTCTTTCAACTCGACCGTCCCATCCACGTGTCAGGCGGCTCTTGTCAGTATAATAATTACAGAGTTCTTTTAAACTCCCAAGGACGATCTTAACCGTCACACTCATACATTATATAAGCAGGGTGTCCTATCATGCACAAGTAATCAATTCGTTCAATCATGCCACGTAAATTTGTCTCCCTCAAAAGGTACCTGAAGGAGTTGGATGCTCTGGAAGGATTAAGGGAACTGCAGCGTCAGTCCCAAACCCTTGAGCACCATCCTCCTGCTGATGAACCCACTGAGCTTCGTCCCCCAAGGGAGTGTCGATTGGTCTACCATCGGCGGTCAAGGGCTGTACCACCACCCCTGCCTGTTGTTGCAGATGACATTGGGGGAGATCGTGGTATCCCCATTGGTTTGCCTAACCCGACTAGAGTCGAAGATGGCGTCAGAGTGCAGTCAACCAGTATCCCAGCTCCTGGACGTTATGGCTTGGTCTACCGGCGAGGCACTGGAAATCGGCCGTCCCCCTGGATACCCTTGGGGGAGGAAATGGTGATTGATCAGGGAGTGGACCTGGTTGGACCTTCCCATGCAGATGAGGACCCGGGGGTTAGGTCATTTGATCTCCCGTTAATGAAGATGTATGAGGAGTGCTGGGTCCTCCCCCCTACTTGCAACCCTCCTGGCGATGTGCTATATACCCCTGCGGAGGTGTTTGCCATGTTGGATGGTTGCAGTTCTTAATGCTTGCAGTTTGAACAAGGCTTTTAGGAAAATAGCGCTATGTATAGTTGGTAGGAAAATTATTATTATTGGCTTTGGATTTTTGTCCTGCCCCTACCGTTTTTTGTAATTATGCTTTGTCTAGCATGTTATTTATAATGGAATATAAGTACTGAAAATGCCATTATCGGCGTTGTTTTATTGATTGTAATAAATAACAAGAAAGATAAAAACTTGATTGACCGGGGTGTCATGGTATCCGTCCGGTCAATGTTTACAATGGCCTAAGGCCCTGAACTTTTGTGTTACATGTAGCATTTTCTGAGTTGGGCGGCATTCCAACTTCTGGGTACCGGCGTCCCGTCCAGTTGTTTTAGTCGGTATGCTCCCTTTCCCAGGCTTTCAATGACTTCATATGGTCCCTCCCAGTTGGGACTTAGCTTTCCCGGGGGCAGTTGTCTGCTTGCCTCATTATCCCTCATGACCAGGTCGCCGGGCTTGAAGGAGCAGGTCCGGACTCTTTTGTTGTAATATTTTTCCATCAACCTCTTGTACCGGGCTTCCTTGATATGGGCTTCATCACGCCGGGCCTCTATTGCGTCAAGATTGAGTCTTAACAGCTGGTCATTGTCAGCATTGGGGTCGGCGTATCTGGTAGACGGCAGCATCACCTCAGCCGGAATCATCGCTTCTGATCCGTAGGTCAGACAGAAAGGGGTCTCTCCATTGCTTGTCTTGGGTGTTGTCCGATGGGCCCAGAGAACATGCGAAAGCTGGTCAACCCATGATGTTCCTTCCTGGTCCAAGCGTCTTTTCAACCCGTCCAGTATGCTCCTGTTCGCCCTTTCAACCTGTCCATTTCCTTGAGGGTGAGCCACAGACGTGAATACTTGCTGTATGTTCAGGCTTTTGCACCATTCTTGTATGTGCTTATCCGCGAACTGCGTCCCGTTGTCGCTGACCAGGTACAAGGGAACTCCGAACCTGCATACTATGTGTTCCCATAAAAACTTCTTGATGTTGCTCGCCTCTATCTTGGCCAACGGCTTTGCCTCTACCCACTTTGTGAAGTAGTCAATGGCGACCACCAGGTATTTGAGCTTTCCTGGGGCTAGAGGAAAAGGTCCGACCAAATCAATGCCCCATTTCTGAAAGGGCCACGCTGCTGTTACCGGAATTAAGTTGTTCTTCGGTCTGGTCGTTACCGGTGCATACTTCTGGCAACTAATGCACTTCCTGAGTTCTTCGACGGCCATGGTGTGCATCCCGGGCCAGTAGTATCCTGCATTTGTGATCTTGGCCACCACTGCCCGGGGTCCTGCATGAATCCCACACATTCCCGAATGGATATCCTTGATCAAGTACCTGGCTTCCGAAGGGGATACACACCTCAGGGATGGCCCTAGGTAAGACTTTCTGTAAAGAACCCCGGCTTGGATTTCATATTGAATGGCCTTGGTCCGAATTTTCATTGCCTCGGCTCTATCTTCCGGCAGACTTCCATCTGTTAAGAACTTATGTATGGGGGTCATCCAGGAGACCTCAACCGCGTGCACCAAATGAACTTCTGATATCTGTGTGGACGGGTGCTTCAAAGTTTCTGTGTGGACGTTTGCATCCGTGCCGGACGAGGCCAACTTACTGAGAGCATCAGCAATGTCATTCTTGTGCCTTCTTACATGATGTAGCGTGACCTGCTTGAATTTGGCCATCAACTCCTTTGTCTTTTCTAGGTATCTGGCCATAGACTCGTCCTTGGCTTCGTATGACTCGTTCACCTGATTGTTGACCAAGAGTGAGTCCACATGGGCATCTACCCGGGTGGCCCCCATGGCCAGTGCCACTCGCAGTCCCGCCAGTAAGGCTTCGTATTCAGACTGATTGTTAGAACATTCAAAGTCGAACCGGAGGGCATAGAGGAACTGTGCACCCTCCGGGCTAACCAACAATAATCCTGCTCCGGCACCCTTGCTGTTGGAGGAGCCATCCGTATATAGCTGCCACGGAGTAGACTCGTCTTCCAGCATATCTTCAATTCTCGGCACCGATTCCTTGATCTCTTCTCCTTCCGGGATTTCTGTCATGAAGTCAGCCAGTACTTGGCCCTTTACAGCCGTTCGCATTTTAAATGATACATCCAATGCTCCCAATTCAATTGCCCACTTGGCCAGCCGTCCCGACACCTCTGGCCTGTTTAGAATTTGTCCCAGTTGGAAGTTTGTGAGGACTTCCACTTCATGCGCCTGGAAGTACCTGCGTAACCTCCGGGATGAGTGTACCAGTGCCAGTACCAGTTTTTCCAAGGTAGGATACCTGGCCTCGGCGTCTGACAATGTCCGGCTGATGTAGTAAATTGGGGTCTGGCATTTGTTTCTTTCAACCAGCAAAACTGAACTGACGGCTTGGTGACCAGCCGCCAAATACATCTTTAATACTTCTCTCGGACGAGGTGCTGTAAGCATGGGCAAGTTACCGACGAACGTTTTCATCTGTTCAAATGCTTTGTCCGCTTCTTCGGTCCATTTAAACCTGCTCTTGTTCAGGCAGTCTTTAAGTGTGGAGATAAATGGTAGCGAACGCTCGGCATGCCTGGCCAGGAACCTGCTGATGGCGGCTAATCTTCCATTGAGTGTTTGGGCATCTTTCAAAGTCTTGGGGGCAGGCATATTTCTGATTGCTGCTACCTTTTCCGGGTTGACCCGGAACCCATCCTTGGAAACTATTACTCCTAGGAACTTTCCTTCTTCAACCCCAAAAGAACACTTTCCCGGGTTCAGCTTGATATTATATTCTCGGAGAGTATCAAACGTTTCTTCGATATCTTTTAGCATCATCTCTTCGGTCTTGCTTTTGATTACCAGATCATCCACGTATACTTCCAAGTTCCTGCCGATCTGGTGTTCGAACGCTTGGTCCATCAGCCTTTGATAAGTTGCCCCTGCATTCTTTAAGCCGAACGACATTTTGGTGTAGCAGAATATTCCAGCGTCCGTGTGAAAAGCTGTCTTCTCCTCATCCTCCTTAGCCATCTGAATCTGATGATACCCTTTGTATGCATCCAGAAAACACTTGTACTGGAAAGGAGCTAGGGAGTCGACCTTGAGGTCTATCTCTGGAAGCGGGTATGCATCTTTAGGACATGCCTTATTCAGATCCTTGTAGTCCACACACATCCTCCATGATCCGTCGTGCTTTCGTACCATTACAGGGTTGGCCACCCATGTGTGATACTTGGTCTTTCTGAGGATTCCGGCTTCTTCCAACTTTTTTACCTCCTGCACTACCGCCGCTCTTCGATCCGGAGCCATGCTTCTTCTTTTCTGTGTGACTGGTTTCACGTTTGGGTAGGTGGACAGCTTGTGTTCTGCCTTTTCCCGAGCAATCCCAGTCATGTCAGAATGTGAGAATGCAAAAACGTCCATGTTGCGCTTTAATAGCCGCTTCAATTTCTCCTGAGTGGCCGGGGCCAACGAGTCTCCGATAGTGACCGTTTGATCCGGATGTTTCGTGCTCAACACCCATCTCTCCGGGCCCCGTATCCCGGAAGGTGCCTGACGGCATGCTGTGCCCTCCGCTGCTGCAACAACTTTTTCCCCGGTCACAGTGGCTACTCCGTGTGGTGTCGGGAACATGAGAAAACCCCTGGCTGTAGATACCAGGGCATCTATTCGTCCCAACGTGTACCGACCAATGATTAGATTGTACTGTGAGGTAGCTGGGATCACTAAAAAAGTAACAAGGATCGTTCGTTCCTTATAGCCATCGCCGAGTGTGACTGGGAACGTTAGTTGTCCCAACGGCTCTATACATTCTCCCGTGAACCCTTTTACCGGACCGTGGGCCGGTGCTAACATCTTCTGGTCTTCTATTGACATTCTTCTGAAACATGGCTCATAAATGATATCTTCTGAACTACCCGTGTCCACCATGATTCTTTTCATACTGTAGTCACCTACAGCTGCTGAAATTACCAACGCTTCCATTCTTAACGCTTTATAGTACGGGGGTACAGTCATCACCGTTTCCATCCACGGCTCGATTGTTTCAAATCGTCTCTTGGAGCCGCCTCTTGCCTCCGGCCGTATTGTATTGATTTCCCTGGGCTTTTTTCCAGCCGCCCTGTCTTCCCAGGTCGTTGTTTCCGGTTTAGTGTCTTTGACCAGGTGAGCTAGCTTCCCTGTTCTGACGAAATACTCTATTTGTCTCTTCAGCTGGAAACAATCATTCGTGTCATGCCCGTTGCCTTTGTGGTAATCACAGAATTTTGACTTGTCCTTTGACGGAGAGTCCTTGACCGGCCGAGGAGTGTTCAGCCTTAGGTTCTCCGTTTCTAGTATCTGTGATGGCGTCTTGATCAGCTCCGGGTAGTCCAACTTGGGCTTGGAAGCTGTATCTCCTCTGCTGGAGTAAGAGTCACGAGACCTTTCGGACCTTCGCCCCTGCTCGCGACGATCATCTCTCCGCTCCTCCCGGCGTTCGTCCCGGCGGTCGTCCCTTGAATAAGGTTGACCCGACCGCCCCCTGTTTCTGGAGCCTCTGGAGTCCTGGTTGTCACTTGTTTTTGTAGTCTCTTGCTTCTTCCGTACTGCGTGGTTCATGGCAATTGACTTCTCCTGTTTGACATACGCCTTAGCTATTGTCATCATCTCGTCCATGGTCTGAGGATATCCATGGGGACCATGGAGCTTTCTTAACAATCCGTCGTCATTCACTCCCATGGTGAATGCAGTGCAAGCCAACTCTTCAGTAAGACCCGGGATCTGAAGTCTTTCTTTGTTGAACCGTATTATGAAATTCTCCATTGGTTCATTGTCTCTTTGGCGGATATGCATTACCTCCTCCCTATACTTGGTGTGTCTTCGCTGTTGACTGAACTGCTGGGTGAATCCCTTATGGATGTCTCTCCAGTTTGAGATAGACCTGGGTGGCAAACTGTCCCACCAGACCCGTGATGCTCCCACCAGGGTCTGAACGAACATGTGGCACCAGGCCTGCATTGGCCAGTCCTTGGATGTGGCTACAGATTCAAAGATGCTCAAATGGTCATCCGGGTCCCCAATTCCATCGTACTTACCCACTGTCGATGGGAGTTTCAGGTTCTGGGGTAATGGGGCATTGGCTATCCTTTCCGTGAACTTGGAGTATGTCGCCATCGTCGGAGGACGGTATGGCCGGGTAAGATCTTCATCATCTCCTTGATCTTCACTTTCTTGTACTACCACTGCGTTTTGCTGTCGTTCCTGGGAAGGTCCCGTGGAAGTTCCCGGGCCCCCGGGAGTGGTTTCATAGTTGAGGCGCGTACGAACTTCATTCAATCTTTCGTTCGAGGGTATCCCAGTCTGAGGGTTCCACCCGGGGGGTGGTTGCACCGGGGGATACATGTAAGGATAGGGGTATGTGTACGCACCACCCGTTGACGGTGCACACATGTACCCATATGGGGACATAGGATAGTAAGGCATGAACGGTTGATTTCCGGGAGTGACCGGTGTGTACGGTGGCATGTTTGGCTGCATGAGAGTTGCTTGTGGTGATGATGTCATGGCTGCCGAGATCGCAGCAGAGAAAAGTGGAAGACTTTGTGCTGCTGTAAACCACGGTATCGATGATACGGGTGCCGAAACTCGAGGAGCTGAGAAGCTTGTACTAACAATTGGTCGAGTGTACGTGGGCAATGGGACCGGTCCTCTTGTAGAAGAGAGACGTCCCTGGTGGCCTCCGAGTGACACAAAAGTCTGCGTGCTTCCCGGGAGTGGAGCCGATGTTCCTGGAGAAAACCCCGGAGCCACTCCGTCACCTTCCCCTTCCGAGTCGGATGCTACTGCACCATCGATCCGCTCTGTTGTGGGCATTAAATTCTGATCGCTTCCTGCCGGGTTGGCGGTAACCATGGTATTCTGGTTTGAAGTCATCTCGGTTCTTCAGGTTATTTAACCGGTAGCTAGTTCCTTGTACGGGTCCCACGGATGGCGCCAATGAAGAAGTAAATACCTCTCCGAGTAGACAAGAAATAATGCTCCAATTGTAAACAACCTGCTTAGGTGAGATCCGGATGCCTGCAAAACAAAGCACCGTTAGGACTCGTCACAGGAAAGGGGGGTTTCCTGTGACCACCCTCCGGCGTGAGAATAAGTATAGGTTTCTGAGTTGAAAGTAAAGCAATAGCTTTTTGTGAGTGAATGTGAATTGACGTACCTTTTACCTGTATTTATAACCTTTCTCGTAACCGCCTCATTGAGCCTATCTCCAGGAACTAAGTCCGCCATTCTTTACGGAGATAGGCCTTATCTCTTCTATTGAACCCCTCATCCCCCATTGTTCGGGGAAAAGGTTGGAGCTTATCAATAGCCCGGAACATGACCACCTTGGCCCATCCGGCGTTAGTCTACCATTGGACTGACTTTAAGACAATGTGGGCCTTTAGTAGGAGTTGGGCCGATCCATCTGGAGTGGGCCTACCTCGTCAACGTCTTTCTTAAATTTGACGAAACCAATTACATATACACAATCACTTTAAGTGAAGGGAACAATAAAGATAATTGAATTTATGATTTTTATTCATTTCCTACTTATGCACACAAAAGTAAGCTATAAGACCATGCGTAGTGGGGGGCTTTATTTATAAAGCCCCCCTTTCTGATTGGTTTACGTGGTTGCTGAGTCAGCATGGAGAGAGAATCTGAAAAAGGGGTGTAGTGGTAGGGCTTTATTTATAAAGCCCCTATTAATATTTTATTTTATCTTTTAAATAAAAAAAAATAATAAAATAATAAGAGAGAGAGAGAGAGAGAGAGTCTGATGTGGCATGATGTGATTGGGTGGGGGTATATATGGTCCGGCGTTATTTGGATAGCGCCAAAAGCAGTTTTTGAAAAATAGCACCCCCCGTAATGGTGTGGGGGGCGCCATTTTGGTCCACGTGTGTATGGGGTGCTATATATAAAGCCCACTACAGGCAGTCTAAGGAAAAATCCAAAAAATAAAGACACCAAGCAATAGTTTGTTGATTGATTACTTTATTTTTTATGTTCCCGTTTAATATAAAAGAACGAGTTTTGTGAAACGTTTTTAAATCATTTGTAAAACTAGAGGTGTTTTAAGAGAGTGTTTGGGATTGATTTTTCAAAACAGCTTCTACGTTTTGAAAAAGTAGGGATGAAACTGCTTTTAAATTATTGCGTTTTGTTAGCCTAAAAATTCATTTCAAAACTTAACCCCAAACACTAAAAACTGATTATTTGCGTTTTCAAAACGCAATAATCTAAAAATCCATTTCAAAACGTACCCCGAACACCATCTAAGTCTTTATAAAACTACTGTATTCGGGCCCATGACTCATGTCTCTGGTAGGGAGACAAAAAAAAAAAAAAAACTCGGAACATATGGGGCGAGTATACCTGAAACCCGATAGGTTTGGGCCGGATATGGGATTAGTTTATATTTTTTTGCGTTTTTAGGACGGGTATGAGATTATGTGATACCCGACCCCATTACCCGAAACTACATATCCGTTTACCCGAATTATATATCCATAATTATTTTTTTTTTACTTTTTTATTGTAGCGATTTATTTTGGTAGGTTCATTATGTGTTGTATGCCTGGCGGGTTTTTATACCTACTTTTCCTATTCGTTTCTCTCTCTCTCTCTCTCTCTCTCACACACACACACACACTCTCTCTCCTATTGTCTGCTTTCCACCGTCCTCTCATGTTTCTCTCTCTAAAAAGCACCGCCTTATTATAGTTGAAAATAGGGGGATATATGTAATTAATCCTTTGAGAGTAACCATGATGGTTGTCTCCCTTTTGTTCCGGTCGTCTTTGGCTGTCGGGGCGGGAGCAGAGCGACAGTGAGAGATGGTGTTTTTAAGGTAAGAGTGTTCGTTTGTGCATTGCGCGGTTGTACGCGGTGCATTGTTGGTGTTCTACGCTGTGGGGGGTTGTATGATGTGATTTGTGGGTTGTATGGCTGGTGGGTTTTTATACCTACCTTTCCTTTTCGTCTCCCTCTCCTGTCGCTTGCTTTCCACGGTCCTCTCCTATTTTAGTCTAAAAAAGCACCGCCTTATCTACGATAATCCTGGTGGTTGTCTCCGTTTTGTTTTGGGAGTCTTTGTCGGCCAGTGACGGGAACAGAGAGATAGTGAGACATGGTGCTTTTAGGGCGAGAGTGTTAGTTTATCTTTCTAATGGTAGATAATGTCTTATTTCTCTCTCTAACGATATCGTTGTTTGTTGTGTTAGTGTTTTATCGGTCGTCTGCGACGACTGTAGGATGTTGTTTTAGTGGGTTTTGTTCGATTTTTTTTGGGTTTTGTGGCGTGGTCAGTGCATGTGCTTTGCTCTGGTGATTGAAAGGCTTTCTCGACTTTAAAGTTGTTGTACCACTGCATTGAAGTTTGTAGGTTTGTTTGCATTTTTGTTTTTTGCGTTTCGTCTACGGCCACCTGTGATGTTTTAAGATAGTTTGTGTTTTGGGGGTTTTTGGACCCATACGTGGAGGCCTGTTTGTTGTTTAGTTGTTGATGATGGTTTTGTTTATGGGTGTTGTTGGTACTTGATTATACCTCGAATTTGTCGTTTTGTCACCTACATGATTAGAGAGTGCTACCTGGTATAGCAACATCGGTTGTAAGCGTAGCGGCTCTTAGTCGTGGGTTGATGAAAATAGTGGATTTTCAGGTAGATTATGACTTTCTAGATTAAATTATTTAAAGAGAGAATTACTAAGATTGTCCTTTAGTTATTACAAAAATTGCACCTTCTGTCGTTTACGTTAATTTTTCACTCATTCTGTCCTTTATTTTTTCAATTTGCTATACCTTTTGTCCTTTAGCCTAACTTAGTTAAAAAAAACTTGGTTAACTTTATTTTCTAACTTTACACTTTTAGCCCATGTAGTTTTGTTCAGAACCTAACCCTTGAACCCATTTCGATTGACCTCGAATTCGACACGACAATTAACGAAATCATAGTCTATTATAGAACATCAAATTCCGATCAAAACCATGTATAATAATCGTACTGACCTGATCGTTTTCGAGGCTAATCGAATTATTAAAATTACGACCGGTTGATCTTGTTCTTCAAATTGTGAACGATTTGGTGGGTGTTTATGGTATATTTTTGCACAAAAACGGTCGACTAAGGCATAAGATGTTATAATAGGTTTCAATTTATGGTATAGAGGCTCGGTTTGCAAGTGGGTTTTTAAACGCTTAAAGAATTTGTTAATCGGATGGCGATCTGTAACCTTTAACAATTAATATTGGAATGTATGGTGCGATTTAGAGTTGTAAACACGTGGGTAGGTCCATATTCAAGTTTGGGTTCGATTTGGAGGTGTAAGATTCGTTTTTCTTAACGCGGGTCATGTTCGGTTCAGGTTTTTGACCCGTTTTGCCATCCGGTTTGAATCGGTTGGATTCGATATAAGTTTTTAACAAGTTTCGGCCAGGTTTCATGTTTGTCGGGTTATGTTTGACGTGAACTTGCTTAACTTCGGTTACATATATGTGTATGTTTATATATAAAATGAGTTTTTATAAAAACAAAATATGTTTTTAATCAATCGTTTAACTTCAAAATTATGGTTTTGGTAGGAATTTGATGTAGTTTAAAAGCCCCATGATTTCGTTACATGCCGTGCCTTAGTTTCGTCATTTAATTTGGGGTTAAGGCTTAGGGAAACTATAAGGGCTAAAAGTGTAAAGTTAGAAAATAAAGTTAACCAACATTTTTAACTAAGTTAGACAAAAGGACAGAGGGTGTAGCAAATTGAGAAAATAAAGGATAGAATGAGTGAAAAATTAACGTAAAGGACAGAATGTGTAATTTTTGTAATAACTAAAGGACAATCTTTGTAATTCTCTCTTATTTAAACGAAACTCAATTTATCAATCACAAAACAAACACAATTCACTCTCAAGGATGAAACATGTATACATGAAATTATATAAACGTTAAAAAGTTATTATTTATTTATAATAAAAGTTATATATATATATATATATATATGTATTTAATATTTTGGTTTGTAATATTTATATAGATAACAATTATAATAGTAAAAAAATTAGAAATCCTAATGGGTGTCTTTTAACAAACTAACGGGCATACCCGATACTCGACAGGGAATTACGCGATGGGTATTAGGCCAGGTATGGACATGATTTTATAACCGATTATGAGTATGCGTTCACCAATTCTTGATCTATTGCCATCCCAAGTCTCTAATTCTTGTAAGGGAGGCCAAAATTTGGGTTGCTCACACAATATAAACGGTTTTATAACTGTAGTTGATTATAAATTGAAACTCATCATCATCAACATCATACTCAGTTAATCCCACCAATAGCAAAAACTAAGGTAGGGTCTGAGGAGGGTAAGATGTAGACAGCCTTATCTCTACCCTGTCGGAATAGAGAAGCTGCTTCCAGTGAGACCCCCGGCTCAATAGTGGTTTTGTATCAAGCCTTAGACAATAATTGGTCGAGAAATAATCATATAGTGGTTTCTTAACCGTATGTTAGTAACTGGTTCGAGATTTTTTAGAAGTAACCGGTTTTTTTGTGTAACCAGTTTGTAACCAATATACCATTTACCTCGGGAAAAAAAAAACCAAAACAAGTATATATCAAAAAACGGAAAAAATCGGTTAACTAACAAAAAATGGTTATTAAGGCTATAGGGTGTGGAGACATGAGAAAGGTAATGTCTCCATGCCACGTAGGATGCCACATTAGATTATTGGTGTCTCAAACTTCTTGAGACATGAGTGGGGTGTGGAGACACCAACACTCAATGTCTCAAGCATTCAAAAAAAATAAAAATAAAAGGAAAATACCCTATTGGTTGGAATTTAAAAAAAAAAAAAGGAAAATTCTCTGATTGGTCCATCCTTTATATCCTCTGAGGGACGTGGGGGACGGGGGAGTGGAGAACGGGGCAAGGGGGGCGGTGTGCTAGGGGAGGACGGGGCAAAAAGTGAGGACGGGGGGGGGGGGGGGGGGGGGCGTCTCCACACCCTTCAGCCTAACTAAACCGCTTAAATTGAATAACCAAATTAGTTAAAGTAATAATTGGTTAAAGCTAAAATAAGAAAATAACTTGTAGTTAGGTTACCTAAACCGGTTAGGAAAAATAACTTGTTTGCGCACCTCTAGTCGTTGACCCCGAGTTCGCTTATGGTGGTTCTTTGATTGTTGGATTTGTATTAAGTGAGATGGGGAGGTGTGTAAAAAACCGGTGTGGAAACATAATCCAGTCTTGAACGCGAACCAAATATGATTTTTAAATTAGGTTGAGAGAACCCAGTTTAGACATGTTCCAAACGATAAGGTTGTAATCGGGTTGTAACCCTATACCTTGAAACCGGTTTGAGCCCGAATCCAACCGCCAAACCTGATTTCCCTCCTTATATACCTGGTTGGAACCCGAACATGTTTCACAAATACCAAAGTTGACTTTCTTTGATCCAACCCAAATTGGTTTGGGCCAAAACCCTGATGCGGCTCAGCACGTGTGCAATAAAATGAGACTTGTTAGTTAATAACTAGTGGAATCCCCGGCGCTTTGCGCCGGATACTAAAAGCCACCTTCGATCTTGCACTGCTAAACAATCGCCGGCACCCGGCGCCGTCCTCCTGATCACCACAACGTCAGAGTCGCTTGTCTCTTTTCGCGTTGGAGTGTGGTGGTGTGCACACTGGTTGCACGGCCATTGTTATCGTTTGACCTTTACTTACAATTTATACCGGTTGTCGCCCCGGTGTCGAACCATTGTCTCAATGACTCGCGCGTTGAATTAGTTTCGCCAGAGTGTTGCCGGTTACTTCACCCCCCCCCCAACTCTGTCTTCCTATCTTTCTTTCTAACTGTTTGCTGACACCAGCTAAGCCGGTTGGCGGCTTCCAATTTAGCGAACATGTCACGCTTTCGATTCTCTGCTGCACCAGTTTTCCTCGTCGGTTTGGGAGGACTTTATTTGGGCCGTTTGTAAGGAATTCTGGGCGGTTGGGCCGACTGTTTATGGGCGGTTTGGACGGTAGGTGTGGCCGAATCGAAAGCGAAGAAGTTTTGTGGGAAAAGTTGGAAACCTCAAAAGTGGTTGTTGCGCCGTCAGTTGTGATTTAGTATATAGTATAATATATAATTTGAGTTATATATTATTACTACATATACACACACATACAATCTACAATATTTACACCACGTTACACTCTCAAATCCAATTTTAACACATTATCTTAATTTCTTAAAAAATAGCAAGAAGATCTTGGATGAAAACGAATACATAGCTTTGGTTACCTCTTGATTTAACATTAGCGAGGACGTGCCAGCAAGAGCCAGATCATTTGGAATAGCCGTTTCCAACAATTTAGTCAATATTTAGGTCAAAATAATCACAATCCGAACCAACTTGCTTTGAGGTTTAGGTAATTGAGAACAAAGGTTTTCACATTTGACCGGCTATTTACAATCGTGATCGCTCGCGGTGGCGGTGAAGCAAAAGAGGAAGCGATTTACGAGGCCCTTCGCCAATATGAGTTGCTCTACTTGAGACGATTTTCTCACATCTCGTCGTGGCAATTGCTAAGAAACCATCCTCATTTGAATCCTTCGCGAATTTAAGTTTAATTATGTATTTAGTTTAAGTTTAGTTATGTATTTTTTAGTCTGGTTTAATTGTGTATACTGTTTTTGATAAATTATATATTTTTTATTTTAGTTATGTATTTTGTTTCAAGTTTAGTTATGTATTATATTTAGTTTAATTTAAGTATGTATTTTTTAAACACCCAACGAGCACAACTGTTCCAACGACTATATTCTAATTGCTATAAATCCACTTCTTCTCCCGATCCGATGTTGCATTTCTCAAAAGCAAATCCTAATATATGGATGGTGGTTCACAAATTCCAATCACACCAGTGGGACCTACAAACCATTGACATTCTTCCCGTTGACGTTCAAATCCTCGACCTTCAAAGTCGTCACTTTCAAATCCTGACTTTTAACCATCTTCCTCTAACAACTTACCATCCTCTAGCATCTTCACTAAGCTAACAGATTAAGATGATCCGAATCCTCTTACAAATGAGGAGTTGAACTTGGTGTATGAATGCCTCAACTACAATTTAAGCCACTACAACTTGGGAGACTCAAACCAACTTCACTGGAAAAACTCATGTCATGAACAGAAGGGCAAATAAGTCTTACACAAATCGTACCCAACTGGGCTGCAGGGTAAACTGACCTGGGTAAGGAATACGTCTTTAGTTTGGACGAATAAATGATTTAGGCATCATTCCCTGACTCTGGACGCCATCCTCGAGACGAGAGGTTGGACGGTTGTGATAGTTACCATGATGTGTCATCTCCTGATTGTTTCCTAGGTGATTATGAGTGAAGGAATATATTTTTTTATGTTTACGTGTTGAATCACGTTTAATTAGGACTTATGTATCTTTACTCAAGGCTTATGTATGTTTAATATTATGTGCTTGTAATTTTAATGTTTTTATTTAAATCGTAATTTTTTAAATTTATTGTTTTATGTAATGTTTTAAATAAGTTTCATTTATTTAAAAAAATTATTTAAGTAAGTTGGTTTATATAAAAGAATATTTAAATAAATGGGTAATGATTAAAATGTGAGTAAAGTAAAGTGAAAACTAGTGAAACAAAAAAAAATGTGTCAGTAAGGTTGACACTTACTTTACGACTGAGCGAAAAAAAAAAAAATAACCATAAATTGCCTTATAGATAGACTCCCATCTCAATCTGTCTACTTATGTAACATAGTTCTTAAATTGCCTTCCATTCTCAACTAAAAAATAACTAGATAAAATCTCATTTTCTTTTAGTTTAGTCCTGTGCAAATCTCATAAATAAACATCTACCTTTTCTCATACACATTCGAAAATCGATTTACTTTTAACTTTAATATACCTTTATACATACATGTGTTACAACAACAACAACAACAATAACAACATCAACAACAACACCACCAGCACTGGCAGCAACAGCAACAACAACAGCAACAACAACAACACAAATTAAGAAGAAAATAAAGAAAAACATGGTGTCATGTGTGATACCCCGCAATTTTAGGTTCTTACTTTAACTAAAATCTAGTTAGTTGTACTTACATTCCTTGCATTCTACTTAACTAGGGTGAGCTAGATGAGTCACACGTTGCACAGTTATAAATTAATAACTGCATGAAGTGGTAATTCAAAGAATTACCAAACTATATACATGAGTAGTGAACCCCGAACGTTGGTGAGTTGTAAATTAAATAATTATGGATTAATCGATTGATATTGATTGCAATTACGTGTTTCTGTGAAACTATGTGCAAACTGTATGTGATTACGTGAACATAAACCGAACGCGTTATTAAAAACCATAATCGTTGAACCGTTAGGATGGTTGGGGTCTTAATACATGGGATTACACTTGATATGGTCCAAAATAGCGAAAAAATCAAAAAAACATGCAATATATTGGACCAGGCCACCCGAAATGAGCCGAGGTCAAGTGAGCGGCCGCTCACTTAGACCGAGCGGCCGTTCACCGAGGGCTGACGAATTAAACCGACCATAAACCTCTATTTAAGCAATCTTAAGCTCCAAGTACCCTATAACCTTAACCTTAATCGTCCCCTACTGCCTATTTACAAAAATATCAAGCCCCAAACACCTGCTAAGGCTCAAGAACACCATTCGGGAAGCTTGGAGAGCATTCGGTTGGTGGTTTTGAAGTGCTTTCGGTATAATACTCAACCCTACATGTTTTAATTATCTTTAATGTATTTTAAAACATCATAACCGAGTTTTTCCAGGTCTAAAAAACTTTTGTAAAGATTAAAACTTGTTGTTCATAAAGATTAATGGGGTTAAACATGATGTTATGCGATTATTATTGTATGTATTGGATGAGTTTGCATGTTCTTGATGTTTTAGACTTCTAGGGTTTATGATTAATGATGTTTAACATGTATCTTGCAAGGTTTTGATTAGGTTATGTGTTATTGATGTTGTATGACATTTGTTGGGTATTGTTGATCGTTAATATGCAAAGATAGTGATTAAAACTAGGGTTTATGCATGATTTAGAATCTGGACAAAATGGTTAAATCTACCTGCAGAGTCTGTAACATGATATTAAAGTGTTTGTTTTGATGATTTCTTTGCATGAAAACATTTTATATGGTCTTAGCTTTTCATAATGGGCAAAATTATCTGATTTGAACGTCGTTTGATAGGTTTTTAGAATTTTCTTTGATTAAAGGTCATATCAGATTTTCGGATTAATCTTTTGGGTCAACTTTAAACGACTATAACTTGAGTTTTACGAAGAGTTAAGTTATGAAATTTGGACAGTAGGTCGACATTAGTAAAACTTGGCTTTTCCAAGAGGATTCATCCCGTTTGGATGAATACAAAATTGTTGGGAAGTTTTCTACTAATATGATCTGTTGTGAGTATTTTTTGGATCTAGCTATATTATATGATTTTTCATAATTTTCGTGTATGGTTTTATCACAAAATAAAAATATATACTTGTCCGGTAGACTCGCTGGAATATTCAGTAAACTTTTGGGAGTCTAATTCATTGGATAAGTATTTTTAATAAATTGGTTTTCACAGCGCATAATTTGTCCTAAAAACGCAGATTATGTAATATACGCTTATATGCTTATTTGGAGTCTTGTGTGACTTGTAATTTACATTAACTTGTATGAGCACTTATATGAGGTGTATATGAAGTGTATAATTGATGTTAATCATTGTGTTCACCAACGGGTTCGTAGGGTCTACTTGTGCATTTAGAATCATTATGTGTCACCTACACGGTTTTGAACTTTTAAACGTTTTGGACAAATGGGTCATATGGTGTAATGACATTACATGTGTACTCACTTAGTGACACAAGTAATAGGGAGTCGGTAGTACGTCCTATTTGTGGAGTTTGGATTATTTGCTTGCAACCTAAGGTGAGTTTCACTACTCTTTTTCTCAAAAGCATGCGTCTCGGGTTTAAGACAACTTACTTACTTTTTCTAGTCCAGTTTGGGACTTCTCACACATCCTGAGTTACGGGCTGTTAAAGTTCACGAGGTGAATCTGTTTTTACTATTTCATGCTTTATGTCTTTGATGAACTAAACCAACTCTATCGTTGAAGTCCTTCTAGATACCGAATGAATTGCCGGGTTGGCAAGCGGGTTATTACTTGATAGCGCTATTAGGTTTCACAAACCTCACATCGTGCTGGGAGCATGGGTGTGAACTATAACTTAACATTTATTATCATTGTTGATAGACAATGATGCAAGGCACATTGCTCACTATTGTGGGATCTCGTTGTTTAGCAGTTCGGTATTACCGGTGTTAGTTATCATGAGTGGGTTAGCTACCCCTGGCATGTGAATTAGCTGTTACTTGTTGTTATGTGGCCTGGGAGGCCTATGCATTTACTTGTTGATTACGTGGTTTTGGGAAAACCTACGCGTTTACTTACTCGTTTACTTTACTTTGTGAACTCACCAACTTTATGTTGACACACGATAACATGCTTTTGCAGGTCACTAGTTTCGGAGCACGTGTAGGGCATGCATCATATAGTGTCATTAGGATATGAACACTTAACTATTTTTGAATATTTAATTATTTACTTTTGGTTTTGGGCGCGTTGTTTTGCGCAGACTATTCGGTTAACTGTTTTTAATTTTCGCTTCCGCAATTACTTAAATGTTTTGGTTAACTTTTAAACTTTTGTTTTTGATAACGAACTAAATGGTTTGGGCATTTAGAGTCGTTCATGTGACTTATGGCTATGGGATCCTGGTATGTCATGCGCCTCGCGGTAAAAACCCTATAGTGGAAATTTGAGGGTGTGACAGATTGGTATCAGAGCCATTGGTATAGTGAACTAGGATTGCATTCTAGGCTATAATCATCATAGCATAAGTACTATATTAGTTACACTCACTACTTTATGTGCACAACTTATTATTTTCTTGAATACGTGTACTGATCTAACGTATTGCAGGAAACCATGGCTAACCCTACTCATAGAAACTATTCTTATCGTTCTATCGAGGGGCAACAAGCTCCATCACTAGATCCTTATCAACGCCCAGCTTCATCACATGATCCATATTGGGATACCAACCATTGGCTTTGGTTTACCGACATGCTGCACTCTTGGATTGTAGGTTATGGAGTGCCAGCCAGAGTACCTCCCATTGTTGATTCATGGGAGAGATCACTTGCAGGGATGGTGAGGCATATTCATATTGAGTTGGACAATGCCTTCACTGTTGTCCGACAATTCAAGTTTTGGAGGAGGAATGCAGATGAGACAATTAAGCATATGAAGGGTCAGATTGGCCACTTGATTACTGAGTTAGCAGTTGTTAAGCAGGAGGCTGCTGAGACTAGGCATGAGTTGACTGCCACCAAGCAGGATTTATCAGCTACCAGACAAGAACTGAATACTGTACGTGATAGACTTATGGAAGCTTTGGGGCAAAATGAAGAGGAACCAGAGGAGGATCCTGAGGAGGATCCCGAGGAGGAACCTATGGAATGAGGATTTGATGCTCTTGGAGCAGCACTTGATGCAGCCCTCGAGGATGAGCTCGAGCCAGAGGAGGAGGAAGAAGAGCCAATTGAGATCGAGATTCAGGACGAGAGCGAGGATGAAGGCTCATGTGTCTCCATGGATCGCGCGGACGATTGATTTTTACTATCCTCGTATTATATATATATATATATATATATATATATATATATATATATATAGTATAAGGTTATATAGAAAACCCTTGTTATATGGTAAACTCTGGAAACTCTAACTTCCCGACTTTTTTTTTTTATGAAAATTTTAGGGTATGTAATATACATTTTTTAAGCATTTTGGGCCAAAAAAATCGAAAAAGCGCCGAACGGTTTTTTTTTTTTTTAAAAAAAACGTCTTCTGTTAACACATGGTTAACAGATGGTTAACACATGTTTTGTTTTGCTTAACACGTGTTAGTCGAAAGTTTATTTATTTTTTTTTAAAAAAAAGTACTCGGCGCTTTTTTATTTTTTTTGGCCCAAAATGCTTAAAATCGTGTATATTACTTGCCCTATTTTTTTCAAAAAAAATAAAATAAAAATTGGGAAGTCAAAGTTTACAGAGTTTACTATATAAGGATGGGTTTCCACAATATCCCTACCCTATATATATTCATATAGTGACTTTCATTTCATCATTGTGAGACTTGAGAACCGTTTTGCTTATGTTTGGATTATTATTCTTACTATCGATCGAATACTTTATCTTATTCTCGCGTTTATCATCTATGTTATATTCTAGTTTACTTGTACTGTGTGAATGATTGTATGTGGGACATATTATTGTTTTCTCATGGGTATAGTGTAAATGCAGAATTGCTATGGCGGGAAGAGGACACGGTAGAGGTAACATTAAGATGACGCAAGAAGAGTTGAACGCACTCATCAATGACAGGGTGGTGGCAGCCCTAGCAACTTTTCAAGCTGGCCAACCTACTCGCAACCCCTCTGTGAACTCTGATCAGTTTGGCCGGCTCTGCAGACGCTTTAAACTCCATATATAAGGGTTTACTCCCTAGGTTATGAGCACGGCCACACCAATCGCTTTGGGCAACATTCAGCAGACCATCCGCCTAGCTCATGAACTGACAGATCAGAAAGGCGAAGAAGGGGTAATACCTTCACACGAGGCACCGTCATCTATTACTAGTAAGAACAAAAGAAGGCGGGAAGAAGTCGCAGACTAGATCCCAAGTGGAAGAAACATCAAAAACCAGCACCAACGCAACTATAAGGGGAAGCACCCGAAGTGTAATCGGTGTAAGCACCATCACTCCAGTGTTTGTGAGGTGGAATTATGCGAGCGATGCAGAAAAGCTGGTCATGAGGCTAAGGACTGCCGAGTCAAGCTCTCAGGGAATTATCAACATCAGCAAGGGCGGCCACTGCATAAGGGTACTGAAAAAGGGTGTTTCCGGTGTGGAAGTGAGACCCACTACAAGAGGGACTGTCCTCAGCATAACGGAGACAACATCGTCAGTGATAACAATGTCATGACGGGTACGTGTTCCTTAAACAAAAACCTTGCTTCTGTTTTATATGATAATGGTGCGGACTTTAGTTTTGTGTCATTAAAACTTAGAAAACTCCTAGGGATAGTTCCTACTCTTCTTCATACCCCACATTCTATAGAATTAGCTGATGGAAAACCTGTTAAGGTAACCCAAATCCATCGTGACTGTAAGCTCGAGCTAGATGGGCAATTATTTGCCATCGATCTTCTACCTATCACCCTAGGAAGCTTTGATCTCGTGGTTGGCATGGACTGGTTGTCCAAGCAACGCGCTGAAATTCTCTGTCAGGAGAAGATTGTTCGTATCCCCATCCCTAGTGGAGAACTATTATCTATTTAGGGTGATCGTGGTGGTGCCACAGTGGGCATCATCTCCTTCTTGAAAGCCCAGAAATGTATTCGAAAGGGCTATCCAGCCATTCTGGCTAACATTTCTGATACTCGAACTGAAGTTGAAACAAATATTAAGGACATCCCAGTAGTCCGAGACTTCCCGGATGTAATCCCAGAGGAACTACCTGGACTTCCACCTCTTAGTCAAGTGGAGTTTCAAATTGATCTTGCACCTGGAGTTGCCCTAGTTGCACGCGCACCATATTCCCTAGCACCAGGCGAACTTCAAGAACTATCCACCCAACTCCAAGAGCTATTGGATAGGGGTTTCATTAGGCCTAGACCTTCACCTTGGGGAGCCCAGTCCTGTTTGTTAAGAAGAAGGATGGGAGCTTCCGCATGTGTATTGATTATCGGGAGTTGAACAAGGTGACGGTTAAGAACCACTACCCTTTGCCTCGTATTGATGATTTGTTCGAAGAGCTTCAAGGGTCGAGTTTCTATTCCAAGAGTGACTTGAGGTCAGGGTATCACCAGTTGAGAGTCTGAGAGAAGGATGTGGCGAAGACAGCTTTCAAACTCGTTATGGACATTATGAGTTTTTGGTAATGCCATTTGGGCTTACCAATGCACCGGCTGTGTTCATGGATCTTATGAACCGTGTGTGTAAGCCTTATTTGGACAAATTCGTCATAGTGTTCATAGATGACATATTGATCTATTCCAAGAGCAGGGGAGAGCATGAGCAACACCTGCAGCTGATCTTGGAACTCTTGAGAAATGAGCAGCTGTATGCGGAATTCTCTAAATGTGACTTCTGGATTCGAGAGGTCCAATTCCTAGGATATGTGGTTAACGAGGCAGGAATACATGTCGATCCCACCAAGATTGATGCTATTAAACAGTGGGAGGCTCCTAAGACTCCTACAGAGGTGCGCCAATTCCTTGGTCTTGCGGGATATTATCGCAGATTCATTGAGGGATTCTCTAAGATCGCTCAACCCCTCACTGCTTTGACGCAGAAGGGTATTACTTACAAGTGGGAGATGCCCAAGAATCTGATTTCCAGTTGTTAAAGGCAAAGCTTTGTAGTGCACCCATACTATCACTACCTGAGGGTACAGAGGACTTTGTGGTGTACTGTGACGCGTCAATCCAAGGGTTAGGGTGTGTGCTGATGTAGCGTGATAAGGTGATCGCGTATGCTTCACGTCAATTGAAGGTTCATGAGAAGAATTACACCACCCATGACTTGGAACTAGGATCAGTGGTTTTTGCTCTGAAGATTTGGAGGCATTATCTTTATGGAACGAGGTGTACGATCTTTACAGATCATAAGAGCCTCCAACACATATGTAACACCCCAACCGATGGCGGAAACATCGAGGTGTCACGTAAGAATGAGTATACAGTAGCACATGGTATTCAAGTTTTAATTGAAATTTATTTAAAGTAAAATATCCAAAATTTGAAAATACATAACAAGTCTTGAATGAAATTCTAATACATCAAATAGCCAAACAAAGCATAAACTTCAAATTGTCTCCTCATGCTAGCTCTAGACTTCAAGCATCGTTATTTCCTGTTGAGTTTGGAAAAATGGGGGGGGGGGGCAACTAGAAGTTGGTGAGAATACATAAGCCATGTCAAACAATTAAGTTTAAGAATAATAAAAGTTAGCAATTCATATGTCTATCGTAAGTTTAAGTCTGCATGAATAAACATGAAGTATAGTATGCACATAATCAAACCTCCGACAAGTTTAGGTCCATCCCGTCATCCACGGTTCACCGTAATATCACGTTGGAACGATAACAATCACCCGCGTTCCCCATAAAAGATGGTCAACGAATCTAGGTGGGATTGTCAATCCAATAGATCTATCATTGAATATCGCCGGCTTGGCCATAGCTAATGATTATGTAAGTTTAAGTTTAAGTCTAACAGTAGTTGTCTAAGTCATGAGGCATTAAAGTTTACAACTAGACATGCATGTAGAATTGCTTAAGTATAAAGTTTCAAGTATAAAAAAATTGCATAAACATGGTTACGTAAACTCACCTTAGCAAAGTGTTAAGTCTCGAGAAATAGAATATGTGTAGCCCAAGGTTGCCAAGTATTACCCTATGTATAAGGTAATAAATAAGTCTAAGTCTTTCTAGTCTACAAGTATTTTCTAGGGTTTCGAATTGGGGATAAGCATTCGTTTGATTATTAATTAAATTGTTTAATAAATAAGAGAAATTCGATAAATAAATAAACAAAAGTATTTTTGTAGGTTTTAGATTAAAGATGGTCACATTATAAGGTTTTGAGTATGAAAATAATTTTTATAAAATTATTTTCTTAAAAATAGAATATTTAGTCTATTTATTTCTATTTGTCAAAATATAACTTTAATATCTAAAAATATTAAAATTAAAGAATTTTTAAATTAAAATTTGTATTTCTGTTCTAAATGGACAGAAATAATTTATATAAAATTTTGGTGCAAAAATATTGAAAAATGAATTTATTATGATTTATTTATGATTAAAATAACCAAAAATCGATTAAAAATATTAAATAAATGATTTTTCGAAAATAAAAATTATTTCAGAAATGTTTAATGTTTTATAAACTCAGCTGATCCAACAATTGGTATCAGAGCACTGGTTTATCTGATCACAAATCAATCTAACAAATTGAGAATCAGACACAGGCTCTTGTTGATATTCAATAAATGATTATAAGCTCACTTTTTTCAACATCCATCACTTTAAGAGATATTTGACAAATCAATACTCTTTAAAATGGATCCTCATAATACTGGTTCTGCCACTAAACCTGCCATGCTTGTAAGAAATGAATATAACATATGGCAAAAGAGAATGGCACATACCTTGTCACAAACCAACACAGGTTGTTGGAGATCTGTGATATATGGTCCTCATAAACCAGTAAACATAAATCTTGAAACTAAGGAAGAGATTCCAAAAGAACCAAAAGACTATACTGATGATGATTTCCTAAAACTTGAGCTTGATGCAAAAGCTTTTTCTATGTTGGCAATGGCACTCCCAAATGAAATCTATTCTGGCCTATTATATTGTGATAGTGCCAAAGAGCTTTGGGACTGCCTAAAAGAACAGTTTGGAGGAACTGAAGAGGTGATTGCTAACACCAGAGAAATCTTGGCTCAACAATATGAAACTTTTGCTCATATTAATGGGGAAACTTTAACTCAGCAATTTGAAAGATTTTCCTCATTAATATCTGAGCTAAAACTAAATGGTCAGACCTATACAACTGTATCTATGCTTCATAGATTTTTAAGGTCTTTACCTGATAAATGGGAAACATACTCAATAGTCTTAAGATCTTCACCAGATTTTAGCTCCCTCACTCTTACAAAACTTCATGGGAGATTACTTACTTTTGAGAGAGAAATTGATCAAAAGAAAAAGTTACAAAACTCTGGTAAAACTGCTGATGACTATCTACCTGGTAGTACAGCACTATTGGGACAAGACTCACCAACTTGTTCAAATAGTTTTGGATCTTTTGACCACATTGACATAACTGCTGGGATCTCATCTGAAAGATCATTCCCAGGTTATGACAATAATGACTTTGGTCAAACTGCTGATAACATGTGTTTTATCATGGATGACTTGAATAGTTTCAGTAGTGATGACCTTGAGGAAATGGATATTTTGCACCAACTGGCCATGTTAAGTTTAAAAACAAATAAATTTTACAAAAGGTCAGGAAGGAAGTTTCCAGGACTTAACAGTTCTACAAAAGTTGGTTTTGACAAATCTAAACTTAGATGTCATAAGTGTCAAAAGTTGGGACACTTTGCTAGAGAATGTAGAAGCTCTGGCTTTAACCAATCTCAGTCTGGAAACAATTTTAACCCCAATTATAACAGGAATAATGGAACACAAGGGAGTGCACATTTTGTACAGGCACAAGCTCCACAACACCAATATGTGCCACAAGTACAATATGTACAGATGCCTGCTCAACAGATGCAGAGCCAACAATCAATCCCTCCCTTTCCAGGTGCTCAACAACCTCCACAGCAACAACAACTCTCTCAACAAAGTTTATTTACCTCAGGGTATGTTGACTGGAGTAGTCTTCCTTTGACACCACAGAGTGCAATCCTGATGCAGACAACAAAATGTTTGACATCAACTGGGGAGAGACTGACAATGGCAGAAAGAACTTTGCCTTAATGGCATTTGAGGGATGCTCCTCAAAATCTGCCTTGTCTCAGGTATCAAAAGAATCTTTGACAAAATTATGTTCAAACTCATGCAAAGAATCTTTTGCTCTCATAAGAGAGACAAATGTGCACTTACAAGGAAAAGCTAATGATTCTGAGAGAAAACTCACTCAGATAAAATGTGATTTAGAAAGAAAACTTTCTGCAAAAACAAAAGAAGTTTCTAAATTGACTAACTCAGCTATTGAAACCCAAGCACAAATCAAAATAATGATTAATGACCTAGGAAATGTCAGACAAGAGCTTGCTGACACCAAGGTCACATGTGAAAAATGGGTGGAATCTTGTAAGGGGTACCAACTATTGCTAAACAAACAAAGTGCTTCAAATGTTAGGTTTGGCATAGGGTACAATCACACTGAAACACCAACAAATTTCTCTCCCAAAACTACTGAAGATGGGAGAAAAATTGTTTCAGGTGAAACTTCTGAAGAGGAAGAATGCACATCTTTCCATGAAAACTTTCTAAAATCACACAAAGAAAGTTCTTCAGAAGTATTGATTAAATCTGACTTTAAGTCATCAGCAGTTTCAACTACATCAGGAGTTGAGAACCTGAAAACTACTGATGACCTAAAACCAATCAAAACTGTCAGAGATTTGTCTTTGAAAGAAAAGACAAAAGAATGTGAAATTTGTGGTCTGTTCAACCACAAAACAGAATTTTGCAGATATAGAAAGGGCATTCAGTTTAATAAGAAAAATCAACAACTGGTTGTGGGGGAACAAATAAAAAATGATTATGCAAAAACCTTTTCTCCCAAGAAACAACAACCAGCAAAAACCCTTTCTCAGAAAAAGACAAAATCTCAACAAAAGTCTTTTTCTCAAAATTCTCTTTCAGTAGTTAGACCTAAATCATCAGCAGTTTCACAAACTGCTGAGATTAAAGATCTTATGAACATGGTACAACTACTGATGACCAAAGTTGATGGTGGTCCTCAAAAGGATACCACCATTGTGCTTAATGCAAAATCCATTGCCAAAAAGACATGGATTTCTAAACTTGGTCAAGAACAAACTGTAAATGTTCTCAAGAGCAAACCCAAAGCCAAACTGGCTTGGGTTCCTAAATCTAACTAATTTGCTATATTTTGCAGAGAGTTTCCAGAGGCTTGAATAGCATTTGGTATGTAGACAGTGGAGGCTCAATGCACATGACAGGATGCAGATACCTGATAAACAATTTTATCAGTCAAAGAGATGGATCTGTGTCCTTTAGGAACAATGCTAAGGGATATGTGCTAGGACATGGCAATGTCTCCTCTGGCAAAATACAGTTTGACAAGGTCAATCTGGTTGAAAACCTTGAGTACAACTTGCTTAGTGTGTCACAAATGTGTGATAAAGGATATTCTTCCTTTTTCACAAAGACAGCATGCAAGATCATATCACCAGAAGGCCAGAAGTTGATAGAGAAGATCATACTTTGTTAATTGCCAAAAGATGTGGCAATGTCTATGCAGTGGACATTGAAAAAGACAAAGTACTGAACAACACTGCCTGTTTCTTCTCACGGGCATCAACTTCAGAAACTGATCTCTGGCACAGGAGACTTGGCCATGTGAACTTTAAAACCATAAATAAAGTCACAAAAATGGGCTTGGTCAGAGGTCTACCCTTAAAAGTATACCAGTGTCAAGAACACTGTGTATCCTGTTTAAAGGGTAAACAGCATAAGTCCTCCTATAAGTCTATTGAAGAATCAAAAACAACTGCATGTCTTCAACTACTCCATATGGACTTATTTGGGCCTGTAAAGATCATGAGCCTTGGTAAAAAGAAGTACTGCTTAGTCATCATTGATGACTACTCAAGATTTACATGGTTATTCTTCTTATTTTCCAAGGATGAGGCTGCTGAAATCATCAAGTTCTTCATTCTACAAGTAGAGAAGCAATACTCTCTACCTGTCAAAACCATTAGAAGTGATAATGGGACAGAGTTCAGGAACAAAACTCTGAATGACTTCTGTTTGTCTAAAGGGATTATTAGACAATTCAGTGTTGCCAGAACTCCTGAACAAAATGGTGTGGTAGAAAGGAAGAACATAACTTTAATAGAAGGAGCAAGAACAATGTTAGCTGATTCTGGCCTACCTTTATACTTCTGGGCAGAAGCAGTTAACACATCATGTTATGTTCAAAATAGAGTTCTTGTTGTCAAGAGACATTCAAAGACTGCCTATGAAATTCTTCATGGCATAAAGCCCCTTATCTCCTTTTTCAGGGCTTTTGGATGTCAATGTTTCATCTTGAACATCAAGGAATCTATTTCAAAGTTTGCTGTCAAAGTTGACTCAGGTTACTTTCTTGGTTATTCATCAACTAGAAAAGCCTATAAGGTTTTTAACTCAAAAACCAGGATAGTAGAAGAAACACTGAATGTCAAGTTCAATGAGTCAAAACACACTCTCATTCCAGCACATCCTGCTGAACTCTTTGACCTTGACAACTTTCATTTTGAACCTGAAAAGACTGTCACTTCATCCAAACCTACTTATTATGGTGATCAAAGGTTTGATGATGAGGATCCAGCACCATGGACTCCTCAAACAGTCATTAAGTCAACTTCAAAACCATCAGAAGTTTCACAAACTTCTGATTCAACAAATACTGAAGGCCAAACTCAAACATCTGCTTCAGCACCTACAACTACTGAAGACATTGAAACAGCTGAACCAGATATAATAGACCTCAGTAGTTTGTTTGAAGAACATGAGCCACCAACATCTGTCAGTGGTTTACAACAACTGATCGAACACAAAGATCATCCACTTGATAAAATCATGGGTGATATTGCATCAAGTGTTCTTACAAGAAACCAGCTTTCCAACTTTTGTCTATTCTCAGCATTTATTTCACAGTTGGAACCAAAGAAGTACCAGGAAGCCCTCAAAGACAACAATTGGGTGCAGGCAATGCAAGATGAATTGCTTCAATTCAACAAGCAACAGGTATGGGAAATCTGTCCCTTACCACCAAACAAGCAACCAATTGGGACAAGATGGGTTTTCAGGAACAAACAAGATGAAGCTGGTATGATAATAAAGAACAAGGCAAGACTGGTAGTACAAGGTTACTCTCAAGAAGAAGGCATTGACTATGATGAAACCTTTGCTCCAGTTGCAAGGCTTGAAGCCATTAGGTTATTTCTGGCGTATGCCATTTCCAACAAAATAAAAGTTTATCAAATGGATGTCAAGAGTGCATTTTTGTATGGAAAGATAAAAGAGGAAGTGTATGTTTGTCAGCCACCTGGGTTTGAGGATCCTTCTCATCCTGAGTGGGTGTACAAACTAGACAAAGCTCTCTATGGGCTCAAACAGGCTCCAAGAGCCTGGTATGATACACTTTCAACCTTTTTACTCAAAAATAACTTCACAAGAGGTGCCATTGATAAAACACTTTTCATAAAACATGTTGGAAATCATATCTTACTTGTTCAAATATATGTTGATGATATCATTTTTGGTTCAACAAACACAAAATTGTGTGATGAATTTAAGAAACTCATGCAATCAAAATTTGAGATGAGTACAATGGGGGAACTGCAGTACTTTTTGGGACTGCAGATTAAACAACAAACAAATGGAACTTTTATACATCAATCAAAATATGTTAAAGAATTATTAAACAAATTTTCTTTACAAGACTGTAAATCATGTTCCACCCCCATGACACCAACCACACAAGTTGAACCAGATGATCAAGGAAAACAGGTTGATCAAACCATGTACAGATGTATGATAGGTTCCCTTTTATATCTAACTGCTTCTAGACCAGATATTATGTTTTCAACATGTGTCTGTGCTAGATATCAATCAGCTCCTAGGGAATCACACCTTATTGCAGTCAAAAGTATTTTCAGATATCTGAAAGGAACTCCCACACTTGGAATTTGGTATCCTGCTTCAAGCAATACCAAGTTATCAGCTTTTTCAGATAGTGACTATGCAGGGTGTAAAATGTCAAGAAAATAAACATCTGGTGGTTGTCAATTCTTGGGAAACTGTCTAGTGTCCTGGCAATCAAAGAAGCAAACATCTGTTGCAACTTCAACTGCTGAAGCTGAATACATTGCAGCTGCAAGTTGTACATCACAGATACAATGGCTCCAATATCAACTTCTTGATTATGGAATCAAAGAGACCAAGACACCATTGCTTGTAGACAGCAAATCTGCCATTAGCATCATTCAAAATCCTGTTCAGTTTTCAAAAACTAAACACATTGAGATCAGGGATCATTTCATAAGAGATTGCTATGAAAAAGGCAAGATTGAAGTGAAACATGTAGCAACAGCTAATCAAATAGCTGACATTTTCACTAAACCCCTTGACACATCAACATTTCAGAAGTTAGTATCCATGCTAGGGATGCTAAATTTGTAAGTGTTTCTATTTATTTTTCTGCACATTTTTTGTTTTTCACTTACATCTGTTTTCAAACACTTGAAAAACTTCTGAAAAGAGAGAAACTACTGATGAACAAAACATCAGTATGGGGATAATTTCTGAAAAGTGAATAACTTCTGATAAAATAAACTTCAGAAGTTATGAATAAAAGTATTTATAAGGTATCTCTCATCAGCTGTTAAAACTACTGAAGAGGAAATGGGAACTACTGATGAAGATAATCCTTCATCAGCAGTTTAGTCAAAAAGGGCAAATCTGACTTTTCCCATCATCAGAAGTTTGACCTAGTCGGTTTAAAACTTCTGATAAAGAGATTTTTAACCTAGGCGGTTTAAAAACTTCTAATAAAGAAGATCCAAGCGGTTAAAAACTTCTGATAAATATCTTTTTTCAACACTTATCCTTTCAAACACAAAAATTCCCTCCTTCTCTCTCAAGAAAGCTCTCAATCCCCTGAACCTGCAACACAAAATCACTGTTCGATTCATCAACACACACAAACCACATGGCTTTAGTTCTCAAACAGGGACACAATCTCAGAGCCTACTTAGAAAAACAAGAAGGCTGGTCCCAATACGATGAGATCATTGATCTCGTCGTCAAATCCCAATATTTCACCGCTCTCACCATAGACCCACCAATTCATCCTGAAACTCTAAATGAGTTTTGGGCTAATGCTGAGACAGTGATGGTGGATGATGAAGTTATCTCCCTCAACTCAACAATCAGAGGAAGACAAATGGCCATTACACCGGCCATACTTGCAGTCAGACTGGGGTTGAATGATGTGAATGCCCCTGAGAAGTTTGACAACTCTGCTATCCACCTAACCATGACTGAGTGTGGTTATCAAGGTACTCTCTCACAAGCTACAATCTTTAAAAAGTATTTTGAACCAAAATATAAGCTTTTGTTTCATTATATTATCATGTGCTTGAGTCCTAAAACTGGGTCTTATGACCAGATGCCCTCAACCTTTCAACCAATATTTCATTCCATTGTGAATGAAACAAATTTCAGGGCATCAAAACTTTTCTTTAATGAGTTGGTGTTACATCACAATAACACTAAGAAAAAGTTTTTGTTATATCCAAGGTTCGTTATGCAGTGCATAATATTTGAACTGGGTAATGAGGTGCTTGTGGGTAAAATTGAAATTTTAAAACCCTTAACCTCACAAGCATACTCAAGGCACAACAAACAGGCTGCCTAGCCAGAAGATGACCAAGGGGAACAAGCACCAGTCCCCATGGAACCCTCATCTTCCAAACCTACTCCACCAAAGGCCAAGAAACCCAAGATAACAAAACAAAAACCCACCAAACCTAAAAGAAAAGCTGTTCAGGAGGTTGAGATGCCTGAACAGACTACTGTGCAATCCGCACTTCTTAAAGATGTGACTGAAACATCCTCTCAATCTCATCCATCTCAAACCCCACCAAGAGCACCAATAACTATCCTTTTCAAAAGAAAAAGACTTAGAAAAACTATTCCAATAGATTCTTCTTTTGAAACTGCTGAACCCACTGCCCAAACTACTGAACCAGCACCCCAAATTTCTGAACCAGACATAGAAATAGCCAAACTTCTCTCCGGGCTAAAAGAGAAAGTCCCATCAACACATGTCAGTCCCCATCAACCACATCAAACAGGGGACATAGACTCAGACAGTGACATGGATGTGGACACTCATAGCCCCAACCAAAGAGATGAGGATGAACCAGGGTCTCTAAGCCCAAACTTAGAAACCTTTGGTACTTTTGAGGCTGCTACTACTCATTTACCACCCAGTGGTGGACCTGAGGACAGAAGTAAAACAGCTAAGACCTCAACTGTGGCAACTACTGATGAAGGCTTAATGCCTGAGGTAGGAAATCCTCTGTACCAAGAACAAGAGGTACATGAGACAACTGAGTTGGGCTCAGCTCATGATGTAACTGATACAGTCCTCATTGAGGATGTAATCAGGGATTCAGATGATTCCATTAATTTGGATGATGTTTCAACACTCAAAACTACTGAATTGACGGCTGTAAGTGAAGGTCCTGCACCTGGTGTCTCTAAGCTCAAGAAGCTAGTCACACCATCTCAGGTTAAAGCCCACTCAATCCATGATTCCCCTAGAGTGGCATCTCCTGTACAACAAGGAGATCAACCAAAAACACACCCCTCACTACAAATGCCTACCCAATTCCCTAGGCAACCTAGCATAGACCTGAACCAACTATGAAGCCCAGATGGTCCCTTGTATCACTTGATGAACACCCTCATCAAAAATCACATCCAAACATACACAACTGACTTGGAGCTGTCCATGAAGAACCAATTTGGAGTGATACAGACGAAGATGAATGATCTGTCCAACAAGATTGATCACAACAGCAAACAGATTGCTCATCTTCAAGGTCATTTCTCCCAAGCTTCAACTTCCAAAGGTGATAAAGCCAAAAAGGGGGAGAAAATCAAGGTACCTATGGATACACTTGAAGCCAGAAGAAAGGCAAGAGTGGCTATCCTAGCAAGAGATCAACAAGATCAAGCCAGAAAAGAGAAACTGGCACAACAGTTTGGTGTCTCTATTCAAGAAATAGAAGATGCTGAAAAGGCTGATGAAACCCAAGGGCATAATGAAGAAACCTCTGATGGCCAAAGTTCTGATGAAGAATCAGAAAGTACTGAAGACAATCCTTCAGTAGTTGACAAACCTTCAGTAGTTGTCAACCCATCAGATGTTAACACTTCCAAGACTCAAACTGCTGACCCTTCCAGAACAACTGCTCCTATTCAACCAACATCTGCTCCTATCAGGCCTACTACAACAGTTACAACAATGACTGTACTAAACCCTTCTCCAATCTCTCAATCAGCTGAATTACTAGAGAAGAGTTTAGTTGCAGCCCAAAAGAAGGCCAGAGAAGATCTGATCTGGAAAAATCTGGAAGAAAGGGATGACTTAGACCTGAGCCATGAAGAAAAACTTCAGGCTTATGAAGCTGAACTACAAAGGCAGGCTAGCCTTGATGAGATCGCTGAACAAGACAAAAGACATCAACTGATGTCTTACATTATGAAGAACAGCAAAGTCAAAGCCCATACATTGAAGAGACTCTCTGTGGAAGAGCTGACAAGAAGAGCTCAACTTGTTGCAGATAAACTTGCAACAGGTAAAGACACAAAGGTCAAGAGAGCTCAGATGATAGAAGAACTGGTAGCCAATGTTTATGGTTCAAAAGCCTCAGTGTCCAAGTGGAAAGAAGAAAGATTGGTGGACACATACAGAAAATACAAGGCTGCAAGGGCTGCTAATCCAGAGAAGTTTCAAACTACTGAACCTTCAACATTAGTAGTTAGAACTTCTGGTGTTCAAAGAAGACCAGCTACCCAAAGAAAGAAGACAGAGGAAAATGTAAAGACTGATTTCAGAATGGTACTACTAGAAGGTAGTACAGTAGTTCATTCTGATTTTGACATAGAAGAGAAGCCTCTGCTAACACAATTCAGGGATCCTTCCACCTTTGCATATCAAATCCAGAGGACCATCACAGACAAACTGCATACTAAGGTAACAACTGAACATCATTTGCCAACATTTCAGATACCTAATGTGATGGAACAACAGCAAGGAGGTGAATCCCACCTGAGAGTCACTGAAGTTGAAAACATTCAACACTCAGGAGAAACCCAGGGTACCACCATGGTTCCCTACACTGCAGACTTTGACAAGTCTAAAGTACCAGTCATCAGATGGTCCTTTACTGATAACAGCTCAGTACTTGTGACAAGAAGAGATCAAACAAGCAGGGAATATAGGTCGATGAAAGAACTGAAGAAACTATCAACCAAAGACCTGCTTACAATCCAACACTTGGAACCAAGACAAGGGTCTCTTACTGATGATCAACTCAACCAGCTCAAGAATTCCATGTTCAAAGGAATATGGAAAATTGTGAAGGACAGAAAGGAACAATAAGGAATTAGTAAGGTTTTGGCTTCATCAATCCAGGGGGAGATTGTTAGGACAAAAAGGATTGGTGAAACCACTTTTGCAAACCTTAGTCTAATTCACTTTCTGTCAAAATACTCTAAGTATGGAACTGCTGAAGACAAGGAATCAAACTGCTGAAGAAGAGATTCAGAAGTACTGAAGAAGAAGTCATCAGAAGTTCTGAAGTTCAAACCAGACACTTCAACTGAAGAACTGCTGAAGACAAACTACTCATCAGTAGTTTGTCATTCATCAGTACTTAAAGAAGATCTTTTCCACCGCCCTTGTATATCAGTAGTTTAATACTTTAGTATTTCTTTTTACTTTATGTACAAGTTCCAAGACTGCAACTTGTTGCAACTTGTTTCTGAACTTGCTTTTTGGCAAGGTTCATGTATTTGTAAAGTCTATAAATAGAAGGATTCATCCTTCTGTTTTAGACATTGATTTTAATACAAGAAATCCTTCAACACTTATTATTGTTATTTCCATTTCGTGTTTACTGAGAATCTGTCAAAGTATTTCATTCTCATTCAATACTTAGATTCTCAATAAACACTTCTCATCTATTGTTCTTGATTCCAGGGGGAGTAATAACTCCTGTTGACAAAGTGTAGCTATAAACTTATAAACATTCCGCTGTGCTAACACTCACAAAGAACTTGCTAAACACTTAAGTGTCTACTAGCAAGTTCAAACTAAAAGAGCAGCTTAATACTGATCCAACATGTTGAAAGTACTCCAACTTCTGAAGAAGCATCTTCAGCACAACAGTTTGTAAATGATCCATCCAGCTCATCAATCCCTGAAGATCACTTGACAAATCTGCCTTCCCAAGTTCAAGAAGAGCCGAACATGGGATTTAAATCATCTAAGAATCATCCTGTTGAAAACATCATCGGACCAATCACTGAGGGTGTTCTTACTAGAAATCAGGCAGATAAGCTCAACATCGCACTCTCAGCATTCTTATCTTAGATAGTACCGTTCAGCATTGAAGATGCAGTCAGAGATGCAAGCTGGGTAGAAGCCATGCAGGAAGAGCTGTCTCAGTTTAGAAAACTCAAGGTTTGGGAGCTAGTAGATTTACCTGAAGGGAAGTATCCTTTTGGAACCAGATGGGTTTTTCGCAACAAAATGGATGAACGTGGTGTGGTGATCAAGAACAAAGCCATCCGTATATTCTTGGCGTACGCCTCATACAAGAACTTCAAAGTCTTTCAAATGGATGTGAAGAGTGCATTCTTGTACGGGAAAATCAAGGAAGAAGTCTACGTCTGTCAACCGCCGGGCTTTGAAGACCCTTATCATCCCAACAAATACTACAAATTGGATAAGGCTCTCTATGGACTTCATAAAGCTCCTCAAGCTTGGTGTGAGACCTTATCCTCGTATTTGTTGCAAAATGGATACACCAGAGGAAAGATTGACATGACTCTGTTCACCAAAGAAGTCAACAAACAGTCTATTCTTGTTCAAATATATGTTGACGATATTATCTTTGGTTCCACTGATGAAAATTTGTGCAGGGAATTCGAAAGCATTATGAAGTCTCAGTTTGAAATGAGCATGATGGGAGAATTGTCATTTTTCTTAGGACTGGAAGTTCAGTAGAAAGAAGACGGAATTCTCATCCATCAAGCCAAATACACAAGAGACATCCTGGCAAAATACAACATGTCTGATTGCAAGCCGTCCAACACTCATTTTGCAGCCCAAACAACACTTGTACCAGATCTTCAAGGCCTTTCAGTGAATCCTCACACATATCGATCAATGATTGGCTCACTGATGTATCTTACAGCCAGTAGACCAGATATTATGTGGGCAGTTGGATGCTGCACACGCTTTCAGTCAAATCCCAAGCAATCACATGAAACTGCAGTAAAAAGAGTCTTCCGCTACCTCAAAGGGAAACCAAAACTTGGTTTATGGTATCCTAAGAGTGATAATTTTGATTTAATCTCTTACTCTGATAGTGATCATGTAGGTTGCAGGATTGATGAAAATCTGTCTCTGGTGGTTGTCAATTTCTGGGTAATAGGCTGGTGTCTTGGCAGAGCAAGAAGCTGACCACAATGTCCATCTCCACTGCTCAGGCTGAATACACAGTTGCATCCAGTTGTTGTTGTCAAGTATTATGGATCCAAAATCAGCTTTTGGACTACGGTTTGAATGTCATGCACACACCTATTTTCATTGATAATGATGCCTGTCGTGACATCGTGAAGAATCCAATAGATCATTCTAAAACCAAACATATTGAAATTCGGATTCACTCCATTCGCGATGCTCACGACAAAGGATATATACAGGTGTTGCCAATAGATACTGCTGATCAAAAGGCAGATATCTTCACAAAAGCTTTTGACAAAACCTGTTTTCATCAGTTGGTAACATGGCTGGAGATGATAAATTTTGAATGATTAAAAAAAACACTTTACTTGTGCATAATATATAGAAAAATCTTCTTTTTGATTCAAACAAGATTTTTGGAGGAGAAAGTAGAACCGGTCCATCCCTACTGCAAAATTTCAAAAATTAATTCAAGAAATGATAGAAACTAATCATATTTCGTCAGCATGTGAATAGGACCCAGAGGATGCTGTGGCCTCAAGCAACGATGTGTCGGTAGATTAAGCCTGGAATCAAGTAAACTGCTAATAGGTGATTAACAATGAAGATCTACACGGAAAGCTGGATTCCCACTATGCTATAGGTCTGCACAAGCTAAGTCCGGTCATACACAGGTTGAGAAATCAAAAGACACAGAAAATTTTGTGCATAGGTAAATCAAAAGACACCTAAGTGTGCAAGCTACCAATGCGGGGCTAGGAAAATTAATCAAATGAGCAGCAAAAGACACGCAATGTTAGTAACGTGCAAACATATTTAGATAGCTCACCAAGCGATCAGATGATCATCTTCTCTGCTTATGGTAACATAGACCTGAAGCTCTCATCATCTGATCAAGATAATGATCATCTTCTTTGCTTATGGTAACATAGACCTGAAGCTCTCATCATTATATTTCGATAAACCTTGAGGATCGGTAGGCTCATACCTAGCACAAGTGGGGTCCACAAAATTTTCATCAATATTACCGAAAACATGATAAACATCATCACCAAACACATGTTGAAAGAGAAAAGGCATGGATTTAAGTGGACAAGCATACCGACGATTTTTTATTAGGCTGCAGCTATCCAACGGGAAGTTGAAACATGTTCTGGCAGGTATGGTTAGTATGATCTTGAATGCAGAAGGTGAGATATGGTAAATCCCCACTTATTAAAATGAATTTGGGCTTCTTAACACTCATTGGGCTGAAATTTAGCCCCTGCGTACTTGATGGGCCGTGCGCACTTAACTCAAGTGCGCAGGCCCATACCCCTTTGTATATATACTTGTGTAAATTTTTTTTACAACCATCACTGTTTAACTAACCCTAAATTTTTACCCCAAAAACTGATCATCTTCATCATTATCATCGTTCATCATCGTATTAACCAACAATCACCCTCTAATCAACATTAATCCACTCATTCTTCTCCAATTTTAGTCAGTTCTCTTCATACTTAAGGTAGACTATGTCTGATGGCTTTTGTTTCTTGTGATTACAGGGGTTACTTGTTTGATTAAACGAGATCAGTGTGGGATTTGGAGGTTTTAAATATTAGGGTGTTGATATTGAAGATTGCATACCTACTGTTGAACATTGCGCACTTGTCTCATAGAGACTGTGCACTTGTTTCAAACTTGTCCAAACTTCTGAAAACCCTAGACTCATGCGCACTTGTGCTGCGCACATAAAACCTTAAACGAGAGTTTAAGTATCTGCGTACTTGGTTAGTACGCAGATTGGTCTGTCAAGGCTAGGGGTTACTATGCTCGAGTCTTGATTGACCTGCGCACTTGTGCTCTCGTGTATTCTAGATCAGGTCCCTGCGTACTAACCTAAGTGCTCAGCTCACTGTGTGTATAAGACATGAGTACTTGGCTGAGTGCTTGACTGCGTACTTAGTTCACAAGGTCATGAATTTGCATGCGTACTTATCTCACCAAGAGGACATGCGTACTTGAACACTAAACCACATATGACCAATAACTTGACTATCCAAGACCATTGATCGGATTATGTATTTAGACTTGTTTACCTGTGTACTTAAACCTGGACGTTAATGATCATAAACTGGAAAATCAAATGTACCTTGCACACTGATAAAACAAATCAATCAAACATAATCTTATGACTGACCAAAACACAATACATGAAAAACTTAAAATAGTCTAAGTACGTTATCCGTCTAAGTTCTAATTTGTTTTTCATGCACATTACCTGAAACAGATGGCACTTGAATGGGACCCAAGAGGCATTCACAATCAACCCATTAATCTCGAGACCGACGACATAAAGTTCCGAGACGTAGTTGCATGGATCCGGCGAAGCATGATCAGATATGCAGTGGAACACAGTTTACACGTCTATTCCGCTCACATCGAAGACTTTTGGAGATCAGCTCGAGTTGAGGTCGTTGATCGCGTCAAAAGAATCAACGCTACTAATATACGTTAAATTACACATATAAAAGTCCCCGTTTAAACTCCCATTTTCATACGTTTTTGACCTTATACACAGGAATTGTTACTTATTTGGGTATCTTTACAATTTCAGGTATTAAACGATGTCCCGGAAGAAAAACGAAAGGAAAAACGAAGATTTCGGCGAGCGAACAGGTCCCGAGGACCTGTGAGCGGTCGCGCGCCCCTCCCAGATATTTCTAGGGACCTTCTAGAATGCCTACGTCATCTCAGCGGCAACTGGTCCACTTGTTGATAAAGGGAGCTACCGCTTACAGGGCCGAGCGGCCGCTCGAAGCCTCTGTTTTTCTATAAAACCCCCATTTCAGCTCACTGATCGTGGTTGGATCTTGGGGGAAGCTTTTCTGGTGATTTTTGGGGCTTTTGAAGTGCTGCACAGGCATGGAACAAGCTCGGGAATCCATCCGATCCATCCTTCAATCATCCAATCCATATCTTAGCATTTTATATGGTTTGATCCTTTTAACATTTGTGTTTCAAATCTGATCCTTTAACGTGTGTATTCGTGTTAGCTTTCTGTATAGTTTTCATGTTAGGATGCCCGAAAGGGACACTAACTGTCGGAAAATGGGAATGTTGATCACACGCCTTTATTTCAGACGATTTATAGATGACATGCTAGGTTTGATATATTATAGTTTATATAGTTATATTTTGTATTTGGAGTCTTACATATGTTAAATATATGTTTTAGAATTAATCTAGTTATAAACAAACTCAAACTATCTTTTTCTACTGGTAAATCGGGGATAGAGTTTTAGTACCATTGCTCCGCGCGCGTCCATGGATCGATATCTGGTTCTTAGGTACACATTACTACATATATGACAGGGTACACTTGCCCTATTGTGTGTGTTTTAATATTAAGGTCTAAACCATTTTTATAAATATTAAAGCAAAACGTGTGTTATTTCATTGTAAAATTATGTATATACTAGCAGACACGCCAAGTTTTTGGCGCCGTTGCCGGGGAGGCGATGAGCATTAGGAACGAACCGAGTCAACTTTTTACCAGTGTACATGCTTGTGAATACTTGTTTATACTTCGTTGATTCGTTATTTCATTTATTTATTTGCATATATGATTATTTGAATTTTTATTAAATTTATCTGTCTATAGATATTTTGGATTGATTTTAGATTGGTTTATAGGTTTGCATATAGATTCGTTCATTTATCTGCTTATAGGATTGTTTGATTTGATTTTTCGTTCATTAGGATGTTGATAGATTTAATTTATTGAATATTTGATTAATTGGTTTGTCTAGGAATTTGATTTGTTCGTTATTTGATTAATTAGATTTATTTGTTCATATTTGGACTAATTACTAATTTCATTCTTTGTATAGTTTTAGGCTTAGTCTGCTTATTTCTGTTCATTTTATTGATTCTATTGGTTTTTATTTGATTTTCTTGAATATATAGCTTTCCGTTATTTTCGCATGAATTTATTGATTCTTTATTTCATTTTTATTTTTCTGTCTTTTATCGCCTTTATTGGGGTTGTCATATATTCGCCTGTTGCAACTGTATCATTCTTACATGCAGGTTGATGTCCACGAACCCCAGGTCTTCTGGTGATCTTTCTGACGAGGAGCGAAGGCGCCTGAGAAGAAGCGAGAGGATTTGACTTCACAAGTAGCGTCTTGTTTCTGATATCCCTCTTTCTGCTCCTATAGTTGAGGTCCCAATCGACGAGGCGAGGCACGATCTGGCTGACGACGAGGGGTCGGAAGCCCACAGTGACATTATCATGGCGGACGACGACATTCCGCTGAATGATAGTGGTCGTCCAGGAGGAGATGGACTGGCACCGAGTATTGTCCGGCCGACTATTTTGGCTGACCATTTCGGGATCAAATCCAGTATCGTGAATATGATACAAAACTCGGTGCAATTCGGTGGACTGGGGCATTAGGATCCAGGCCAACATATTGCTGCATTCTTAGAGGTTTTAGCCACCTTTAAGATGACGGGCATCTCCGATGATGCTATCCGTCTGAGACTCTTCCCATTCTCGCTGCGGGACAAAGCCCGGACTTGGCTTCTGTCACAACCCGCAGGATCGATCACGACCTGGGCAGAGTTGTCGCAACAATTCATGCAGCAATACTTTCCTCCTGAAAAGACACGAAAATTGAGGAATCGCATCATGACGTTTCGTCAAGATGACGAGGAATCATTGTAGACCGCGTGGGAGAGATTTAAAGACCTACTCTTGAGTGTCCCGCACCATGATATCTCAAAAAGACATCTGGTGCAAATGTTCTATCAGGGGCTCGAGTTTGACTCTCAGGATCGCCTTGATGTATATGCTGGGGGAGACATCGGAACAAAGTCCCCCAATGAAGCATGGGCCATTATTGAAAAGGCGTCCCAAAAGTCTAAGTCTCGAAAGAGTGACCGATCAAGGTCTTCATCTGCCCGATCGGGTGTACATGCCGTGGATAACTACACGGCCATTTCTGCACAGATAGAGGCGCTGGGTACGAGATTTGACAGATCTTAACAAAGTGTAGCCCAGGCCCAAAGTCTGTGTGATCAGTGCGGGGTGTCTCACGAGCCTGGCTCATGTGCTCAGGGGGTTATGTATACTGGCCACGAGGATGTGGCTTACATGGGTAATCAGTCGAGACCCCAAAATAACCCCTACAGTAATACTTACAATCCGAGATGGAGGAACCACCCAAACTTCGGGTGGAGATCTGGTACTTCGAACCAGAACCCTCTCGGATATCAGCAAAGAGCCTCCGCACCACACCAATCTCACCAACCCCAACAGTCCCAACAATAACAGCCGTACCAATCTCATGGCCAATCCTACCAATCCAGACTGAACCAGTACCAGAACCAAGGCGCCGGGGGAAGTTCCCAGCAGCACGCCCAAGGCGGTACGTCTAGGTTGGAGGAAATGATTTCTCAACTCCTCACCAACACCACAAATTCCAATCAAATTGCCGAGCAGCGCTACCAGCAACACGAGGAGCGTTTCTCCAATTATGAGGGAGAGATGAGGGGACAAAAGGCGTCCATGCAGACCATTGAAAACCAGGTGGGCCAGATGGCGAAGATGATGTCCGAGAGACAGCAGGGCAATCTCCCGGGCAACACTGAGCCAAATCCAAGGGGGCATGTAAATGCCATCATGACGAGGAGTGGTAAAACCACGGGGCCTGACACATCGGGCTCACCACCGATCACTGAGACTGTCCAAACTGAGTCTTCGGACGAGGTGCACGCTAGGCGAGTCCCAGCAAGTACAGCACAGTTTCTGAAGCCAGTCACTGACTACACTCCTCCTGTTCCATACCCTGGCAGACTTAGGAAACAAAAAGACGAGGCGCAATACGGGAAATTTCTCGAGCTGTTCAAACAGCTACATATAAACATACTTGTTTGTGGAGGCCTTGGCACAGATGCCTAAGTATGCCAAATTCCTGAAGGACATCCTCACAAATAAGCAAAAACTTGAGGACCTGTCCTGTGTACTCTTGAACGAGAACTGCTCTGCGATTCTGCGGAATAGAATGCCCATGAAGATGGGAGATCCAGGTAGTTTCACCATCCCTTGTCTGATAGGGAACATGTCTGTCAGTAATGCACTGGCAGACTTGGGTGCGAGCATTAACCTTATGCCGTATAAGGTTTTTAAGAAGTTGGATCTGGGTGAGCCTTCACTCACCAGGATGAGTATTCGTCTTGCTGATTGTTCAATCAAATATCCTCGGGGATTTGTTGAGAATATGCTTGTCAAAATTGACAAATTTGTATTCCCGGTGGATTTTGTCATCCTTGATATGGATGAGGACTCTAAAGTGCCTCTGATCCTCGGACGTCCTTTTCTTAACACGGCTAGGACGATTGTTGACATGGCTGCGGGCCAAATCACACTCTGGGTGAATGATGAGCATGTGACTTTTGATGTTCAGATGTCGATGCGTCATCCCGAGAGTCAGGATGACACACTATACTATCTTGACTTAGTAGACCAGTGTGTCAGTTCTCACTTTTGAGGCATGATAGAGGGGAATGTGTCGGGCACACATCTATTGTGTGGGGACTTAGATGGCATTATGAAGTAGGGCCATAGAGATGAGCAGCCGGTCTATCAGATCGGTGATGATAGTTCCCAGAGCCCGGAGCGTTTCGTGGAGATTAAGCTAGAGGAGAGCGATAAGTCGAAGCCGTCTGTTGAAGATCAGCCGTCTTTGGAGCTGAAGGAGCTCCCACCGCATCTGGAGTATGTATTCCTTGACGAGGAGGGTCGTCTGCCTGTTATCATTTCATCCTCTTTATCTGCAGTTGAAAAGAGCGAGTTGCTTCGTGTACTTAAACTTCATAAGAAGGCAATCGCCTGGAAGATCATGGACATCAAGGGGATTAATCCCTCATTCTGTACTCATAAAATCTTGATGGAAGATGTCTATAAGCCTTGTGCGCAGCACAAGAGGCGTCTGAACCCGAACATGCAAGAAGTTGTTAAGTCCGAGGTCATTAAACTGCTTGATGCTGGATTGATATATCCGATCTCGGATTCTGTTTGGGTTAGTCCTGTGCACGTCGTGCCCAAGAAGGGTGGCATGACGGTGGTCACGAATGATAGGAATGAGTTGATTCCTACGAGGACCGTCACGGGGTGGAGAGTTTGCATTGACTACCGCAAGCTCAATGACGCCACCCGCAAGGATCACTTCCCGCTTCCATTCATCGATCAGATGTTGGAACGACTGTTGGGAAAGTTATATTACTGTTTCCTTGATGGTTTCTCTGGATACTTTCAGATCCCTATCGATCCTGTGGACCAGGATAAGACGACTTTCACATGCCCTTTTGGCACATTCGCCTACAGGCGTATGCCATTCAGGTTGTGCAATGCGCCGGCGACCTTCCAGCGTTGCATGGTTGCCATTTTTCATGACATGATCGAGGACTCCATGGAGGTATTCATGGATGATTTTTCAGTCCTCGGGAGTTCATTCGATCAGTGTCTAGGGAATCTGGAGCGGATGCTTCAGAGGTGTGAGGAGACCAGTCTTGTGCTAAACTGGGAAAAATGCCACATCATGGTGAAGGAAGGAATAGTCCTGGGGCATAAGGTCTCCCAAAGTGGGTTGGAGGTTGACCCGGCCAAAATAGATATCATTTCTAGGCTCCCTCCACCCTCCTCTGTCAGAGCGATCCGCAACTTTTTGGGTCATGTGGGTTTTTACAGGCGATTCATCAAAGACTTCTCAAAAATCGCCTGTCCGATGACCCGTCTGTTGGAAAAGGATGCACCGTTTGTGTTTGGTGCAGAATGTGTGAAAGCCTTCGGGCTTTTAAAGTGTTTGCTTGTGGAAGCCCCTATATTGGTAGCACCCGACTGGGAGCTGCCATTCGAGATTATGTTCGACGCGAGTGACTTCACGATAGGGGCGGTCTTGGGATAGCGGAAGGACAAGCACTTCCACCCGATCTGCTACGCTAGCAAGACTCTTCATGATGCTCAGGAGCATTACACCACCACGGAGAAAGAGCTTCTAGCTGTAGTATTTGCATTCGACAAGTTTAGATCTTATTTAATGCTGTCGAAGACCATTGTCTATACGGACCATGCAGCGATCCGATACCGTTTTAGCAAACAGGACGCGAAACCGCGCCTGATTACGTAGATCATGTTGCTGCAGGAGTTCGATATAGAGATTCAGGACAAGAAGCGAATCCTTGAGCGGTCAGTTAATCAAAACCGCAAGGATTGGGCGGACAAGCTAGATGACGCGTTATGGGCCTTTAGGACTGCTTACAAGACGCCTATTGGGACGACTCCCTTTAGGCTTGTCTATGGCAAAGCGTGTCATTTCCCAGTCGAGTTAGAGCATAGGGCATTCTGGGCTCTTAAAACGGCGAATTTGGATCTGAAGACCGGCGGTGAGACCCGTTTCTTGTAGATTCTCGAGCTAGAGGAGCTTAGGCAACAAGCCTATGAGAGCTCGATGTTGTACAAAGAGCGCACGAAGAGATTGCACGACAGTCGCCTGAAACACCGAGAAGATTTTTAGGTAAGCGACTTGGTCCTACTTTACAACTCGCGCCTGTGTCTCTTTCCAGGAAAGTTGAAATCCCGATGGACAGGACCGTACACTGTTAAGGAAGTATATCCTTACGGAACTGTCTCGATTGAAAATTCAGAGGGTTTGACTTTCAAAGTCAACGGTCATCGCCTGAAAGTCTACATTGACGGGCCGGTTGACAAATCCGTGGAGATGATCGGTCTCTATGACCCGCGCACCTAATAAGTGTGGGGAAGTGAGTCTAGCTAGCGACTCGATAATAAATATAGCACAGCTTGTATGGGCGCGCCAAATTGTACAAATATTAATAGCTTAGTGTAGTTGTATATATATTACTTAGTTTCTTACTTGTATGTTTAGTGTGTTTTTAGTTATTTCAGGTTGGATTCGCACCTTGTGATTGTGTGGAAAGTCGCTTCAAAACCAGGGTATTATGCTAGGAAGCGTCTCAAAACAGGTTAGTCGGCTGTTTAAATTAAAACGGACAAGTGCAGGCAGTTTTGGGTGAAAATTGCAGCTTAAAAATCATTTCAGACACTTCGAGCGGCCGCTCACAGAGACCGAGCGGCCGCTCCAAACGCCCAGGTTTGAAAAAAAAAAAATTTGCACGAGCGGCCGCGCGATTTGTCTGCTTGAAATTTTTGCAAAGGGCAGCTTGGGTATTTCACTTACAAACTGAATATTATCTAACCCTACACCCTTATAACCGGCTGCTCCATCTAATAACACCCCAAATCCCTTTGCACTTGCTCTCAAGAACACACCCAAACAAACCTTCAAATCCACCTTCAAATCTCCAAACAAGGTATGGATCTTTCCTCTTTCTTGTTATTTTCTTTGTTCTAGTGTAATGTAGTTTAGATTTGTGCAATCTTTTCTGATTTTTAGGGTTATTTCATAATGTTTAACAAACCCTAGAATTGCTTGAATGGATTATATGCTTTGTTAGTATAGATTAGTGGGTGATTATTTTTCAAAACTTTGAGATTTTGGGTTTTCTTCATAAGGTTTAAAACAAATCCAAAATTTTTTAAGATTTGTGTGATTTTTTAACCTTATGTTTAGTGTAGTTTAGTATGTTTGTAGATTAATTTAATTATAGGGTTATATGCTAGTATAGATGTTAATGTAATTTTGGGTTGTTGTTGAATTTTGGGGATCCTTCATAATTGTTCAAAAATCCCCAAATTCATCATGTTTAGGTTATATGTTATAGTATTGTTTTCTTAATTTTTGGGGATTCTTCATAATGTTTAACAAATCCCCAAATTTTAAGGCTATTAGTTATTAGATTGTAGTGTAGAGTTGGAGTATTCATGAAGAGTTAATTGCCAATTTAGTCCCTGAGGCTTGTCAAAAACTGCCACTTTCATCCAAATCTTTTTTTTTGGTCAATTTAGTCCATATGGTTTCATTTTTCTGTCATTTTAGTCCATGAGGTTTGTCAAAAATTGCCACTTCCATCCAAATCTTGTTAGTCCACAGGGACTAAAATGACAAAAAAAATGAAACCACAAGGACTAAATTGACCAAATAAAATGATTTGGATGAAAGTGGCAGTTTTTAATAAACCTCAGGGACTAAATTGGCAATTAACTCATTCATGAACTTTGGGGTCTTCTTCATAACTAAACAAACGTGCCCCAAATTCGATGCTTACTTCATAAATATTTGGGCTTTAAACACCTTGCGCTAAATAACTTAAAGTTAAGGTGATTTGCAAGATGATGGCGCATAGGTGTTAAAGTCCCAAATTCGCTTTAAAAACTTCATAATTGCGCAAGTTCGGACATTCAAGAGCCAAAGTTGATAATTTTTGAAAAATCAAGTGCTTGAATGGCCGCTTTTTGAGTGCATTTGGTGAAAACACTGAAAACCGGGCAAACGCCAATGCACGGGAGCGAAAACGGGGCTGCAAAACACGATCCTGCGCTTGCAGGCTGTTGGAGCGGCCGCGCGAAGGGAATGAGCGGCCGCTCCAAACTTCTGATATGAATTTTATTTTTTTTTTGTTTCGCGTGTTTTGGGTCCAGGTCTTATTCCTTCGATTATAACTGACATATTTTAGCATTTTGATGCAGATGGTGCACCGCTTCATTCAATTTGATCCAGCAGACCCGCGAGAACGCGGGTGCATAGAAACATTCACAGAATTGTGGGAGCGCAGGCGTTCTATCGCCACGCCACGAAGGATTTGCTTTGATACCTTGGCTGAACTAAACCAGGAAGCGAGATTCCGGGAGATGATGAACGAGCACATGGAAAACCTGCTCATGATCGAGGAACCAGTTTTTGAGGAACTCACCCTTGAGTTCTTTTCCACCTTGCACTACCAAAGGCCGCGCAAGTATGACCAGTCGGATTTCCGAAGGAATGGTAAGCGTTTTGGATTACAGTTCCGTCTATGCGGAGAATGGAGCGACATTTCGGTCGCAGAGCTAGGTGTCCACCTGGGAATCTATACTGACGAGGAAGTTAAGGATGATAGCTTCAATGAAGTTATGTTCAAATTCCCGAACGACCACGTTCTTAGAGACGCTTTATGGGCAGAATTGACGGGGGAGCAAAAGTATACCCCCCAAAGTGCCAAGGCAAGCCAACTCATTGACCCACTGCTGCGGGTTTTTCAAAAGGTCCTATGCAGGACCGCGGCTGCTAAAAAAGACGATTCAACCAGCTGCCCCACACCTAATCTATTATTTCTCTATGCTCTAGTAAGTAATGTACCAGTTAACCTTGCTGCACTTGATGCATCTTTTCTCAGTACAGCATCAGGTACAAGGCCTGGGAGCATGATATACGGTGGGGAGTACGTGACTGCAATAGCAAAGGTAATGGGGATTTTAAAGAATGTACGAAGGGGACTGACCAAGATTCCCGGCGAATCGAGGGTGAACATGGATGTCCTCCGACACATGAGGATAGTCCACGAGTACGCAAGCGGGACAATCAGGCTAAAGGGTAAAGACAATTCGATATGGAACCCGCTGCCAGCAGTACCCATGCCACCACCCGACCAGCAGCAGCCACACCAGCAGGAGCCTCTACTGCCTCATCAGCAGCAGTACCACTACCAACACCCTCAAACCTTCTATGACGAATTTGGTGAGTTTAGAACGAAAACGCGCGACACCTTATATCAGCATGGCGAGTCCCTACAACATCAGGGCGCGACCCTTGACTACCTCGTGACTGAATTTCACGCTTGTTTCCCAAACCATTTTGGGAATCCCCCACAAAGGGGCCATCCGGGGGACAAGCGAAGATGAGGTGGTGATGCAGCGGGATCATCTGGGACTCACCATGATGATGAGGACTGAGGAGTAGCTGGTAGGCTGGTGCTATTTTGTTTATCTTATTTTTGTTGGTACTGTATTCGGGTGCGAGCACCCAAGACATATTTTTATTTTTTGTATCCGTACTAGTTACTTTTCAGTATTTTCCATTTCAGTAATATTTGCTTGGTTTGAATAAGTGTGATGATGATTGGATGTATTTGATCTATTTTTACTTTTGTCAAGAATGGTGGTAGTGCAGGAACAGGCGAGCACCGATATGGATGCTCCAAGCTATCCACTTGCTTTTCGGGTTATCAACAACAGGGGAGTTTTATTCTCTTTTTTTCGCACAAATAGTTAGCTATTTCATAAATGCTTTCTATTGTCACATTGGGGACAATGTGAGTTTCAAGTGTGGGGAGGGGATTATGTCTTGTTTGTCCTCTTGTTTTTATATATATATGTATATATTTACTCTAAATAAAAAAAACCCTTTAAAAATACATAACATATATGTATATATTTACTTATAAACATCAAGCCTAACTAATTTTTGATAAAGATAACTCGAGGCGCGACAAACAGATGAGATGCGAGCGTGTTAGATTCGTACACTTGCACCCATTTCCTTCCGGTTACGTGAGCATTTGAGCCTTAAAATTGATTTTCATTTCTTTGACATGCTTTTGAGTGAGCCGGATGTTTCGTGTAATTTAGAACTTGTCATTAGCATACTTATTTAGATCAGATACGTGTGAGATTGTACGAATATGATTGAGGCATTTAGGATACCCTTTTGACTTAGCCTTTTCTTTTCGTTCTATCTGTTTCCCACACCCAAATATTATCCACTAGTTAACCATGTTGAACCTAATCCCGTGTTTTTCTTATTTTCCACACCATTTCACCACTAAACCAAATAGCCTTTTTCTTTTAAACCTTTTGTGTTGAAATTCGGTTTAGGTTATTGTTTAACTAGTTTATGTGTTGTAAATAGTTCGTTTTCATGTTTATATATTTAGAATCCGTATGTTGATTATATAATCAGTTTCAGTCCTATATATATATCATAGATATATATGTTAAAAAAATCCAGAAAAATAGAACACCCTAAAATAGGGTGAATTAGCAGTATTCGAGCAGTTTTTAGAACTTTAAAGTTAGAAATTATACGTTAACTCGATTTAAAATAAAAATCGCCTATATTAGCATTTCTGTTGTACAGTTTTAGTAGTTGCTATTAGTTAGACATAACCGCCGGGTTTTAGCCGATTTGTCACTTTAAATATCCATTCCGCACCCTTACCTTTGCCTAACATTACAACCCGTAAAAGACCTCTTGATTTGTGCTTTTTCACACGTTAGTTGGTTAAGACTAGATCTTTTGACAAGCTTATGATATTGCACGATTCATTGTCTTGGCATTGGAGCGATTTACATATACACATTACACGTATGTATCATAAATAAAACTGAGTGTGTGTGAACATTGTGAGTCGTGTACGGGTTTGCGTGTGTGACAACCCGCACCCTTCACTTTTCATAAATGTGCATAATTGGTTCCTCAACTATCTCAAAATTTTCATTTTAACCCTCGTATTTTAATAGGACCAAAATTCACAATTTAATAAAACTTATAATTTTTATAAGTAAAAGTATGCACGTTTTATACTCACATCTACACCTGAGCGCGTATGTTTCAAACCTTGATACTCAAAGACCTTAATTTTCAGTCCTAAAACAACTTAGAAACAGAAGGAAACAAGTCTAGAACTTAAAATTGATTAAATTAAAAAAAATATTTTTTTAGCCCTCGCAGTCCGCGGAGACAGTCAAACAGTTAAAGTCCCAGTCAAAGTCCTAGTCAAAGTCCTAGTCAAATTCCTAGTCAAAGTCCTAGTCAAAGTCTTAGTCAAATTCATAGTCAAAGTCCTAGTCAAATAGTCAATTCATCTTAATACCTTACTTTATTATGTTGACCAATTTTAAAGCCTAATTGAATCCAAAACTAGTATAAAAACTCACCTATGACCCATTACACTTTGCACCTCTAAATCAATTGTTTCAATTTGATTAAACTCTCCCTCATACTTTTCTTCTAGAGTATATTACTTATACATTTGAAGCTTTGATTATAAGCTCTTGTAATTGGCGAATTGGAAGCTTGATATTTTTTTTCCTATTCGGTTTCTTTTCTTCTAAATTGGACTAGTTTCGTTGTTGAATCTTTGGATTGCTCGCATTTTTCACGCTCACTTAGTCATCTAGTTATTTGGCGAAAGTGAGTATTTCCTATCCCCTTTTTGCTTTTATTCGTTTTTGGGGTGTTACATGTACACTTATACAAATTACAAATACAAGTTCACATTTTTACAATACAATTCTAGTACTATGTGTATTTGCTTACAAACGTGTTTTATGCTTAGACATTACATGTAGAATACATTTGTACTTAGTGAAATCATTAACATTGTACAAGCCGACCTTAACATTGGATAGCACTATTGGATTGACAACCCGCCTAGGTTGATTCTCCCCCTTTTCATCGGAGATTCCATGGTCATTGTTAAGTTATTATCCAATTATTTGGATAAGTACACCGCCGTTCATTTAGTACATTATACAGTCACAGGATTGATTTCGCTCATTTGTATGATACATAGTTTACATAATTGCATTGTAGCTTTGCACTTGAATTGTATACCATTTTTCCAACTTACTATATGTATTAAAACTAGGAATGCTCACCAACATTTCTTATGTTGACAAAACCTATTTTGTACATGTTTCAGGTGCAGTTTGATCTTAGTTCCATAGCATTGGATTTTAGTGCTTGCTTTTAATAAGTTATTCAAATTTCATGTATCGTTCAGACTTTTGTATTTTTTTTCCATTTCATCGATGTAAGACAATTTAAATTATTCAATAATATATTTACATTTTAGTACCATGTGCTTTTGAACAATCGTCACTACGTGACACCTCGATGATTCCGCCATCGGTTGGGGTGTTACAGCGTGCTTGTAGATCGGAAGTGCGTCGTTGCTTTTTAGTTATCTTATCACCTGTTTATATATCATTGTTGGCTTGACTATTATCATCTGTACAGGTTATATTTTGTCTTTGTTGCCACTTGGCGAGATTTTCGTTTATTTTTTGATTAAGTGTTTGCTTGAGGACAAGCAAAGTTCAAGTGTGGGGAGGTTTGATATACGTTAAATTACACATATAAAAGTCCCCGTTTAAACTCCATTTTTCATACGTTTTTGACCTTATACACAGGAATTGGTACTTATTTGGGTATCTTTGCAATTTCAGGTCTTAAACGATGTCCCGGAAGCAAAACGGAAGGAAAAATGAAGATTTCGGCGCGTGAACAGGCCCCAAGGACCTGTGAGCGGCCGCTCACTCCCTGTGAGCGGCCACGCGCCCCTTTCAGATATTTCTGGGGACCTTCTAGAATGCCTACGTCATCTCAGCTGCAACTAGTCCACTTGTTGATAAAGCGAGCGGCCGCTCGAAGCCTCTGTTTTTCTATAAAACCCCCATTTCAGCTCACTGATCGTGGTTGGATCTTGGGGGAAGCTTTTATGGCGATTTTTGGGGCTTTTGAAGTGCTGCACAGGCGTGGAACAAGCTTGGGAATCCATCCGATCCATCCTTCAATCATCCAATCCATCTCTTAGCATTTTATATGGTTTGATCCTTTAAACATTTGTGTTTCAAATATGATTTTGGATTGCTATTTTGATGTTGTTATAGTTATTCGTACGCCTACGGGCAAGAACAATAGTATTTAGTACGTTAAACAATCATTCGTGTAGTTAATCATGTCTTGTATAAATTTGGGGTTTTTCACGTTTAGATCTTGATGATCATAGCGCAACCTTGTTTCATTGTTGTTGGATTTGTAGTTGTATTTGAATGACTTTGGCGAATGTCGAATGTGTTAGGCGGATAAATGTTGAAAAACCGTCCGTTTAATCGTCCGGTAGTAGACTAGTTAACTTGTTAAATAGTTTATGCCATGAAACTGTAACCGGGTATTGGTTTGGTTAAAGTCAGTCGAATAACGGTTAAAAATGCTTACCGACACGTAAAAGGGTTTAAAAAGCCTAATGGTGCCGTTACTAGTCTTTGACACGGTTAATGATCTTTGGTAGTTATTTTGGTAAAAATAGCGATCTTAGTAGATCTGGGTTCAAAGTTGGTAAAATGGAGTAGGTTGTGAAATGCTCTACTTTATGCTAGTTTAGGTGGCTGTGTTGTGTATTCGGTATTGCTTTCCTGAATTAGTGAGGTTAGAAAACTCTTAACAGATGACTAACTTATCTTTAGAAGATCCGCGTGAGATCATATCAGCTGCTCGCTAATAAACGACTTGAAGTGGTTAACGTGTGTATTCGTGTTAGCTTTCTGTATAGTTTTCATGTTAGGATGCCCGAAAGGGACACTAACTGTCGGAAAATGGGAATGTTGATCACACGCCTTTATTTCAGACGATTTATAGATGACATGCTAGGTTTGATATATTATAGTTTATATAGTTATATTTTGTATTTGGAGTCTTACATATGTTAAATATATGCTTTAGAATTAATCTAGTTATAAACAAACTCAAACTATCTTTTTCTACTGGTAAATCGGGGATAGAGTTTTAGTACCTGTAACATCGCGTGATTTTTAATTTTACATATATTTTAAATTCTATGTTTAACACATTCCAAGTTCGCCTTTATCCGCTTTATTTTTTCTACCAATTCATGATGAGTTGTCATTATAATTTATCCTATTAAATTTATACTTTATAACTAGAAACTCGTTTAGTTAAGATCTTAATATATATTTTATTATAAAACATGTATATATTTTTGTTTATTAATAATATCTTTAAAAAAAAAAAAAAAAAACGTGACTTATAGTCTTTGACTTTTGAGACCTACAAAAAATCAACATTTTGAAGTATACTTAATGGATAAGGTGCCAACGTAGGATCTTAACTCAACACAAGTGACATGGCAATCATGGTGTTAGTATAATTTCGTTGCTTTATATTTTTGTTCTTTGGACGTGAATAACAAACAGCAACAACAAGTAATTCGTACCATTCATATTAATTAAACTCCTAACCACAACCTAATCTCTTTCTAACCACCTTATTAACTCCATTTAATACCCAACTCTTTACCTCAACTATAAATACAATCCCTCCCTACACCTTAATCACTTGCTCAATCTCAAATCCTCTCTAAACATCTAAATTCTTCAAGAAATCCTAAGTGATGGAAGCCCACTTCTAAGTGAGTTTTCTCATTTTAAACTCTCACTTCCTTTTTCTTTCTTCATTTCTCCTCTTCTTCTAACCCCTTGGGGAAACCTCTAGGACCTTGCTCTTGTTTGCTATGGCAAATAAATATGAGTAGGACACCAAAATGAGGCCTCAAAGGTGGTTCATCTTCTATTGTTTTTATGTACTAGAAGGTTAGTTGAAGTGATACCAACCAAGTTCACCAACAACTTAATGGACTTGTGCTATGGTTAATGGTTGACAAAGGAAAACCAAGGCTCTTCCAAACTAAGTCACCATACACTACTTTAACCATATAGTTATATTATGTAAATAGTAAAATATATACTTTCAAAACTCTACTAATCTAATAACTTGGAAGGTTTGTGGATACATCCCTACCTTACCAATACTTGACTCTCTTGACCATCCGAATCACCTTTATGGTGGTTTGTGTTTTGGTTAGCCTTAAAGGCACTACTTGACTCTCATGACCATCCGGATTGCCCTAAAGGCAATTTGTGCTTGGTTTGCCTAAAAGGCTTGCTTGACTCTCTTGAATCTATAATCTAAACTCGAACCTAAGACTCTTTATTTTTTTTAATTCTAGTTAACCAAGGCTAAGGAACTAATTTCCCAAGACTCATTCTTTTGGAACTTGGTAAAACGCACCTAAAGGTGAGTTCATACTTGTCCCCCTTTTATTCTTTATTCTTTGGGGCTCAACATGTATCACTATCAAAACTTAAACGTTTTCATACTCTTAAACTATTATGCTCAATCTAAATGCTATTATGCTATGCCATGCTAGAATTCAAAGTCTTACATACAAATGTACGATTAGTTAACAACCCACCTTACATGTATAGCGCTATAGGTTGACACGCCGCCCCCTTTATGGGTCATGATAAGATGAAGTCTTTTGTGTTATCGAGTGTTGTTGCCGTTTGTATGGTTCTACGTGCATATGCCTATAACATGATGATTTTAGTAAAACTTTCTTATACTATGTACGTAAGTCAAAACTAGTATGCTCACCAATACTTTATGTGTTGACGGATATTTTATACATGTTGCAGGAAAAAACTTGATGAGACGATACAAGAAACATCACTTAGGATTCGGCCTTAGAAACAAACGAAACAATCTTTATTTTACTTCATGTTCAAGTTAATGTATTTTTCTCAAGAACAATTTGTATACTTGTTGAATCTTAGATATGAATGAAATCTATTTTAATCTATTATCACAATTTAGTGTTATGAAGTCTTTGAACAATCTACCACTAAGTCTCGCCCCGATGTATTCCGCCATCGGTTGGGGTGTGACAGATTGGTATCAGAGCCATGACTATAGGGATCTAGGAAAAATTGCCATGTTTGACCTAGACTATAGTTAAGAACATTTTTTACCATTCCTTTTATCATGCTTAATATACTTGTACTCCCTATCTTACTTCTACTCAATTCTTTTGGTCCTTAAAATTTACCTTCTTTGTGGATTACTCTACACTCGAAGACGTTCGTATAACACAAACGAAAAGAAATCACCGAAATAGGCGTGAAACCCTCACTTCGGTGATAACTTTCAATCCGCGTAAAATCTTTGTGTTTTTGAAACTACACCAAGATAGGAGTGATATCCTCACCTTGGTGGAAATTTCACAATTCTCGTTCTAGTGGACACTTACCAATTGAAGGTTAGAATTAATTTTCTTACTACGTTGGAAAAAGTGTACAAACCACACTCAAAGAAACGACCTCGCTAAGATAGGAGTGAAATCCGCAACTTAGCGACTAGTTTCAATCCTTGATATTTTTTTTTTAAAAAATCTCACCAAAGTCTCAAATTTACTAATGACAAGAAACATGTAGTAACTGGAAGGGTGAATACCGTTAACCGCAAGTCGGCGAGAGTATTTCCACCTATTAGGCCAAAGCATGTTTTCAAACTCAAAGGTAAATTCGAACCACTTTGGTTAGTCTTAGTTCCGTTCCGGAACACTCCAATGGCTTGCTTAAAACAAGCCCCTCATTTTATGTTAATATTATTTTCAATGATGTTTTCATGCTATGTTTTCACTACATATATTCGATTTAAATTTTTTTTACTACTCGCAAAGGCTCTCAAGACTCACATCTCTAGTACTCTAGCAATCTCTAAACAATACTAATAATCGCAAACCAACATGGATCAAAACTCCTTCATGTTAACTAAGTGCACTATACTTGCCTATACATACGTGTTACGCTAATTGAACAATGTGAAACTTGCATACTATACATGTAACTTGAACTTGCATACTAAGTCCATGAGAACAACTTGAGCTTATCTACTTTGCTTATCTAAATTTGCATCAATTTCACCAATCTAATTTTATCTACAAGCTTTCCTTGTTAACTAAAATTCTAGTAATTTTTTTTTCTAAATTCAAAAGTCACTTTGTTTAAAAAACGCACATGCAAATATTCTTATGTATGATTCTCGTAGATGTCTTCCCGTCTCAACAGCATCGATCTCAACCAACTGGCGAGTCTTATTGCCCAAGAATTAGTCAAGATTCTCCCTAACCTAGTGACACCAACAAACTCAATTCCAAACCCCGATGATACCATCCAGGACAGCACAAACCATGTAGATACTAAACCTTCTACCCATACCCCTACCAAACAAACGAAAAAGGATAACCGAAAATGCAAAAAGCTCAAACGAAACCACACTTCGACAATTCCTAAGATTACAAATCCCAACAAAAAGCAGTATCGTGGAACCTATCCGCTATGCAACAGTTATAAATTCCACCATCTCACTCACTCACCATGCCGCATATGCGCCAACTGTGATGCATATAGTCATTTAACCAAACCATGTCGCCACAACACTAAACCACGACCCGAACAACCTACTAGTACCACCTCATTCACTAAAAATAATGAATGAATATGCTCCGAGTGCAACGACCCAGCCCATGAACGCAACCAATGCCCAAGACTTGCCATGGTGATCTACGATGCTGGAAGACCCACTCACCACACTAAAGAAGATTGACTTTTCTTTTCTTTTTTTTAAAAAAAAAATAGAATTTCCTTATGTAACGTTTTCAAAAAAATTGTTCGGATGTGAAACTTTCTTTTTTATGAAATACCATCGTTATCCTAGTTTACAATCATAATTTATCGGCAAAAATTCAAACATCGCAAAACCCTTTTCTTCTCGCGCACAAACTTTTTCAAAATTTTTGAGCAAAATTCTTCCTACTATTCCTAAGAGGATAGCTATTCTTCTATAAAATCCTCACTTTAAACTTTCAAACCACTAACAAATGTGTGCGTCGATTCTATACGACAAACAAGATTCTAAATGGTAAAACTGTTTAAAATAAATTTTCTTTTGCAAACAGGACTTGTGAACTAAATCAAATAACCTACTTCTTTATAATCCCAAAAACCTTTTCTCTTGAAATCGTAACACGAGTCAAAATATTCATCAACGCCAAACTAAAATTGTCAATAAGCTATTTTCCTCACTTAATAAAATGGATTTTTTTCATAAATCAAACGACCATTTTCGATAAAACTTTTACACTAAAATTTCCCCACTTCAATTAAATCCATTTTTCTTTAACATCCAACGGACTAAATTTTTCTACCATCAAACTTGACCCTTAGTCTTAAAAAAAAAAAAACTAAAATTGCTCTCAGTCAAAACTCAATTTGTAATAAACCCGAATTCTATGTTGCCCTCAGTCAAAACATTTTACATGTTTCCATTAGGAATCCAATTGTCCATTCTTTTGTTTGATTTTATACATTTGAACGTAACCACATATGCACAAGTATACACCGTTATGTCATGAAACAATACATCTACGCCAAAAACACGTACGGTTAACAACATCAAAAACTTGCTTAATGCCTTTTCACATTATGTGTTTGCATGTCACGTTGCTTGCTATGTTTACAACATCAAAATTGTTTAATGTTTTTTTTCTTTGTGTATAAGTATTTTGTGTCCACTAGTGACCCACACATAACTAAGACAAATTATGTGGACCATACGACAATTGGACTAATTACGGGTGCACACGTAATTACAAAAATTGGGCGCATGGAAAACATAACAAGTCCCAGTGTGTGTAACCTTTCATGACTTGAATAACAACACGGATGAGGTATGATAACGGCATGGTGGATACGCCGCCGGTACATCCTATACATAAATGTCCTGTTATACTACCAAAAGTAGAGTTATTCATGCCATGAGAAGTTTTGGGTGTCGAGTTAAAATTTTGACCAACACTTACGTTACTTATCTTTTGCGATACCGTTTATGTTATAGTTTACTAGTCTAATTACGCTAGCATTATTTACTTTATGCATATTATGACCTTATTTTGAACCACACTTTCTACTATGCAATATTATCCTTTGCTATGAATAATCTATACTTGTAATCTCCATCAACTCGTTCTTCCCTCGTACCATTCTTTGCTTAATCAGCAATCCTTCCATTATCAAGAACCTATTTCTAAATCCCGTAAGCTCTGGCCTTAATCTCTAATAGCATTCATACATGTAAAACAAGATTCGTCTCTCACTTTTATATATTTTCTTGACTACTTATATACTAGATTTCAAAACTAAATAAATACTATTTATATACCAAAAACTTTTTTTAAATAGTCCAATTTACCTTTTATTTTAGTCGCCTTTAAAAAAAAAAAGAGAATTTTCTAGAAAAATCTTCGACCTTGTGCAAACCAAATATCTATTACTAAATACTATTTATTCTCACATCTAGTCACTCATTATACTCACATTTTTACTATTCCACCCAATTACCTAATGACACCTCTCTTACAAGCAAAAATTTCCACTATTACATATATGATATACCGTATAATTACTTATTTCCCTAAAATTTTTACTATTTCTTATACATAGTATATTTACCTGCTTTCACAGGATTTTTACTATTTCATACCGCACACTTGGTATCTTTCCAAACTATTGCTACTTCATATATGTCATACAGTATAAATACTTATTTTCCCAAGATCTTTACTATTTCATGCATGTAATGTTATATACTTACTTACCTTTCAAAAAAAAATGTGATGCATTAACTCCATATACAAACCTATTTATACGTACAACCTTGGGTAAAATTTTAAAAGTACTTATTTTACGAGCATAATTATCGCACAAGTGACTAGATACCGTATTCGCTTTAAACCTAATAAACTAACAAGCTTTGTTCTCATATCAAACCACATACCTATTTTTCAAAATGTTGACTCTTAATTAAATTTCGAGACGAAATTTCCTAAAGTAGGGGAGACTGTAACATCGCGTGATTTTTAATTTTACATATATTTTAAATTCTATGTTTAACACATTCCAAGTTCGCCTTTATCCGCTTTATTTTTTCTACCAATTCATGATGAGTTGTCATTATAATTTATCCTATTAAATTTATACTTTATAACTAGAAACTCGTTTAGTTAAGATCTTAATATATATTTTATTATAAAACATGTATATATTTTTGTTTATTAATAATATCTTTAAAAAAAAAAAAAAAAAAAAACGTGACTTATAGTCTTTGACTTTTGAGACCTACAAAAAATCAACATTTTGAAGTATACTTAATGGATAAGGTGCCAACGTAGGATCTTAACTCAACACAAGTGACATGGCAATCATGGTGTTAGTATAATTTCGTTGCTTTATTTTTTTGTTCTTTGGACGTGAATAACAAACAGCAACAACAAGTAATTCGTACCATTCATATTAATTAAACTCCTAACCACAACCTAATCTCTTTCTAACCACCTTATTAACTCCATTTAATACCCAACTCTTTACCTCAACTATAAATACAACCCCTCCCTACACCTTAATCACTTGCTCAATCTCAAATCCTCTCTAAACATCTAAATTCTTCAAGAAATCCTAAGTGATGGAAGCCCACTTCTAAGTGAGTTTTCTCATTTTAAACTCTCACTTCCTTTTTCTTTCTTCATTTCTCCTCTTCTTCTAACCCCTTGGGGAAACCTCTAGGACCTTGCTCTTGTTTGCTATGGCAAATAAATATGAGTAGGACACCAAAATGAGGCCTCAAAGGTGGTTCATCTTCTATTGTTTTTATGTACTAGAAGGTTAGTTGAAGTGATACCAACCAAGTTCACCAACAACTTAATGGACTTGTGCTATGGTTAATGGTTGACAAAGGAAAACCAAGGCTCTTCCAAACTAAGTCACCATACACTACTTTAACCATATAGTTATATTATGTAAATAGTAAAATATATACTTTCAAAACTCTACTAATCTAATAACTTGGAAGGTTTGTGGATACATCCCTACCTTACCAATACTTGACTCTCTTGACCATCCGAATCACCTTTATGGTGGTTTGTGTTTTGGTTAGCCTTAAAGGCACTACTTGACTCTCATGACCATCCGGATTGCCCTAAAGGCAATTTGTGCTTGGTTTGCCTAAAAGGCTTGCTTGACTCTCTTGAATCTATAATCTAAACTCGAACCTAAGACTCTTTATTTTTTTTAATTCTAGTTAACCAAGGCTAAGGAACTAATTTCCCAAGACTCATTCTTTTGGAACTTGGTAAAACGCACCTAAAGGTGAGTTCATACTTGTCCCCCTTTTATTCTTTATTCTTTGGGGCTCAACATGTATCACTATCAAAACTTAAACGTTTTCATACTCTTAAACTATTATGCTCAATCTAAATGCTATTATGCTATGCCATGCTAGAATTCAAAGTCTTACATACAAATGTACGATTAGTTAACAACCCACCTTACATGTATAGCGCTATAGGTTGACACGCCGCCCCCTTTATGGGTCATGATAAGATGAAGTCTTTTGTGTTATCGAGTGTTGTTGCCGTTTGTATGGTTCTACGTGCATATGCCTATAACATGATGATTTTAGTAAAACTTTCTTATACTATGTACGTAAGTCAAAACTAGTATGCTCACCAATACTTTATGTGTTGACGGATATTTTATACATGTTGGAGGAAAAAACTTGATGAGACGATACAAGAAACATCACTTAGGATTCGGCCTTAGAAACAAACGAAACAATCTTTATTTTACTTCATGTTCAAGTTAATGTATTTTTCTCAAGAACAATTTGTATACTTGTTGAATCTTAGATATGAATGAAATCTATTTTAATCTATTATCACCATTTAGTGTTATGAAGTCTTTGAACAATCTACCACTAAGTCTCGCCCCGATGTATTCCGCCATCGGTTGGGGTGTGACAGTACCATTGCTCAGCGCGCGTCCATGGATCGATATCTGGTTCTTATCTACACATTACTACATATATGATAGGGTACACTTGCCCTATTGTGTGTGTTTTAATATTAAGGTCTAAACCATTTTTATAAATATTAAAGCAAAACGTGTGTTATTTCATTGTAAAATTATGTGTATATTCGCACACGCCAGCTACAGTCAGAAATAAACCAGTGATCATCTCAGAAGATACAGTCAGAAGCGTGCTGAGACTTGGAGATCAGCCTGGAACAGTTAGATTTCTATCCAAAGCCGACATTCACAGCGAGTTCAAGAAGATCGGATACAGAGAAGAATTCGACAAGAGAGGGAACATCAAAAAGAGCTAGCTAACCAGGGACTGGAGACTCATTAGTCACGTATTTATCATGTCTCTATGTCACAGGAAAGGGGGATATAATGCTCTTAGCACGGAATGGTCGAGTGCTATGATCAAGATCTGCAAGAATGAGATGTTTAATCTGTCGGGGATGATTTTTGACTATCTGGTAAAGAATGCTCAGACTGACAGCAACAAGTTGGCGATGTATCCCAGATTTGTGCAAATGATGATAGATGTATAACATGAGAATCTGCCTCTCGGTGACGAGTACAACTTTACCAGAGGTGCACGATTCTTTACTGAGTGCAACACTGCTGATTGGGAACCTATGCTTGAGAACATGTACTCGGCCCAACGCTACCCTGCCATCATAGAACTATACAACAAAATTCAGAAAAGGAAGTCAGACAGGGTAGAAGCTCAACAGAGAACAACCACTGAACTAGCTACATCTGAGCCTGCTCCCTCCTCAGCTCAACCATCCGCTGAAGAAAGATCTCGAGAGAGATCTAGAGGCAAACGGGTGGTCACTGAAGCAGCTCCCTCAAAGGTGGTTAAAAGAAAGAGGCCGAATGGTCTGCTGCAAGAAGGCAGAGAATCACAAACAGAGGAACAGCTGGAAACTTCTCAAGCCCTACGAGAAGTAGCTGAATTTGAAAGGACCCAAAGAAAAAGACGAAGGGAACAGTTACCGGCTTCTGAAATTCCTCGTGTGATGACTGAGGATGATGTTGAAGAAGAAGCGATTCTTGAATCAATGTTTGGGGTCGAAGACCAACCTGGACCGTCAACTGCTAGTGCTCCAGCCCGCAAAGCTCCTGCACAAAGGCCAACTGAACCATCCTCCTCAGCTCCTGCTGCACAACGCTGCAAACCTGTGCACCAGGATCTGTATGAGAAGTTGGCCAAAGAAGTGGGAAAGACTTCAGCAAAAGAGATATGTACTCTCAAGAGCTCTGTGCACAACAATCAAGAGCTGAAAAGAAAGATCAAGAAGCTGAAGCACAAGAACAAGACGCTTGAGAAGGTTGTATGGGATCAAAGATATCTCATCAAGTTTCAAACTCAAGTACAGATGAAGATGTTCGACATGTTTCAAGAATCGCAGAAGCAGCACAACATTGAACCAAGCATAACATCTGATGAACTCTTTGATTTCGGGAAGTTCCTTGAAGAAGAAAAGGAGAAAGAAAGAATAGCCGAAGAGAGTGACGTGGATGAAATCAGTGAAGATGAGATGCCAGAGAAGTTTGTAGAAATGGGTAATGAAGAGGAAACGGAATATGAGACGTCGGATGGTCATAACGTGTGCCCAGAAAGATCAACATGGTTTCCTAGAAGGCATATTACTATTCAAGCTCTCCATCAGAACATCCACCATACAAGAGAAGCTCATCAAGAGAGGATCATCTCGTGGAAGTACGACGAGTTGAAAAGGTTGTTCGTGATAAAGAGACGAGGGGGAGTTATCCAATACTTCAGAGGTCGAACTGATCTGAAGTCTCTCCCTCACTGGGATATCAGGGAACTTAGCAGAGCCCCCTTCATCAACAACACCAATGACTCCACCGGTACCATGCTTGCTAGATTCATTGAGAAGGAGTGTGAAAATGATTTCCAGATATTCAAGCCACAGAAGCCGAGAAGACGCTCGAAGAAGAGAATCGATCCTGTCACACGACAAGGAATGATCGCCTATGTGGTTGACCCTCCCCAGGTCGTCACAAGAGTTCCTATACGTCCTGAGCTTCCACTCATGCTGAGAAACTTCAAGAAGTGGTTCTACGATAGTCAAACTGGTGAAGCTGTTATCAAGTTGAGGGATGATTCAGAGATCATGAGGATTCTTGATCCGGTAGATGTATTTGCCTTTAATCTATCGGACTTGAATATGTTGTTTGCTATTCAGATCCACGTGGGTGCTGGAAACGTACTGTTTGAGGAGGATATCCTGTTCAGAAGAGCAGTGGATCGAGCAATGATGCTCAAGAAAGAGCTTCTTGATGTAACACCCCAACCGATGGCGGAAACATCGGGATGTCACGTATTGATGATTGTTCAGTAGCTCATGGTAAATAATAAATTTCATTATATGATTTAAATAAATTACATACAATTGTTCTACAAGAATTCGTACATCAAATTGAATAAAACTATGCACACATCTTCAAGCATTAATTCAAATCTTCAAGCAAGTAGAACCTGAAACATGTTAAGTTGAAAATATTTTGGGTCAACAAAAGTTGGTGAGAATTACATAGGTTTTGATAATCGAATAAAATTGTTGTGCAATTCATGTGTCATGGCAATCTAGTCCATATGTGAAAACATACTAGAAGTAAATCGAGTGCATAATCAACCATTGTGACTGTTGTATTGTGGTACATCCCATACGCTCATGGTTCACTCGTTTATATTGCAGTAACAAACACCCACGCAACCTTTGTAGGAGGCACGTATCCGGGTGGGATAGTCAGTCCAATAGATCTATCAATGTATACCGTTTGGTTGATGAATGTTTATGCTAGAATTGTGCTTACCCTAGTCATGTTCAAGACATAATGCAACATAGAAATACACATAGACACATTGATGATTGAATTGCATAAATAATGTTGTAACATGTTTCACCCCAAAAATGGTGATAAATAGAAAAGGGGCTATGTAAAACTCACCTTAGCAAAATGTTATGTCTCGTAAAAAAAATAGAATAATGTGTTGTGAATGTATGCGAGGCGAATCCCAAAGACTCAACAACGTAGCTAGTCCAAATTGAAGAAAACGAAAAAGAAAGAATATCAAGCTTCCAATTCGCCAATTACAAGAGCTTATAATCAAAGCTTCAATTGTAGAAGTAATAGACTATAGAAAAAAAGGTATGAGGTAAAGTTTAATCGGATTGAAACAATCAATTTAGAGGTGCAAAGTATAATGGGTCATAGGTGGGTTTTTATACTAGTTTTGGAGTCAATTAGCCATTAAAATTGGTCAACACCATAAAGTAAGGTTTTATGAAGAATTGACTATTTGACTAAGACTTTGACTGTTTGACTAAGACTTTGACTAGGACTTTGACTATTTGACTTAAGGCTTTATTTAAAAAAAAAAAATCTTGTATGTGAAAAAAAAAAAGAATTTAGAATCATATTATTATTATTATTATTATTATTATTATTATTATTATTATTATTATTATTATTATTATTATTATTATTTATATGTATGTATATAAGTTGTGAGTTAGGATAAATAAAGACTTAGGCACATTTGTATAATATTAATGATAAAGGTGTAATATTATATATATATATATATATATATATATATATATATATATATATATATATATATATAAGGGCTTTTTATGTATTAAAATTTTGGGGAAAACTTTGCGATGTTACACTTGACATCGTAGACAGGATCAATGCAGCGGATATGGCAAAAGAACAGAAGGAGAAAGATGCCAAAGCTGCTGCTGCAGGAGAAACACAAGCTGAAGTTGAAGCTGCTTCAGAGGTGCCGATTCAAGAACCTGCAACAGCATCTGATCCAGAGAAACCAGCTCAAGAAGAACCTGCAGCTGAGTCTACTCAAGTTCCACCTGTGATTGAAGAAGATCTTGCCGCCGTCCTCATTCAAGATCCCCCGGTTCAGGCAGAGGGGGAGTCAAGCGACGTAGAGATCGACTGAGAAAGAAGAAGAACTGGTAGCTGTGGTCTAGGGGGAGTATTGTTGGGTTTGATTGAGACCACAGTTACCAGAATGAAGACTTTTGTTAGATAGTTATGTAGTGTATAAGTCAAGGGACTTGATATGTAATTAATCCATAGTTGCTACACAAACCCTAAGTGCTGCGCACTTAAGCACGGGCCCTGCGCACTTAGCTTAAGTGCGCAGGCCAATCAAATCTGCTATAAATAGAATGCAAATCTGCAGCACTAAGGTTAGGGTTTTTGGTTTATCTTTGGAGCGCAAGTTGAATAGGTGCGTACTTGTAATGAATCCATGGTATTTCAGTGATCAATCAGCAATGGAATCATCTTATTATTCATCTTGTGTGTCGGTTTTTATCATATTCATCTAGTTTCTTTGATTGTAGAAGATTAATCACTTGAAACACCTAATCCATAGGTGTTTCTAAGTGATAACAATCTCTTGCACTTAACAAGATCTAGTATTTGGGACTTACATAGGTTTTTTTTTGTTTATCAGTAGCATTGTTGTGAGTGCATGCCTGGGAGGGTTATGTGGGGGTAATGTGTTTGTTATTTCTTTCTTTGATGTGCTGGTTTCATTTCAGATTGCTTATTGTCTTGTTGGTAGGTCTGTTGGATTGGGTAATGTTAGGTTGGTAAGTCGGTGTCCTGTTGCCTCTTTGGTTAGTTGATGCGTTTTTTTATATGTTGTTTTTGTTGATTGATATGTTGATTATGTTAGGTTTGGTGTAAAAGTTTTTACTTTGGGTACTGTACTGGTTAGTGAATTGTAGGGAATGTCGTCGTTGTAGTTTCATTATTGTAGAATTCATGCCTAAGAAAAAATTGCTTTATTTGTTTGGATTTGTATCATTTTATGGAATTAAAATAAATATAACACAATAGTTGACTCTTTTTGCTTCAAATTCGACTTCATGTTATGGATGGTTGGTACCCTTATGATTCATGGATGCTAATGTTGTTTCTTTCTCTTGCATTTGGATATATTATATAAATTTGACTCTAAATGAATGAAGCTTAAAAGTTTTGAATGTCATCGGTTTCATGATTTAAGTTATTCTCAAGTTATTGATGATGCATGTAAATGTGCTCTGCATATAGGCTTTTTAGTCGACTTCACACTGGTTAGAGCACAACAGGCTTGAACTATATGTATCTCGGTTCAACTTTGACTTTATTGTGCTGTGAAAATCATTCGACTTTGAAATCTTGATGAAGCATACCTTCTCTTGCATTTGGGTTTATGCTCTTAGTAGCATTTGGGTCTATGCTCTTCAGGTACATTTGCATTGCTTTCTTTCTCTTAGTCATTCAACTAAATATTATTAATGCTCATGTAATGTAGTTTAACATTATAGTGGCGTGTTTGTGGTTTCTAATATATGCCCTTGGCTAGCTGGCTCTATCTTTTCACAAAAAAAAATTAGTTGAATTTTTTTAATAATGTGATGTGAAAGTATGAATTCTCACCTTGATAAGAACAAAAAATGTAAATTTTAAATAATTTATCATCCCATATTTATGGTAGAGAATGGAAGTTTTCTTACAGAAAATGTAATCTTCCTTCCTTGGATAGTTTTTGTTAGATATCACAATAATAATAAGAACAGAAGTAATGGATGGCAAATGCTTTAGCTTTTATTCAATTGAAAGTGCAAGTACAAATGACCAAATACATCAACTTAAATAGGAAACAAACTCAACTACTAAGCAAACTAAGTTGCTATATTATTGGATCTATAACAGCTATTTATTTGAATTCAAATACGAAGAAGTCAGCTCAATTTGAAAAGCCTTCAAAGTAGCATAAGCCTTCTAGAAACCAACTAACTTTGCCGCCCAATATCACAAGTTGCATGAGTTGCATGAACTAGTTTGAGTTATTTCCAATACCCTCCCATACCTCAAACCCTTGTACTCCTAGCATCAGCCTAAAATGCTTAAACTTCTCTTTAGGAAGAGCCTTAGTTAACACATCAGCCACTTGATCATGTGTACTACAAAACACAAGCTTCCCTTGATCTTTATCAACCAAATCTCTTATAAAGTGATACCTCAATTCAATATGCTTTGAACGATTATGCATTGCTGGATTCTTTGACAAACATATAGCTGACCTACTGTCACAGTGAATGACAGTAGCTTCTGATTTAATCAGCTGCAAATAAGATAACATCCTTCTTAACCAAACTGTTTGGCATGAGGCATCAGTGGCTGACAAATACTCAGCTTCTGTACTAGATAAAGCAACAATACTTTGCTTCTTGGAACTCCATGAAATGACTCCACTTCCAAGATTAAACATATGACCAGTCACACTCTTCCTGTCATCCCAATTACTGGCCCAGACACTATCTGAATACCCTCTTAGACAAAGACCTTGCTTCTTCTTGTCCTTTTTATACCAGATTCCAAAATTAACAGTCCCTGCAACATACTTTAGTACTCTTCTTGCAGCCCCAAAGTGTAAAACAGATGGTTTTTGCATAAAATGTGCAAGAACACCAACTGCATACACCATATCAGGCCTTGTATTACACAGATACATTAGACCTCCAATAATACTCCTATACATAGTAGCATCAACCAGCTTAGCATCATCTTTCTGACTCAACTTCTCATTAGCATTCATAGGAGTTTCTTCTGGCCTGCACCCTTGCATTCCAAACCTGTCAATAAGATTGATTGCATACCTTTCTTGACCTAAGAATATTCCATCTTTAGTTTGATGAACTTCAAGACCTAGGAACAATGTTAACAGCCCCAAGTCTGTCATTTCAAACATTTGCATCATTTCTTTCTTGAATTCAGTCATCAATTCAGCACTAGAGCTCGTGTAGATAATATCATCTACATAGAGGCATACATAAATCAGATCACCTTTCACACTTTTTACATATACTGTAGGTTCATGACTGCTTCTTTCATAACCTTTGCCTACAAAATAAGAATTTATCTTAGCATACCAGGCTCTAGGAGCCTGCTTCAAACCATAAAGATCCTTATGAAGCTTATAAAGTTTTTCTTCCTGATCAACTTGCACATAGCCTTCTGGTTGACACACATAGATCTCTTCCCCTAAGTCATCATTTAGAAAAGCTGATTTAACATCTAGCTGATGTATAGACCAGCCTTGATGAGCAGAAACAACAATGACCAACCTAATAGTTTCAAATCTTGCCACATGGGCAAATGTTTCCTCATAATCTATCCCTTTCTTTTGTGGGAAACCTCTTGCAACAAGCCTTGCCTTGTGTCTTAGAACTTCTCCACTAGTCCCAATTTTAGTCTTGAATAACCATTTCAGATCCACCACATTCTTGCCTTCAGGTAATGTCACAAGACTCCATGTGTGATTCTTATTTATAGCTGCTATCTCCTCATCCATAGCCTGCTGCCACTCAGTCTTGACGGCTGCTTCTTCATAGTTTTGAGGGTCTGCTGTTGATAAAGCAAACTGACAGGCTGCATAAACATCATGCAAACTTTTGTACCTCCTCACAGGTGAACTAGAGCTAGTGCTTGACTGCTGAGTGTTGGTTGAATTCTCAACAGAAATAGGAGTACTTGTGACTTGGTTATTATTTCCTGCAACATCAAAAGACACAATAGAATTATCATTGTTAGGTAAATTATCTTCACCTCCTGCATCATTCCCTTCATCATCATCCACCAGCTGGTAATTGAAGTCACTAGATGAGTTACTCCAATCCCATTTGGCTTCTTCTAAAAATTCAGCATCTTTTCTAGTGATGATCTTCTTGGTAAGAGGATTGTAAAATCTATAATTATACAAGCCTGCATACCCAATCATGATGCACTTGCCTCCTCTATCATCAAGCTTCCTTCTTCCCTGCCTAGGTGTCACTGCATAGGCCACACATCCAAAGACTCTTAGGTTGTGCACTGATGGTTTCTTTCCTGTCCAAACCTCAGTTGGTGTTTGATTAATAAGAGCCTTTGATGGTGCCTGATTCAACAAACTAACAGCAGTGGCTGCTGCTTCTGCCCAGAAGTAGTTAGGGAGATTCTTTGCCTTCATCATGCTTCTTTCTAAACCAAGAATGGATCTATTCTTGCGTTCAGCAACACCATTTTGCTCAGGAGAATAGGGTGCTGTCAATTCCCTTTTAATTCCCTGTTCTTCACAAAAAAACATCAAATTCTTTTGAACAATATTTCCCTCCCCTGTCAGTTCTCAAAGTTTTAATACAACAACCACTTTGTTTTTCAACCAAAGCTTTGAACACTTTAAACCTATGAAGAACTTCTGACTTTCTTTCAAGGAAGTATATCCAACACATTCTTGAAAGATCATCAATAAATAAGACAAAATACATGCTGCCACCAAGACTATTGACTTGAAATGGTCCACATACATTAGAATGAACCAACTCAAGTCTCTTGGATACCTTCCAAGTTCTGGACAGAAATGAGGGTCTACTCTGCTTTCCCAATATGCAATCTTCACATTTCTCAGTAGGCTTGATCTTGGGCAGACCATACACCATCTTCTTTTCATGCAATTGTTGTAGACCCTTGTAATTGAGATGACCAAACCTCTGGTGCCACAAGACTGCTTCTTTATCTTTACTGGTACTAGCAACATTAGTCTTGGAAGCATCTAGTTGAAACATAATATTCTTGGCTATTTCTACTATCATTAACACAACACCTGTAGTTTTGTTTAGAATAGTACATGCCTCATCTTCAAAATATAGTGCATAACCCTTACGCATTAATTGACCCACACTTAACAAATTATATTCCAAGGCAGGAGCATAATACACATCAGATAAAAGCTTATACTGACTATTGTTAAGTGGGATTCTGACCTCTCCTTTTCCAATGACAGCAATGTCCTTCTTATCTCCCAGCTTTACATTTAATCTGAAAGTCTCATCTAGACTGGTAAAACTGCCCTTGCTGCCTGTCGTGTGGTTTGAACACCCTGAGTCCAAGAACCACAAAGCACATATGTCTTCATCATGCTTGGTATTTACCACTAAGGCAAATGATTGTTCTTCATACTCATCAGCAGCCTGTTCCTGAACACAGGCAAAGAACAAGTGTTGTTCTTCACCTTGTTCATCTTCTTCTTGGTCTGCTACAATGTTAGCCTGAGCATCATCATTATACCAACAGTCCTTTTTAAGATGACCATACCTTTGACAGTGGTAGCATTGAGGTCCTCTATTGTTTCTTTCTGGAGTACGTCCTCTACCTCTTCCTCTTGAACCTCTACCATGTCCTCTTCCATAATTGAACTGCTCATTCAAGGATCTCCTGACAGATGGCTGCATAGCCTGCAATGCTTGTTCATCACTTTTCTCAGGTGTCTTCAAACCAACACTCCTGCAATTTAGTATTGCCTCCTGAGATTGGAGTGAGCCCATGAGTTTAACCGTGGTTAAGGAGGCTAAATCATAAGCTACTTCAATAGAGGGGACAACATAATCAAACTTTGGAGTTAAGCTCCTCAGAATCATCTCAACCACCTTTTGATCCGTCACTTCTTTGTAGATGCACATATTGCAACTAATGCTATTGGATTGCAAATTACAAAATGTTTTGTTAATAGTCGGATGGTCGAAGGTGAAATAAAGGATGGTCGAATGTAGATCAGAATGGTCGAAGGTGCACATGGGAGGTCGAAGGAAGTTTTGTAGATAGAAGTGTCTTGGTTCGCCCACCTTAAACGGTCGAACCTGCACATTTGACCAAGTCATTTGGACGAATGTGCAGGCCTATATAAGGTCGAATCAACTTTTTGAATGTAACTTTTGGTCATTTGTTTTCCCTCCCTGTGTTTGTTTCTCCCTAGGGTTATCTTTTGAGTCTGTAACAGTGTTTAAGCATTATTAACAACATTTTGATGTGTAAATGATTATGATTATGAATGAAATGATTATGTTAATGATGATTTCTGTGTTTTGCTAGCTTTATTATAATTTTGTGATCAATTCATGGATTCCGCACCTGAATTGAACTTGTTTGATCATTATCTTTGTTATTTAGACGATCCTACGCGCATACAAAGTGGTATCAGAGCCAATTGGATCAAACAACCACAAATTGATAATATTACAGCTGATTTGGACCCAATTTTGATCAAAACTTTCTGTTTTTCATTGATAAACTGAACTTGGTGTTAAATTGATTGATTTGAACTTGTTTTCATGCATAAAACTCAAAATTCTCTTTGTTAAACTTGTTCCAAATCCAATCCGAAGTAAAACCTGCATAAGATCATCAAATTTCATCAACATTTGAAAATTTTTGATCAAAATAACCGATTTTCAAAGAATAACCGTTTTTCAAAATGAAGGGTCGAACCTAGGGAGATTTGGTCGAAAGTGAGAGTTTTAGGTCGAACCAGGGATTATTTGGTCGAACGTGGAGTGTTATTTGGTCGAACCTAGATAGTTTTAGTGTGTTATTGTTCATTCGACCTTATTGGGTACATTTGACCAATCGAGTGGTCGAACGTGGGTTTAAACGGTCGAAAGTGAACTGAGTCTGTTATTTTCTACATTCGAACTTTATCAAACGGTCGAACGTGGACTAATTTTCACATTCGACCACACGATCATTAAAAAGGGTCGAACGTAGAAACTGTTGTGAAATTTTTCTAATCATTTCGTGTTTAATCATTTTCAGAGCGGTATGTGGAATTTTCCTACAACACCACGACCTAATACAACACCACAACAGCAGACAACCATGGATCCTTGGTCAGTAGCTGCTCAAAAGTCTAGTCAACCATCCCAACCGATTAACTATATGGCGATGAATAGTTCTATTCCCTAACAAGTTGCACAACCACAACCACAACAGATGGCTGATTATTGGGGAGTAGCAGCAACGGCGGTACACTCTCAGACTACAAACGCGATTTCGACTCTTATTCAAGATTTATCTTCGGGTAGTGGAAGCCGTCCACCAAAGTTGATGGAAATGGTAGACTACAACACATGGAAGACCAAGTTCAAGATTCATCTTGAGGGAATGGGATTAGAAGGAACGGAAGCTTGCTAAGGGCTATGTTGCTCCGATCTTGGAGAACACGGGTGAGCCGATTCCGTTGGAAAGTCTTGCTGAGGATGAGAAAAAGAAATTTACGGTGGAAAAGAAGGCGTTTTCCCAACTGTCTCAGGCCATTAATACTGATCTCTTACATCAGTTTGGGTCTTGCACCACTTCTAAACAGTTGTGGGACATGTTAAGAAATCGTCATGATGGGAATGAGAAGACGAGGAAGTTGAGAATGGAGGAATTAAGAAAAGAGTTTGAGAACTTTAGCTATATGGGGAATGAGACGCTGAAGGAGTTGATTCCAAGGTATTGTCACTTATTGACTGAGCTTTCAAGTTATAAGATTAACATACCGATGTCTGAGCTGGTGGACAAGTTTGCTGATGCGTTGCCACCATACTGGAATCAACACATCGAGGTACTCAAGGAAAAGGATGCGTACCAATACTAGACCATCAACGAGTTTATCTAGAAGCTTGAGAATAAAGAAATGGAAGAAAAGAGGAAGGCGAAAAGAGCTCAAGTTCCTCAGAATCCGGAGTTATACCATGGTAGTGCATCTTCATCTCTTGCTAGTTCAAGTTCTAGTTCAAATGTTGCTCCACACATTGTATGAGTTTCTAGCCATGTTGAACCATCCAAAACACCCATCAATTACCTTGCTCAAACTTCATCTTATACCCCACCATCATATCCTACTACAACATTCATCCCACCATTTTCACCAATGCAACAAGCAGCTTGTTATTCTGCAAGCTTAAACCAACCTCAACAACAATCTTATATTCCTCAAATGAATCAAACACAAATAAACCAAACTCAATCTAATCAGAGCCCAATTGTGCTTGAGACCTCGAACTTGAACAACGTTACTGTTGAGATTGCACAACAACATGTAGCATTGGTGTCGGCTATGGTAGCTTCTTATAACGGGCTGGTTGCTAGTCAAATTGGTAACAACAACTAAACCAGTGAAGACTACGCACAAATTGACAAAGAAGAGATGGAGCTCATTGATATCCAGTGGGCATTTGCTAGTGTTATGAGGAGAGCTACTGAATTCATTGAGAAGACTGGTAGAACTGATCTTTCTACTTCTCCTAACACTACATATGGCTTCAACAAAGCCAAAGTGACATGTTTCAATTGTGGTGGGAAAGGTCACTTCAAGAGGGAATGTACACAGCCAGCACAGCAGGGGAACAGAAATCCTTTCAACACCAACTACCAAAACCGTCAAACCCAAAATCAGGTATCTTACCAAAGCCCAAATATTTCAAGCTTTCAACCAAAAAATACCTACCAAAACCGCCAAAACACTTCACAAAACAATACTGTTAGACAAACCACTACACAAAACCAGAACCAAAACCAAACACCACAAAATCCAAACCGAACAATCATTCCTATTTCTACACCAAACACACAAACCCAATCAGATAACCAAAACCAGGCCTTGGTGATACAAAAAGATGATGGATTTGATTGGACAGGTATGCAGTTGGGTGTTGAGGAGATTACCACTGGTAATGTGGCATGTGTTGCACAGAAAATGGACTTGGATGAGCCGGTATGTGTTGAAGAAGAGATAGTGACTGAGAAGATGTCTGAAGTGAAAATTGAGGAGTTGAGTGAAGAAGTGATGATTGTGTAGAGAAGAAGTCGGGTTTGATTCTTGACTCTGTTACTGATGTGCCAGAACAGTATGATTCAGCTTATTCTGATGTGGAGAGTGATTCTGATTCTGAAGCTAGTGTTAACTCACTAGATGATGATATTGACCAACTGCTTGCTGAAGCTGATTTTCTGATGACCCGCAAATCATGCATGGTGGATGATGCTTGTACCCGAATTGATTATTCAAAGTTTTTCGCTGGTAAGGAAGCACATTTTGCACTGATGGCGATGACAGAGTCTCCAAAATAGGTAAGTTCTGAATCTAATCTTGATATGAATAGTGAGAGGTATTGTGGTGCATGTGATCGACTGACAGAGGATAATAAGCAACTCAGGGTTCAGCTTGAGAGTGCTAAGATCAACTGTCAATCGTATCAGAAAGAAGCACGAGAGTTAAACAGAGTGCTTGATGGTTACAAGAAAGACATTTCAGCACTCAAAAAGACTTTATCTTTGAAACAACTAGCCATTAACAACTACATCAATGATTTAGAAAATACAAAACTTGAAATGGCTATCATTAAGTGATGGCCGAAAAAGTGAATAAGAAACTTGAAAGTTATAAGCATATTGCTTATGTTGTTGATCATATCATAGAGGAGCCTTCACAGTCTAGTAGTGCAAACTACAAGGCCGTCCCATCTCCAGTGTTATTTGAAAACCATACTCTACATTCAATAACACCGGAGAGCTCAGTTAAGCCTGACTCGACATCGGATGATGAGTCGAACACTTCTAGTGTGGGAGACCCAAATTCTGATGTTCGACCAATTTTGGGACTAAACAATGAAGGTGTAGTTGCTGTAACTGATGATTCCGACTCTGAGGATGACAAATCTGAGAAGGTGTGTGATATTCCTGTTGAAAATCACATAATTACAAATGAACCTGTGTCACCATCTCAGATTGTGCATCCCATGGCTAACGCTCATCGAGCGAATAAATCAGTTAAGCCTGTTGAGAAGAACAATCAAAGTGACAAACCCGTCAAGATTTTCTATCGGATGATTGGATCCGATAAGATAATGTCTGACGAGGAATATCCAATCAAATTTGCAATTATTCAAAGATTGAGAAGATTTGGCGGGAGAGTACCATTTGGTTCCCAAAGCATGAGCGAACAAATGATGTACCTCCAGAGGTCTTAGAGAGAATTTACTTGGATATTCCAAAAGAACCGAAGGTTCATGTCACAGAATTTATCAAGCCAAAGAATAAGGCTAACAGTTTTCTTGAGCCGACTTACTCCAAGGACCCAGCTCCTGAGAGTCTTAGAAGGAAGTGTGTGGATGATCAATATCCTATCACTACATATGCTAAGTCGAACGCCAAGAACAACTTTGAGGAATACCGTGCATGTTATAAATGCGGGGAGAGAGGGAATTTACTTGCTCACTGCCCGTATGTTAGGCACAAAAGGCACGAGGTGGAAATGAAGCAGACATATCAGAGTCCAGTCGATAATCATTGTTATCAACAAAGACGACTTGTCCCTCAACCTGCACCTTTTTATAATCAAAGCAGATATTTTCAAAAGATGGAAAATTGACAGATGACATATGACCATCGTAACTGGATAGCAATTGAAAAACCCCCTAAGATACCGATGGTGAACACAACTGTTGACAAGAAAAAGGTTCCTGTAAAATCTGCTGTCAAACCAACAGTTGGACCTGTCTCTGTTAAATCAGAGAAGGTAACCAAGAAAGTTTCATTTAAGGACAAATTAAAGAAACCGGTTGAGACCCAAAAATCTCAAATCTGGATCTTGAAACGTTCGGAACAGTATTGGTCACCAAAGGGTTCTCAAGGTGCTTCATCTTCACAAGTGAATGAGAATGTGAAAACTGAAACTGAAAAAGATTTAATTGATCAGAAAAAGATCAATTCAAATCAATCTGTCTGTGAGAAAGAATCTTTGAAACTCAAACTTCAAAGACCCAAGACCAAGCAGGCTTGGGTCCCCCGAAAAATCTAATCTTTTACTTGATATGTGCAGGGAGCTTCAGCTGGCCCTGTGAGCAGTCTTTGGATTGTTGACAGTGGAGCTTATGGTCACATGACAGGGGATCTATCGCTACTGTTCGATATCAGAAATATTAATGGAGGTTATGTAGCGTTTGCCGGAAACAAGGGTGGATACATTACCATGGAGGGTAGTGTAAGTAATGGGATAGTGAGTTTTGAGAAGATTTCATGCGTTAAGCAAATCGATTATAATCTGCTCAGTGTCAGTCAGATTTGTGATAAACAGTTTTCGGTATTCTTTGATGACAAATCTTGCTATATACTCAATCCGGGATTCGATTTACCAAAAGAGTGGGTGTATGTTAAAGGCACCGAGAGTGAATAATTTGTACATTCTCGACATGTCAAAAGCTATGACTACACAAGGCCAAGTCACGTGTTTTCTCTCCAAGGCTACTGAAAAAGAATCAATCATGTGGCATAGAAGGATGGGACACATTCACCTTCGAAAGATGAATCAATTGGTGAAGAATGAACTTATCACAGGCGTGAATGTTAAACATTTTCATTTAAATGACAAGTGTGTGAGTTGCAAGAAAGGAAAGCAGCACAAGCAATCCCATAAACCAAAGAAAGTTAATTCCGTTGAACTACCACTTGAGCGTTTGCACATGGATCTGTTCGGACCAGTCAAACGTAAAAGTCATGCTGGTGAATTGTACTGTCTTGTGGTTACCGATGACTATTCCAGATTTTCATGGGTTATGTGGTTGCATCATAAGAGCGACACGTTTGATAATTTGAAAGTTCTGTTCACTCGATTGGAAAATGTTTATGGTCTCAAGATCAAGAGAAATAGGAGTGATAATGGGACGAAGTTTAAGAATGCATAGATGGAAGCTCTTTGTGAAAACAAAGGAATTCATCATGAATACAGTGCTCCGTATACCCATAAACAGAACGGTGTCACAGAACGCAAAAACAGGACTCTAATTGAAACGGCAAGAACAATGCTTGCGGACTCCAATCTTCCAGTAATGTTCTGGAACGAAGCAATTTACGCAGCTTGTTATACTCTTAATCGTGTTTTAACGCTGAAGAAGTTTGGCAAAACTTCTTATGAGCTGTTGAATCGACGAAAGCCGAACTTAGAGTATCTAGAACCGTTTGGAGCTCCGTGTACAATGCTTAATCCATCTGAGAAGTTCGCACCAAAGGCTGAAGAAGGATTCTTTGTTGGATATGCAACCCCGCTCAAACGGGTATTCAACAAACGAACTCGTCAGGTCGAGGAGTGGGCTAATGTTGAAGTTCAAAGATATACTCAGAATGTACAGGGTAGCGGTCCAGACTGGATGTTTGATTACAAGGATTTCTTTGAATCATTCAATCTAGATAGCTTGGTTTAAGAAGCTGTACTACGATTATATTACGAGGTCGAAAACGTAGTGACATCACCGTTGGTGCGTCCGATCACTGTAAACCCCCAAACAGTTTCTAATGATACCAACGCTCCTGTAGTTGAAGAAGAGGTATTTCAGGAAGCTTCCACATCTCTTATTTCATCGGAATCTGAAGATGACGATGATGTTACAAGTGAAGCTGTTCCATATGTAGCTACAGAGACACCACCAGTGAACCCAAATCCACATGGTGCTTCATCATCAAATGTGGGTAATGATCTGGATTCGACAGAGAATTTAACTACTCAGACGGAAGTGCAAGTACCTGATTATCCGGAATCTCGGATACATCGAATTCACCCGATCGAGCAGGTTATTGGTGATCCTGGTAGTAGTGTCATGACGAGAGGTCAACTGAGGAATGCAAACTCACCAGAAAACCTTGGAGCTCTTGCTTTATATGCCAAAATTCAGAAATCAGGTTTTCAAAATGACTGGTCGTTTGCTTGTTATGTTTCGCAGGTCGAGTTGCGGACATACAAGGACGCTCTTTTGGATGACGCTTGGGTAGAGGCTATGCAGGAGGAGTTATTACAGTTTCAGAAACTCGGAGTGTGGACACTGACAGATTTACCTCCAGGACGGAAAAAGATAGGAACGAAATGGGTGTTCAAGTGTAAGAAAGATGACAGAGGAGTGATTGTTAGGAACAAAGCTCGATTGGTCGTACAAGGCTTTCATCAATTTGAGGGAATTGATTACAACGAGATTTATGCACCGGTTGCACGCTTAGAAGCTATCCGAATGTTTCTGGTGTTTGCATCTTATAAGAAATTCAAGGTGTATCAAATGGACGTTAAAAGCGCGTTTCTTTATGGTGTGGTCAAGGAGGAAGTTTACGTAGGTCAACCACCAAGCTTTGAGGATCCTATTCACCGGGATAAGGTCTACGTTCTAAACAAAGCTCTTTACGGGTTGCACCAGGCTCCAAGGCAATGGTATGAGGAGCTAAGCATGTATCTTCTAACAAAAGGATTTAAACGAGGTTTGGTAGATTGCACACTATTCACAAAACGAACATGGGATGACTTGATTCTAGTGCAGATTTATGTTGATGACATTATTTTTGGTTCTACTAATGAACTTCTGTGCAGAGAATTTGAACGTGTTATGCAGGAAAAGTTCAAAATGAGTGCGATGGGAGAGATGCAGTTTTTCCTAGGCTTGCAATTGGAACAAAGACCAACGGGGATCTTTATTCACCAGACGAAATATGTTTCTGAAGTCTTGAGCCGATTCCAGATGGATGATTCAAAGCCGATGGATACCCCAATACAACCTAATCACGGAATTGGTGTTGATGCTAAGGGGGAGCTGACTGATCCTTTTACATACAGAGCAATCGTCGGATCTCTGATGTACCTCACTGCCTCCAGACTAGATATAATGTTTGCCACATGTCTCTGTGCATGTTATCAGTCGAAGCCAAAACAGAGTCATCTTGCAGCTGTCAAACGTATCCTTAGATATTTGAAGGGTTGTCCATCGAGAGGACTATGGTACCCTAATGATGATAATTTTGACCTAATCGCTTTTAGTGATGCAGATTGGGGTGGCTGTGACAAAGACAGCAAATCCACAACGGCTGGATGCCAGTTTATGGGGAGCAGGCTCATGACCTGGTAATGCAAGAAACAGACCGTAGTAGCCTTATCCACATGTGAAGCAGAATACGTCTCAGCATCAAGCTGCTGCTCACAAGTTCTCTGGATACAACAACAGATGGGGGACTACGGTTTGCAATTTCTTAAAACCCCTATTTACTGTGATAATGAAGCCGCAATTGCATTAACAAAAGACTTAGTAAATCACTCGAAAGCTAAACATATCCGTACCAAATACCATTTTATCCGTGATTGGTACGCAAAAGAGTTGATTGATATGGTCAAAATCCACACTGACTATCAACGTGCAGATAAATCAAGATTTGAATATCTTTTAAAAGCTAAACATATCCGTACCAAATACCATTTTTACCAAAGCTTTTGATAAATCAAGATTTGAATATCTTTTAAAAGCTAATGGTATAAAAGAAAAACAAGACTAATCACCACCTCAGTTTATCGATTTTTAGTTTTTAGTTTTTATTGCTTTTCAGAAAAACACAAAAAATCCAAAAATATGTTTTACATTTCTATGTAAATTTTATTTTCAGAAAAACCAAAAACATTGAAAAATTCAAAAACCCATAAAAATTAGAAAAACCCAAAATGATTTCCAGGAGAAAATGGGGAAATGATAGTACATCAGTGGGGATCTGACACATGCTAAAGAAATGTAATGCAATGTAAGGCGTGTGTCTGAGTCTGTGTGATGTGTTGATAGGCTTCGTAGACCAATTACTGCGTGCCTGATACATATGTGAGCGTTGGATTTTATCTAAAACAGGATATTATGATCATACAAGTCACAAATCTAGGTGCGGAATCCCTAGATCTGAACAAATTGATAAGATGCTAAACATGACACAATCAAGATCATTTTCAACTTCATTTTCATAGATTAACTTTCAATTAATAAGCAATTACAACGTTTATGTTAATCTAGAATCACAACGACACTTTCTCAAAACACTACTGAACCTGCACTGAACCTGGACACAAAATGATAACACTCTTACATAATCAAAAACTCAAAACCTATATATAGTGTCTGCACATTCGCCCCTTTCTGTAGGTCGAATGTGAGCAAAATCCACATTCGCCCACTTGCAGTGGTCGAATGTGGTCTTCTGTCCAAGATCATTCTTCATTCGTCCAGTCAGCTTCTACCTTCGCCCAGTCTTGATTCACCTTCGCCCATATATACTACATTCGCCCCCTCAGAATCACATTCGGCTATCCCCTAACATATGTTAAACAATTATATCCAATCCTTAGTCGCAAATGCATCAACAACATACATATCAAACGAATTGTTGTGTGGATGAACTCCTCATGGGCATATGGTCTTAGTACCGTAATTTCGTTTGATAGGGTATTTGTACGAAATTCGGAGGTTTCGGGTCGTTATGTTATTAGTTGTCTGGGGATAGCCTCTCTGATCTTCTGCTGTAAGTCGTTACGGACCTAGATCAGACAGGGTGTCGTTATAAAAGAGCTATAAAGCCAAATCCTAAAGTTACCGAATTGAGGAACTTTCCATGTATGACGATAATCAAAGATTATCTATTACATCGTATCCAATCATTGATGCAACTCATGATTGATATTAGCCCTCAACCTGGTAGAGTGCACAAGTTACTTTGTTGCATTGATTTGCTGATCTGTATACCTCTGTGCCTCATACCTTGTAAATTACAGATGACGAAAGCATAATCACGCGTTACAATGTGTCTTTATGCATTTACTTCTTGATACGGGTGTATGTCGTGTGCGTGGGAACCACAGACAATTGAGTTTATACTATAAATAATAGTATCAGTCTAAAGCACTGCACAACAGTCTGCATGTGAGTTTATGTGGATCACAATATCAGCAGTTGCCAGATCACACATTGTCTTTAATGATAATAAATCAAAAAGATCAACAGTGTGATCAGATTTCTCAATAACTGATATGATCCTCTTACCGGAAATCGCAAAACATTTACTGCTTTGTCTTTACATTTATGCATTTTACATTTCTCGTCAAAAATACAAAACTCAAAAAAAAAAAAATTAGGTGTGTTTTAACAAAAAGTTTAGAAAATCCAAAATATTTTACATTTCTATCTTATATTTGATAGCTGATGGTGGTTGATGATGATTTTCTAAAACTTGATGGACCATTTGAGTTTTGTCATCTTTAAATGAGAAATAATGAATGTCGAATGCTTAAAAGTTGAAAAATATTTTGAACTCGACTCGATTTTGAGATTTGGTAAAACTTTCAAAAATTCCAATTTTCATTCGCCCCTTCGTTGGGTCGAAGGTGGAATTTTAACTGCTCATTCGAACCTTTCAAACGGTCGAATGTGAGTGTTCATGTGATATTTTCACATTCAAACCCTTTTTCTACATTCGAACCTTTAAATAGGGTCGAAGGTGGAAAAAGTTTCACATTCGCCCTAGTCGTTTGGTCGAATGTGGAGCCTATGTATACCTGATCTGCACATTCGACCCTCATATTCAAAAATTTTCAAATTTCTGTGATAAAGTGATTTTGTTGTCCGTGCATTAAAAGTTATATCATTGTGTTCGTATTGATTTGCTGATCATTTTGATACTTCATTTGCAGGTTATCATCAACTAAACAGTTCTTAATCATTGATATTGTGACTGAACCCTAACTGACATCAAAACACAATTATTAACTGTTAATTGTCATAATTTTTTATAAGGTTTCATTGCTTATGTGTTTTAGGGGGAGAATAAACAAAACAAAAGGTTCAAATCTAATCAGATTGGTCAATTGATGTTTTAAAACCATCGAACCCTAGTTTTTTAATTGAAAACACATAAACAATGGGTAATAATTAAAATTGTTGATTGGGAATGATTAATCGCTCATATTAGAGGGTATTCAAACCAAAATGGCATGATAAAACGAACCAAATCAAAATTTGATATTGAAGAAGATGAACCGTCTCCTTCGCCCAAATTCAAACGGTCGAATGTGACTTTTTGGGCGAATGTAGATGTTCAAACGGTCGAAAGTGGAAATAAACAGTTGAATGTACACTTTTACCTACTGTTTTTCACATTCGAACCTTTAATCCCACATTCGAACCTCTGATTTCACATTCGTACCCTCGAACGGTCGAATGTAGAATTTTAAAAATAAAAAATTTCATGTTTTGTTTATTTTGTCCGTTTTTAATGTGTTTTCTTGATTTGTTTTGCAGTCTAATAATGTCTGAACAGGAAAGTGCTGATGTTCCCGCTGGATCTTCAAAACATGCAACTGGAAAGGAACAAATAGAAGAATTACCATTTGAACCGGCACACAACTGTTGTGCATTTATGGGAGAATTGAAGAAACATCAAGAGTTCACCGGCATTGAAGATTTCTTGAAGAGAATCCGTGTGATAGTTGCCCTTGCTACCCCCGCCATCATTTATAAGGATCATCAACAAGAGTTCTGGAAGAATGCCAAAATGGACTATTGGAACAATGAATCTGTTGTGGTAAGTACGATTCTGGGGGAGCTTGTGATCATTTCTGAAGATGACATCCGAGAGGCACTGAAGTTGCATGATGAAAAGAAGACAGATCCAAGAGAACTATCATGGATTGAACAGAGAAAGTGCTTCCTACGAATGAAGTACAATGGACCGATAACTGATGGTTCGTTACACAAAGGGAAGTTATGCCCTCAGTTCAAGTATCTTGCTCATGTCATGTTGCATGTATTTGGATCAGTGAGTGGAGGGTATGATGTTATGAGAAAGAGCATTAGTTCTTTGATGGTTGCTCTTATTTTGAACAAGCCGTTCAATGTATCTGGTATGATACTTGAACACATGCTGGAACCACTCAGAGGTTTAAAGAACAAGAAGTTTTTGCTATATCCGAGATTCATACAGATGATACTTGATGAGAAGCACAAGAAATTGAGAAGAGATCCTACCCAGATTGTTGTACAGGATCACATGAATCTGAACACGCTTGTTAGAATGAAGGGTTATAAGGGTGTGTCGTTGAATGAAAGACCACCTCACAAGAATCTCTTTGGTCATCTGATCAACCCAGGGTATGTAGATCCAGGAAAGAATGAAGTTAGGCATGCTAACAGTGATTCAGATGAAGATAATCCTTTATGTCCAATTGATCCTGTTGCAAAGAGAAAGCGTCAAGTTGTGAACGTTGGTGCAAAGACTGGGAAAGGTAAAGAAAAACAGGATGATACTGAACCTGCTCAGAAGAAGGTTTCTAGAAGGAAGAAGAGTGTAGCCAATAAGGGTTTACATTTAGTTGACGAAGTGTCTGTAGATTCTGAAGAGACACGGGAAGATGAGAGATGGGATTCGGAGAATGAGACTGTAAAGAGCACCACGCCCAAGGCCACTGTGGCTGGTGAGTCTGAAAGTCTTAAGAAGTCTGTGGAAGAGCAAAGGACAAAAAGTCTTATTGCATTGGATGAGACAGATGAAGGTTTGGGATTGGGATCCGAAGATTTTGTAGGATCGCCAAAGACAGGTGAGAAACAGAAGAAACCATTGTATAAGAAGAAAGAGAAAGTTGTGAATCCGATGGAGAAAAGAGCTAGAGATATAGAGAGTTTGATTGCTGGAAAGAAATTGCCTGCAACATCTAGTTCTAAATCACCCATCACATCCCCATCAGCAAAGAAACAAAAGACATCATCTGCTGCTAAACATACTGAATTGCCAACTGATGAATTCAATGATGCATTGGATAGAGTGTTGAAGAAGTTGAAGAAAGGGAAGATTCCTGTTACTGAAGCTTCAACACCTAAGGTTACTGTAGATAGTGATGTGATGACTGTAGTTAACCAGAAGCTTGCTGACATGATGAAGATTATAAATCAGCAACAAGCAGAGATTGAACAGTTAAGAAACAATGACAGAAAGATGTTAGATGTTGTTGAATCATCACATGAGAATCATGAAGCTTTGGAAGCAAAGATTAAACAACTTTAGAAAGAAAACAAGAAGTTGTTGAAACATGAGCAGAGAAACACCAGAAGGTACATTACTATGAAAGAGGAGAACAAGAAGCTGAAAGCAGATAACAAGAGTATGAATAATCTGATAAAAGATTTGTACTCTAAAGCTCCTCAACTACAAGCTGGTGAAGAAGATAAAGAACGTGATGAAGAAGAAGTTGATTTTGAACCATTTGATGAAGAAGAAGAAGAAGAAGATGAGTTGAATGAGGATGCCGGTGATGCTCCTAAGAAAAAGAAAGATGATGGTGATGATGATGGTTCAGGAGATGATTCAGGTGAAGGTAATAGCTCTGCTAGTTCTGACAGTGATGATGATGATGATGATGATGATGACACTAACAAGTATAAGTGTGAGAAGAGAGGATCGGGAAAGAATACAGGAAAATCCAGTTCGAAAGCTCCTGGTGGTACTATTGACGATGATAATATCTTTTGAAATGAGAAGTTAAAAGCCTTATCTGAAGATGACAAGAAATTATATCGCCAGATGTTGACTGATAGAGTTTGGACAATTGAGATGACTGGCAGATTTCCTGAGATATTTGAGTCGGATGACATGCGTTTTGAGTTGGAGTACAACGATCCTGATTTAGAAGATGGAGAAGTTTCTGCAGCCATGTCAAAAGAGATTTTGGAAGGACTGGCAAAACAGGTGGGTAAATCTCCGGAGGAGTTGGTGAGTGATAACCAGATACCAAACATACCTAAGAAAGAAGCAAGTAATCACTCCGATGATAGAAATGTTCCAGTATTTGAAGAAGTGGAGATTGAGGATATTACTAGCGAGGAATATCCAGAATACTTTATGAATAACAAAGATTTTGGATTTCCTGAATTCACTAATGAGCTATTGAGTCAGGCTGAGAAACTTACTCATGAAAAGAGTAAGAAGTTTGTTGAAGAGGTGTTTTCAGATTGTCAAAATCCAAACATAGAACAATCTGACGCTTTGAAAGAACTTTTGAGGAAGCTTAAAGAGAAAGAAGCTAACTGTTCAAAGATAGAAGTTCAAGGTAGCTTTTACAAGTTTCACAATGATTTGTTTAAAGGGAAAGCTCTTGGCTGGAAGTACTTAAGACAGCTGAAATGTGTCGCGGGGAAATGGGAGAAGGGAATTTTGTACTTTGACAGATTCCATGATATCAAGACATTACCATACTGGGCTGTTAGAGATATCTGCAGACATGAAATGTCAGGTGCTTCAGTGAACAACCATCTGGTTGGTTACTTTGCAGATAGGATGGCCAGAGATAGCAGGACAAAATGGGACGTGTTTACCCCCCAATATCCTAAGAGGATTGTCCATAAGAAGGAGAAAGATGATATTACTGGGATGCCCAAGGTGACTTTAAAGTATAAACCACCGAAAGTGTTGATGCATATTCCTTTGATGCAAATTCCACAACACTTTTCAAAGGATTTCATGTGGTGGTATTATGATTGGAAGACTGCAGAAGCTATTATTGTTTTGAAGGATGGTGCAAAGGATTTCAAGAAGATTCATATTTTTGATCCTATGTGGCTGATAAACTGCTCGCACGAGGATATCATTATGCTCTATTATAATCCGATCTATTGCGAAGCTAAGGATAGTGAACAGGCAAGCAAATACCAACGTGTGGTATTGTTATGCTTTGCATGGGATGTGAATGCTGGGTGTGACTTCGACAAGAAACTCGGTAAGTTTGTGAAAGTTCAGGATGTTAAAAAGAAGAAGCTGAAACAAACTCATGAACCAGTGATGACAAAGGAACAAAAGACGTTATTGCGCAGCAAACTGATGAACAAGACGATGGACCAAGAGCGAAGACTCAAGCAATCCAAGCAATAGTCGAGGGGAGTTTGTAGATGCACATATTGCGACTAATGCTATTGGATTGCGAATTACAAAATGTTTTGTTAATAGTCGGATGGTCGAAGGTGGAATAAAGGATGGTCGAATGTAGATCAGAACGGTCGAAGGTGCATATGGGAGGTCGAAGGAAGTTTTGTAGATAGAAGTGTCTTGGTTCGCCCACCTTAAACGGTCGAACCAGCACATTCGACCAAGTCATTTGGGCGAATGTGCAGGCCTATATAAGGTCGAATCAACTTTTTGAATGTAACTTTTGGTCATTTGTTTTCCCTCCCTGTGTGTGTTTCTCCCTAGGGTTATCTTTTGAGTCTGCAATAGTGTTTAAGCATTATTAACAACATTTTGATGTGTAAATGATTATGATTATGAATGAAATGATTATGTTAATGATGATTTCTGTGTTTTGCTAGTTTTATTATCATTTTGTGATTAATTCAGGGATTCCGCACCTGAATTGAACTTGTTTGATCATTATCTTTGTTATTTAGACGATCCTACGCGCATACATTCTTCACCAAATGCTCTCTTTTGGCTAACTATTCCCATAACACGGGAGAAATAGTCACCCACAGATTTTCCTTCATTCATGGAGAGGTTCTCAAAGTCCCTTCTTAAGCCTTGAAGCTTAACTCCTTGGACTTGAGAGTCTCCCTGGTATTCCATCATCAGAATGTCCCAGGTTTCTTTAGAAGTACTTGCTCCTGTTATTCTAGATAACAAGTGATCATGGATCCCTTGTTGAATAACAGCCATTGCTTTTGCATCTTTCTTGTTAACCTCACGGATCTTGGCCTGATCATTGCCAACATCAGTGATTCTAGCATCAACTAGTTTCCACAAGTCTTGTGACTTCAGTATCTTCTTCATTCGAATGCTCCGGTGCTCGTATCCTTCACCTTTGAAAATGGGTATCACTTGGTTTGAGACAAACGCCTGATTCTTTTCAGCCATAGTAACAAAGCTAGAGTTTGCCTTTTGATCAACAATCAGAGACTAGCTCTGATACCACAATGTTGGATATCACAATAATAATAAGAACAGAAATAATAGACGGCAAATGCTTTAGCTTTTATTCAATTGAAAGTGCAAGTACAAATGACCAAATACATCAACTTAAATAGGAAACAAACTCAACTACTAAGCAAACTAAGCTGCTATATTATTGGATCTATAACAGCTATTTATTTGAATTCAAATACGAAGAAGTCAGCTCAATTTGAAAAGCCTTCAAAGTAGCATAAGCCTTCTAGAAACCAACTAACTTTGCCGCCCAATATCACACGTTGCATGAGTTGCATGAACTAGTTTGAGTTATTTCCAATAGTTTTATCAGTTTCTACAATTGTTTTTGACAGTTGTTTATAAATGTCCATGTTAGGCTCTCAGTAAAAACTACGTAATGCATATGTATATGGTTTTTTTTACCCGTGCGAGCCGACCCAACTCGACCCCTTATGACCAATACTTACACTCTCAACTCGGACATTCGGGTCTATTACATTCATGTTTATTGGACCTTGAAACAGAGTTGATGGGTTTATATATTAAAACGTTTTCTATTAGGCTATTAGCTATAAATTTTTGATTTCGCTGTTATTCTTGGTCTAATAATGTAACCATAATCACCATATTGCTGCCACACTAAGTTTTGTGGTAGCAACCTTCTTAAAGTTTCTTTTAGGTATACATTATAGTTAATTGTCCTGTCTAATTATTGTGTATATATTGTATATCAACTAATGGAATCAATGATGTTTATTTTCTTCATCTACGCGATTAGAAAAATATCATATAGGTATGTGGATTTTAATAATACTTTTTTGTAATTCTTATTTGTACAACCTTCTAAGTTTTGGCTTACAAAAGAAAAATCTTTTGTTGAAGGTCATGCCACTAAACGGATTAAAAACTCACAGGATCCCACTATACATTTATTTTTCTTCTTCTTTTGTGTTAATCAGATTGGTGAATGATAACTAACAAGTATTTTCTTTTAGATTTACCTTTTTACGTAGTTCTTTACTTATGTTGGTTAATTGGATTATCAGATCTTACAATATAACGTGTTTATCATCTAATTTCTTACTATGTTCATGTATTAGGGCTTTTCAATGCATTTCTATTGCCACTGCCTATGATTATGTTGATTCTCTTCGTGGTAAGCTTGTGCTTCAGATTCGTATTTGTAGTATTATAATTTTTGATATTTTTAAATAGTTCCTTTGTTCCAGTGTTAGGGTTTTTGTGAAATCATGACCATTGATTCACCAAGGTATGTTTTCGCAAACTCTCAATTTATGCAAACCACTGAAAATAATGTAAATGTTGGCTACCTGCACAATCAGCACATAAAAGGATGCCACGTAAACGTTATTTTGCAGGCGTTGCATGTGTCTTGACTGCAATATATTGCTACTTTATTAGTTTGTGTAAACATAACAGCTCGGGGATTTTTATATGTTCAAATTCGGACGGGGGATTCTTTTACTGTAAAATGAGAAAATATGCTGGTTTTTTAGCGTTAATCCTATTATTTATGCATTTCTTTATTGCAGTTAGAAATTAATTTTTTTAAAAGAAGCGAGTATTTATTTCAGGTTCGGGCTGACGACAGTATATCTATATGCCATTCAATATTTCACACAAATGGGCGGAAGGCATCTGTGAAGCTAATCAAGAATGAAAACTCTGAATAAAAAGCTAACAATTTGGTTTACAAGGTTAGAATCAAATATAATATTCGTGATTCCAATCATATATTAATTCTAGAGTTGGTAAGAAAATGTCTATCGTAATTGGTTAAAACATACCATTAGTTTTTACAAAGTAAGAATAATGAATGAGATAGTTATTTATGATTATAAAAATGTGATTGGCAGTATTCTAGATCTACGTATACAAACAAGTTACAAGGTTGCATTAAAAATGTTACTACAGCAGTGATCTAAATCGTTGAATAGAACGAGTATAAATAGGAAGGGTAACTTCAACCCTTTCGTCCATTTCTTCTAAGATGTAAAATTAATATGTTAATTAAGATTATAAATAACAAGAATAGTAAGTTAATTCATATTCATTATGGTTGTTTTGGATTAACACATTTAATATAAGTTTTGGAGGTGTTAAGATGGCTTGGTTGTAACAAAAATTGATATATAAGTTTTATAGGTGGTAAGATGAGTGGTTTTTAACAAATTGGTATGGGGTAGGTTGAATTGAAACACACAAATTGGTTTGGCATTGTTTGAATTGAAACACTTTTTGTCCATTTTAACAAGAGTATGAATGGTTAAATGCACTATAACTACCTTGGGCTCCATTTAAAGTAAATAAAACAAGAGTGACTGCTCTTAATAAATTTAATCATGTATGTAGGTGTTAGGGTTGTACTTTATGCAGTCATACATTGGACTACTTTATCATGCAATTCTGCATCGCAAGTTGTACTTTATGCGGTTATACATTGGACTACTTTATCATGCAATTCTACATCGCAATTTCATGACCCTTTGTCATGTAAATATCCAACGTCTAATCGTATCAGAGGTAGTTAAAGTTTTATATATTGGTTTCCAAACTAAGATTCTATCATTTGTTAGAATTAAATGTATTAGATCTTAAAATTGTCTACCAGGTGCTGGAAATTGTAATTGGAAATTTGCTACCTTACACCAAATTCAGCTATAGAAAATATAGAGTTGTCCAGTAGGTCTCCTTTACTTTAGTCTTTAATTTAGACCACCATAATGTTTGTTATTGCTGACTCGTTTTATGTGAATTCACAAGAGAAAATAGGAGATATGGATGGCATCCGGAAAATCAAATTTCAGTTCTAGGGTCGAGAAAGAGTATTCGAAGCCTAATTTTTTTCGCAAGTGTTGGTGAAGAACTTGAAGATGGGCTCTTTGATGGTAATATGATAAAATTATTAAGCTGATTCGCACATAAGTCCGGAATAAATCATGAACTTTTTGTGAAGTTCTAACACTACGCCAAAATGTGGCTTTAGCCACACATTTCATAAAATCGCTCTGCCACACTTTTGATTAAATGTGTGGCTAAAGGTCATAAATCACATTTCATAACCTTCTAGCCTATTTTCAGCCACGCATATTATTTAGTCATGTGGCCATTGCATAACAGTTCAAAATTTTTAGCCGCACCTTAAGAAAAAACAATGACATTTAGTAGCCACATTGAGAAAAGTGTGGCCATATATCATCTACGACCACAATATTTGTTTAATGTGACAAGAAACACACCAGCTCATAGTCTTTAACCACACTTTAAGAAAAAAACTGTGGCATTTAGTAGTCACACTAGAATAGTATGGCCAAATGTGATCTACAATCACAATATTTGTTTGATGGTGTGGCTAAAAGCTAACACATATCGCCACATATATTATTGTGTGGCCAAAGACTAGATAATTGCTACACTTAAAATTACAAAATTTCATGTGGCTTTACGTAAACATTCGTCACACCATCGTCACTTTATTTATTTTGTGTGACGGAATGATAGCAAATGTCATGGAAAAATATACATGATCAAAGTTAGACAATAGCCACACTTAAAGTTACAACATTTTATGTGGTTTTACATAACTATTAGCCACACAAATGTATTTGTTTATTTTGTGTGATGAAAGGATTAGAAATGTCATTGAAAAAATATGTGTGGCCAAAGGTTAATAATAGCCATAGTTAAATTATAAAATTTCACGTGGATTTATATAACTATTAACCACACAATCTTCACTTTATGTTTTTTTTATGTGATGAAATAATACCAATGTCATAGAAAAAATATGTGTTGCTAAAGGTTTAATAATAGCCACACTTAAAATTACAAAAATTCACATGCATGTATATACTACAACTTCCCTCCCAAAATATTTATCTCTTAAATTACAAAATTTCAATTTCCCTCCTAAACTCCCTCCCAAAATATTTCATTCTAAAACTTCCCTCTCCAATGAAACTATCAATTAAAAAAAAATCATTATTTAACATAAATAAACAAAAATATAAAATTTTAAATTTTCGTTCTATTATTTTCATAGTTTCTCTTCAAAACTTATATATATTTTTTTGTTATAACTAGGGATGAGCACGATACTGGTACCAAAAATCGCCAAAAAATGGGTACCGGTACGGAAAAATGTTCCGTACGACATGGTATGATACTAGCACGCTACCGGTATTTGAAGGTAATATACCGGTATCGAAAACGCCAAAAACTCGATATCGAAAATAATTTAGGCCACATTGGGATTTTGGATCACGATGGACAAAAGTAGATCATATATGTCTTAATGGACCAATTGGGCCTTTACTGAATTACAATGGACAGTATTAGATCATAGACGTTTTAAAGGCCCATATTAGGCCTTAATGGATCACATTAGGCCTCAATAGATCATAATGGATAAAATTTCATCGTATATGTCTTAATGGTCCATATTGAACCTTAAAGGAACACAATGGAAAAATACTAGATCGTATAAAACTTATTGGGCCATATTGGGCCTTAAGGGATCACAATTGACAGTGGTAGATCATATAGGGCCATACCAGACTTTAAAGGATCATAATAGACAATGCTATATCATATATGTCATAATGGACCAAATTGGGTCTTAAAGGATCACAGTGGAAAATAGTAGATCATACGTGTTTTAATGGACCATATCGGGCCTTAATGGATCTCAATGGATAATAGTAGATCATACGTGTCTTAATGGACCATAATGGGCCTTAATGGATCTCAATAGACAATAATAGATAATACATGTCTTAATGTACCATATTAGGCTTTAATGGATAATAGTATATTATACATGTTTTAATGGAACGTATTGGGTTTTAATGAATCACAATGAGAACAGTAAATCCTATATGTCTTAATAGACCATATTCAACCTTAATGAACCACAGTGGACAATAGTAAATCATATATCTCTTAATGGACCATATTAGACCTTCGTGTATCACAATTGGCTATAGTAATTCATATATCTCTTAATGGACCATATTGGGCCTTCGTGTATCACAATTGGCTATAGTAATTCAGTGTAAGTAGATATACATATCTTAATGGACCATACTGTAATCGTTCTTAATGGATCATCAAGGGCTTTATCATATCACATAAAGTTCTAAGTGGTTAAATCATGTTTTAGTGAGTAGTTATATAACAAAATAGACTTATATATGCCTTAATGGATCACAACAGACAGTAGTATATCACATATGGCTGTTGAAGAGTGTTGATATTTTATTTCGTGATACCACGTTATTACTTATTTTTCTCCTTTGGTTGCTATAAAGAGTGTCGGTACTGTAACGAAACCAACAAATACTAATTATTCCTGCCCCGTAGCGTGGCAAAATCCCTAATGCAACGTGTTGGTTTTGATACCACTATTTTATATTTATAACTAAATACTTTTTATTTTTAAAAATTTTAGTAACAAAAAAAAAATACATTTTTTAATAATGCTTTATATACATTATGTGTAATTTTTGATAAATCTTTTAAAAAGATCTAGTAAAATATTAAACTATTTTAACTTACTAGTCATGCTACTCTGTTTTCCCACCCAAAATTTTCTAAAAAAAGTTAAAATTTACCTCCTAATATTTCCATCCCCCCTCCCCTCTTTTCGCATCAAAAAATTTAACACCCAATTCTCTCTATCTATACCAAGACCCTTCCCCTGCTTTCCACGAATTCCACCGCCTTTTCCCCAACCCACACCAACCCCCTTTTTTTTCCTAACCCACACCAACAAAGACCCTGTAGAGAGAGAGAGAGAGAGGGAAGGGTAGATGGAAGTTCACCGAACCAGTCACCATTACGGCGTGTCCAGAGACAGCGATCGTCATCGTGATGGTTTGCACGGAAGCAAGGCAGTGGTGCTTCAGCCGGAACCCTAGACTCCATGGTGATGATATATGTTACGGATTTCATTGGTTACTGCATCTTTTTCGACCAGGGTATGTTTTCCTATTTTAATTTTGTTTCTTTCATTTTATTTCGTCTTGGTGTTCTTCATTAGTTTCAAATTGAGAGTTGGTTGTTTAAACCACCTACCTAATTATGATTGTTCTACCTTTTAATTCTTAAATAAGCAGATTTCTAAATGCTCAAAACAACAAATTATTTATTGCATTTTGTTACAGCTATAAAAATTTCAACGCTATACTTTATTAATTGTTTTCTTTTGTTACAGCTGATTATAAATCCCCAACTCTTGATGTGCTACAAAGCAAATTTTAGTCTAGAGGTATTTGTATATATTTATTACATTTTTTTTCGTTATATAATATAATAAGGCCATTTCTTAATTTGTTATCGAATGAACTTTAGTTTTTATAAGATGAGATTATAAGAAACAAGTGCAAGACTCTTCCTGAAAATTTAATGAGTTTTTTCAGGAAATATACACTATTATTACATGATGCCTGTACTAAGTAACAGTATGTATTTCTTTCAAACTAGATTAGTTTTTTCAACTTTCTTTATTGTTTTTGTGCTCAACTGCTCACTTTGCCATGCCCATGTTACTTGATACATTGTATATTTAATATATTAACTGGCCCGCCCCGCCAAAGAAATGTACCAACTGTCTGTCATTAAGTTAAAGTTTTCAAGAAGGATCTTGGAAAGGATACAACTGTCACAAGCAGAAAGCTTATGAAGAAAAAATAGAGAGAGGTATGTATGTTCATAATCTCTATATACTTTGATCTTTTTAAGGCGTGTTTGGGTGTGGGTTTAAATATGATTACATGATATTAATGTTAAATAAAAGTTTCCAAGATGGAGCTTGGAAAGGATACAATCGTCACAAGAAGGAAGCTTACGAAGAAAATAAATAGAGAGAGTGGATATAAATCTCTATTTTCTTTGATCCTTTTAAGGTGTGTTTGGGTGTGGGTATAAATCTGATTACATGATATTAGTGTTCAATAATTAGATTATTAGAACATGTGGATTTAATTCATAATCTTGGGTTTTACTTTCACTTATTTTTTTTTTTTAAATCATTTAAACAGTGATTTTCATTAAAACAAAATACGAAAGTTACATCATAATAGCAGGTAGACGGGCAACAAGCTGCGCCGCCACCCCTTTTTGAATTATTTAAATATTTTACTTGTTGATCTCGGGACAAATTAAACATACATCCCAGCTACCTAAAGTTAGTTAACGGGAGGTGAAATGATGCTTGACTCGATGATGATGAAAATGATGATGATGATGATGATGACGAGGAGGAGGCGGCTTGGCTCATTTAAAAGGTTGCTAATTTACAGCTATGATGAAGTATCCAGATTCATCTAATCATGGAGGCTTGAAGGATGTTCTATGCAATCAATATTGAATTCTGGTTATGTAAGTGACTCTTTTTAATTGCTTAGGCTAGGATGATAACTTAGGAATGGTGCTGCTCTTGGTTAGACATGAATATGCAGGCTTCTTTATTTGAAGTTGCTTTAAACAATAAGATGGATTAATCGTTTCTTACCTCTTTATATGTTTAGTTGACATCAAATGTTTTAGTGAAGTTGCTTTCTACAATAGATTATATTGAACTTGCTGATCACGGATATGGATTATATTGAAGTATCCTTAAATTGGTTCAGGGTCCAATTTTTAGAGGACAAGCAAGTCTTTCTTCTAGTTTTATATTCTTTTTATTTTTGGTTTCTTAAAAAAAATTGCTTCTTATAAACCTGTACAGCAGATAAAATGATTTGGAAACTACCTGGACCTTCAGCAGAAAGGAGTTAAAAATCCCAGGTTTGTTTTTCCTTTTAGTTTGGATTCTCCTTTTCTGTGTATACCATGTCAAACTGGTTTTACGGTACGCTTTGCTTAATACTTGGAAGTGTATGCTATTATAAGTTATATTCGCATTTGTGTGTACTGAATTTTGACAAAATGTGATCAAGTAGAAAGGTTAGTGATATGTATATGTTTTTCATATTTGATTTTCGCAGATAATGAGTGTTAATAAAAAACAATATATTTCTGGATTGAATTGTTTAGGTTTTAGTATTTTTATTTTTTTTCATAAACAAATTTTCATTAAAACAAAATACGGAAGTTACATCATAATAGCTGGTAGACGGGCAACAAGCTGCGCCGCCACCCCCTTTTTGAATTGCAAACCCTAGTCTACTAAAGACAAAACCTTGCCCCCTGGGGATGAAACATTTTGACGAATAGCTTCTGGATTAGTTTTTTTTTGTTATTTAGTATAACCGGCATTTTTTATAATTACATAATTAAAATAGTTGATGAATTACTTAACTGATGTTTTTGCACCATACTTGATTATTTAAAGAAGTATAATGTCAAAATGTAAGAAGTGGTATTTAATACATTGGGCTATAAAGCCAACAACAGGCTTAAAAACATGACTTAAGTTGTTGGGTAAAGTATTAGGCTGAACATTTGAAATTGATGCAGAACCAGGATGTTTATTGTGTTGCGGACATAATTGGCAGAATGTTAATATTTAGATAATAGTCTCTCTTTAGTGTGTCTCAATTAAAACTTATGTTTATCTTAACTGATTTCCTCAATGTATTTTGAAACAATGCAGGTGAATGGATGTTCGTTTTGATGGACAAGGAACACACACTTAGAACAAACAACACCAGAATATGAATGGTTTAAATTAGATTTTAGGTGACTCTAGCATTTGCAATTGGTTTAGCCACTACAGTAGCATTACTTGGTGTAGCAGCTTCATTTGCTGGAAAGGCATATGGACAGGTAGGTTTCTCAGTAATCATGGGATTAAATCTTTTAGAGGTAATCAATCATATTGTGATTTGAGTCTGTATTTTGCTCTAAACAAGGTTGGAGATTTAAATGTTTTTTTTACACAAAAATTTAGGTCGGCAAGTTGGCGGTTCAAGAAGAGATGACTAATTGGGATGCAAATTCCGATAAGGTTGAAGACATGGGTAAAAAAAAATGCCACCATACTAGTGCTGCTAGAAGTGATTCGGGTTCTGTTACAGTTTTTTTTTTTTTTTTTTTGAACATTCAAACGAATCTTTTATTTCACCAAAGAAAAAAATACATGATTCCACCCAGGCACATTAAGCGAGTAGTTACCTGGGCCAAACCAACAAAAACAAAACTACAAAACAGGAAAAGGCAAAAAAAAACCACACATCGAGTGGGCGCCATCTGGATGCAACAGTCCTAGAGTTCCCACCATCCGTTTTCCCTTAGCCATTATCGAAGAAAGAAAAATTCCACCATGTCTCTTTTTCCAAACCTTCGATTCTGCCCCGTTTCGCCATCCACCAAAAGGATTCCAGTTTAATGTCCTCCAACAAGACGGGTGTAGCCGTGTTAACATCTCTAAACACCATGTCATTCCTCCTAATCCACAACTTCCAAATCGTTAAGCAGACCACGGCATATGCCGCCTTCATTCTCTTACTGGTTCCGCCCGTAGCGCTGAAAATTTCGATTACTTTGTCAATCGGGTCCTCAAGTTTCAGTTGTTGCAGATTCAACCATTCACCCACACACCACCATATTGCTCTAGCCCAAATACAACTTGTGAAGATGTGGTTTGTCGTTTCTAACTCGAGACCGCATCGTTTACAAAATCCATCACCTACCTGGACGCCTCTGTTACAGTTGCTTCATCATTTATAATATGCTTTAGTTTACATGTTTGTCTTTATTATTTAAATTGAAAGCTTATGTATGGATTTTGGCTTATAAGTGTTAATATCATTTGTGTGTTGGAATGATAGCAAACGTCATGGGAAAAAAAATTGAGCGTGACCAAAGGGTAGTCAATAGCCGCACTAAAAGATAACAACTTTTATGTGGCTTTACATACCCATTAGCCATGCAATCACCGGTTCATTTTGTGACAGAATGATTACAAGCGTCATAGGAAAAAAATTATGTGTGACATGTAAAGCCATGGACTATATAGTCCATTTGTTTTTTTTTTTTTGTGTGTGTGACGAAATGATACCAAATGCCACGGACAAAACGGATTATGTATCACCAAAGTTAGGCAATAGCCACACTTTTTTTTATGTGACGGAATAATAACAAATGTCATAGAAAAAAAAATATGTGTGACCAAAAGTTAGAATATAGTCACACATATAATTACAAAATTGTTGTGTGTTTATAAATAGTTTTTGGCCACACTTACACTAAATTCATGTGACTATATAATAGAAATGGCCACACTTACACTGAATTCATGTTGCCATTCCTACCCTTTAGCCACAGTTAATAGATGAAAAGTTTATTAAAACAATCATTTTTGCCACATTTTTTTTAATTGATGTGGCTAAAACAAAACTTTTAGTGACTATATAACTAAAATGGCCACACTTAGAGTAGTTTCATGTGGCCGTTACTATCCTTTAATCACATTTAATAGACAAAATGCTTGATTTCAAAAAGAAAATTTGGTATCTTTTAGCCACACTTTTTAAGTGCTACGGCCACTAAATGTGAATGTGGCCGTATGATACCTACGATGACTCGACCTATGGTCACACTTGAGCTGGAAAAAAAAAGTGTGGCGAAAGGCATATGGTCACACTTTTTTTGTGTGGCTGTAGACATATTTTGGCGTAGTGTAAGGATATAATAATATGAAGAAAAAAAAGGTTACCTTTTCGTTAAATTTTGAGAAGTCCAGGAATTAATAGTTCAAAAAAGGACTTGTGTTTATACTAAAGTGCACGCGGGCTAAATTGAAGTAGAGCGACTTGTGTGCAAATTCAGGAGTCCGTGAGTTTTTTTATTTAAATTTTCCTCTTTTTAAAAATAAAAATAAAAATCATGTGCTGAATTTCTTGAGTTAGCTTTACAATTTGGAATGGTTATGATGTTTTGCTTGTGCATTTCTTACTGCATTCGCTTTAGCTGCCTTGGTAAACTGACAACTTTTTCCTTTAATTTTCCAACCCTAAGAGCATCCTCAATAGAGGTTTTTAGAGGTTTTTAGGGAAGGTTTTTAGGAAAGGTTTTTAGGACGGTCTCTATTGTGGTGGAGGTTTTTGGTGGAGGTTTTTCACAAAAAACCGCTAAAAACCTTAGAGGTGGGTCCAAGGTGGGGGGTTGGGGGTATTATTATAAAAAAAAAGTGGTGATGATGTGGCAATGTGTTTAGAGGTTTTTAGGTTTTCTTATTAGGTGGGTTTTTAGTGTTTTTAAAGAATGGGTGTTTTTCTGATGTGGCAGCTGACTGGACAGGTTTTTAGAGATTTTTAGGGGGGGCTTATTGTGGATGCTCTAAGTGTCATAAAATGTGAATTCTAAATTTATAAAGGGGAAAGTGAATATGGGGCTGTTATGTATACAAGTTAGATGTGAAACCTATCAAAACTACGTAGTTTTGATTAAAATCTATTAAATCTTTTATATCCCAGTTTTATCTCCTATTATATCTCTATTTTCTCCTATTACGATACTTGATGATCTTTTCTCCAAAATCTGTTTACGCTTATGATCTTCGTTCTCAAAACTGCTGGTATATTTTTTTCTCATAATTGATCGGATAAAACAAACCCATTTACATGGTTGTTTTTTTTAGTCTTTCTATTCAACAGGTTGTTTTTTATCACTACAAGAAAATGAAGCTAATGCAACTCTGGTAAAATGTTACATTAGGCTTTAAAAAAGTTGCATTACGCCTAATGCAACCTTTTATTAAAAGCTGCATTAGGTGCAGTTGCATTAGACTTAATGTAACCCTTTTGTTAGATAATGCAACATTTTTTAAAGGGTTGCATTTATTTTACAAATGCAACCTTTTTATAATGCAACTTTTTTTATATACTAATGCAACTATTCTAATACTCAAATGCAACCTTTGTTACACTAAAATGCAACCTTTGTTATACTCAAATGCAACCATTAGTCTATACTTAGTAGAAAAAATGCAACCTTTTTTTTATATCAAATGCAACACATTTATAAGATTTAGTTATAGTAAATGCAACCTTTTTCTTACGCCAAATGCAACTCTATAAATATTTTCATTTACTATCAATAATATACATTCAATCACAATTAGTCCAACCCAATAATAAGTCATATGGTACTTTAATATATTTTTCTAAAATCAAATAACATTATAATCAATAAAAAGTGTTATACAATTATAACGAGTAATGAAACATTCTACATTTCTACTCATCTCGATCTCCAACTAAAAGTTGTTACATAACCTTCCGCATCACAGCTTTCAAGTCTTCTCGCCGCTTGATAATATCTTTTTGCATAGCTTCGAGCTTGGTTTTTGTTCTTTCATGATCCTCTCCATAGTTCGCTTTGTTCTTTACAACCAGAAAAGAATTTACCGTATGGTAGACTTTGTAGTTAAATTGTTCATGCAATATTGTTCAAAGAAAAATATTAAGATATTGTCCAAGCTCATAAGTCAAAATTCGAAAGTCAAGCTTACATAGAAGTTGTATATGTATATGCTATCAATACCAACAGCCAATAAACTGGCAATATTATTGAATCAAATATGTTTGCAAATCTGTTTAACTAACATTATCAAATCAAAGTTGTTTAAAAAAACTAGTTATTATTAATAAAGTTAGACTGATGCATATTATAGCTGCAACTAATTCATAATTGAAACATGAAACAACTAATTAAAGTGCAAACTCAAACATGTTGGATAACATCTATCATCTAGTTTAGAGATAAACAGGTAATTTATGTGCAAACAACACATCTAACAAATAAAAAGATAAAACTACTAAATACCTTACCAAGACATACTACATGATCTGGTTTATCCCCGGCTGAACAGGCAGATCAGGTGCAGCCCTGTAGCGATTTTGTAGTCCAGCTAACCAAGAACGATATCTGCTCGGCGGTACTTGGTGAACAACATTAAATCTGTAGTCTATCCTAACATACGCCACTGAAATCAATAACCAAACAATCCAAAGTATGAGTATGAATGTTCTCTTAATTATAGAAAGATTAATATATAGTGGGTTAGATTAACCTGATAATTGAAAGGTGTGGTGTTTATGAACTAGCTCAAGGTTTGAACTGATTGTCATATAGAACAACCACTCAAATTTAAGATATATGAATGCAAATCACATAAATCATTAACAATATGCAGAAAGTTCAACAAACAAAAACGAATGACACTAACATAATCACATAAATTCAAGTGGAATCCAAAATTACCACTATTTGGCATTCAAATCAACAAGACATTATTTAAGATTACAATGCCTAATAATTAACTGGACCAACCTCACAACTCTATAATAGGTAAATCGGTGCCATTGTCTAGGTAAAACTTATAGCTGAAAGCTAAATGTACCCCAAAAATAAGATAACAAAGAGTTCCATAAATATTTTAAGAGTCATGTTTTTTCCTTATTAACTTTGATTGCGTGAGAAAAAAAATTACAAGGTCAGAAAAGAAACCCCATAGCAGAATGAAAATTAAAGCCAAGTAATTTACAAATGATAGCATTAATGAAGTGTATACATCTTTAGTAATCCCAAGTCATTGTGGTGCAAACAAATGGCAGGAGTTTCTTAGTTAGGGATCTAGGATCCAAGAGCCGGCATGGTTAACAAAATTAGGGGGGACGGGGCGCCACCAGAATTGGTCACGGGTACCCCACTACCAGTACGGTAACACCGCCACCACCCATGCTGGCTTGGTTTAAAAAAGCGCGAGGCGCTCCGAGGCGTTTTGGGTCCAAAATCCGAAGTGCGGGGCTTAAAGCGCGAAGCGAGAGCTTCACGTATAGCATTAAAAAAATTATAAAAAATATTTATATATGTCAATATGACATTTTCTACATGTTAATCAATCATGAGCACAAAAACATGATTATAAAACACACTTGAACACTTAAAAAGCATATTCAAAACATAAAAACGATGAGGCACTACTGTAGCGGGCCAAATAAAGCACTTTAAAAGGTTTTTTTGGCTGAGGCGCTACTGTAGCGCGCGCCTCAAGCGCCCGAGGCGGCGCTTCATGTAGTTCAGCGCTTTTTGGCAAAAAAAGCGTTTTTCTTGGAGCCTCGCGCCTCAAACGCTTAAAGCGCGCCTGAAGCGCGCTTTTTTAAACCAAGCATGCTGGTAGTGGCACCGTGAACCAAAATCTAGTTGTAGTTAACGGGCTGGTACCCGTGAGTTTCTCTCTCCCCTTTTGTCTTTTTCTCTACTTTATTTCGAGTGGAGTGCTGCCTCCAAAAAAAACTGTTTCAGTGAAGTGAAGTGATGTGACAGTGTAAGATTGGTAAAAATCAGCGAAGTTAAATAAACCTAGTGGAGCGCCCCGTCCCCCATTACATCTAATCGTATAAGTTTACATCTGGTATGTCATCAATCTACATAAAATGGACAAAGAAAACTGTTGTGGGTCAACCCAACATGACCATTTTATCCACTAACACCAAATAAAATCTCAAACACAATGTGATGGCTGTAATCAATGCTGATTAGTTAACAGTGTATTAAAAAAATAATCAATAAGTTTATCCATGAATCCAATGTTATGAGTGTAGAATAATGTAGATTGGCAGGTAGAGCATTTCAGAAAATTATTAAATAAATCATCAAAATCATTTTTAAAAATAAGAACAACTCACTGTCATGTGATATATGATGAGTCACTTTGGTTGAAGCATTTCATCGAGCAGTTTGTGTGCATCTTCAAACCTAAATTACATATAATGACATAAACATAATGTAATATTAGCCTAATACATGCAAACATGAATACAACAGCCAAAACAGATTTACACACAACAAGTATATACGTATTATCTATCCATATACGTTAACACTTATAAAAGCTATATTTAAAAACGAAAAATTATGAGAAATCAAAACCAAAACCTAATACGATTTGTGAAAGATGGTAAGATTATACCGCACACGGAATCGCACCATAAAAAGTGGCCAAAGCAGTGTCGGAGGAATCGAGCGATGACACATGGTGCTGATGGTTGAGATGTATGGTTGAAGGAAAATCTCAAAATCATATAGGAAGGGTCAAATTAGGTGGAAGGGAATCAGTGGGCGGGATATAATGGAAGGAATTTATAATTTTCATTTTGAATTCTTTAATTAAATTTTATCAATATTATACATGATTTGTATAACAATTTGTATGTAACTGACACATCTTAATAATAAACTTTCACTAGAAGCCAGGGATCATGATCGTTAATAAATGCTGAGAAAGGTTCTTGTATAAATAATTCGTATCCTATAAATAGCCCTTAACGTGATAAGTGAATGAGGATATTTTTTTTAGTTTTTTTTTTCTAAGTTTTTTTTTTTCATATTGTTAACCATGTACTTTAATACTTAAATTTAAAAATAAATTGTTGTAGAGTAATTACGCTATTTTTTTTTTGTATTATTCATTTAGAAAACATGTTTAAGCAATTGGAGAAAAAATTTTCCCCTTCATTTCTCATGTTTAGTAGGTTAGTGAACTATAGTAATTTATATAAGTCTTGAGAAATCACGCTATATATATATATTTGTATGTATAGTTTATTTTATAAAAAATGTTTATAGAAGTTAATTTATTTGTAAAACTTTAATTTACTTAATATAATGTTTTAATGGACCATATTAGGCCTTAATAAATCACAATGCATGACAGTAGATTGTATATGTCTGAATGGACCATATTGGGCTTTAGTGTATCACAATGGAGAGTAGTAGATCCTATATGTCTTAATGGACCATATTAGGCCTCAATGGCTCACAATGGACGGTAGTCGATCGTATAAGTCTTAATGGACCATATTGGGCCTTAACGAGTCACAATGGATAATGTAGATTATACATGTCTCAATGAACCATATTGGGTCTTAATGGATCACAATAAACGATAGTAGATCGTATTAGTCTTGATAGGCCATATTGAGCTTTAATGAATCACAATGGAGAACAATAGATCGTATACGTCTTACAAGATTATATTGGGCCTTAGTGGACCACAATAGAGAATAGTTGACTATATATGTCTTAATGGACCATATTAGGCCATAATGGACCACAATGGACAATAATTGTTCAGGGATCTCTTAATGGATATATTGGGCCTTAATGGATCATAATCAAGGATTTGAATTTTGGTTTTGGGTAATGAAAATATCGGTACCAAACGATAGTGGGTCATATGTCATATATGTCTTAATGGACCATAACAAGTGTTAATGGATCACAATGTATAATAGTAGATCATAAATGTTTTAATGTACTAAATTTGGCCTTAATGGGTCACAATAAAAAATACTAGATCATATATGTCTTAGAGATGAGCTCGGTACCAAGTCGTACTGAACCGATCCCAATATCAAAAATACCGAAACCCATTTTCGCCAAAACTTGGTACCAAATCTATATGTCTTAATAGACCTTATTAGGCGGTAATGGGTCACAATGGAGAATAGTTGATCAAATTTAGGGTCATAATGGATAATAGTTTATCAAAATTAGGGATGTGCTTTTCGGTACTGAAAATAGTGGTCCCGAACCACTACCGAATCTTCTTCAGTACCAAGTTTTAGCGATTTTTGGTACCATTATTTTCGGTACCATACCGGTTTGGTTCGTTATGGTACCGTTCGGACCAACCCTAATCCATTCAATTCTAAGAGGAAAAAAATCATCTACACATATATGATGCGTATTGGCCAATACAGATCATACAGGGGGTCTTGAAAATAGAAAGGCCCAGATATGTGAGATCCACAAGTAAAACGTTGTACTAATACGACCCGTATTGACCACATCATAAATACTTGGAATAGCTCAATAGTTGTCCATAATCTAATTCTGCCCTTGCATCGCGTACATTTAGATGCAAGCTTCTAAAATAGCAACTGCATTTAATGCATTTAACTTTCAACATGCAACCTTTTAAAATAAGAGTTGCGTTTAAATTTTCTCAATGCAACCTTTTTAACAAAAGTTACAAATTTCAATATATTTTGCAACCTTTTAAGAAAAAAGTTGCAAATTTAAGATAGTTTTGCAACTTTTTTGTCAAAAAAGTTGCATTAAATCTTCTAATGCAACCTTTATGTTCAATGAAGTTGCATTAAAATCAAATGCAACTCATCTAGAAAAGGTTGCTTCTAAAAAGTTGCATTAGACCTATTTTCTAGTAGTGTATCCCTGGACTTTTGTTCATAAATTTCTAGTTTACAATTATGAATCAGATGATATGAATGTATTGGTATCCATATCGATCATCAATTTTTCTTTAAATAGATGGTATGTTGTTCTCTATAAAAATAATATCCCATGTTCTGTAAAAATAATATCCCATGTTCCAAATCGTGCTTATTCTATTCGCATTACTAATTTGTTACAATGAACTTAATATTGATGTTCATCTTTTGTCATCATATAACAGATAAAACACAATGGATTCAGAATTTCAGTCAGAAAAGGAAGCTTCTGAAATAATTCTAATTGATGATATAGATGCAAATGGGTATTTGGTCATCAACAATGGTTCAGATCTTGAAACAGAGAAAGCAAAAGAAGTGGATTTGGATTTTGAAACAGACAATGGAAAAGAAGTCGACATGGATTATGAAATAGAGAAAAGAAAAGAAGTTGACATAGATTTTCATGTTGAGCAAGAAGAATCTAATGAGGTGATGGGAAAAGTTTTTAATACTCCTACTGGGCTCGAAGAACCCTGTCACAACCTGAAGCAGTTGAGTTGTAGCAGCTGATTACTTTATTGGGTGCTGTGAACAGCCTATATTCACTATCCCCTATCTTTACTTATTCAACAAACAAAACACCCCATGTGCATTCATTTATAGCCTTCACTAGGTTAGAGTCCCGTGTGCTACACGGGTTGAATAAATGATAAAATGTTAAGTAAAAGTATGTAACGTACAATTATACTTGTGCTTCACGGTGGGATAAATCGTTTTTCCTAATGTCTTTTAACACAACTTGTTTTAATACACAACCTAGGCTTTTAAAGGCACCACAGACTATTCAAGACCATCCCTCAAAATCAAACATAGGGAAAAACAATGGCAAAAACATATCTTAACATCATATTCACTCATACTTCTTTATGCTAACTCCACCTCATAGAGAAAGGAAGGATCTACAGGTGATAACATATAAAGGGATCATAATTCAAGAAATGAAGAAACGTCTTTAGAAAGGTCTATAATGCATTTTAAATCCTTGTACATACATGTTTTTTTTAAGGAAACATCAGTCAGTAGACTACAAAATAAACTTGAGATATGAAACAGTAAACATGACACATTCAGGGACGAAGCTTTTTGAGGGCCCGAGGGGGCCCCGACACCCACCGTTTTTTGGTGCAATGGTGGAATTTTACGATTTTCGTAGGTAAAAATTGAGTTCGGGTTGAGTTCGGCCCCCACTGATTTGATCTTCCGGTCACTACCGATCAAAAAATTGAGTCCGGCCCCCACCGATTCGAGAACCAAGCTTCGCCACTGGATACATTAAAAAATGCTTCACCAGAAACCCCTACATGGAAAGTAAAAATTCAAAATCAATATAAGTACCAAATTCACAATCAATAGGATTGTTACCACGAACATCACAAGGACTTAATTATTGTTATTTAGAAACTAAAGTTACATCCTATAGAAATTTCTAACTCAAAATACTTAAAATACAATTAGTCTGCAAAAAGCGAAGTTTTCATTTTTCATGTATTCATCTTGTAGATCACCTAATTTGAGAATTAGATTATTCACTACATAGCAAAACCCCTTTAACTATTATTAAACACAAATTAACCAAAAAAATCTAGGCTGACTTTATACAGCCAATTTGAAGCTCATTAGTTGAGTTTAGCTTATCATTGGGCTTAATTGTCCCTATATAATTTAATGGAAATTGAGACTAAAATTGGGAAAATTCAACAGAAAAATTAGAGCTAAATACAATTGATCTTCTTGTTAGTATTTACATCATCTCATATTTATTAACAATTAGCAGAACCGCCAAGACTTACAATAGCTCCAACGAATGCGCATATAAAGAACATCAGTCTTAATCACACCCGATTTGCTATTTACATGCTATCGCCCCAGGGAGGGGCTGGTAAAACCAAAAGATTAAAAAGAGTCAAATCAAGATAGAACAACACCATTAAACAATGAGCATTAGCTGGGTAACTATATTTCCTAATTTACATATCAATTTACATCATAATTACTTGCGAATTAAAATAATACAAATAGAAATATAAAAAATATGCTAACCTTAATTGCAGCCACAGCGAGAAGATGATAATCAAAACCCTAATTGGTGATCACATAAATGTTAGGAAGATATATAACAACATAACATGAAAAGAAAAAAAAACACCAATCACAAACATAAATTGATCTTGACTACTGATAAAGCAAGAAGATGACTGGAAAAAAAAAATAATAAACACCAAATCAATCAGAACACTAATCAACACAAAAACAAATACAAACACTTCGAACGTACGTTATTCGAATTAGGGTTTGAAGTTTCATATTCGCAAATCTGGAACCCCTAATTCCCATTTGTATTAGGGTTTCTGACCAAAACAAATCCCCAAACTAATCATCAATTTCATAATTATGAATCACAATCTGAAAAATGCCACAAAACAAAAGATAAATGCATAGAAAGAAATCAATTATCAAATAACAGAGATGAAAAATAGGAACACATCATTAGCAAAAAAAAAAGGGTAACCAGAAGAATTGCAACATAAAGTAACCAAGATTGTAGATTCGAGTAAATTAAGTTAGCATGTTAGGAGATCTTGATTCTTGGCAATGTTTGTCTGAGAGTGAAGATCGTGTTAGGTTTTGTGTAGGTTTATAGGAATTGGAAGGAAATGGCTTGCAAAGAAATATGGAAAATAAAATATCCGTAAAAAGTGGTTTTTTGTTAAGCTTGTGAGCATAATTAGGAAAGAAAGAGATTTGGGTTATAACAAACATGGAGCACCACATCTTGATCCGGTAAAATAGGCGGGAAAAACAACCTTAGAAGCCCTCAAAATGTGCAAAGTGTCCCACAATAGGTTTTATTTATATATTATAGTAGATATACCAACAACAATAATTCCTTCTGTTGTTTCATTAATGTTTCTTCGTAAATTAAATGTGTAGTTAATTTATAAATTGTAAAACTGAGCTTGACCTTCCCGGTGGAGGAAGTTCGAACTTGAGCTAACCCGATTTTCATCCGCCCGTTACTTCAACGAGCGACAGTAAAACTGAGCTCGTGTGAAGGCGGTACGGTTTCCGGGCGGGAGCCGATAACAGCCTCCACAACACCTAGTGTGGAACCGGTTCAGACAACATAGTCTGGTGGGTGGAGGGTCAGGTCCTGCATACTTGGGTATTATAACTTCCGATGAAAAGAAAGTCATCTTCCAAAAAAAAAGTTAATTTATAAATTGTGTAAATACGTTGCTCTGTATTCACAAAAACACAATGAACTTTAGACTAAGTGGTATGGGGCTCCTCTTTGGCCCGGCGACGCCGGCTTCGCCCGGCGAACACCGTCCTGACCGAAGGAGGTGCGGCCCAAACGGCTAGGTGTGGACGGATGGGACGGAGCTCTCCTATTGGATGGTTTGAATTTGGTGGGCCATGTAGTAAATGTTTTAAACGTTGGGGCTTTAAAAAAAACAACCTTTTAAATATATAAAAACCCACAAACCTTCACATTTTTTACCATACAATCTCTTTCTATTCTTATTTTATACTCCTTTTTTTTTTATAAAACCAACAACAAAACAAAACCCCTCACCTCATCAAATGGCTGCTTGGACTAATGAAAACGAGATCAAGTTGGTGACTGCGTACATCAATACCAGATTGATGACGGGCTCAGAAGTTAAGTTGGGTTCTTTTTGGAACAACGTTTCGGCTAAATACAACCATTTAACCGGAACAAATAACCGCTCCACAGATCTACTCGTTAGTAAGTGGCGGACCATACAAATAAGGTGTACGAGGTGGAATAATTTGTTTCAAGCAACAATGAACGCGAACCCTCGTCTTACCCAACGAGCGGCAATCCAACTCACGCAACAAGACCATCAGGTTGCTTACGGAGTCGAATTTGCCGTCACCCATCTCCTCTCATGACATTTATTGCGTTTTTTTAATATCGATTGGTATACGGTTTTAATCATTCGGTAGTTTGTTTTTTAATGTGTTCCGTTTATTTTTTTTTAAATTCTCGGTGTGTAATTTTTTTTTTAATGTTGTTTGCCTTTTTATTTTAATTTCCTTCAATTGCTTACTTATTTATAAAATTAGAAAATAATATTTAAAATGACCAATCTGAGTGGAGGACTACCTGATGTGGACTACCCCAACAACCTTGGGTAGACCTAAAAAGGACTAAGCTCTTGTGAGACCCACTTTTTGATGATGTGGCGGCAAGGCTTCCCAAGCCTTGCCTCCACCATACCACATAGTCTTAGACCATGTGTAGTGGGGGGCTTTATTTATAAAGCCCCCATTTCTGTTTGGTCCATGTGGCAGCTGAGTCAACATGGAGAGAGAAAGCGAAAAATGAGTATAGTGGAAGGGGCTTTATTTATAAAGCCCATGTTTCTGATTCGTTGTTTATTTTATTATTTTTTTTAATCTTTTAACTTAAAATAATTAAAATAAAAGACAAATAAATATAAAAAAAATTACAAATAATATTAAAACACACAACTAATATTAATTATATTAAAAAAATTACAAATAATATTAAAAACACACAAATAATATATAAAACCACAAATAATATTAATTTTCATCTTCGCTTTCTTCATACTCTTCTTCTTCGTCTTCTTCATCTTCTTCTTCTTCATCTTCGCCCTCTTCGTTTTCACCTGCGTTTGGAATATACCGAACCGACCATGCTTGTTGGACCAAATCTGTCGTTAACGCGTCATGTGCTTCATGGTCACGAAGTTCATGTGCGTTGAGTATTCTTTGTTTCATATTAGCTTACGGTAGATCCTGAACGGCTTTCGGTACATAATTTTGGCATATCGCTTTACCTTCATCTTATAATATCATATTATGCATGATTATACACGCATACATAGCATCTCGCAGCTTGTCTGTGGTCCATGCACGAGCAGGATTTCTTATGTAATGCCAACGCTGTTGAAGAACCCCAAAACATCTCTCTATGTTCTTTCGCGCCGCCTCTTAAACCTTTTTAAAGTGTGCCCTTTTTTCATCGTGTGGGTTACTGAACGTCTTAACGATAATGCTATACCTCAGATATATTCCGTCAGCCAAATAGTATCCGTGTGGGTAGTAGTTTCCGTTAGCATAAAAACACACCTTCTCTACCCTGCCAGAAATGAAATCCTCAATAATAGGCGACTGCTCAAAAACGTTTAAGTCGTTGCATGACCCCGCAACACCAAAATAGGCCGACCAAATCTAAAGATCGACTGACGCCACCGCTTGAAGAATAATCGATGGTCCTTTTTGGTCACCACATGTGTGTTGACCTCGCCAAGCGGTTGGGCAATTATACCACCGCAAGTGACAACAATCAATGCTACCCATCATTCCTGGTAACCCATGTTCATTTGTATGCACCTCGTAAATTTTTTGTAAGTCGTATCAAGTGGGCCTTCTAAGATACCGGGCTCCGTACAACTTTATTATTCCTAAAAAAATAAATACAAAAATATATAAAAAATATATATAAAAAGGTAAAGGAATTTGCTTTAAAAAAAGTGATGTACCTTGGCAAAAATACTCCAAAGAATCGCGTGTTGTTTTCTCGGCCATTTTTAAATACTCGTCGTTGATATCCGTCGTGTTTCCGTATGCGAGTATACGCAGTGCCGAGGTACACTTTTGAATAGATGTGAAACCCATCAACCCCCTAGCATCCGATTTTTGTTTAAAGTAAGGAAACGCGTTTTCCAAATCTCCGGATATACGTAGAAATAAACGTTTGCTCATCCGGAAACGACGCCTAAACGTCTTTGGGTCGGGGTAAGTCAGGTTTTCATCAAAGTAATCCTTCATCAATCGAGCATTTGCCGATACTCGATCTCGTTCGTAATACTGTCTAGTTTGTTTTGGACGTGTAGGCGCACTAGTTTGTTCCATATATCTCGACGCAAGCACAAGCGCACTCGTAACAGCATCTTGCTCCAACTCTTCGTCTGTCGAATCACCCTCGTCGCCTAGAAACTCTTTGTAATATTCTCTCGCAACGGATGATGACGCGGGGGAACCCATTTTTTATAAATATTGGTAATATGTGTTTTGTGTTTTGTGTTTGAATAATATGTGTTTTGTGTGTTTATATATTTGTATATATGTGTGTTGTGTGTATATATAAACAAAAAAATAGCCGTTCAAAATAAACGGTCATATGACTGTTGTTGATGTTGCTCCCTCCATGTGCCACCTTCTCATTGGACGAATCAAATTTGAAGAAGCGTTATGTAAATAACGCCATCGGCTGAATAATATGTGTTTTGTGTATTTATATATTTTATATATGTGTGTTGTGTGTATATATAAACAAAAAAAATAGCCGTTCAAAATAAACGGTCATATGACCGTTGTTGATGTTGCTCCCTCCATGTGCCACCTTCTCATTGGATGAATCAAATTTGAAGAAGCGTTATGTAAATAACGCCATCGGCTGAATTTGGGCTATAGCGCCCAAATGTGCTTTGTGTGTTTATATATTTTATATATGTGTGTTGTGTGTATATATAAACAAAAAAAAAATAGCCGTTCAAAATAAACGGTCATATGACTGTTGTTGATGTTGCTCCCTCCATGTGCCACCTTCTCATTGGATGAATCAAATTTGAAGAAGCGTTATGTAAATAACGCCATCGGCTGAATAATATGTGTTTTGTGTGTTTATATATTTTATATATGTGTGTTGTGTGTATATATAAACAAAAAAAATAGCCGTTCAAAATAAACGGTAATATGACCGTTGTTGATGTTGCTCCCTCCATGTGCCACCTTCTCATTGGATGAATCAAATTTGAAGAAGTGTTATGTAAAAGAATTTAAGACTCGGTTCTCAAAAGTGATCCAATAAGGCTAGTGGGTGTGGAGACACCAAAAAGGTGATGTCTTCATGCTAACTAGGATGTCACATCATCAAATTGGTGTCTCATGTTATTTGAGACATGAATGGGGTGTGAAGACACCAAATATACATATCTCATGCATTTATTATTTATTTTTTTTCTAATATTAACAAGGATGCAATAAAGAATCAGACCAATTACTACATTATGAATCTTGGACTATGCTAAAGGTAAAAGGCATGTTACTCTAGATGTTTTGTCTCCACTTAAGAAGTGTCTCTAGGCCCCCTTCTCATGTTGAAACACGACTCCACTCTCTCCGTATTGGTTTTGGTTTTTTTTTGATAATGGAAGGAGTCATTATAGCTTGAAGAGACACATGGATACCGATAAATCTACTTCGATTTCAAGGGGCCCCCTCGTAGGTACAATAAGTATCACCGATGTATAATAACATAAGTATATATTATTAAGTTATTATAATTGTAGGGTCAAATTATCTTACACAGTGTAAAATAAATGAGAACGATTCAAAAAACACAATAGATCACGAAATATGACACAATGAGTCACAAAATATAAAATGGTGCTGAGGAAAAAAAGATAATGAATCGCAAAATGACACAATGACGAAAATAAAAAAGAGACACAGTGCTACCTTAAATACACAATGATATAACACAATTTTTAAACACTAGAAGCTAAAAATCCAAAAAAGCAAAAACATAAAAGCTAATATCGTAGGTTTGATGAAATGATTCCAATGTCATTTAAATGAGTTCAATTAGATGCCGTTTAACGTTTGATACCCTTCCCACACTTCTAATCTTTCTTTCACTGTCTAATTAATGCTAACCCTATAATTGTATACATGATTATATAACAGGTGCATTTGACAGGTCTGATGTCACAAGTAGCACCGCTCGTTTGCATCGCTTGCGTTGCGTTGATAGTTGGCAAGTGTTAGAATCGCAATATTTATACTTTGCACATTTGCACTTTGCATTCTACATCATTTAAGTGGAAAGCAACACCTTCCCCTTTCAGTAGTAAGTGGCATGATATTAATTTCATTTAGCCCAAAAATATCATATATACTCAACTAAAAGTATATAATTTCATATATAACCTTACGACCAATAAAAAAAATCATATCTACACTACATTATTCTCTCAAACACTAATTACACTTTAACTCTCTCATCTTAACTAGTGGTAATCGAGGCGACGCATTGCGCCTAGGTTAAACTGGTATCTAGTTCTGTGTATGTAACGCACAACAGTTGAAGGACGACGCAATTTCTTTTAGTATTACAACAACCTTGCTTTTAATTTTCCAGTGTTTGTTACTGGTGTATAAGTTGCAAGAATATTGGCTTTCGGATCTGATGTAGCGAACCAATAATTAACGGAGTTGAATAGTAACTTGTCGGCCTTGAATAATAGTTGACGGAGTTGAGTTGAGTTGAGTAGTAACATGACAGAATTGAGTAGTACCATAACGGAGTTGAGTAAAGAAAATTAAAAATACATAGTTAAATAGTTACTTAACGGAAGAAAAAAACGGAGTTGCGGAAAATAATAAATTAAAAGAACAGAGTAACTAGTAACTTGACGGAGTTCATTAGCAACGCCGTTAAGCTAACGAAGTTGAATAGTAGCCTAACGGAGTGAGTAGTAACCTAACGGCGTTGAGTGAAATTGAATAGTAACTTGACGGCCTTGAATAGTAAATTGACGGACTTTAATAGTAGTTGACGGAGTTGAGTTGACTTGAGTTGTACCATGACGGAATTAAGTAGTAGCCTAACGGAGTTGAGTAAATAAAATTTAAAAAAACATAGCTAAATAGTAACTTAACACAGAAAAAAGGAGTTGCGGAATTTAAAAAAAAAATCAGAGTAAACAGTAACTTGACAGAGTTAAATACTTAACGTAGTTGAATAGTAACCCCGTTAAGCTAACGGAGTTGAACAGTAGCCTAACGGAGTTGAGTAGTAACCTAACGGCGTTGAGTGGAGTTGAATAGTAACTTGACGGCCTTGAACAGTAACTTTATGGAGTTGGATAGTAGTTGACAGAGTTGAGTTGAGTAGTAACATGACGGAATTGAGTAGTAGCCTAACAGAGTTGTGTGAAGAAAATTAAAAAAATGGAGTTAAATAGTAACTTAACGGAGAAAAAAAACGAATTTAGGAAAAGAAATTAGAAACGCAGAGTAAATAGTAACTTGACGGAGTTGAATAGTAACCTAACGGAGTTGAATAGTAACTCCGTTAAGCTAAATAGCAACTTAACTGAGTTAAATAGTAACTAAACGGAGTTGAATGGTAACTTCGTTAGTACTATTCATAAGAGTTTGAAAACTAATATTAACCTAACGATGTTGAGTGGAGTTGAATAGAAGACCAATGACAGGTCTTTATTGGTCAAAAGCCAGATTTTATGGTATTTGACATCGTACCTATAGTTTATGGCTATATGTAATGTTTAAATGTAGTATTTGAATGTATGAATTTCTCATTTGTTCTACACAAATTAATCACACCCAAACCATTTCATTCGAATCTCATCATTTCATCACCAAATTTAACATATAACGATGTCTTGGAACACAAGCAACATTTTCGACGACTATATTAACTATTCATACGAGTCAGAAAGCTATTTCGGGCATATTGTTGATGGTGACAACCAGGAGGATGTGTCTTTCTTTGTTCGTACTCTTGATAGGGGATTGCTATCTGATTTGAACGAGGTAATAATCTATTTAAGATAATTTGAGTTAGTTGTTTTGAACAAAGTCTCACAATTTAGTTGTTTCATGAGTGCGTCAAAGAAGGTGAACCCTCTTACTTCACACAACCTAATTCAGAGTACAAATATCGGCTTCACCAGGCCCGACTCTTGAGAGAGTAACGTGAAGTTCTTGCTTTGGGCCTCCACTCTTGAAGGCCCCTGACTTTCTAAGTTTTTTCTCATATATGTGCATTTGGGAATTGTTGACTGATGTATGGCCCGTGTTCCATCACTAATTATCGTGGATTGCCAATCAGATCTGCTAACCAACAGAAGCTTAGAAAATTTGGTCTCAAAAAGGGGAAGGAAAACAAAACGATTGAAACGATTGTAGATTAAACAATGAAAGGTAGCATATTTATATCATAACTGCTTGAATATCTACATAAGGAGGTATGAAGATAAACAGAACTTACAACTTCTGGTCTTTACAATATTGAAATTCTGATACTCTGTTTTTCAACACTTAACTACATTGTATCAACATTTGATAAACCAAGTAATGAGTCAATTGTTAGTAGGGGTGTTTAAAAACATCTGAATCCAAATTCGAATCCGAAATATCCGACAATCCGTATCTGGATTTCGGATATCCGGGTGCTCGGGAGATGAACATGATGTACAGACAGGTTGTCCACCGGGTGCCGGATGTAGCACGACTACCAGAGGATTCGGATGCATGTGAGGTTTGGTTGGTTGATTGGATTTTTTTAGTTCGTATTATATGGTGCGGTTATACTTTTTGTTTATTTTGTTATGGACTAACCCGACTTCTTAATGGGTATTTATATTTTGGTTGTGTATTATTAAGTTTAGTACGTTTGGTTAGGTGTGATTTGGTTTGTTACGTACAATTTTATTAAACTTGTTAAATATTACCAAATGGATAACTATCGAATATATGTTGGAAAAAACATTTAAATAATGGTAACACACATATAAGTCATATGTAAAGCGTTAAAAACAAAATGTGTCTACACCAAATGTAAAAAAAAATCGATTGAAAAAAGGACCTATAGGTTACGAAATGGATAAAACGGATAACTATCGAATATATGTTAAAAACGTTAAAAAACTGTAATATGTACATAACTCGTATGTAAAACTCCATATGAAGTGTGGTATAAAAGGGTTCCATCTATTCATCACTTGTAGGTAACAACTATTAGTACTCTTTTTTTTTTTTCTTTGAAAGACACTATTAGTACTCTTTTAATTTGTAAAAAGATTATCGAATTTATATTGCATTTTTTTTTTAATTTTTTAACGAGGAAGTTTTTTTAGTTTAATATCATATTTTTATTATGTGATAAATCTTACCCCGACTTGAGCCGTTACACCCATCTTGATTTTTTTATGTACGGTTCTATGAAATTGAAACAATTGAAGACAGTGACGTCGTTAGCAAAAATTCCTAGATTCGCTACTAATAAGTATATCCAGATTTTGTTTTTTTTTATCTAAATTCAATTTCATTTGTACAAGATTATACCTGAACTAGATTACACGGTTCTCTCGTTTAGCTTGTTGCTAGGTATTTTAATAAATATTTCGAACTAGTTATTTGCCCGCGGGCGTTGCCCCGCGAGGTTGTGGCTTAACGGTGTATCAAGCAGAGACGGCGGTAAAAGCACTAAAATTCGAAAACCTAGATGTAGACAGCCAACATTAATCAAGTCTCGACCCTGATTTGGGCTTGCACATGCATGAAAACTAACATGTTAATGTCGCATATGTTATTTAAGCGTTGATGATGAAGAATTTTCAATGTTTAATCAGCTCAGTGATCCCAACACTTGTTATTTGAGCAATTGAAAGGAAAAAAATAATGTTTTTGGTCTTTGTATTCTGCTGACACCTGTAATAAAATAATATTCATTAATCAGTTAGATTGCAGGAAGTAAGTTGAAGTATAATGGAAGCATAATAATGATCTTAGATAAGGAGTTACCTCATATTAATTTGTCCAAGATGACGAACGATTGGTAAATACAGGTGCCCCTCTTCAATTGAATACAATAATGGGGTATGAGGGATTGCGTAATGAGTCAAGACCCAAGTAAGCTACATGACACCTAAAATCTGATTGCACGTGTGTGTGACGTAAGACGCACACAATAATACCGTTAAAGAATACTCACCTACATGACAATGAACGCCTTGTTTTGGCCAAGATTCTACATTCATTGTCCGTCCCTGGTGAACTGTGGTGAAATATTAGCAACCGACTCAAATACCATTGAATTTGATAGTTTTATGATAAGCTTCTAATTAATCCTCCAGTTTCAGTTCTTTTGCGGCGGTGGCGACCCGGAGTCATCCTTCTTACAATGCGTTCAATGATGTAACAGAGAGATAGTCGTAAGTAGACACAAACTGTTATAAACACATAACACATGAAACTCACCTTTGTAGCTGCATAAAAACCCAAACCTGACCTTAATCAATAGCTAAAGGACACGTAAATGAGTATAACCATAGGTAGTTCAGAACATTCACCCAAATAACTATTTGCTATTGAAAAAAAAATGGGATATCTCATGTAACAGGAACAAACCGTGATCAGCACAAAGAAACCGAACACCAACAGTAACCACACTACGAAAGGTAGAAGCAACTTCATTGACAAAAAAGGCTCAGATCTGTAGCAAATGAACCTGCTTTTGCCCAAATCCGCATCACAGTTGCAAAGGGTACTAAAATCGCCATCCGGATTGCCAAGCCAAGATACGGATTGGGTACACAACGTTCGATTTTGCTAGAGCTAAATTTTATCATCACAGTTTTCTCTTTTTTCCCCGGTTGTCTCAACATGTCACAAAAGCATGATTTCATGCAAATTTTCTGGCAGTATACAACCTGATGGTTTAAAAAAATTAAAACTCGTCTCAAACCAATTAAACTAACAGTAAAAATTAACCAAAAAACTGCCTGGAAAACTGCAAAAAACAATTTTGAGTTAAAAATGAAGTGGTCGAGACGATTTTATATGGTAAAGGAAGTAAACAAATAAAAAAAGCTGCACAAAGATATCCTCCACCTGCTATAGTCCTTCACCCAGGAACACAAACAACAAATGAAACAATCTATGAACCATCAATATAGCTAAAAAAACCCTTTAGCCAAATATAGAACTGATAATAAAAACTCATTTGGTGAAATTAAAAGGAATCAATCAAATAATAATTTAATATCGATGTTCATATTGCACTTTTCAAATACAGTCAAAACAAAATTGCATGCAGAATATAGTATTACACTAAAAAGAAATAGACACCAAGTGATGGTGACCGTCGATGGCAAATGAAGAATCACAAAATTGTTACCACTAAAGCGCCACCACCCAACAACACCATCACCGACACCCTTTTCTCCTTGAAACGGTAGGCTCAGATCTCCGCTATGGTTGCAACATAAGTTGCCATGGCAAATAGCGGAGCGTCATCATAGCCTGCGCCACAGATGTAACCATATGCATGTTATGAAACAACAACGGCTATCAACAACGTTACTGTGGCATCGCTGCCTAACCAACGCGAAACCAAAAGAGATCCAGGGAAAGACGGCTGTAGACGTACGGCTGCATCCACGCCGTCGCCCTAGACGGTTGTCGGGTGAACCGGCCACCGGCAACGGCACACACGAAACATAGTGAAAAAAGAAACACATGCATCAACAACCGACACATCGTTTGCACCCAGGTTTGATCATATAAATTGATCAAACATGTCCAAACATATCCATTCTAACTCTAAAAATACCATATGTAAACACCTTGATAAAAAAAATTATGAGGCTCAGATCTATAAACAATCAAACAAAGAGGATTCATCTGCCATGGCTGCATATTTACCAGGTTGCCATGTTAAAAGAGAATCAAATCAGATCTTCAACGTTTCACATGACCATCCAGATTGCCTCGCCAAGATGCAGAAAATCTAACATTTGCTTTAATTCACTCAAAGGCAGTCAAATTCAATCATCATTGCCTCTCAAAAAGGATAATATTTCATTGTTAATACACAAAACCACATGAATTATTCATTGTGAAATATAGGATAGATAAATGGCCTACCTAATTTGATTTCCATGTTCTATTGTCTGACCACCTACAGCCACCGTCGCCTTGGTTGGCCAAAGCCACCGGCAATGGCGGCAAACCACGAAATGATAGACTCGAATGGTTGCTACAATGAAACAACCCAAAAAATTAGGGCTCTCATGAATCCATACAAACAACCACCATCATCGTCTGACCACCTGCAGCCGCCGCCGCCTTGGTTGACTAAAGCCACCGGCAACGGCGGCATACGACGGAATAAAAGACTTAAATGGTTGTTGCCATGAACGGCCTGCAACGGCAAAACAACAGAACAAACCCAAAAAATTAGGGCTCTCAAGAATACATATAAACAACGATCGCAACCGTCGTCATCGGCTGACCATAGACAGCCACCGCCGCCTTGGTCGGCTAAAGCCACCGGCAACGAAAACAGACGAAGGTAAAGGAATAAAAGACTCAAATATTCACACCATTAATGGTTAGGGTTCCGGAAAAACCTCCGATAAGACTCAATCTTCTCGCATGCCTTAGTTTCAGTCAGATCGACAACACATAGCGCATCCGGATGTTCATTCTTCAACCGGTACAACGTCAGAAAATCGACACAACAAAAATGGTCTAAACCCGCCCCATCACCACTGTTACTCACTCTAACCGGTGATGATGCGAAAACAGAGGGAACACAAAGTTTAGATAGAGAAAGAAGAGGGAGGCAGGGAGAAAGAAGAAGGGGCTACAGGAAAAGGTACATCGTATATGAACGCCGTTAACGTTATTTCAAATTTTTTTGAAAAGCGTGCAAGGTTTGCAATAGTGGCATTTTGTGAGTGCCACCGACTTTGATAAATATAGTGATATAAATACGTTTTATATGTGTTCTCTATGTTAACACTATCTTCAATGCATCCTTAGCCTACATGCCCTTACTAGCCCTTATCATTGGAGTAATGGTGCCCTTTGAAGCCCTTAGCATGGAAGTCCTTACACAAGGGCATGGGTTGGAGGAGGACACCCGTCCAGGGCACGTTGTTTCCGGGGCACATTTCCGATCGGCAAAAATTCCACTTTTATCGGAATACTGAACGCCATGGATTTCTTCTAGTTTTGGGCTTCTAAAATTTCTCTTTGTGGTATTTAAGATTAAGAGGGATGCATATTGTTTTTTTAAAGTTTTCAGGCAGACTCACGATGGCGGAAGGTGGCTCTACGAATGTGAAAGATACAGACAAAAAGAAGAAAAAAACATGAAAACAGGACGATAGGCGATCATAATGACTTTTTGTAAGACTAACCGGAGTGGAGGGGGGAAAGAGGGGCGTGATGCGTCATGTGGCACTTGTGGGACCCGTGTGTGAAGGGTGAAAATTGTGGGGAGTGGAAGGAGGGAAGAGGGGGAGGAAATAATATTATATTGTGGTAAAGTTAAAAAAAAAATCTTACCAATCAAAATCCTCCACCTCTTTTCAAGCCCCCCCCCCCCCCCCCCGGTCGGTGAGATCTTCCCCGCCAAAGGGGCAACACCCTCTTCCCCCACCTTGACGGCGGTGTTCCCGCCCAAAACCCACCTCCACACCACTATCCCCGCCCTCACTCCGTCTAGTCTAATATTAGAAGTATTTTATTGTTTTCCTTTTCTTTTTTAATGTACACATCAATACGCTTGTGCTACCTACTCTATACTGCATTATCCATACTTGGGGTAATATATATTTTTTTAAAATGAGCTAAGTAATTCAACTTTTTTTTTATCGGCGAACAAATGTGTGGCAACCACCCTTGCGAGCCACTGCCTTCTCCCGATGCGTGGAAACCCGAACCCCATCCGTCCAAAGGCACGAAAGTGTTAAAAAACTCGGAGTAATTCAACTTAGTACTTGAGTAATAATAATTTCTTTTATTTTGTTTTTTATCGCTGATTATTGTAAATAATAATTTCGTTTTTATCACACGTGTTGATTAGGTACATTTTAACATGGGTTGGTGTTTTTTTGATGTGGTCACAAGCAAACACGTGTCCATGTATGTACAGCTCATTCCCTATCTTCATTAGAGTATGCGTAGTGGAGCCGTTATGTGGCGTTTTGGAGCCCATAACGCCTCTGCACACCGCCCCGTCAGGCGTTTTCAGGCCACTTCTTCTTCTCCATAACGGGCGTTTTCAGGCCAATTATTATTATTATTATTATTATTATTATTATTATTATTATTATTATTATTATTATTATTATTATTATTAGGGTTTGAGAATTGGGGGAAAAAGATTGAAGAAGAAGAAGAGGGTTGGGAATGAAGAAGAACATGTGGGATGTGAAATTTGGTACCTTCATGTCTTGTTGTGTTGAATATGCAGAGATTTGTGTGGGAATGAAGAAGAACATGTAGTGTATGTATAGGTGTGGTGTGTGAGTGAAGAAGAATATTGACTTTCGGATCTGATGTAGCGAACCAATAATTAACGGAGTTGAATAGTAACTTGTCGGCCTTGAATAATAGTTGACGGAGTTGAGTTGAGTTGAGTAGTAACATGACAGAATTGAGTAGTACCATAACGGAGTTGAGTGAAGAAAATTAAAAATACATAGTTAAATAGTTACTTAACGGAAGAAAAAAACGGAGTTGCGGAAAATAATAAATTAAAAGAACAGAGTAACTAGTAACTTGACGGAGTTCATTAGCAACGCCGTTAAGCTAACGAAGTTGAATAGTAGCCTAACGGAGTGAGTAGTAACCTAACGGCGTTGAGTGAAATTGAATAGTAACTTGACGGCCTTGAATAGTAAATTGACGGACTTTAATAGTAGTTGACGGAGTTGAGTTGACTTGAGTTGTACCATGACGGAATTAAGTAGTAGCCTAACGGAGTTGAGTAAATAAAATTTAAAAAAACATAGCTAAATAGTAACTTAACACAGAAAAAAGGAGTTGCGGAATTTAAAAAAAAATCAGAGTAAACAGTAACTTGACAGAGTTAAATACTTAACGTAGTTGAATAGTAACCCCGTTAAGCTAACGGAGTTGAACAGTAGCCTAACGGAGTTGAGTAGTAACCTAACGGCGTTGAGTGGAGTTGAATAGTAACTTGACGGCCTTGAACAGTAACTTTATGGAGTTGGATAGTAGTTGACAGAGTTGAGTTGAGTAGTAACATGACGGAATTGAGTAGTAGCCTAACAGAGTTGTGTGAAGAAAATTAAAAAAATGGAGTTAAATAGTAACTTAACGGAGAAAAAAAACGAATTTAGGAAAAGAAATTAGAAACGCAGAGTAAATAGTAACTTGACGGAGTTGAATAGTAACCTAACGGAGTTGAATAGTAACTCCGTTAAGCTAAATAGCAACTTAACTGAGTTAAATAGTAACTAAACGGAGTTGAATGGTAACTTCGTTAGTACTATTCATAAGAGTTTGAAAACTAATATTAACCTAACGATGTTGAGTGGAGTTGAATAGAAGACCAATGACAGGTCTTTATTGGTCAAAAGCCAGATTTTATGGTATTTGACATCGTACCTATAGTTTATGGCTATATGTAATGTTTAAATGTAGTATTTGAATGTATGAATTTCTCGTTTGTTCTACACAAATTAATCACACCCAAACCATTTCATTCGAATCTCATCATTTCATCACCAAATTTAACATATAACGATGTCTTGGAACACAAGCAACATTTTCGACGACTATATTAACTATTCATACGAGTCAGAAAGCTATTTCGGGCATATTGTTGATGGTGACAACCAGGAGGATGTGTCTTTCTTTGTTCGTACTCTTGATAGGGGATTGCTATCTGATTTGAACGAGGTAATAATCTATTTAAGATAATTTGAGTTAGTTGTTTTGAACAAAGTCTCACAATTTAGTTGTTTCATGAGTGCGTCAAAGAAGGTGAACCCTCTTACTTCACACAACCTAATTCAGAGTACAAATATCGGCTTCACCAGGCCCGACTCTTGAGAGAGTAACGTGAAGTTCTTGCTTTGGGCCTCCACTCTTGAAGGCCCCTGACTTTCTAAGTTTTTTCTCATATATGTGCATTTGGGAATTGTTGACTGATGTATGGCCCGTGTTCCATCACTAATTATCGTGGATTGCCAATCAGATCTGCTAACCAACAGAAGCTTAGAAAATTTGGTCTCAAAAAGGGGAAGGAAAACAAAACGATTGAAACGATTGTAGATTAAACAATGAAAGGTAGCATATTTATATCATAACTGCTTGAATATCTACATAAGGAGGTATGAAGATAAACAGAACTTACAACTTCTGGTCTTTACAATATTGAAATTCTGATACTCTGTTTTTCAACACTTAACTACATTGTATCAACATTTGATAAACCAAGTAATGAGTCAATTGTTAGTAGGGGTGTTTAAAAACATCTGAATCCAAATTCGAATCCGAAATATCCGACAATCCGTATCTGGATTTCGGATATCCGGGTGCTCGAGAGATGAACATGATGTACAGACAGGTTGTCCACCGGGTGCCAGATGTAGCACGACTACCAGAGGATTCGGATGCATGTGAGGTTTGGTTGGTTGATTGGATTTTTTTAGTTCGTATTATATGGTGCGGTTATACTTTTTGTTTATTTTGTTATGGACTAACCCGACTTCTTAATGGGTATTTATATTTTGGTTGTGTATTATTAAGTTTAGTACGTTTGGTTAGGTGTGATTTGGTTTGTTACGTACAATTTTATTAAACTTGTTAAATATAACCAAATGGATAACTATCGAATATATGTTGGAAAAAACATTTAAATAATGGTAACACACATATAAGTCATATGTAAAGCGTTAAAAACAAAATGTGTCTATACCAAATGTAAAAAAAAATCGATTGAAAAAAGGACCTATAGGTTATGAAATGGATAAAACGGATAACTATCGAATATATGTTAAAAACGTTAAAAAACTGTAATATGTACATAACTCGTATGTAAAACTCCATATGAAGTGTGGTATAAAAGGGTTCCATCTATTCATCACTTGTAGGTAACAACTATTAGTACTCTTTTTTTTTTTTTTGAAAGACACTATTAGTACTCTTTTAATTTGTAAAAAGATTATCGAATTTATATTGCATATTTTTTTAATTTTTTAACGAGGAAGTTTTTTTAGTTTAATATCATATTTTTATTATGTGATAAATCTTACCCCGACTTGAGCCGTTACACCCATCTTGATTTTTTTTATGTACGGTTCTATGAAATTGAAACAATTGAAGACAGTGACGTCGTTAGCAAAAATTCCTAGATTCGCTACTAATAAGTATATCCAGATTTTGGTTTTTTTTATCTAAATTCAATTTCATTTGTACAAGATTATACCTGAACTGGATTACACGGTTCTCTCGTTTAGCTTGTTGCTAGGTATTTTAATAAATATTTCGAATACGTTTTATATGTGTTCTCTATGTTAACACTATCTTCAATGCATCCTTAACCTACATGCCCTTACTAGCCCTTATCATTGGAGCAATGGTGCCCTTTGAAGCCCTTAGCATGGAAGTCCTTACACAAGGGCATGGGTTGGAGGAGGACACCCGTCCAGGGCACGTTGTTTCCGGGGCACATTTCCGATCGGCAAAAATTCCACTTTTATCGGAATACTGAACGCCATGGATTTCTTCTAGTTTTGGGCTTCTAAAATTTCTCTTTGTGGTATTTAAGATTAAGAGGGATGCATGTTGTTTTTTTAAAGTTTTCAGGCAGACTCACGATGGCGGAAGGTGGCTCTACGAATGTGAAAGATACAGACAAAAAGAAGAAAAAAACATGAAAACAGGACGATAGGCGATCATAATGACTTTTTGTAAGACTAACCGGAGTGGAGGGGGGAAAGAGGGGCGTGATGCGTCATGTGGCACTTGTGGGACCCGTGTGTGAAGGGTGAAAATTGTGGGGAGTGGAAGGAGGGAAGAGGGGGAGGAAATAATATTATATTGTGGTAAAGTTAAAAAAAAAATCTTACCAATCAAAATCCTCCACCTCTTTTCAAGCCCCCCCCCCCCCCGGTCGGTGAGATCTTCCCCGCCAAAGGGGCAACACCCTCTTCCCCCACCTTGACGGCGGTGTTCCCGCCCAAAACCCACCTCCACACCACTATCCCCGCCCTCACTCCGTCTAGTCTAATATTAGAAGTATTTTATTGTTTTCCTTTTCTTTTTTAATGTACACATCAATACGCTTGTGCTACCTACTCTATACTGCATTATCCATACTTGGGGTAATATATATTTTTTTAAAATGAGCTAAGTAATTCAACTTTTTTTTTTATCGGCGAACAAATGTGTGGCAACCACCCTTGCGAGCCACTGCCTTCTCCCGATGCGTGGAAACCCGAACCCCATCCGTCCAAAGGCATGAAAGTGTTAAAAAACTCGGAGTAATTCAACTTAGTACTTGAGTAATAATAATTTCTTTTATTTTGTTTTTTATCGCTGATTATTGTAAATAATAATTTCGTTTTTATCACACGTGTTGATTAGGTACATTTTAACATGGGTTGGTGTTTTTTTGATGTGGTCACAAGCAAACACGTGTCCATGTATGTACAGCTCATTCCCTATCTTCATTAGAGTATGCGTAGTGGAGCCGTTATGTGGCGTTTTGGAGCCCATAACGCCTCTGCACACCGCCCCGTCAGGCGTTTTCAGGCCACTTCTTCTTCTCCATAACGGGCGTTTTCAGGCCAATTATTATTATTATTATTATTATTATTATTATTATTATTATTATTATTATTATTATTATTATTAGGGTTTGAGAATTGGGGGAAAAAGATTGAAGAAGAAGAAGAGGGTTGGGAATGAAGAAGAACATGTGGGATGTGAAATTTGGTACCTTCATGTCTTGTTGTGTTGAATATGCAGAGATTTGTGTGGGAATGAAGAAGAACATGTAGTGTATGTATAGGTGTGGTGTGTGAGTGAAGAAGAATATTGACTTTCGGATCTGATGTAGCGAACCAATAATTAACGGAGTTGAATAGTAACTTGTCGGCCTTGAATAATAGTTGACGGAGTTGAGTTGAGTTGAGTAGTAACATGACAGAATTGAGTAGTACCATAACGGAGTTGAGTGAAGAAAATTAAAAATACATAGTTAAATAGTTACTTAACGGAAGAAAAAAACGGAGTTGCGGAAAATAATAAATTAAAAGAACAGAGTAACTAGTAACTTGACGGAGTTCATTAGCAACGCCGTTAAGCTAACGAAGTTGAATAGTAGCCTAACGGAGTGAGTAGTAACCTAACGGCGTTGAGTGAAATTGAATAGTAACTTGACGGCCTTGAATAGTAAATTGACGGACTTTAATAGTAGTTGACGGAGTTGAGTTGACTTGAGTTGTACCATGACGGAATTAAGTAGTAGCCTAACGGAGTTGAGTAAATAAAATTTAAAAAAACATAGCTAAATAGTAACTTAACACAGAAAAAAGGAGTTGCGGAATTTAAAAAAAAATCAGAGTAAACAGTAACTTGACAGAGTTAAATACTTAACGTAGTTGAATAGTAACCCCGTTAAGCTAACGGAGTTGAACAGTAGCCTAACGGAGTTGAGTAGTAACCTAACGGCGTTGAGTGGAGTTGAATAGTAACTTGACGGCCTTGAACAGTAACTTTATGGAGTTGGATAGTAGTTGACAGAGTTGAGTTGAGTAGTAACATGACGGAATTGAGTAGTAGCCTAACAGAGTTGTGTGAAGAAAATTAAAAAAATGGAGTTAAATAGTAACTTAACGGAGAAAAAAAACGAATTTAGGAAAAGAAATTAGAAACGCAGAGTAAATAGTAACTTGACGGAGTTGAATAGTAACCTAACGGAGTTGAATAGTAACTCCGTTAAGCTAAATAGCAACTTAACTGAGTTAAATAGTAACTAAACGGAGTTGAATGGTAACTTCGTTAGTACTATTCATAAGAGTTTGAAAACTAATATTAACCTAACGATGTTGAGTGGAGTTGAATAGAAGACCAATGACAGGTCTTTATTGGTCAAAAGCCAGATTTTATGGTATTTGACATCGTACCTATAGTTTATGGCTATATGTAATGTTTAAATGTAGTATTTGAATGTATGAATTTCTCGTTTGTTCTACACAAATTAATCACACCCAAACCATTTCATTCGAATCTCATCATTTCATCACCAAATTTAACATATAACGATGTCTTGGAACACAAGCAACATTTTCGACGACTATATTAACTATTCATACGAGTCAGAAAGCTATTTCGGGCATATTGTTGATGGTGACAACCAGGAGGATGTGTCTTTCTTTGTTCGTACTCTTGATAGGGGATTGCTATCTGATTTGAACGAGGTAATAATCTATTTAAGATAATTTGAGTTAGTTGTTTTGAACAAAGTCTCACAATTTAGTTGTTTCATGAGTGCGTCAAAGAAGGTGAACCTTCTTACTTCACACAACCTAATTCAGAGTACAAATATCGGCTTCACCAGGCCCGACTCTTGAGAGAGTAACGTGAAGTTCTTGCTTTGGGCCTCCACTCTTGAAGGCCCCTGACTTTCTAAGTTTTTTCTCATATATGTGCATTTGGGAATTGTTGACTGATGTATGGCCCGTGTTCCATCACTAATTATCGTGGATTGCCAATCAGATCTGCTAACCAACAGAAGCTTAGAAAATTTGGTCTCAAAAAGGGGAAGGAAAACAAAACGATTGAAACGATTGTAGATTAAACAATGAAAGGTAGCATATTTATATCATAACTGCTTGAATATCTACATAAGGAGGTATGAAGATAAACAGAACTTACAACTTCTGGTCTTTACAATATTGAAATTCTGATACTCTGTTTTTCAACACTTAACTACATTGTATCAACATTTGATAAACCAAGTAATGAGTCAATTGTTAGTAGGGGTGTTTAAAAACATCTGAATCCAAATTCGAATCCGAAATATCCGACAATCCGTATCTGGATTTCGGATATCCGGGTGCTCGAGAGATGAACATGATGTACAGACAGGTTGTCCACCGGGTGCCAGATGTAGCACGACTACCAGAGGATTCGGATGCATGTGAGGTTTGGTTGGTTGATTGGATTTTTTTAGTTCGTATTATATGGTGCGGTTATACTTTTTGTTTATTTTGTTATGGACTAACCCGACTTCTTAATGGGTATTTATATTTTGGTTGTGTATTATTAAGTTTAGTACGTTTGGTTAGGTGTGATTTGGTTTGTTACGTACAATTTTATTAAACTTGTTAAATATAACCAAATGGATAACTATCGAATATATGTTGGAAAAAACATTTAAATAATGGTAACACACATATAAGTCATATGTAAAGCGTTAAAAACAAAATGTGTCTATACCAAATGTAAAAAAAAATCGATTGAAAAAAGGACCTATAGGTTATGAAATGGATAAAACGGATAACTATCGAATATATGTTAAAAACGTTAAAAAACTGTAATATGTACATAACTCGTATGTAAAACTCCATATGAAGTGTGGTATAAAAGGGTTCCATCTATTCATCACTTGTAGGTAACAACTATTAGTACTCTTTTTTTTTTTTTTGAAAGACACTATTAGTACTCTTTTAATTTGTAAAAAGATTATCGAATTTATATTGCATTTTTTTTTAATTTTTTAACGAGGAAGTTTTTTTAGTTTAATATCATATTTTTATTATGTGATAAATCTTACCCCGACTTGAGCCGTTACACCCATCTTGATTTTTTTTATGTACGGTTCTATGAAATTGAAACAATTGAAGACAGTGACGTCGTTAGCAAAAATTCCTAGATTCGCTACTAATAAGTATATCCAGATTTTGTTTTTTTTTATCTAAATTCAATTTCATTTGTACAAGATTATACCTGAACTGGATTACACGGTTCTCTCGTTTAGCTTGTTGCTAGGTATTTTAATAAATATTTCGAATACGTTTTATATGTGTTCTCTATGTTAACACTATCTTCAATGCATCCTTAACCTACATGCCCTTACTAGCCCTTATCATTGGAGCAATGGTGCCCTTTGAAGCCCTTAGCATGGAAGTCCTTACACAAGGGCATGGGTTGGAGGAGGACACCCGTCCAGGGCACGTTGTTTCCGGGGCACATTTCCGATCGGCAAAAATTCCACTTTTATCGGAATACTGAACGCCATGGATTTCTTCTAGTTTTGGGCTTCTAAAATTTCTCTTTGTGGTATTTAAGATTAAGAGGGATGCATGTTGTTTTTTTAAAGTTTTCAGGCAGACTCACGATGGCGGAAGGTGGCTCTACGAATGTGAAAGATACAGACAAAAAGAAGAAAAAAACATGAAAACAGGACGATAGGCGATCATAATGACTTTTTGTAAGACTAACCGGAGTGGAGGGGGGAAAGAGGGGCGTGATGCGTCATGTGGCACTTGTGGGACCCGTGTGTGAAGGGTGAAAATTGTGGGGAGTGGAAGGAGGTAAGAGGGGGGAGGAAATAATATTATATTGTGGTAAAGTTAAAAAAAAAATCCTACCAATCAAAATCCTCCACCTCTTTTCAAGCCCCCCCCCCCGGTCGGTGAGATCTTCCCCGCCAAAGGGGCAACACCCTCTTCCCCCACCTTGACGGCGGTGTTCCCGCCCAAAACCCACCTCCACACCACTATCCCCGCGCTCACTCCGTCTAGTCTAATATTAGAAGTATTTTATTGTTTTCCTTTTCTTTTTTAATGTACACATCAATACGCTTGTGCTACCTACTCTATACTGCATTATCCATACTTGGGGTAATATATATTTTTTTAAAATGAGCTAAGTAATTCAACTTTTTTTTTATCGGCGAACAAATGTGTGGCAACCACCCTTGCGAGCCACTGCCTTCTCCCGATGCGTGGAAACCCGAACCCCATCCGTCCAAAGGCACGAAAGTGTTAAAAAACTCGGAGTAATTCAACTTAGTACTTGAGTAATAATAATTTCTTTTATTTTGTTTTTTATCGCTGATTATTGTAAATAATAATTTCGTTTTTATCACACGTGTTGATTAGGTACATTTTAACATGGGTTGGTGTTTTTTTGATGTGGTCACAAGCAAACACGTGTCCATGTATGTACAGCTCATTCCCTATCTTCATTAGAGTATGCGTAGTGGAGCCGTTATGTGGCGTTTTGGAGCCCATAACGCCTCTGCACACCGCCCCGTCAGGCGTTTTCAGGCCACTTCTTCTTCTCCATAATGGGCGTTTTCAGGCCAATTATTATTATTATTATTATTATTATTATTATTATTAGGGTTTGAGAATTGGGGGAAAAAGATTGAAGAAGAAGAAGAGGGTTGGGAATGAAGAAGAACATGTGGGATGTGAAATTTGGTACCTTCATGTCTTGTTGTGTTGAATATGCAGAGATTTGTGTGGGAATGAAGAAGAACATGTAGTGTATGTATAGGTGTGGTGTGTGAGTGATATATATATACAGACATATATTTGTATATAAAGGGATAAATGACAGGTGGATACCATGTGGTGTGTGGTTTTGGAGATTGTAACCGACGGACGTGGATCATCTAATAAAAATCTTATTCACTAAATTAAGTGTTTTTTTAAAATTATTTCAATTTTTTTAAAGCGATCACTGAAAATCCTTGTACAACTCTAACACAGCGGTTTCAAGTTTAAATCTCTACCCACACACTGGTGTCCTCTTTGCCTAAGCTTAAACCGTCACGGAGAATTTGTTTTATGCAAATAATTATTGTTTTTTTAAGTATTTGTTGTTTTTAGTATTTGTAATTTTTTTTAAGTATTTGTAAGTTTTATATATTTAATGAAAAATAATTTAAACTATTTAATATTCTTATTTAATTAAAAAACAATAATTAACTAATCATTACCAATCATTTATAACCTCAACATAACCCTCCTTTCCACTACACCCTCTTTTTCCATAACCCCCACATAACTCCCTTTCTATTACTTTTTAATATTTTAATCCCATAACCCCAACATAACCCTCTACCACTACACATACCCTTATATATTCCGTGTCCTTTTTTTTTTTTTGCCAGTTTTCACGGCTTAAAAGCCATTCATATTTATTTTTACTTAATAAACCTAAACAATGAATAGTCGATAATAATTGAATAGTCGAGATATATTTGCCTATATAAGAATGGCAATGTGATCAACAATCATCAAAGAAAAGTTTTTTCAAAACCCACGTTCAGAGAATAGACATGGCAATTACATACTCACGCATGTTGCTGCTAATTATTTTAATCACAGGTTAGTTAGTTCCTTTGATAATTTCATTATAAAATTGTTATCTTCGTTTGCAGATTGACTGTTGAAATAATATAAGATGATAATATAGTTAGTCTAAATATTTATTTGTAATAACACTAAGAATGCTGATTGTCTTTCAGCTGGAGCTCACTATCATGTGGATGGAAAAGATTGTCAAGCAGTGTTAAACCATGATAATTGTACCCTAGAGACTTGTGGCAAACAATGCTTTAAAGATTATAAAGGCACGGGAACATGCCTATTTTCTTCACGTCGAGGCCATTACTTTTGTCTATGCGATCACCAATGTTGATGAACTTATAATTCTTCTTTATAATAAATAAATTGGCAAATTTGTTTGAGATTGGCCCTTCAATTTTTTAAAGTAACATGCTTGCACACTAATGGGGTTTCATTAAATATATAAATGATCTTATGGTTCTACATTATTATATATATCAATTTCAATCACGTAAAAAAAATCGCTAGAAACAACCGTCCAAACCGGCAAGAAAGAAGGCCCAGAACCTACCATCCAAACCGCTCAGAAACAAGTAAAACCAACCTCTATGAACTGGATTGCCGCTTGACAGGACCGCTCCAGTAACATCGGCAGACTTACGATGTTGCCGTAGGTGCAAATTACATGCCTACCCTTCGTTTCAGTTCACCGGCGGTTTTCTTATTGGTTCCGTCAACCGCCCAGAATGGGACATGCCACCGGAAAGTTATTTGTTGTGGCCAGAGGTGTCTCTTAAACACCTTCGTCGCCTTAACCACCAGTCAGATCTGCAATGGTAGTGAGCGGTTAACGCCACACCGATTTACATGGTCGTTTTGCAGGCGTAGAAGAGACAGCGAAGAATGGATTGGAGATGGTGTGGTGGCCTTCTGAAATGTTGGTGTCACCGAGGTGGTTGAGGGGGTGGTTGCTCAATGAAATGGAGAGAGATTGAGGGAGACAGTGAGTTTATGGTTGGGGTTTGTGTTCAAGAGTGATAACATGATATCTTTGAAAATGAATGGAACTAGAGCGTTACAATACAAGTTTATGGTTAGGGTTATAGGTTACATACACCACGTGACATCACATTTTGGAGGTGTGACATCACATTCGGGGGTATGTGGCAGTATTCTATTGGTGTGTGATATGAGCCAGGGTATATGAATCCTAATTAGGGGTGTATAATTTCTAAATACCATTTATGTTATCATCCACTTGATTATTTTCTTTTGCCATGTACAATGTGTTTAACATTAGGTAACATGCACGGATTAATTTAAAAAAATATAATTCAAAACTTTATTTCATTTTTTTTTCTTTTAGGTATATTTTAAATTAGTTTTTTTTTAAGTGAACCGATAAGATTTTGTGTGACGTTTTAATATAACATAACTACTTTTACAATATGTTATCTTGCGGTGTAGGGCAAGTTGTAACTTACTAAATGTAATGTATTTTTTTATGTGTAGATATGTTTTTGGTCAGGCAAACGGAAACATCTTAGTAGCAAGAGGAAAAGAAAGCAAAAACGATTTATGTTTCATCCGCAGTGTGTCGCCGCATGTTGCGGCAAGCGCACCAGTTAGTCGTGCCATCGCCGGGTTCGCAATTTAGGTGTGTTTCTGATACTAATCTATTGAATCGTCATCACACTTCCGCCGCGAAACGGCGGGATCATCCTAGTAATGTAATATTTGAAATCACATACAATCATGCCACATACCGTTGAATACCGAAAGGACTTGTAGCCTACTCATACCATGGATTAAGTAAACTCGAACGCGTCTTCTCTTGAAACCCGGACCGGACCGATTCGACCGGCCAACCGCTGGCTTCGATGGTTCGCGTCAGTGCCGGCTCTGAGGCAGGGCGGGGTGGTCGCCGGCTCAGGGCCCGACCCGCAAATGGGCCCGATTTTTGTATATATGTATTAAAAAAATAATTTAACTAGGCCCAATGTGATTTTAGATTTTAGAATTGTAGTTTTTAATAGGCTCACAATTTTTTTAACTATGCCCATTGTGTATTTGTTCACACTTGAAATTTACCCAATATTTGAGCTCAAAGACGTGTAGTTTTTAATAGGCCCTAAAAGTTTTTTTTTTTTTTTTTAACTAGGCCCAATGTGATTTTAAATTTTAGAATTGTAGTTTTTAATAAGCCCACAATTTTATTAACTGGGCCCATTGTGTATTTGTTCACACTTGAACTTAACCCAATATTTTAACTAGGCCTATTGTGTATTTTAGAATTGTAGTTTTTAATAGGCCCTCAAAGACGTGTGATACGTAGAAAAAAACAAGTTGTATTTACAGTCGATAATGTCCCAACAAAGACTTAATGGATTGGCAATGATATTTTATTGAAAACGAAATATTGGAAAGTATGGAGTATAAAGACTTGATCGAGAACTTTGCTTCCAAAAACGCTAGGAGATCCACGCGATTCGTTTAAGTAAGTAGGTTCGATCATTTTGTTAAAAAAACTTTTGTTTTGTTTGCTTTATAACAATTAACGTTATATTATGTTTATATTTGAATGATGAATTTATATCATATTGCGGGGGTAAGACCTGATTTTTTTTTTCCGCCAAGGCCCCAAACAAATTTTAAGATTTTCGGAGACGGCCCTGGTTCGCGTCATGACTCATGGTGTTAGACCGCTTCAGCAGGTATAGCCAGCCGAATAGGTGGCCGACGGCTGTACCAGAGATTCGCTTTAAAGAAGAGGTCGGACCTGTGGAGCACCTTTCAAGTTTTTATGTTTAAACAACATTTACTTTGGTTGGCAGAATCAAAATCGATAAAGGTAAGTTCAAAGTAAAATATTTCCTTTCAAAGTAGAAGCATATCAACTATAGAATTAGAATGTGTAATTCAAGAGTAAAAAATGGAGGTTTTCTTTCAAAACCTATCTTTGCTCACCAGAAGACATGAGTGTTGTGGATGCTATCTTTTTTCCACCTATATTATTTGGGTTTAACTCATATCTACAATAAACCCCTCTCAAAAATTGAGTTGTAGCACATGTAATCCCTCATTAATTGTATCAAAACTAATGGGATTCCTCCGACGCGAGCTTTTAATAAGTATACATTCAATTCGTTGCAATATCAGCATGTAACCATCACTCGGCACATGGTGTACTTTATATCGATTGAAAACCATAAAATGCATAAATATACCAGTGTTGATATTGACCCTGTGTACAGATGCGGGGGTCCTAAAAATGTGCTAAGTAGTAAGCAAATGACAACCAAAACGGAGAAAATCGTAAATAAAAAACGGAAATGTATACCACTGTAACGAGAGACTTATAAAGCGTACTAAGTAGTAAGCAAATGACAATAATCATGGGAAAAGGCATGAAACAAAAGCGGGAATTTAAATGCCAGGTGACGTAAAACGTAGGCAATACAATGGCAAATCCAAACTTATAGCTCAAATTGACGCAAAACGCACACAAACTCACTGCAAATCAAAATAAAAAAAAGCTCACTAGAAGACAAACTCATAAAAGAAAAAAACACTATTCATAGGGAGTTCAAATTTTGTTATACATATAAATTTAACCTTGAAAACATTATCAATTTACTTTAGAATACGGTTGAGCGTTTTGCGGTTCGGACCCACGAGAACTTTAGACTCGACCCACAAGAATGTATAAAAAAAATAAAACAACACTGTTCGTTGGTCTATTCGCTATTCTTTCGTACGTGTTACTATAATCGATTTCAGGTAATGTTAATAAAATATTATTTTAAAATAAGTGTATAACAACGTATTTTTCATGAAATATTATCTATGTGATATATTACATAATATATTTATTATATAGTAGAAGTAAATATTTATGTATGATGCTTTTATGTATTTATATGTATGTATTTATGACAAAAATAAAAGCAATACACCATAAATTAAGGTATTGTCTTATGACACAGTAAGGGGTGCTCATCTATTTATCATATTTATCACACCCAATTAGATTCTGCCACCTTATTTTATCACATTCTATCACATTTCATCACATTTTATCACTAAACTTTTAATTTTTTAAAAATATAAAAAAACATTATATTAAATAAAAAACATTACATTAAATAAAAAAATTACATTAAATAAAAAAATACATTAAATAAAAAAAAATGAAGTGAGCGGTGGGTAAGGGTTCTCGAACTCGATATCTAAACCACCCACGTGTTCCGTTAGATCAAATCGAAGCTGATAGTGGACTTGTTCATTCCGCAACTCCAAAAGAACATCATTGGGAACGTTTGCTGGTATGTCCGTATCCATAACGTAATCCGAAGATATTGCGCGCCCCTCTTCCTTTATGATCATGTTGTGCAATATGACACACGCGTACACAACACTCCTTATTTTCGCTTGATCAACCAAACGCACCGGGCGATCTATTATGCACCATTTACCTTTCAATACACCAAACGCCCGTTCAACGTCTTTTCTCATAGATTCTTGTAGCTTCTTAAACAATATTTCTTTTTCGATTGTCGGAAACGAGTAAGCTTTTACAAAAACTGACCAAGCGGGGTAGATGCCATCAACAAGATAGAAGCCACGTTTATATTGTCGTCCGTTCACCGTAAACGGACACGTCGGGGTCGTTCCTTGTATCTTTGTATCGAAAAGGGGTGATGGATATAGAACATTAATGTCGTTTTTTGAGTCGGGGAGACCAAAGTACGCATGCCAAATCCATAAATCGTTCTACACAACGTCTTCGAGCATTATCATAGGGTTTTTTATGGTCACCTCTCATAAACTGACCTCGCAAACCCGTCGGGCAACTTCTCCATTCGATGTGGGTACAGTTAATGCTACCAACCATACCGGGAAAATGCCATCTAGCTTCATGTACAGAGAACAAACGTGTTATGTCATGTCCAATCGGTCTTTGGAGATAATCTTTACCATATAAATCAATAATAACATTGCAAAAATAGTGAAGAGACTCACTTGAAATTCTACTAGACATATTAAAATATTCATCATATTTGTCAGGAACGTTACCGGTAGCAAGTTGACGAATCGCGGATGTGCATTTTTGTATCGCCGTAAAGCTCCTTTTCCCTCTAGCATCATACCCTACTTGAAACCATTCGAACTTAGCTTCGATGTCCCCGACAATCTTTAAAAATAATTCCTTTGATAAACGAAATCGATTTTTAAACACCTCGTCGATGTACTTTGGGTTTTCTACAAAGTAATCGTTCACCAAAACGTCATTTGCCCCCACCAATCACGCTGCACCATTCTTTTCTTTGGGCATTCCGTATTTTCTCGTTATGCCACCTCGCAAACCATTGCAAAAAATTCCATCAAAGAACCCGGCGAGTCGGAAGAACTAGACGAGTCGAGTGTACACAAGGGGCCTTCCATTTGATATATATATATTGCTTCTTTGATTGTTTGATGTATGTTTTGATTGTTGGTGGTATTGATTTTGGTTGAAAATGATATATTGGAAACCCTTGTTATAGTGAAAACTTTGGAAACTCTAACTTCCGGAGCTTTTTTTTTATATGAAAATTTTAGGGTATATAATATACATGATTTTAAGCATTTTGAGCCAAAAAAATCAAAAAAAGCACCGAGCACTTTTAAAAAAAAATAAATAAATAAGTTTTCGGGTAACACATTGTTAACACATGTTATTTTCGCTTAACATGTGTTACCCGAAAACTTATTTTTTTTAAATAAAAAAGTGCTCGGCGCCTTTTGATTTTTTTTTGGCTTAAAATGCTTAAAATCATGTATATTACATGCCTTAAAATTTTTAGCCCCTAAAAAGCTCGAGAAGTCAGAGTTTCCAGAGTTTTCACTATAACAAGGGTTTTCTCTGGATCCCTACCCTATATATATATATATATATATATATATATATATATATAGAGAGAGAGAGAGAGAGAGAGAGAGAGATATTTGGGTTGAATTTTTTTTTTCAAAATGGTCACAATTTGGCTGAAAGCCAACGTGATGTATATCACGAAATACATTCTTCGCAGCCGTGATTTTTATTTTTTTTTGGGGGGGGGGGGGTGTTTCGCGGTGACCACGCCATCACGGACCACCCCGTGTGCCCATATTATATACATAATGGATTCCTACAATATTTAAAGTGATGAGAATGGAAAAACGGTTACAAAAACACAAGCTTCGAAACGAAAAGGTGACCTAAAAAGGAAGCTTATGGGCTATTCTTGGAACCATATGGAGGAATTCTTTGACAATCATGATAAAAGAATAGGAAGATATAATAACCATTCAAAGGCCTAATATATAAGAAGGTTCTGGCCAATTAGACCCTTTTACCCGACCATTGAGAACCATTAGGCCTAAAACCACATACCATTCTAAGGTTTGGTTCATGGTTCTTAATTTCACCAATAAAAAGGTATACGTTTTTGGTGAGTTCAGGTCGGGTTGGGTCGGTTCCGACCCTTTGCACAACAAATAAGTTTATGGGACATTATAATTGTATAGAATTGTATTTAAATACGAAATTCGAACAATCTCACACTGTCATTATTTTCTGTTTATTTATACTATATTTATCTTATTTCATCTGGTTCAACATGTTTGACCGGTCAAACTAGTGAACCAGTAAGACGTTCCGTTTAATGTCCAGTTCAATTATGTAAACATTGTATAATAGTAGGAACTAGGGTTATAGTGCCTTTTGTAACATTTCGTATTATTTTCATGTACGTTTGGGACTTCGATTAATAAAAACGTTGCATTCTTATCATTATCGCACGTTCTAAAAATATTTGGTGACACTTTTGGACTCAAATAACCATACCATAAACATATATTAACATTAAAACTTTGAAATAATTGCCTAAAACTAAAAAGCATGGACCGGGACTCGAACCCGCGTCCATGGCCGACTTTTTGTGCACCAACAGCTTAACCAACTGGGCTACTGCCCGTTTTGCTAACAATTATCACACGCTAACATATTTAACTCCTCATTATAATAACACAGTTGACTATCAAAAGTCAACTGCGAGCCAATCATTCCATAATCAAGCACTAATCCGCGTCTTTTGATCCTGATATGGTAAACGAGTTTGATTGACAGTTCATAATGTGTACTGGACACGCCAATTGCAATCAAAACATACCAAAAATTGATATTATACGCGTTTATAATTAAATGTGGGTCAAACTTTCTAAATCATTCGATTCGTTGGTGTTAGTATAAATTGAACCTTCTTCTAGTAGCTAAACCCACCGAAAATCATTCTCTCACTATCAATTTCTGTAAACGAATTATCCTCGGGAAAGATTAAGAGCCGCGTCTAACTTTTTGCTTTGACTTGTGATTTGAAGTTTCATCACAGGTATGAATCAAATCTTTGCTTTCTGTAGTTTAATCGACCCCTGGGAATCAATAACCCCATGGTTAATTAAACGATAACAGTGTATATGAGTCAATTGAAAATTCTAGGGTTCTTGCGTGTAGATTTGGGGAAGAACACGAATCAGGTTCGAATATAATATAAAAGTTTGGAAATCTGAAACATAAACGTTCTCAGGGTGTGGCTCAGTTGGTGAGCCACACTTGTGATAAGGCTTTGGACCGGCCCAGACACGGGTTCGATCCCCACCAACAACAATCTTTTTTTTTTTTTTTAAACCCCTTTCTTTTATATTTTTGTTATTAACTTTTAAAAATGGTTTTAAAATACTAAATCTACTTTATAAATTCTATAAAAATTATCTTATGATATTCTGATAATAAAGTTTATCATACAATTTTTAGTTTTTAAAAAATAATTTATTTATTATATATTATAAATATTACAAGTTTATTCCTTAATAATTTTAAAATTTTATAAAAATATCAAAACGACTTTATAAAATTCCACAAAAATTATTCTAAACTTATAAATCAATAAACATTTCTGAAATAAATTTTATTTCAGAAAAATCATTTATTTAATATTTTTAATCGATTTTTGTTATTTTAGTAAAAAGTAAATCATAATAAATTCATTTTTCATTATTTTTACATCAAAATTTCACATAAATTATTATTAATCATTTAGATCAGAAATCTAATTTTTTGATTCGAAATTTATAAATTTTAATATTTTTAAATATTAAGTATATATTCTGTCAAATAAGTATTAATATATAAATATTCATTAATTAAGAAAATAATTTTATAAAAATTATTTTCGCATTTATTACATTATAATTCAACTACCTTTAGTTAATATTGGTCAGAAATATTTTTATTAATTATTTCTTTATTTATTAAAGTTATTAACAATTATTCAAATTTAATCATAAATCAATTATTAATCCCTAAATTAGGAACCCTAGCACATTTTAGACTAGAGAACTTAGACTTATTAAGTTTTCCCCAACACTTATTTATTACCTTGAAATAGGGTGATATTTGGATACACACGAGCCACATTTACTTATATAACAAGGGTCTTCATTTTAACACTAAGGTGAGTTTACATAGCCCCTTTTCCATTTCACTATTTTGGGGTGAAACATGTTACAACATTCAATTTACAATTCAATCATAAGTGTCTATGTGTTATTCTATGTTGCATTATGTCTTAAACATTACTAGGGTAAGCACATTATTCTAGCATAATCATTAACATTGATCAGCCGACGGTATACAATGATAGATCTATTGGACTGACAATCCCACCCGGATACGTGTACCTCCTACATAGGTAGCGTGGGTGATTGTTATCGAATTTATAACAAAATCGAGTGAACCATATGCATATGGGATGGACCACAATATTCTAGTCACAAGGTTTGATTATGCACTCGATTTACCCGATGGTTTTGTTTTCACATATGGACTAGATTTGCCATGACACTCGAATTGTAGAAGTTTTTATTCAATTATCAAAACCTATGTAATTCTCACCAACTTTTGTTGACCCAAAAATATTTTCAAAATTAACATGTTTCAGGTAACAATGAAGCTGAGGCTTAGAGTATGCTTGATGGATTACTATGAAGTTATTTGAAGTTGCTTGCTTTATTTTTTTGTTATGTATTAGATATTTTGGATTTTTAGACAACGTTTCATTTGGATATCTACGTTATCATTAAAGTATTTAAAATTTCAATATATACCATGTGCTACTGAAACAATCCTCAATACGTGACATCCCGATGTTTCCGCCATCGGTTGGGGTGTTACAGATTGGTATCAGAGCCTTGGTTATAGGGAATTAGCTTATTAGAAAAATAATCTAGACTATAACCTTAGGGATTTAAAACAGTACTTGCCTCTCTTACTTGAAACCCTAATTGCTTCCTTATTCTTACCCCTATCCTACACCCTATACAATCCTAAGCCTTTACAAGTTGACTACATTTATTCGTCTGCTGCAATACTGATCCACCTTTAGATTAATAGGACAAAATCCTCAGGTTTAACCTGAACCACCTTGAGATCTCGTCGAAGTTCTAGATTTTAATAACGAACACGTGCAATCTGGAAGGGTGAACGCTTGTATTCTGAGTTTTCTGTCTAGGACTGGCATTGCGCATATATCCCAATCAGACGAGGGACCCGGATGCCTACCTGGGAATTCTTGGGATGAGTGTTCACTTATAGGCTAAAGCATGTCTTCACTATGTTATTAGAATCTAGAATCTTTGATAAGTCAACGTTTTCGTTTATTCGTTTTAATTAATGGATAAATGATTACATTCCTTATATTACCTTATTCATCCCATGTCTCATTGAACCTTCATTGTGTCTCTTACAGATCATGCCTCTTCGTTGCAGCACTCGCCTTAACAGTGGCAACAAAAATGAGGAAGGGAGCAGCAACAACAACAACCACAACAACAATAATAACAATAACAATAACAACAATGGTAGTGATGTCCAACTGGCTGTGATCATTACCCAACAAATAACACAACAAATAGCAACTCTGGTTCCTAATTTGGTGGCTCAAATCATCCAAATGAATGGAAACGGCAATGGTAATGGAAATGGGAATGGGAATCATAATGGGAATGGAAATGGAAACGGGAACGCTCACCCAGCCTGCACCCTCAAACACTTCAATACTTGCAACCCTCCTAAGTTTAGCGGGGATGAAGGAGCTACTGGTCTCCTTCAGTGGTTCGAGGGTATCGAGAATACCTTCATTAATAGTGAGTGTCCCGATAACCTTAAGGTTCGTTATGCTATGAGTGTTTTTCAAAAACGAGCACTCACGTGGTGGAATGAGGAAAAGCGTACCCGCGGAGCTGAAGTCGCGCTTGCTATGACTTGGGATCAAGTCAAGGAGATAATGAAAGCTGAGTTTTGCCCACGTAACGAGGTCAAGAAATTGGAGGATGAGTTCCACACCCTTGCTCAGGATAGTGGGGAAAGCCTTGCTTATAATACCCGCTTCCATGAGCTCAGTCTGTTATTACCCCATAAGGTCACTCCCCTATCAGTAGCCATCGAGAAGTATATCGGTGGTTTACCTATGCAAATTCAGGACACGGTGTGGGGAAGAAACCCTGCCACCTTGGAGGAAGCCAAGCGTCTAGCGGCTACACTGACTTACAACCATGTGAAGAATGGTACTCTGTTTCGCAAAGGTGCTAAGAAAGATGTGAACAAATCTACGCCAGAGCCAGCTAAGGAGATTAAGACTGAACACTCTGTTAACAAGAAACGCAAGGCCAGGAACTTTGCAATGGTTGCCACTCCCGCACCCAATAAGAAACCATACTCTGGACCTCATCCCTTGTGCAACACCTGCAAGTACCACCACCCAGCTCAAGTGCCTTGTAGTTTTTGCACAAATTGTCAAACATATGGGCATCTTGTGAATGTTTGTCGAGTTCCTCCTGCTAATGTCCCCGTTGCCCAAAATAACCCAGCCAGAAATGCCCCAGCTCCCAACCAACAAAACAATAGGCCTGCTCGTGGTCAGTGTTACGAGTGTGGCAGCCCAGACCACTATATTAATGCCTGCCCCAAACATGGAAACCAGAACCAGAACCAAAATCGCAACCAAAACCAGAACCGTAACCAGAATCAAAACCAAGTTGCTCGTGGTCGCGCGTACAACCTCAATGCTAATTAGGCCCGCAACAACAATGAAGTGGTTAATGGTACGTTTTTTGTTAATAACCACTATGCTTCTATACTATTTGATTCGCATGCTGATAAGTCATTTGTGTCACTTAAGTTTGAACCCTTACTTAACTTACCCCAAACTAACCTAGAGGAACCCCTAGTGGTAGAGGTAGCTAACGGGAAATCTATCTCGATCGATTCTGTTATACGTAACTTTGTGTTAAACCTTGATGAACATACCTTCCCTATCGACCTCATTCCTATGCATCTTGGGAGCTTTGATGTCATAGTAGGCATGGATTGGCTGTCAACCCATCGTGCTGAGATCTTATGTTTTGAGAAAGTTATTCGCATTCCTCTCGAATCTGGTGCCATTTTGAAGATCTATGGCGAGAAGCCTTGTGGTGAGCTTAAACTCATGTCTTGTACGACTGCTCAAAAATACTTACGAAAGGGGTATATGGCTTTCTTGGCTAACGTGATAGAAAAGAAAGACAAGGGCAAGAGTATCCATGATATTCCAATCATTCGGGATTATCCCGAAGTCTTTCCAGAGGATTTACCTGGTTTACCTCCTACTCGTCAAGTTGAATTTAGAATCGACCTTGTTCCTAGTGCAAATCCAGTTGCCAAAGCTCCTTATCGTCTTGCACCCTCTAAGATGCAAGAACTTGCCAGTCAACTACAGGAACTCTCTGATAAGGGTTTCATTCGCCCCAGTTCCTCTCCATGGGGAGCCCCTGTGTTGTTCGTCAAGAAGAAAGATGGATCCCTCAGGATGTGTATCGATTATCGTGAGCTCAACAAACTCACCATCAAGAATCGTTATCCCCTACCTAGGATTGACGATCTTTTCGATCAACTTCAAGGAGAAACCCACTTCTCGAAGATTGATCTCCGTTCTGGTTATCATCAACTTAGAGTTCATAAAGAAGACATTCCCAAGAGAGCCTTTCGTACACGTTATGGTCATTACGAATTTATGGTCATGCCATTTGGATTGACCAACGCTCCCGCAGTGTTTATGGATCTAATGAATCGGGTTTGTAAACCCTATCTCGACAAATTCGTGATCGTCTTCATTGACGACATTTTGATTTACTCTAAATCAAAATCCGATCACGAACAACATCTTCACTCAATCTTGGACCTCCTAAAGAAAGAACAACTGTATGCTAAGTTCTCGAAATGTGAATTTTGGCTTAAGGAAGTTCAATTTTTAGGACACGTCATCAATGAGAACGGGATTCATGTTGATCCTACAAAAATCGAAGCTGTCAAAAATTGGAGTGTTCCTAAAACTCCAACTGAAGTCCGTTCCTTCCTTGGTTTGGCTAGTTATTATCGTCGATTCATTTCTAACTTCTCCAATCGCTGTTCCTCTCACTGCCTTAACTCACAAGGGTAAACTTTATGAGTGGGGACCAAAACAAGAGGAAGCATTTGAGATTGTTAAGCAGAAACTTTGTGAAGCACCTATTCTGTCTCTACCTGATGGTAATGATGATTTCGTGGTCTACTGTGATGCATCGAACCAAGGTCTTGGTTGTGTTCTCATGCAACGAGGCAAGGTTATTGCTTATGCGTCCAGACAGCTCAAGATCCACGAAAAGAATTATACCACCCACGATCTTGAATTGGGCGTAGTCGTCTTTGCTCTTATGATTTGGAGACACTATCTTTATGGAACCAAATGTGTGGTTTTCACAGACCACAAAAGTCATGTTTTCAGAAAATCAAAATCCATCCATAAAAATAGCTTTTGGTTGAAAAATATGTTAAAGATAAAACAACAAATGTTTCATACATTCTATCATTTGTTGGTTGAAAAATATGTTTTAAACATCTGATCAGATAAAACAACCACTGTTTGGTTGAAAAATCTGTTTCAAACATCTGATCAGATAAAACAACTGTTTTCCACTATATACATATATATATACATTAAAAAAATCATCAGTGCTTTGGCAAAACATCAACAGCTGTTTGCCACATATGCTCCATCAGATGTTTGCCATGTCTGCTTTCAAAAGCAGAGCTTTGGCCACATCAGCGGTTTAATCAGAGGCTATAAAAACCCTATTTTTCCCCCAATAGTTGTTACACTGTATCATTGTATTCAACATACTGAAACCGCCTCCTTCAACCTCAAACCCTCATACAAATTCCTTCATTCATCTAACTCGAAATCCATTACAATGGATCTTCAAGCAAAAGCCCCCCACAATTAGCTTCCATATCTGGTTAAAACAGATGTAAACACTCCATTCCACACCATCATTGACGTCATTCTTCAATCCAAATATTTGCCTATCCTCACTGCTGATGCACATATTCATCAACACTCTTCAAGAATTCTGGTTAAATGCTAAGTTTTTACTTCAAGACAAAAAGCCAACAACCATTATTTCAAAAATTAGAGATACAAATGTCACCATAACCCCCCAAACCATATCCACAACCTTCTCTCTAAACGACTTGGCAGGTATGGATTCTTTTCCTAAGGCTGTACTTCACACAGAGTTTCTAGAAAGGGGTTATGATTCACAATTGACTGGAGCAACAATTTACAAAAAAAATTTCCCTCCAGTCATGAAATTTTTCTTTCATACACTCCTTATCTGTCTCTCTGCTAAAACCACTGCTTTCATTGAAATCCCATTGAAAGTGCAGTACTTGGGATACGCAATGTTGTCAGAATCTGACTACAATCTATCCCAGGCTCTATTTCTGGATTTAGTAGCAAATGTGAAGTGGGTCAAGTCTGGGTCTAACAATGCTTTTCTTTTGTACCCAAGACTTTTAAGTTTTATCTTACAAAAGTTTTTACCTGAAAAGGATTTTAAACAGGGAAAATCTCTTCAAATGAAGAGTTTATCCGAAGAAACTTTTACAAGAATGTTGGGTCCTAACACCCAAGAAAAAGGGTCAAAAGTTAAAGTTTCAAAAACATAAGCAACGGGTGTTAAGACAACAACTGTTGTTCAAACCTCTGTAGCTGAGCCCACTGCTCTTGGTGATCATGGCACTACATCCAGTGCTGTGAAACCCACAACAACTACTTCCAAAAGAAAACTTCCATCCACAAAACCCCCCAAGAAACCAAAAAGGGTAACTCTGGAAGATGAGATACCAGAGGAAAACCATGTTGTAGCACAAAAGCAACAACAAACCACTGTTCAACAAATGGATATATCTCCACCCAGAAAATCTCCTCAAATATCCTCAAAAATGATCATGTTGTAAGCCAAGGGGACACACATCATGAAGCATATGAGTCACTTGACCATATGTTCAAAAGCCCTTCTCCCGAGGCTGCTTCTCTTTTCACTCCTCAAAATTCACCATCACATGTCCTACCTACCATGAAACCATTGTTCGAAGCCATTGATAAAACTCAGGACAATCCTAGTTCCTCTCCATCACCTATCATTGAGAGCATTCTTCAACAAGTGACTGGGTCTGAGAAAAATCAAATGGCTAGCCCACGAACAGAGGAGGTCACACCTCTTGAGTTACATGTAACTCAAGGTGGTAGAGACCATTGTCTCACAACAGGACAGTGGTTCCATCCCTAAGACTTCCATAAAATAAGAACCAGTTGCCCCTTTGTCTTGGTTCTGGGGATTTCCAACTGATTTTGGGGTCTTTTCTCCATGACGCTAGACGAAGCGCTTGGAAGACTTAAAGCTTATGAGGAACGCCTTAAGTCAAGAGATGAGAAGAAAATGGACCATCAGGTCAAGAGAAGTTGTTGTTTACAAGGCAAGAGAAAAGACCTTACAGCAACTACAAGAACTACAATCAGAATCGAGGTAGACAGCACTTTAGGAAGTTCAATAAGAGTCAAAGATATGAGAAGAAGAACTTTGACAGAAATGGCCATCAAGATCAGAGAAATGATAGAAATCCCACTAAAAGTCATTATGACAACAGTTACAAGCCCAAGAAAGATTCAAGCAGTATAAGATGTTAGAACTGCAATGAATTAGGACATATAGCTCCCAGATGTCCTAAACCTCGAAATAAACAAGAAGAATCTCACCTAGTAATGGAAGAAGAGGATCCCACATTACTTATGGCAGTTGGTGAAGAAAGAAATGTAGTTCTTAAAGAGAAGAAGATAATACCAGAACGCTATCACAATGAAGAAAATGGAAATGAAGTATGGTATTTAGATAATGGAGCAAGCAATCATATGACAGAAAGACGCTCCTATTTCACAAAGTTAGACGAAAAGATAGCAGGAAGCGTAAAATTTAGAGATGGATCATGTGTCAACATCAAAGGTAAAGGCTCAACATTATTGGAATGTAACAATGGAGAACAAAGACTAGTCACAGAAGTATACTACATTCCAACACTCCAAAGCAACATCTTAAGCCTCGGGCAAGTTACAAAATCAGGTTGCAAAGTAATTATGGAGAATGAACATCTATGGATTTATGACGCCTACAACAACCTATTGATGAAAGTCCCAAAAGCTAAAAATAGACTTTACAAAGTAAAGCGTAGAATAACAAATCCAATTTATTTACAAGCTACAATAGATACACCTGCATGGCTATGGCATGCATGTATGGGACATGTGAATTTTGAATCACTAAGACAATTGAGCACAAAAGGAATGGCACGTGGAATGCCAACAATCCAGCACCCATCTCAAGTATGTGATGCATGTATTACGGGAAAACAAAGAAGACTTTTGTTTCCCTCTCAAGCAAATTTTAGAGCTACGAGACCTCTAGAAATAGTACATGCAGACTTATGTGGACCGATTACACCCACATCATTAGCAGGCAACAACTATTTCTTCCTGATAGTTGACGATTATTCAAGATATATGTGGATCTACATGCTTAAGTCAAAAGATCAAGTTTATGAAAATTTCAAGAAGTTTCTAAGCGAAGCTCAGACAGAGACAAGTCACAAGCTCAAAAGATTAAGAACGGATCGTGGAGGAGAGTTTACTTCTAAAGCACTTACCACGTATTGTGAGGATAAAGGAATCCTTAGACAACTTACAGCACCTTACACGCCTCAGCAGAATGGTGTAGTAGAAAGAAAAAACCGTTCAGTAATGAGTATGACCAGAAGCATATTAAAGGCTATGAACGTACCACAGAACTTATGGGCAGAAGCAACACGACAAGAAATTTACATCCAGAATAGGTTACCTACCAAAGCATTAAAGGAAATGACACCATACGAAGCAGTAAATGGCAAAGCACCCAATAATAAGCACATTAGAGTATTTGGATGCTCAACATATGCGAAGGTAACAACGCCCTATTTGATGAAGTTAGAAGATAGAAGAAAGAAAATGGTACATCTAGGAAATGAAAATGGTTCAAAAGCCAATAGATTATATGATCCCATAGAAGAAAAGATACACATTAGTAGAGATGTCCAATTCATAGAAAACGAACCATGGGATTGGAACAACTACTTAAAAGAAGGAAGCAATGACGAACCATCTTAGACAAGATTCGAAGTTTATGGAGATCACGAAAGTGAAGCTGTACAAGAGCAAAGCAATGAGGACAATGAAGATCAAGAGAGTGAAAGTGATAATTATTTTTTAGCAGTCCAATCACAGCTACACGAACTCCAATAACAGTTCAAGAAACACCAATAAGGGATCTAGTAGTTGAATCAAGCACTCAAGAGTTAGAAGACTCACCAGGCTCCCAACATAGACCAGTACAAGCCCTTAGATCACTTAATGACATCTACGCAGCCACACAACCTCTTAGACCAGAAGAATATGAACATCTATATTTAGCATTCAATGAAGAACCTGCAAATGAAAAAGAAGCAGCAGAATACCCGCAATGGATAGAAGCAATGGAAAGCAAAATAGAATCTATAGAAAAGAACAATACTTGGACACTAACTACACTCCCCTCAAGTCAGAAACCAATAGGTCTAAAATGGGTATTCAAGGTCAAAAGATATGCAAGTGGACATATCACCAAACATAAGGCCAGATTAGTAACAAAAGGATATGTACAACAAGAAGGTAAAGACTACAATGAAGTTATTGCACCCGTTGCAAGAATGGAAACAATCAGGCTACTATTAGCATTGGTAGCACAGAAAGGATGGCAAGTAGATCACTTAGATGTAAAATCAGCATTCTTACATTGTGAATTAAAAGAAGATGTCTACGTTTCACAACCAGATGGATTCATCAAGAAAGGAAAAGAAAATCTAGTCTACAAGCTAAAGAAAGCTCTATATGGTTTGAAGCAAGCACCAAGAGCATGGAATATAAGGCTGGATAACATCCTAAAAGAAATTGGATTTATAAGATGTCTACAAGAGCAAGCAGTATACAAGAGAACTTCAAAGCACTCAACAATAATTATAGGAGTTTATGTCGATGACATAATAGTGTAGGAAGTTCAATCAAGGACATATCAAGCTTCAAGAAAGAAATGCTAGGCAAGTTTGAAATGAGTGATTTAGGACCACTCACTTACTATTTAGGGATAGAGGTACGTCAAACACAAGGAAAAATACATTTGAAGCAATCAGCCTACGCATAGAAAGTTATCAAAGAAGCCAAACTATAAGACTGCAATCCAACAAAATATGCAATGGAATTAGGTCTAAAGCTCACTAAAGAAGATGAAAGTGAACCAGTCAATGAGACAAAATATAGAAAGCTAATTGGAAGCTTAAGGTATCTTACACATACCAGACCAGATATCACCTACGCAGTTGGATACATCAGCAGATTTATGGAAAAGCCAAAAACAACTCACATGAAGGCAGTTAAACATTTAATAAGATACATCAAAGGAACATTGAATTATGGAATTCAATATAGCAGAGGAAAAGAAGAAGAAATCATTGGATACAGCGAAAACAGTTATGGAGATCAAGACAATGGAAAAGGAACAACAGGAACAATATTCTACTACAGAGATTCACCTATCACATGGACAAGTCAGAAACAAAGTATAGTAGCACTATCCTAATGCGAATTAGAATTTATGGCAGCTACATCAGCAGCATGTCAAGCAATATGGCTACAAGGAGTACTCAGCGAACTCACGGGTGAACAACCAAAGAAGATAACACTACTAGTAGACAACAAGTCAGCAATACAACTTATGAAGAATCCAGTATTTCATGGAAGATCAAAGCATATCAACATAAGGTATCACTTTATCAGAGAATGCATAGAGAACGAGCAGATACAAGTTGATCATATCAGTGGAGAGATGCAGAAAGCAGATATACTCACCAAGGCACTACCAAGAATAAAATTTCTCGAGATGCGGAGTCTCATAGGAGTTGAAGACCTCGAGGAAATCGAGAATTAGGGGGGAGAATGTTAGACATTAATTCTTATTTCCACATTATATCATTTATATCCTAAGTATATATTATATCCTAAGCTAGTGAATAGGTATGTTAGTTAATCCAACCGACACGTCGGTTTATAGTCAAGGGGACACACCCTTTCATCATGTATAAATAGGGGACACATTGTTTCATTTGAACATGTATTGATTTCTTTAGTTTCTCATATTATCTCTCAAACACAATCCCTCATCGATCCTGTGGTCCTTCAGGTGCAAACCTACCACCCTCCTGGCGTACATATTTCACCAAAAATTCACACACACCAAATAATAATTACGACCATACCCCCACCCTATTAATCAAGTGCCATCAAAATTACACATAGATCATTGTTCGCCTCCATTGTGCAAACGCCTTGCAACATTAAATTAAAGTTGCGCCATTCATTCCATGACAGACTTGGTATTTTTGACCTATGGGCTACACAATCAAATGACAACTCTTTAATCTCCTCCGCCATTTTATGCACCGGAACTCTTCTATTATTTAAAACGTTGTCGTTCCGTTGCTTCCAAATGCGCCATAATGTTTCTAGAAAAATAGCATGAATAATCTTTTTCCTCAAGGCTGAGATGTCGGAACCACTAACACTGTGTAGAAGTTCACTAATGGAATCAAGCCTATGACCTACTGCGTTGCGTCACACTAAACCAAGACATGATCCGCTGTTTCATCCCTGCACCCGCACAAGCTACACATTATTGATTCCATGTTTACCCCTCTCCCCGTCAATGCTACTGCAGTCGGTATCTTCCCGTCAACAGCCCTCCAAGTGAAAAGGTTTTCTTACGGTGTTGCGATTTTATTCCAGATGAAACCATTGTGCTGCACATTTAGGTCCAGCGCCCCTGCAAGCTTCTGTCTTACTGTTTTAACTGTAAAACCCGCCTCCTTATCATCTTTCCACCTCCACGCGTCGTTTTCTTTTGTGATGTTCTGTTGAGAGAGTAAAAAATTCAGCCCCTCCCATTCTGTTTTCTCCTCTTGATTGCTCGGTAGTCGTCACCACTCCCAATCCCACAGTATAGCTCCGCTCGCATATATATATATATATACATATATATATAATATTCACTAACCAAGGCTCTTTTCTTTTTTGCTAGCTGGCACAATAAAGGGCATCGTTCTTTAAGAGGTCCATCAATCGTCCAGGTATCAACCCAAAACAGTGTATTGTGACCGGACCCTACTTTTCTTATGAGACTCCTTTGTACATTGATTCCCACTTTCAAACAGTCCTTTTTGACCCTCACAATCTCTTTCCAAGTTCCTGACCCATAAATGTCCCGGATCTGATTTTAGACGCCACCACCATTTCAAGAGAAGCGCTAAATTTAGTTCCTTTATACCACCCACCGCTGAACCCCCCAAACTTTTTAGATGCCACAACCTTTTCCCATTTAACCCAACGAATCTTGTTGTTCAAACCGCACCCTCCCCCAAGAAACTTTCTTCTGATTCCTTCTATTGACTTTATCACCGCTGCCGGTGCTTTAAACAAAGATAAGTAATAATTCGGGAGGTTGCCAAAATCAGACTTCACCAGTGTTAATCTTCCAGCAAAAGATAGTAATTTCGCCTTCCAATTTGCTAGTCTTTTATGAAACGTTTGGATTACCTCATTCCAACATGTCACCTTGTTCAAATTCGCACCCACTTTCAAACCTAAGTAACAAAATGGAAATTTCCTAGGTTTGTAATTAAATACCGCTGCCAATTTTTCCACCTCTTATTCGTCTACACCCACCACATATAAGTTACTCTTTCTATGATCCACCTTCAAACCCGATACCAAATAAAAGCAACGTAGGATCCTTCTCACCGTCAATAAACTATTCTCATCCCATTTTCCAATGAACATAAAGTCATCGGCAAAATACATGTGGGATAGTTAAGGACCATTATACGGCAAAGAGATAACTGAAAATAAACCTGAATCTACAGCCTTCTTCATCATAATGTGAAGCGCCTCCATTGCGATGATAAATAAGAAGGGTGAAAGAGGATCACCCTGGCGAAGACCTCTCTTGTATCTAAATTCGCCAGTTGGTGAACCGTTTACTAATACAGAAGCCTGACCTGAGTAGAGTATTCCCATCATCCAATTACGCCACTTTGGAGGAAACCCCATGAAAGAGAGAACCGAAATAAGGAAATTCCTAGACAGAGTGTCAAAAGCTTTCTCAATGTCTGCTTTGAACAGGAAAAGAGATTGTTTCAACCTTTTCGCCCAAGTAACTAACTCATTTAATACTAGCGGCCCATCAATGATGTTGCGATTAGAAACGTACGCAGATTGGACGTCCGAGACAACTACAGTGATTACTCCTTTTAACCGATTAGCTAGGACTTTGGAAATAATTTTGTTTATAACCTCAATGAGAGAGATCGGCCTGAAGTCCGACATTGTCATTGGATCATTCACCTTCGGTATCAAAGAGATAAAGGAGGAGCTACAAGACTGATGAATAGAACCATGAACAAAAAATTGCTGCAACATATCCATGACCAAAGGTTTAAAATCCGCCCAAAACTTTTTGATAAGCGCGAAAGTAATACCATCCGGACCCGGTGCCTTGTCCGACCCGCAACCCAAACAGCATACTTCACCTCTTCATCAGAGAACTGACTTACCAACCTAGCTGCTTCAGACTAACTTAATTGGTTAAACCCTTCCTGGGACATTCTTGGTCAACGGCTACATGGTTCTTTAAATTTTGTTTCAAAAGATGAACGAATGTGATTCTTTATCTCTTTTGGGTCCGAAATCCACACCCCATTGATCCACAGCCCATTCACTTTATTCCTTGCAATATTGTTATTAACGATGGTGTGGAAATACGTCGAGTTCTCATCTCTATGACTTACCCATTTTTCTCTTGACTTTTGATGAAGGTCTCTCGCCCGTCTAGAGTTCCAATATCTGATCTGTATTTTACACATGCCTAACTGAAATTTCTTCCACTGATAAATATCTTTGTTCCGCTAAATCATCAAGCGAGTTCAATTTTAACAATGCCTCCCGAAACTGTTGTTCTTCCACTTCCCTGACTTGGAGTCTCCACTTCTTAATCTCTTCTTTAATTGCCTTTAATTTACTGCCTAGAATGACGTCCTTGAATCTCCCATGACAACTAGAATCCATACCCTTCTTAACTGCCGATTCCAGACCCTCCGTGTCAAGCCAGCTGTTGAAGACACGAAATGGAGAGGGCCTAAAGTTACTCTTGATTGTTAATAAAATCAGTGGACTATGATCAGAAATGTTCCCGTGCAGGGCCAGTAGGGATGCGTCCGGCCACCGATTCATAAACTCCTCGCACACTAAATCTCTATTGATCTTGCTTAGTTTGCTACCATCACCCGACATATACGTGAATTTTTTCCCAGCCATATTATACTCTAGTACCCACCAGAACGGATAAAATTATTAAAGCATAAAGCACTGATTGCGTCGAAATTCAAATTCAACCTATCTTCTGGCTCTCTAACTTCATTAAAGTCTCCAATTAATAACCAGCTACCCTGAAGTGAATTTTGGATTGACAACAACTCGTCCCCTGAAAGACAGATAGTATCAAATCCTTTGACACTCCATCCTCCTCCCATTCCGAACGATACTCATCCTCCACAGATGGTCCAGAATTAAAGTCGGGTTCTTTTATTCAGTTTCGTGATTTCTCCTTGTTTCCTTTCCTCTTCAGTTTCAATGCCTTTGACAACCGTCTCTTCCTGGGATTAAGTCTTGTTTCATCAGAGAGTTCAATATTCAGATCAGGGCCTCTAAATTTCCTTATGGATGGGCTAGTCTTAAGGCTGCTCCTCTGGGCCTGAATGTTACGGAGTCTCTTCCTTTTCTTTTGGGTCATGTTAATATGCTCCTCTCCACTTTTACTAATTGTATCTAGTTAATTCTCTTACCTACCTACATTTCAAAAAAAAAAAAAAAAAAAAAAATCTCTTACCTAAACACAGGAGGCTTTATTTCACCAACAAAAAATGTACAACACATGCAAACACCAACAAAGTACTAGCAAGATGCTAACCCAACACCATAACATAAAACAAATAAACAACTACCACAGAACCATCACCATATAGCACCAAAGAAGCCGTATAATGGTTTGAGAGTTTGCAAATTAGATCTGTCCAGTTTGTTTCAAAGCTACAAAATCAATTTTACTTCAAATTTCAAATAAGAAATCAGATGGGGGCTTATGAATCGGCTTAAAAGCTTAATTTTGTTCTTGATTTTGGAGTTTCTGGTTCAATATGTGGAGATAAAAAAGAATTTTGTGAACTTACAAGTTGAACTACCGAAAATATACCAACTTTCCATACCATTTTTTACAGGAACAAAGTGCCCTCAACTCCTTCACCACCACATCCTCCTCCTCTACCACCATATCGTCTCCTCCGCCATAGAATTCTTTCCAAAAGCAGCAGAACTCGACCGTGTTACTGTACCTGAAAAAACTAGCTATGAAACTACTTCGATCTTGGTATGTTTCGATCGACTAAGGAATATCTGCTATGAAGGGGTGTCTGTCAGTCTGTGTACACGAAATTTCTGTTATAAGATTCCAAGGCGATTATCTTTGTATTCTTGTTGTTGGAATTGGTGTTCTTGAAAATATACATGGTAAAATCTCAATCTTCTCTTTTTAAGAGTTTTTTTTTCTAGAGTAGTGTTAGTGGAAAAAATATTTACCAACTTAGTGTTGGTGAAAAAATATTTACCAAAATAATGTTTTTAGGATTCGTATGTTTCTCTCTCACTCCTAACTTAATTGGATAAATTTAATTCATTAAAAACTGGTGATTTATATTAAATATTTCAACTAACTTATTTTTTTTAACTATCTTACAAAAACTATTTTTTTTATAAAACTTACATGAAAAGGCCTATTTATTCCACCAAATCTATAAACATTTATTTTTAAAATTCTGTTGGTTTATGTTTCTTATAAATAACACAAACACAATATAGTAACTTTTTTTTTATCACCAATTTTGTTGTTAACTTATTTTTATTTAAAAGAAATTAAGCTTTTCTTAAGGTGTAGGTTAGGCTTCTTTTATTCCTTTTGTTAGTAAAATAAGGCCAATAAAATTTACACTTCAACCAGAAAATAAAAAAAAAAGGGATCTTTATTTCAAAACAAAGTTTAGATCGTGTTTTGAACCAAAATAAAAATTATGTAGTTTGTAAATAAGCTGAACCCGAGCCAAGGTAGGTTCGCTTTGTTGTTCGCTAAAATTTGGCTGGGACTCATTTATTAGCCTAAATATTTTATATTTATTGCTTTTTGGTTACATGTATCTCATTAAGTGTAGACCTTGGCTGGGACTCATTTATTAGACAACGTATTTTGGGGCAGACTATTATGTAAACTTCCATTTTTCATGAATTGATAAACAAGGTAATGGCAATTTGGACCCGAAGCAACTGCTAGTAATGGAATTAAATTCCGATGTCTAAGTTCGCATGCGGTTTGAACTTATGATTTTATTTGTTTCAAACTCACTTTGGTGGTCTTATCATGTTCTGTTTCATATGTTACCTTATTTATGGCAACAGTTTTAACGTTACCTATAAAAGTCTTTATGATATTATTAATCTTGAATGAATTCAGCATACAATATAATTCCCTTTATATAGGGAGAACAATCTAAGATAATTAGGAAACTAATAATATCTCTATATCTATACAATTAAATTCAAATCATTCAAATAATATAGTAGATAAACCGATAATGCTAAGATCCCCCCGCAGTTTGAACGGGCGCGGAGCAGACGGTTAAACTGGACCAGAAAGACTGAAATAACTCCCGAGATAATCCTTTAGTAAAAATATCAGCATACTGCGATGAAGATGGGACATGTAAGACCCGGATGTGTCCTACGCGAACTTTCTCTCGCACAAAGTGAATATCGATCTCAACATGTTTGGTGCGCTGATGTTGAACAGGATTATTCGACAGATAGACAGCAGAAACATTATCACAATAGACGACGGTAGCACGCTGTAAAGGCACAAAAAGCTCGAGTAAAAGGTTACGTAACCAAGTGGCTTCGGCAACCGCATTTGCGACTCCTCGATATTCTGCTTCTGCACTTGAACAGAAGACAATTGGCTGACGTATAGATGACCACGAGAGAAGGTTGTCCCCAAAGAAAACACAGTAACCACTTGTGGAACGGCGTGAGTCGGGACAGCCGCCCCAGTCGGCATCCGAGTATGCAACAAGTGAGTGTATGTCGGATTTAACAATCCGAATCCCGTAGGAAATCGTGCCCTGTAAGTAACGTATAATACGTTTCATGAAATTAAAATGGGGATCTCGGGGTTCATGCATAAACAAGCATACTTGCTGAACCGCGTAGGAGATATCTGGCCTGGTAAATGTCAAGTACTGAAGTGCCCCTGCTAGGCTGCGGTACAAAGTGGGGTCATGAAATAATGGTCCATCAGTGGCACTGAGCTTGCATGAAAGGTCAACAGGAGTGACACATGGTTTACACGCAGACATGTTTGCCCTGTCAATGATGTCCTTCGTGTATTGTGCCTGAGAAAGAAACAAACCCTGTGTGGTATGCGTGACCGTGATACCAAGAAAATGATGCAAGCGACCAAGATCAGTCATAGCGAACTCTCGTGAGAGTGACCGAATAATATCCTGTAAAAAAGCATCTGAAGAAGCGGTGAGGACAATATCATCGACGTACAAAAGTAAATACGCCACATGAGGTCCTTTGTTGTAGATGAAGAGAGAAGTATCGCACTGACTGCTCCAAAACCCCTGTGCAATAATGTAAGTGGCAAATCGAGTGTACCATGCTCTAGGGGCCTGCTTTAACCCGTATAAGGACTTCTTCAACCTACAAACAAAATTAGGACACCTTTTGTCTACGAACCCAGGCGGCTGATGCATATAAACTGTTTCATGCAAATGACCGTGAAGAAAAGCATTCTTGACATCCAACTGATGGATGGGCCAAGAACGTGACACGGCTAAAGATAACACGGTCCGTATAGTAGCCGGTTTGACAACCGGACTAAAGGTATCCTCGCAATCAATGCCAACCGTTTTAAATGTTTGATCTGCAATATTTGAAAATTATCATTTCTTGACATGCTTGGTAACACCTTGATCTGTAATATCTGAAAATTATCATTTCTCAAAAAGTAATTAAAAACACTTAAAAATGAATTAAAAACAATTGTTGCGAGTTAGGTTTAGTTGGAGGACCACGTACAATGATTTATCAAAGTTGTACAAAGCTGGATGTTTTTACTGGAAAACCAAAACGAGCAATTAACGAAGCGAAACGGAGAGATATAATTTTCTTGGCTTGGAAACAACTTAAAAGAACCAAAAATGAATTAAAATTATTTTTTGGTGATTAACAGATAATTTTAAAGAATTAAAAGAAATTCAAATTTTTTTAAAAAAAGGCCAAAGCGCCTCGCTTTGTTCAAAGCGAGGCGCCTGTGGTCTAATCAAACCACTAAAGCACCTCGCTTTGGTCAAAGCGAGGCACTAAAGCGCCTCGCTTTGACCAAAGCGAGGCGTTTTGTCATTTTTTAAAAAAAAAATTGAATTTATTTTAATTCTTTAAAATTATCTGTTAATCACCAAAAAATAATTTTAATTCATTTTTGGTTCTTTTAAGTTGTTTCCAAGCCAAGAAAATCATATCTTTCCGTTTTGCTTCGTTTATTGCTCGTTTTGGTTTTCCAGTAAAAACATCCAGCTTTGTACAACTTTGAGGAATCATTGTACGTGGTCCTCCGACTAAACCTAACTCGCAACAATTGTTTTTAATTCATTTTTAAGTGTTTTTAATTACTTTTCGAGAAATGATAATTTTCAAATATTACAGATCAAGGTGTCACCAAGCATGTCAAGAAATGATAATTTTCAAATATTGCAGATCAAGGTGTTACCAAGTATGTCAAAAAATGATAATTTTTAAATATTGCAAGTCCAAACATTTAAAAATAACTTTTCATGCAAGCAAGTAAAATTCAGTTGTTTTACTAATTTCATAGTCTTGGTATTTTTAACAATCGGATCGGCGCTAAACAATAGAAAGTAATTACAAATATTGCTAGAGGGTCACTATTCATATATAAAGAACATTAATCGGTTTCATCTTTGTTTTCTTGAGTTCAACTTTCCATGATCTACCTTTATCATCTTAGAGAGATATCTGTCAACGATGGAAGGGAACCCGAAACAATAGAAAGTAATTACAAAGAAGATGATCAAAGATGCTACAACATAACTTGCACCGGCTTGAGATATGAGTTTAATTAGCTTGAATCTCTCTGATCCATGGTATCCACTTTCAGATTGTCTTCATCGTTGACCGCTATCTCTCGGATAACAACTGAAAAGTTGTCTCATTAATCCAAAAACCTAAAGAGAAGATATCATCTCAGAGAGATATCTGTCAACGATGGAAGGGAACCCGAAACCATATACCTCCTTATCTAAAAGAAACCACGTCATTGTACATATCGGTGGAAATGGGAGCTGGCCATGCCCGTAGTGTTTGAAGCCTAGTTCTTTTGGCCACAGGTACAGAAAGGTTATAAATGTTTTGGACGTTTAGCGGTGTGTGTTGATCGTTGAAGGTAAACATGGACAGTGAGTAATATAACTGGACAGTGAGATTGATAACTTCTCTATGGAAGTTGCTACAATAGTTAAACAAAAGCTGAAATTGAACAGTTATTTGGAATGTTTCTGATCATTACAGTTATGCCTTTTTTGGTGAAATGAACTTGAAGAAATGATTTGGTGGATCTATCATGAGTTAAACAAAAGCTGAAATTGAACAGTTATTTGAAATGTTTCTGATCATTACAGTTATGCCTTTTTTGGTGAAATGAACTTGAAGAAATGATTTGGTGGATCTATCATGAGTTAAACAAAAGCTGAAATTGGACGGTTATTTGGAATGTTCCTGATCATTACTTTTCATGCAAGCAAGTAAAATTCAGTTGTTGGACAGTGAGATTGATAACTGGACAGGTTAGCCAAACCATACGAGGGTGGCAGGAAAAAGTTGACATTTTGATCCAAAGGAACTTCAGGTTAGCCAGACGTTTGTCAAAAGAACTTTTTTTATAATAATTATATTAAAAAAAAAACAAAAAACTAACTCAAAAGACCAAAAAAAAAATTTTTTTTTTGATCCGAAGCGCCTCACTTAGGCCTAAGCGAGGCGCTTCGAATTAAAAATCAGCTTTTTCTGCCCCCTCGTACTGACCTCCTCGGAATGAGTTCAAAGCGCCTCGCTTAGGCCTAAGCGAGGCGCTTTGAGGGGGTGAAAATAGAAGGTGGGGGGTGCCAATAGACCGGGCCTATCCAAAGGTAGAAATTTTTTTTCCCCACTGATGTTTGGATTTTGTGAGTACATTATATCATAACAGTTTTACAAAGTAGTTAGAATTTTGTTGGTTTGTTACATTGTTTGTTAGTCTTGTAATCTCTAGTATGTCGTTTATAAATCCTCAATTACAATTTGTGACACTTGTTATAACAATTTTACAGTTTCAATATACTTGCAATCTTTCTAGATAAGTGTTCTTTAGATCATTGTAGATTTTGTTTCATAAAAAATCTAGATGGTATGGCCATGCCTATAACGACTTTCTTGTGTGTGTCATAAACACCCTTTCATTACACGCAATGTACGTAAAAAAAAGTGTTTTTTCTAGTAGTAATCTTCATATCTTATTTCTAAATTTCTTAAATAAGTACATTCATACTTTCGATTTCAAATTTACATGGTATGATTCTATGATATAAACTAGGTTAGAGACACGTAAACTTCATGATTAAAAAAAGATAAGTAAGGAAGGTTTATAATTACCTTATAATTATGCATAAGGTAATCATGTATATTTAGTTAGTTTTTATTTGAAGAGCCGGTCCGACCGCCATATTTACCGAATCTCCGGTGCAACACCTTGGACCGGACCACCTAGGATTACATGTTGGACGGGTCCGATCCGAGTTTTAAAACATTGTAGGATTTTTTTTTTTTTTTGAACCACCAACAAATCAAACCCGAGCACTATCGGGCACCCTTTTAACGAATTCAAGTACTCCAAGAGTCATTGAGTTGTCAAACACCAATTCTGTGGAAAACCAGGTAACACATCCGCGCTATAGGCACGACGATGAAATTACCAGTAAAACCTGTCTGGCTCAAAAATCGAACCCAAGATTCCCCGACTCTTCTATCATTGCCCACCAATGTCTCTACCACTAAACTCTAATGGTATTGATGAGAAAAAATCATGAAGAGTAGCAGATTTTATAATCAAATGAATATAAGTTAGAGATCGTATTTTTTTATTCACTTATTTGGACTTCAAATCTATAAATGTAACCTTTTTAACCTATTCTTAATTGTCCTTCCTTTTCCAAGTTTGTAGTTCTTTTATGATAGGTACATACGTTCACACACATATTACTACAACTTAACAGCCGATATATGAAGAATGATAACGACTGGAAGAATACACATATATTATAACCAGTATGAAACCCGCGTGATGTTACGGCGATAACAGTTTTCAATGCGGTACTCGTTTCCATTAGTTTATAAATTCACTCGTGATATGTTGTACATACAATACTTGTGTTAGTTTCCTTATTCATATAATATTTACAAAAGTTATTATCTTTAACAGATATGGTTAATTTGGTTACGGTCAATTATTGTGGCTAATTTATGGTTATTTTCGGTTATTTATTATTATCATTTTTTTTTGGTTGAGTTGGGTATTTTATTTTAGTTTTGCATTTTTAGTCCACATTCGAGACTACTAGCAACTGAGTTTTCGGTTCAACTGAATTTTTGCTTAACACTGGGCCAATTTATTTTTAACTTGATGGCCCTTCAATAGTGAGGCAAAACTTAAAATCTTTAACTTGATGACCTTCAAGTCAACAGCCTAAAAAAATAAATATGGAAGGATAAATAGTTTATACCGAATCCCATTGGCCTCTCTTTACTTTATAAGAGTATTTGAGGTTTATTTTTTTTAACGATAATTATTTTGTCACCCACGGGATTTGATTCCTCACTATTTGGAAAGGTAAATCCTTATCCAACACCTTGATATCACCAGGCCAAATGCCCTTTGGTGTATTTGACGTTTATTTTTTTTTGAACGGCCAACGAATCAATTTCCGAGCACTCTCGGGCACCTTTTTGGCGAATCAGGTACTCAAGAGTACCCGGGCCACCAATTGCCACCAATTCCTGGGAAAACCCGACCACTCACCCGCCCGAAGGCACTGCTGGATATATATTATGTCCGATGTAATTAAAAGTCGAGATCAACGTAACCCGACCCGGTACGATCCGAAGAGTTACACTTTGGTACATGAATCAGACAAGTTCACATGTAGGTGGATTATTATTTATGAAATAATAATTGTTTTAGACTTGAGGGACTTAATATTAATAAGATTAATATTAATATTAAGGAGTATTAAGATATTTAACAAGGAGGCTTAATGTAAGTTATTGTTTTATAAAAGGAGGGTTAAGGAGTAAACCCTAATACACACTTTTATAAAAACAACAAACCCTTGCCACCTCCTCTTTGTTCTTGCGGCCACCACGAAGAAGGAAAAAGGCTGCCGCCTTTTTGTTTTGGTTCTGCCAAGAACCACCATCAACCGCCGCCTTCCTCTTGCAAGTGTTGCTTCCCGGTTGGTTCGTGCTCGGTGTGAACTTACTACTAGAGAGGATTCGTTGTAACCCGCGTGTTACAATTCCGGTATAGTCATCAAAGGTTGATTACTAAACCCCCTATGGTTGTTTATTATTTATTTGTTTATACGCATTTAACTGAGATCCTGATTGGGAATATTTTATTAATCGGATTAATAAAATTAAATAACAATTTATATATATAAATCGGCTATTATATATATTGTATATATAATCCGTTTTCGTTAAATATATAAACCGCTTCCGCTGTGTATACGATACTATGATTCCCAACAGTGGTATCAGAGCCACGGTTACGCGCGTATAGATGGTAAAGTTATAATTTTGATCTATGTTTTATTTGTCAAAAATTATTATTTTTTTTTGACAAAAGATCAAAAGCTTTTGTTGTTCATGGATTGTGTTGTGAATCGATTATATCAAAATAGTTTTGAAACCCTTTTGACTAGTTCGTTTCGTTTCTAGCTAAAATGAAACGGGCGACCTATTAGGGGCTCGATTCGTTTGACTTTATTATTATGTTTTGTGGTTGTGGTTTATTTATTGTAAATTATTTATATAACCCAAAACAAATAAAATTTTCACAATCATGGCAACGGTTTTATTAAAACAAGTTTTATAAAAACCGAAAAACATATTTAATAAAAGGAGTTTTATTAATATTAAAACAAGTCCATTCGCGATAATACGACCACCATAGTTTAAATAGGGTATTTGAAACTATACCGTGTCGAGTGTTGAAAGGAGTTTCAATTATCACAAACAATATAAAATTAGATTTTATAAACTATTGTGTGACTCACATCATGCTAACGAGTCATTCAATATATTTATGGTAAATACTAAAATTAAATCCCAATTTTAAATTGATGTTTTTATGCCACCCTTAACGAGTTAACACTTCGTTCTAAATCAAACCCAAATGTTAGTGCTGACCCTGCATCTGGGCGTTGATCATGAGTGAAGGTAATCATCGCGTTTCCTGTGTAACATAGGCCGGTGTTACAGTTAACAGTAAAGGACCAAACATCGCTTGTTTGACAAGTGGGCATAGTTGGGGTTAATCATACATCGCTTTTAGCGATAACCCCAAAAGGAGAGTTGTGTAGTGGACACAATTAACAATCGTTGTTTATCTACCTAATCGTACCAGTGGACAGTGCTAAGCCAGTTCATAGTGTATTGATGAATCGGGATCTCATCCTAATTAATTTTGCTTTTTGGGTCATAAAATAATTAGGATACTTAAAACATAAAATACTAATAAATTAATTTTGAACATTGTAGATGTCAACTGAAAACAATTCCACCTCCCATTTCTCTCTCAAGTTCATCTTGGAGAAGGACAAACTGAACCACTTCAACTTCATGGACTGGCACCGCAACATGAAAATTGTTCTCAAAGCGGAGAACAAATTGTATGTTCTTGAAACACCAGTCCCTGATGAACCCGTAAATACGAAAAGTGAGCTTTATAAAACCTGGGCTAAGCATTTTGATGACTCTTTGAAAGTCTCATGTCTGATGCTGGCATCCATGATCCCTGAACTTCAAAGGACCATGGAGGACATGGAGGCATACGACATGAATCAGCACCTGGTGGAAATGTTCCTACAAAATGCTCGCCATGAGAGGTTTGATGTGATGCGATCACTTATAACCACTCGTATGCAAGAGGGTACACCAGTTAGCACTCATGTGTTAAAAATGAAGGCATATGTTGATCACTTGGCTCGTCTGGAATCCCCTTGAGCGATGAGTTAGCTGGGAATATCATCCTAAACTCATTGCCCAAGTCATATGACCAGTTCATTATGAACTATAATATGAATGGGATGGAGAAGACACTTGCAGAACTGCATCAGATGCTCAAAACCGCTGAGGTAAACATACATAGCAAAACTGCACCAGTGCTAATGATCAAGGAGGGTCAAATTAAGAAATCTAAAACCAAGAAGAAGGGAAATCAAGGCAAAGGGAAGGGAAAGGGCAAAGCTGTTGCCAACAAGAAACCTCTGAAAGATGCCAAATGTTTTCATTGTGATGAAACTGGGCAATGGAAGAAGAACTGTGCTAAGTATTTAGCTTAATTGAAGCAAGCCAAGGCTTCTGGAGGAGAGTCCTCAGGTATATATGTTATTGAAATCTTTGTTTTTTTCTAGCAAAACATGGGTGTTTGACACATGATGTGGTTTCCACATTTGTAATGTTTTGCAGGGACTAAGAAAGATTAGAAAGCTGAAACAAGGTGACTTGGAGGTCCATGTTGGCAATGGACAAAGAGTTGCAGTGAAGGCGATAGGAGAATATGTTCTTTTACTTCCTTCTGGTTTAGAACTTGTTTTGAACAATCTTTATTACATTCCTAGTGTGACTAGAAATATTGTTTCATTTCATGCTTTGCGTAGACAAGGTTTTGATTATCGTTTTAATGGTGAATTTATTTATGCTTATTTTAACGATGTATTTTACTTTGATGCAAAACCCAACAATGAGATCTATGAGATATAAATCCAAACCGTTAACATATTATACAATATCTCCCATAAACGTAATAAGTTAGACTTTAATGATATGTATATGTGGCATTGTAGACTTGGTCACATAAGTGAGAATCGTGTTAAACAACTCAAAACCGCAAGAATCCTAGATTCCAAAGGTTCGGAGTCGTTTGGAAAATGCGAATCATGCTTAAGTGGAAAGTTAACAAAAGCACCTTTTTCAAATGTTGGAGAAAGAGCTAATGATCTGTTAGGACTTGTACATACAGATGTGTGTGGTCCATTTAGAACAATGTCAAGACATGGAGAAAGATACTTTGTTACATTTACTGATGATTTCAGTAGATATGGTTATGTTTATCTTATGAAGCATAAACATGAAACTCTTGAAAAGTTCAAGGAGTACCAAAAGGAAGTAGAAAATCAGCTAAATAGAACTATTAAAATGCTTCGATCAGATCGAGGTGGTGAATATCTTAGTCAGGGATTCATCGACCATCTAAAGGATTGTGGAATGGTTTCACAACTCACTCCACCTGGAACACCACAACATAATGGTGTGTCAGAGCGGAGAAATCGAACTCTATAAGATATGATTCGATCAATGATGTGTCGAACAAACCTTCCAAAATCCTTTTGGAGTTATGCTTTGGAAACTGCCGCAAGACTTGTGAATATAGCTCCAACGAAAAAGGTTGATAAAATGCCTTATGAGATATGGCATGGAAAGAAACCTCATGTATCCTACCTGAAAGTCTGGGGATGTAATGCTTATGTCACTCTAGAATCTTCGGATAAACTAGATCCCAGAGGCGGAAAAGTAGTTTTCGTTGGATACGGTAAGAAGATCGGTTACGTATTCTACCACCCCACTGAAAATAGGATTTTCACTAAACGCAGAGGCACTTTCTTAGAGGAAGAGCTTCTGGCGCGAGGGATTGGAGATAACCATGTGGACCTTGAAGAAATTCGAGAATTACAAGTGACTGAACCAGTTGTTCAGACAAAACCAGAAGTAACTGATCCAGTTGTTGAAATTGAGCTTGAGAGGACTCAAGAAACAACAGAAACACCAAGTGTTCGGAAAGGTATTAGGGATCGTCGTGCACCTATAAGGTATGACGATATCTTCATGATTGATGAAGCTGAGCCTGCTACTTACAAAGCTGCAAGCTTGGATTCAGAATCTAAGAAATGGCAAGAAGCTATGAATGCAGAGATGCAATCCATGTATGATAACCAAGTCTGGGATTTGGTTGATCTTCCTGCCGAATGTCGGACTGTAGGAAACAAATGGATCTTCAAGAAGAAGACTGACATGGATGGGAATGTGCAAACCTACAAAGCAAGGCTTGTAGCGAAAGGTTTTACTCAGACTCAAGGAATTGATTATGAGGAAACTTTCTCGCTAGTAGCCATGCTTAAGTCTATTAGAATTCTACTTGCCATTGCTGCATATTATGACTATGAGATATGGCAAATGGATGTCAAAACCGCGTTCCTTAATGGACACTTACTGGAAGATGTCTATATGGTTCAGCCTGAAGGTTTTGTCGATCCAAAGAATCCTAATAAGGTGTGCAAGTTGAATAAATCCATCTATGGATTAAAGCAGGAATCTCGTAGCTGGAATCTCCATTTTGATCAGAAAATCAAAGAGTTTGGTTTTATCAAGAACGAAGATGAACTGTGTGTTTACAAGAAATCTAGTGGGAGCTATATCACTTTTCTTATACTGTATGTAGATGACATACTAATCATTGGAAACAATATCCCTATGCTTAGAGATGTTAAGACCTGGTTGAGTAAATGTTTCGTAATGAAAGATCTTGGTTAAGCCGCTTATATTCAAGGATTAAAGATTTATAGAGATAGATCAAAGCGATTATTGGGTTTGAGTCAAAGTACATATATTGATAAGGTCTTACGACGCTTTTCAATGCAAGACTCAAAAAGGGGGATCTTGCCCATGGCACATGGAACCATTCTTAATAACAAGCAGTTTGCAAACACTGAAGAGGAAAAGAAGAAAATGGAAGGTGTTCCATATGCTTCTGCGATTGGTTCCATCATGTATGCCATGTTATGTACTAGACCTGATGTCTCGTATGCTCTTAGCATGATGAGTAGATATCAACAGAATCCAGGAGAGAGTCACCGGGCTGCAGTGAAGAACATTCTTAAGTACTTGAGAAGGACTAAGGACATGTTCTTAATATATGGAGGACTGGATGAGGAGTTGTCAGTTAAGTGTTATACTGATGCAAGCTTCCAGACTGACCGTGATGACTCAAGATCACAAACGGGATATGTTTTTATTCTGAATGGTGGGGCTATTACTTGGAAAAGCTCTAAGCAAAGTGTGGTTGCTCAATCCACCTGTGAATCAGAATACAATGCTGCATCAGATGCTGCAAAGGAGGCTACCTGGATGAAGAAGTTCATTACTGATCTCGATGTTATGTCTAGCATAAAGAAACCAATCAAGATACTGTGTGACAACACTGGTGCCATTGCTCTTGCAAAGGAACCAAGGTCACATCAGACTGCAAGGCATATACTCAGGAAGTTCCACTATATTAGAGAAATAGTAGAGCGTGGAGACGTCGTGATGAACAAAGTCCATACAAATCTAAATTTGGCTGACCCCTTTACTAAGCATTTATCTCAAGCTAAACATGAGGAGCATGCTGGAAATATAGGGCTTAGAGTTGTTAGACAATGGGCATGATCTATAATTAGTATTGGTGTTTTATTTTGAACTATGACAGTTATGTTGAATGTTTATTTAATTTAATGGGTTAAATGCAAATTTAAATATTTATTAACTGTGTTCATTATTTGTATGTTTAAATCCTTGAATAAGAGTATTCTAAATGTCCGTAGTCGATCAAATTACATGGGAATGAATTTGAATATAAGACTATTGTGAATTTGGATGGTTGTATTCATGAGATGAATAGCTCAAGGGTTTGAGGATCATAATTCACAGATATCATTAGGGAATGATATTGGATGTAACTCGCTTCAAAACGATCTCCATGGATCTATGTCATGAGATGTTTTGATATTGATATTTCAATCTGTCCTTTTTCCTAAGGCACATATTAAACTATATTGATCAAGGACTATCTTTGATGTTATCTTACACTATCCTGAAACATGCGTAGCAATAAGGGTAGCGTTGGGAGAAATCCGAGATTAAGTGGGAGTTGTGTGACGCTGATGGAATTTTGTACTTCTATAGGATTAGAAGTCTAGAAATTCTGGCGCCCTCGTAAAACTCAAACTGGTATAAACGCGTGGCCACGCTCGGACTAAGGTAGTTCGTTAGACCACTTTGAATTAGAGACGAGAATAGAGAATGGTTGATCACTATATAAGAATGAATGATCATGTCTTATGATCAACGGATGTCTATATAGAAGGGACTTATTGATAGAATTATCATGGCTATAGTATTTGGTTAAGTAAAGCGTTACTTGAACTCAAAGAACTAGTTGACGACTGTAAAGTGTCATACTGGTTTGGGTGCAGTGCAATGCAGCTAGGCGTCCAACTCTGCGCACGTTGAATCATTTAATTAAAATAGTCCAAGTGGGAGATTGTTGGATATATATTATGTCCGATGTAATTAAAAGTCGAGATCAACGTAACCCGACCCGGTACGATCCGAAGAGTTACACGTTGGTACACGAATCAGACAAGTTCACATGTATGTGGATTATTATTTATGAAATAATAATTGTTTTAGACTTGAGGGACTTAATATTAATAAGATTAATATTAATATTAAGGAGTATTAAGATATTTAACAAGGGGGCTTAATGTAAATTATTGTTTTATAAAAGGAGGGTTAAGGAGTAAACCCTAATACACACTTTTATAAAAACAACAAACCCTTGCCTCCTCCTCTTTGTTCTTGCGGCCGCCACCAAGAAGGAAAAAGGCTGCCGCCTTTTTGTTTTGGTTCGGCCAAGAACCACCATCAACCGCCGCCTTCTTCTTGCAAGTGTTGCTTCCCGGTTGGTTCGTGCTCGGTGTGAACTTCCTAATAGCGAGGATTCGTTGTAACCCGCGTGTTACAATTCCGGTGTAGTCGTGAAAGGTTGAATACTAAACCCCCTATGGTTGTTTATTATTTATTTGTTTATACGCATTTAACTGAGATCCTGATTGGGAATATTTTATTAATCAGATTAATAAAATTAACTAACAATTTATATATATAAATCGGCTATTATATATATTGTATATATAATCCGTTTTCGTTAAATATATAAACCGCTTCCGCTGTGTATACGATACCATGATTCCCAACAGGCACGACAGTGAAATAATCGGTAAAACCGGCCGGGTCATCCCTCATTTCCCCTCCACCAATGTCCTCCAAATGTAGCTAGTGGGAATTGAACCCAAGCCTCCCATAGGAAACTTTAGGTCCTCAACCAACTGGACTACAAGTGTTGGACTGTATTTGACGTTTATTACGTGTTCTTTTTGATTATTAGCTTTACAGTGGAATGCTATTAAATATTTATTTTCCCCACCGATGTGGTACAACATTTTTTAGATGGTAGCATTATTGCCATTTCATATTTATCTAAATGGACAATATTGTAATTACATCTATTAAGCTAGGCAAATTTAATACTAACAATAATTGATCCTCAAAGTAACCTTAAGAAGCAACATAAATGTTAAAGCAACATAGTGCCTTTTGAAAGGCATTAAGGCTAGAACTTGCTAATCCTCTTATGGTGGAGCAGCACCCTCCTTGCTTTCCTTATGGGAGGTGGGGAGTTCGAGTCCTACCGACACCAAAATGCTGCTGGTGGGCCGGTTTTACCATAGTGGGCCTTCGGCCGATGGGTTTTTCCAGAGAACTGGTGTGAAATACTGAAATTACTGGTGGACGTGGGTTACTCTCGGAGTACTCCTTTGTTCAGTGGGTACTTCGAGAGTGCTCATGATTGATTTGTGGGCCGTTCAAAAAAAATTAAGGCTATAACTTATTGGACAATGGGGAGCCCCCATGAATGTAAAATCATGATGTTGTTTAATTTACCAATTATTATCGGGGTAATGACCATTATTTTACTAATCGCAAGTCATGTTTGTGCTTCATGTTTCGTAACCGATCGGACAAGCAAGGAGCCACTATCAATTGACAATCATAATGCTCTTTAATATACTAATTATTATCGGGTCAATGGTCTTTAATTTACTAATTATTATTGGCAAGTCATGTTTGTGCTTCATGTTTCGTAATCGATCGGACAACGGTGAGTCACTTTCAATTCACAATCATAATGCTCTTTAATTTACTAATTATTTTCGGTCCAAGCCACAATCATTTTCTACTTATATATACTAACAGCCCAACCTCACAAATAATTTACTACAAACGATATCGCTTGTTTCTCTCATGTCCGGGGGTTTGGGGCCAACTTGGGATGATGTTCGCATCCTTACCCTGTATTTCAATATTGGGTTGTATTAAAGAGTCGAAATCGTGATCTCCAAGTCACATGGGAGCAACCTTACCATTGCTCCCACCTTCAAAACTCCTATTCCTAACACTGTTATTTGTCTTTTCCTTATATTCTGGTGTGTTTTTATGTAAAAGGTCGTGCAGACAATGTGTATGGAGACCGCAACCTCAGCTCTACTCTTAAACCACCACAGGAGTATGAAGAGAAAGCCGAAGCTACTGCTATTAGTGAGCTATGAATCGCCACATTTGCTTCAAGGTTCAGGTTAGTTAACGCAAATGAGAATTAATGATCTTTATAACTGAATTTACGATTGGTATGTTTTCGCTTTTTATCCTTTTTATTAAGTCATATTACATTTTTCAACACCGAGACACTCCCGGGGTAAACAACTAGTTATTAAATATATTAAACATACAAAATCAAGTTCTTTCCATAAGGGGGGAAGGGGCGCCTATTGTAAAAAAATTTCACTTAACTAATTTTAACCAATCCTTCACTGCCACATCACTTCACTAAAACACCTATTTGGAGGCAACACTTCACTGATTCTTTTATTTATTTTTATAATTTCACTAAACCTTTTTTTATTATTATTTCACACGGTTTTAAAGGGTAAATATTAATTACTTTTACTATTTCAACCGTCCCACACCCTCACGGTCAGTGTTATCAATTTGGAAGCCGGTCAATCCAATTAAATGACATTGACACCGTTCCACCAAACCGTGGGGTTAAACCACACTTTTACCACCGTAGATACAAACAAACACACACGAAGATGACTCGTTGGACACCCGAAGAAGAGATAGCCTTGGTAGTCTGCCACAAAGATGCCTCGGCCGACCCAGTTCTTATACAACGTCGACGCATTAGGGCCTCCCACCCGAAGGGTTTTTGGGACTGTGTGCTGGCAGATTTCACCCGCCATATCGGCTCCAATGACCGGACTACAGTGAGCCTGCAGTGGAAGTGGGCCAATCTCAACATTAAGTGTGATCGTTAGACCACCCTGTACGAGAACACGTTAAGAAGGAGCCGGGAATCGAACCGGAGTGGGCTATCGAGTTCACGCATATGGAATATTCGGCTCGATACGAAAGCACGTTTGACCATGTTGAGGCATGGAAAATGTTGCGCCAACTCTAGGGTTTTTTTTATTTTAATGTTTGTTGTTTTAATTTTTAATGTATAATAGTAATCAAATTTAGTTTTTATGTTTATCTTTAATGTTTTTTATTTAATTAAATTATAAAACAAACGGTTAAAATAACTGTGGTAACAATACTATAAATCAAACCGTAAATATTTACACTAAAAATAATAAGGCAAACGGTAAAAACACAAAAAAAGTATATTTAAAAATCAAAAACTAAAATAACAACCGGTACCAGCCCGATAGAAAGATCCAGCAAAACGGTCCACGAGACCACTACCAGTGTATGTGGCGGCGGTGTTACCGTGCTGGTAGTGGGTACCCATGGACAATTCGGGTGGATGCCAAGATAAACCCGTTACCAATAGAACCTAAAGGTGGGATATACCTTGTGCTTACTGCTCCTGACGTGCACAAATGACACGAACAGGGGAGGATCAGCAATCACGTCCGTCGAAATCACGTATTCAACTGAGCACCCAATGCCCAAAGCAACGCTCCCCAAAAACACAAAAAGATACAAGGATCACAACTAAAGGTACTAAGAACAAGTACCCCAAGCCGAGGAACTAATTCCTCAAGGTAAATACAAGATAATTGCTATAGACTGTCACATAATCAACCCAGCCTGACCGGGGATATGCTGAAGACCCTTGCGATCGGTATAAACGAAGCACCAGGTACCGTCCAAGCAGTGTCTCCAGATTACCTCCCCACATAGAATTTATACACTCCAGACCCAAACAAGATGCAACACGACACACGATAACCCAGGACTTACTCCTCCAAGGTGTAGGCACAAAGTGTAGTAACAGATAAAGCTTAACAAATATGGAGCTCTTAACAGTACGAGAACCAAAATAAGAGCAAAGCATAGCAACAAATAAGAAGACATACCGGTAGCAGTACCAGGATCCTCCTGGTTCGCCCGTAGTGTAACCCTCTAGAAATCACAAGAAGTTGATCTAGGTCAAATTTGGGTCCATCCGTCTAAACACAAAGTCCATTAGGATTTTCATGCATTCCAGTTTATGATTTCGTGTGCACCCGACATGATAAACTGCTCTACATGATCCTCCAAATGCAGTTTAAGCTTGAAGTTCAAGTCACCGAATACTATATTCAAAATTATACAGATGATGTGGTATGAGAGATGATGACACCGACACCCCGACACATGTTACTCGTATGCTATGACTTAAACATATGTGACCGTCTAGTGTGTGAGACTCGGCTATAGACTAGACTCTACATGCAGTCCTAGTTCACTATAACCATTGGCTCTGACACCAATCTGTCACACCCTCAAATTTCCACGTGCAGAGTTTTAACGCGAGGCGCGTGCCAAAACAGGATCCAAGTCAACGGTGACAATAACGACACTATATGATATGAAAACAACGTAAATTGCCCATTAAGTTTCAAAATCGTTCCAACACAGCGGAAGCATAACATATTATTACAACTCCAAGATAAAACTCAAAATCTGAAATGCTTAACAAAAAAGCTTATGATTCCTAGACGCCGTGCGACTCCGTGCGCCTAACGATAGCTGCTGTAACCTCACGAATTTTCCCATTTATTTTGCATTAAAGTATTTCCCGATCCATGATATAAAGTCTAATTTATTTCTAAGTATTCTTATCTTTATCCGTGCACTCTATTTTTCTAAGTTCCTTTTATCATTGTACTTAAAAAAAAAAATCTTCAATCATGACATATGTCCTATCCTAATTCTATTTATAAAATCGTCATTTTATAAGACGGTGTTTTTCTATTTTCTAATTCAAACTAATGATTTTTTTTTATTTCTTATTTAAAACTAATCATTTTTTTCAATTACATTTATAATCTCAAACAAGGAAGATATAAATTCATTTCAAAATAAAGCCTTGAGTCAAGAGTCAAAGTTTTGACAACATAATTCTTAGAGTCAAAGTCTTAGTCAAACAGTCAAAGTCTTAGTCAAATAGTCAATTCATCATAAAACCTTACTTTATAATGTTGACCAATTTTAATGGCTAACTGAATCCAAAACTAGTATAAAAACCCACCTATGAACCATTACACTTGCCACCTCTAAATCGATTGTTTCAATCCGATTAAACTTTCCCTCATACTTTTATTCTATAGTCTATTACTTCTACAATTGAAGCTTTGATTATAAGCTCTTGTAATTGCCGAATTGGAAGCATGATATTCTTTTTTTTTCGGATTTCTTGTTTCTTCAAATTGGACTAGCTACGTTGTTGAGTCTTTGGGATTCGCCTCACATACATTCACAACGCTTAGAGGATAATTCAGCTTAGCGATTGTGAGTTTACGTAACCTTGTTTATGCAATTCTTCATACTTGCAACATTATACTTAAGCAATTCTACATGCATGTCTAGTTGTAAACTTTAATGCCTCATGATTTAGACAACAACAACAGTTTCAACGAGTTTCAACATTACATAATCATTAGCTATGGCCAAGCCGGCGATACTCAATAATAGATCTATTGGATTGACAATCCCACCCGGATACGTGTACCTCCTACATAGGTAGCGTGGGTGATTGTTATCGTTCCAACATATTATTAAGGTGAACCGTGGATGACGGGATGGACCTAAACTAGTCGGAGGTTTGATTATGTCGATTCAACATTTCGTGTTTATTCATGTAGACTTAAACTTACGATAGACATATGAATTGCTAAACTTTTATTCTTAAACTTAATTGCTTGACATGGCTTATGTATTCTCACCAACTTCTAGTTGACCCCCCCATTTTTCCAAACTCAACAAGAAATACTGATGCATGAAGTCTAGAGCTAGCAAGAGGAGATATTTGAAGTTTTAAGCTTTGTTTGATTATTTGATGTAGACTTTAATGTAATTCAATATTGTAATGAAATAAAGGATTATTTAAACATATGTACTACCATGAGCTACTGAACAATCGTCAATACGTGACATTCCGATGTTTCCGCCATCAGTTGGGGTGTTACAGATTGGTATCAGAGCCATGGTTATAGGGAATTAAGTTATTAGAAAAAAAAAATAATCTAGTCTATAACCATAGGATTTTAATCAGTACTTGCTCCTTTTACTTGCAACCTTACTTGTTTATGTTCTCTATCCTACTTCTTATCCTTACTTTAGTCTCTACAAGAAGAGTGCTCTCCATCACAAGATATACTCTTAGACTAATAGGACAAATCCTCAGGTTTAGCCTGAACCACCTTGAAGATCTCGTCGAAGTTCTAGATTTTAATAACGAACACGTGCAATCTGGAAGGGTGAACGCCTATATTCTGAGTTTTCTGTCTAGGACTGGCATTGCGCATAAATCCCAATCAGACGAGGGACCCGGATGCCTACCTGGGAATTCTCGGGATGAGTGTTCACTTATAGGCTAAAGCATGTCTTCATTATGTTATTAGAATCTAGAAGTTTTGATAAGTCAACGTTTTCGTTTATTCGTTTTAATTAATGAATAAATGATTACACTCACTTTCCTTAAACTAAGCTCTAAAATCTCAAAATTTTACAGCTTAAATCAATCTCATTTCATAACCATCTATGGATTTTACAATCACACTTCACCTTACCATCTTAGCCACTTTTTAAATATTCAACACCCTACCCAAATCATATTATTTCATTTCTCCACATGTTACTTATTTTTTTAAAAACTATAACCTCATCATACCTTAGCACAAACTAAAGATTTCTAAATCTTGTTGTATTTTCATTACCTAGTAACTTTACAAAGTACATATTTTTGTCAAAAGATGTCCTCGAACTTAAATTCAATTGTTTATTTATTGACGTAACAAACAATTTTCTATATAATGCTTTAAATTATTAAAAATCACTTAATAGAACCTTGATCTTGAAAACCTAATGTCATGTTTGAAATCTCCAACTAACGGGAATATTTTAATCAAAGCCCACTTAGCTTGTACTATTTAACAACTTTTGCTTTATGTATAAAACCAATTTTGAAAATAAGATTTTTTTTATTCATAGGAATAATATGTAGTCTCTAAATTCTCCATCGACACTCACTCATTTTCAACTTGTTCAAATTTTTACAATATTTGGCATATACCACAATCATGTTTTCTTATACACTTGATTATAACCTTTGATCCAAACCCCAAAATTTACACTGCTACATAATCTCCTTACTATAAAATAAACTCTTTATAAACTATCTTCACATTCACTATCTCTCACAACCTTGATTCTGCTTCAAGATTTTTCATCATCCTCTCAAGAACTAAATTCATATCCTTCACCTTCTCACACATGAGCTAATTACCCATGATAACCAAACTATTGAAACTTGATTGTGTGTTGCATCAAACATAATCCTTAGTTATACATGAGGATTCGACTATCTACCATATTTGAACATTTGAAACTAGAATTCATGGAATATAAACTATTTGCTATAGACACACCTAGAGTCATTAACCTTGTCTAGGGCAAATCTATTACAACTCGTATGATATACTTGATACTTGATTGCTTACATGTACATATTATCAATTTGCAATTCATGTGTGTAATAACTCATTCTTCTGGTTTTCATGATTCTCTTTGTTTCCAAGTAATGCATATCCCTATAATTGGTGCACTTAATCAAACAACTGATAGAGGATGAAGTACTTGCTCAACAGTTAGTAGAGTACCAAATAACCTACTCAACGATTGGTAGAGGTCATCATGCCTGCTCAACAGTCGGTAGAGGCCCTACAACCTGCTCAACGACTGGTAGAGGCTATCGCACCTGCTCAATAATCGGTAGAGGTTCTTACTCACTGACTGGTAGAAGTCTTTTTCCTGCTCAACAGTTGGACTCATTTTTGGATACATTGTATACGATTCAATCACAAGGTTATTTTGCATTACTTACATGTGTGTTTAGAGTCATAGAAGGACACAAAACCCTAATGTAAGGTAAATTGGTGATTACGGTCCGGAACGTAATCATGAATTTACAGGTACGTTAAGGTAGTGTGAAATTCTATTAAGGTTTTTGGTAGATAACCAATTATAAACTCTAGTTACCTGTTTAGTATTTTCATAGTCAATTAACTCATGCATTTCTTTTTAAGATTCCTAAAACTTAAAGTTTAGTGTTTTGCTAGATTCTTATTCTCCTTGCTATTTTATACGAACCTAATCCAACCCTTAAAACCCACACCTATCAAACCTCTTACCAAATTATTCGAAACAGTTTATTCTGTTACCTATATATTCATGTCATGCCTTAACACAAATTTTCCAAACCACAGTTGCCCTAATTTCTACCCAATCACCCTCAACCCGGTGTTTTTTTTATAACTTCGGGACGAAGTTTCTAAAAGTAGGGGAGACTGTAACCTCATGAATTTTCCCATATATTTTGCATTAAAGTATTTCCCGATCCATGATATAAAGTCTAATTTATTTCTAAGTATTCTTATCTTTATCCGTGCACTCTATTTTTCTAAGTTCCTTTTATCATTGTACTTAAAAAAAAATCTTCAATCATGACATATGTCCTATCCTAATTCTATTTATAAAATCGTCATTTTATAAGACGGTGTTTTTCTATTTTCTAATTCAAACTAATGATTTTTTTATTTCTTATTTAAAACTAATCATTTTTTTCAATTACATTTATAATCTCAAACAAGGAAGATATAAATTCATTTCAAAATAAAGCCTTGAGTCAAGAGTCAAAGTCTTGACAACATAATTCTTAGAGTCAAAGTCTTAGTCAAACAGTCAAAGTCTTAGTCAAATAGTCAATTCATCATAAAACCTTACTTTATGGTGTTGACCAATTTTAATGGCTAACTGAATCCAAAACTAGTATAAAAACCCACCTATGAACCATTACACTTGCCACCTCTAAATCGATTGTTTCAATCCGATTAAACTTTCCCTCATACTTTTATTCTATAGTCTATTACTTCTACAATTGAAGCTTTGATTATAAGCTGTTGTAATTGCCGAATTGGAAGCATGATATTCTTTCTTTTTTTTCGGATTTCTTATTTCTTCAAATTGGACTAGCTACGTTGTTGAGTCTTTGAGATTCGCCTCACATACATTCACAACGCTTAGAGGATAATTCAGCTTAGCGAATGTGAGTTTACGTAACCATGTTTAAGCAATTCTTCATACTTGCAACATTATACTTAAGCAATTCTACATGCATGTCTAGTTGTAAACTTTAATGCCTCATGATTTAGAAAACAACAACAACAGTTTCAACGAGTTTCAACATTACATAATCATTAGCTATGGCCAAGCCGGCGATACTCAATAATAGATCTATTGGATTGACAATCCCACCCGGATACGTGTACCTCCTACATAGGTAGCGTGGGTGATTGTTATCGTTCCAACATATTATTAAGGTGAACCGTGGATGACGGGATGGACTTAAACTAGTCGGAGGTTTGATTATGTCGATTTAACATTTCGTGTTTATTCATGTAGACTTAAACTTACGATAGACATATGAATTGCTAAACTTTTATTCTTAAACTTAATTGCTTGACATGGCTTATGTATTCTCACCAACTTCTAGTTGACCCCCCCCCCCATTTTTCCAAACTCAACAGGAAATACTGATGCTTGAAGTCTAGAGCTAGCAAGAGGAGATATTTGAAGTTTTAAGCTTTGTTTGATTATTTGATGTAGACTTTAATGTAATTCAATATTGTAATGAAATAAAGGATTATTTAAACATATGTACTACCATGAGCTACTGAACAATCGTCAATACGTGACATCCCGATGTTTCCGCCATCGGTTGGGGTGTTACAGCTGCTACCTTAGCGACCTGAGACAAACATGCTAAATTAATGTCAACAAATAATGCCGGTGAGTTCACAGGTTTTTATGTAAAACGTTTCATGAACTTTTGAAAGACTATCATGATACTACCGACCGATGAAAACACTCGTTAAACGTTTGAACTCCATAACGAACCTCCCAAATGAACTATCGCCCACCGCGATTAACGAACTGCCATTCCATGGCTAACGAACTGCTGTATCATAGCTAACGAACTACCACATAGTAGTTAACGAACTACCGCATCGCGGCTAACGAACTGCCACAACGTGGGCCAAATAATACTGAACATAAATGAATACTTTGAACCCAAATGAACCCTCCCAGACATAATTAACTTGCAAACACAATTGACACACGTTTAAAGAACACAACATGTTTTCTCCCCCGAAAATGTAAAACCAATAAAAGAGTGGGGCCGTGAAACTCACCTTAATTTCCATGCTAAGCTAGCAAACAAAGCCTGAAACCTCGACCGACTTCCTCGTGCCGTAATTACCAACAAGGACACCTTAACAGTCTATCACACATAAACCTAGCTTATTAACCGCTCACAAGATAGTCTTTCCGACTGTCTAGACTCGTGTGTACCAACACGATTCTCAATACGTTTCAACTCGACGAACCAATCGTGAATTATCTTAATTTCCGTATTACATAGCACCCAAGTTGCACACTTGTTACTATTTGTGTATAAACCATGTTGGACTAGTACCCCGAAACGTATAATTATCCTGAATCGTAGCTCGTCTCGTAAATCCTATAAGTAGATTTATTTTGTGTAATTATATTTTAGAAGATGTTCTTTAATGAAAATATAAGTTTAGTTATTAAAATCAATTAATAACATTTGTTACTTTTTCCCAAATATTGTTTGCAAATCATCTTTATTGCCACAAATAGTTGACTTTGAAAATACTTCGATTTTGTATATAATACACTTGTTCAAAAGACGTACGTGAATTTATTTATAGAAATAATAGCAGTTCGCTACGCTTTGGTTTTATAAAAATTTGGGCAGAGTTTTCTCTGTTTTTGTACAAACCAGACAACACCCGTTGTCTACAATTTTCCCCAAAAATCACTTTCAAACACAATTCATCAAGTTCTTTTATCCACAATTCCGATTCACGAGACTATACGTTTCGTCACCTATGTATACTTATTTATGTATAGAGCAATATATATAAAATATAGTCCGACAATATAGTCCAATGTTATTTAGTACGATGTCCGATATAAGCTACGTCAAATTAACCATTTACCAAACTGTTCGATATATAATATAGTTACCGTTTATTATTTTTATTCGGTTCGTTCACGAGTCAAAACTATTTCGTCCATATCAATATATTTATAAATTTATAATATTCATAAATATAATAATATTTACAAATACATAACATTTATAAATATTTGATATCTAGAGATAATAATGAAATACGAATTTAAAGTATACTGAATCAAACGCGCGTAACCCAAAATTTGACCCGCGAGGCGGTTGAACAGATCTGACTCGTGCCGACAATAACCGTGACTGAAACCCAAACCGAACCCGATCTCGTACCGAATCTGACCCGAAGACCAAAACGAACATGAACTGACCGCTTGTCATAATCAAACCACCAATTGAGCCACTACAACCGGACCACAAACTTGACCCAAGTCCCGAACGCGAACCATTACCGACTCCTCCTGAGCTCGAAAATAACTCCAACTGACCCGATCCAAACAGATCTCGAGCCACCAAAACAGACCTGACGCAAACCAAGACCCGAATTAGTTCAAACCACAAAATTAGTCGGCTACAACCATCAATAGTTCCACACCGTCACCGGCCACCTGAGACCATAACCCGTCCCTAACGTGAACCCCAACCACAGCCACCATGGGACCACCACCTGCTCCAAGCCCAACCAAGATCATGTACATCGCTGCCTTGAACCACCATGGGTCGGACCACCTCAAACTACCGATCGAGCCCACAAATCTTGAGCACCAACCGGATCTGGAACAGCCAAGCCACCACAACGACCACCACCTAACTTGTCAGCACGAAACAACAACCTGACCACCACCTAACCACGACCAGCCACCACCACCTTCATCTTCGTGAACCATACCATCACCTCCACCTACGAATAGCCACCATCTTCCCTACCTTACTGCCGCCTTGAACCCCCCTTACCTTGATCCAGACACAACGCCGCCTCCATCCCCTTTTTACAGCGTCGCTAACACCAACAATGGTGGTCGGCTATTTGTGAGTTCCAGATAGAGAGAGGGAGACGAGAGAGTGAGAGAGATGGTAGAGAAAGAGGGAGCTACGAGAGAGAGAGAGAGGGGTTAGAGAGAGAGAGAGGTTAGGGTTTGTGTTTGGTGAAAATGAGAAGAAGATGATAATATGATGCTTATATACCTAGGATTTGTTGGTAGGTGACTTGTACCGCGTATCGAACCCATATAAACGTAAAACGTCTCTGTTTTATTCTAGGCCCGATAATTAATTATAAAAAGTAGTTGGTTTTGTTCGAAATGTAAAACGCAACTAAACCGAGCAAAGATATAAATATTTTCGTCGACTGGCACGTGCGTTCGACGCACGCGTTGACATCGCGTTAATTAAATCGGTCGCGGTTTCCATTGTTAAAACGATCAGTTAACTTTCAAAAACTTAATAATTAACAATATTTATAATAATTATTTATTTTTAATAATAAAAATCACATCAGTGTAGATCGAAAGTTTCCGGTTGTCACTTCCTCCCCATGTTATAGAAATTTTGTCCTCAAAATTTGAGGTACGATATCATCCAAGAACGATTGGTAGTACAATAAAATAGTCAACAGACATGCCGGTAAAAATGGCACGAGATAAATTTCTATAATCAACTGAATGCAAAGTGTAAACAATAACTCTGTCAACAAATACTATTGGCGCACCTCAAACGAAGCAACTAATGCACCAACGTTTTCGTTACACATCACAAGGTGTGTTTGGATTTAAGGAAGAATTCAAACATACCTTTGTTGACACGTCTACCAAATACGTGTCTGATTCTGTGAAAGAATAATGAATCAGCAAAAATTAGATTCCTTTACGATTGAATGTTGAAGGCCACTACCACAAAAGAACAGGGATGTAAATCGTACTCAAAAGATAAAACTAGGTTCTAAAACAGGAACCTTAGAAGCTCGAGGAACAAGATCATCAAGATCTTAAACTGGTTTAAGAAAGGCAAAGTCACAAATGACACGAACAAGAGAGGATCAGCAATCACGTCCATCGAAATCACGCATGCAACTGAGCACCCAATGCCCAAAGCAACGCTCCCCAAAAACACAAAAAAGATACAAGGATCACAACTAAAAGTACTAAGAACAAGTACCCCAAGCCGAGGAACTAATTCCTCAAGGTGAAGACAATATAATTGCTATAGACTGTCACATAATCAACCCAGCCTGACCGGGGATATGCTGAAGACCCTTGCAATCGGTATAAATGAAGCACCAGGTACCGTCCAAGCAGTGTCTCCAGATTACCTCCCCACATAGAATTTACACACTCCGGACCCGAACAAGATGCAACACGACACACGATAACCCAGGACTTACTCCTCCAAGGTGTAGGTACAAAGTGTAGTAACAGATAAAGCTTAACAGATATGGAGCTCTTAACAGTACGAGAACCAAAATAAGAGCGAAGCATAGCAACAACTAAGAAGACATACCGGTAGCAGTACCAGGATCCTCCTGGTTCACCCGTAGTGTAACCCTCTAGGAATCACAAGAAGTTGATCTAGGTCCAATTCGGGTCCATCCATCCAAACACAAAGTCCATTAGGATTTTCATGCATTCTAGTTTATGATTTTGTGTGCACCCGACATGATAAACTGCTCTACATGATCCTCCAAATGCACTTCAAGCTTGAAGTTCAAGTCACCGAATACTAGATTCAAAATTAATTAGATGATGTGGTATAAGAGATGATGACACTGAACATAAATGAATACTTTGAACCCAAATGAACCCTCCCAGACATAATGAACTTGCGAACACAATTGACACACGTTTAAAGAACATAGCATGTTTTCTACCCTGAAAATGTAAAACCAGTAAAAGAGTGGGGCCGTGAAACTCACCTTAATTTCCATGTTAAGTTAGCAAACAAAGCCTGAAACCTCGACCGACTTCCTCGTGCCCTAATTACAAACAAGGACACCTTAACAGTCTATCACACATAACCCTAGCTTATTAACCGCTCACAAGATAGTCTTTCCGACTGTCTAGACTCGTGTGTACCAACACGAGTCTCAATACGTTTCAACTCGATGCACCGATCGTGGCTTATCTTAATTTCCGTATTACATAGCACCCAAGTTGCACACTTGTTACTATTTGTGTATAAACCATGTTGGACTAGTACCCCGAAACGTATAATTATCCCGAATCATAGCTCGTCTCGTAAATCCTATAAGTATATTTATTTTGTGTAAGTATATTTTAGAAGATGCTCTTTAATGAAAAGATAAGTTTAGTTATTAAAATCAATTAATAACATTAGTTATTTTTTCCCAAATATTGTTTGAAAATCATCTTTATTGCCACAAATAGTTGACTTTGAAAATACTTCGATTTTGTATATAATGCACTTGTTCAAAAGACGTACGGGAATTTATTTATAGAAATAATAGCAGTTCGCTACGCTTTGGTTTTATAAAAATTTGGGCAGAGTTTCCTCTGTTTTTGTACAAACTAGACAACACCCGTTGTCTACAATTTTCCAGAAAAATCACTTTCAAACACAATTCAACAAGTCCTTTTATCCACAATTCTGATTCACGAGACTATACGTTTCGTCACCTATGTATACTTATTTATATATATAGCAATATATATATATATATATATATAATATAGTCCGACAATATAGTCCAATGTTATTTAGTCCGATGTCCGATATAAGCTACGTCAAATTAACCATTTACCTAACTGTTCGATATATAATATAGTTACCGTTTATTATTTTTATTCGGTTCGTTCACGAGTCAAAACTATTTCGTCCATATCAATATATTTATAAATTTATAATATTCATAAATATAATAATATTTACAAATACATAACATTTATAAATATTTGATATCTAGAGATAATAATGAAATACGAATTTAAAGTATACCGAATCACACGCGCGTAACCCAAAATCTGACCCGCGAGGCGGTTGAACAGATGTGACTCGTGCCGATAATTACCGTGACTGAAGCCCAAACCAAACCCGAACCCGATCTCATATCGAATCTGACCCGAAGACCAAAACGAACACAAACCGACCGCTTGTCATAATCAAACCACCAACTGAGCCACTACAACCGGATCACAAACTTGACTCAAGTCCCGAACCCGAACCATTACCAGTTCAAACCACAAACTTGACTCCTCCTGAGCTCGAAAATAACACCAACAGACCCGAGCCAAATAGATCTCGAGCCACCAAAACAGACCCGAAGCAACCGAAGACCAGAATCAGTTCAAACCACAAAATTAGTCGGCTGCAACCATCAATAGTTCCACACCGTCACCGGCCACTTGAGACCATAACCCGTCCCTACCGGGAACCCCAACCACAGCCACCACGGGACCACCACCTGCTCCTAACCCAACCAAGACCATGTACATCGCCGCCTTGAACCACCATGGGCTGGACCACCTCAAACCACCGATCGAGCCTGTTAGGACAAAAAGGATTGTGGAAACCACTTTTGTAAACCTTAGTCGAATTCACTTCTGCAAAATATTCTAAGTATACAACTACTGAAGAAAGAAGACTAAGGTACTGAAGAAGGATTCAACAAGTACTGAAGAAGAAGTATCAGAAGTTCTGAAGTCTAACCAGACAAGTTCAGTGAAGAACTACTGAAGACAAACTACTCATCAGTAGTTTGTCATTCATCAGCACTTGTACCAGAATCTTTCCACCGCCTTATGTTTCAGTAGTTTATTTGTTTAGTATTACTTTATCTTTTTGTGCAAGTTCCAAGAATGCAACTTGTTGCTACTTGTTACAGACTTGCTTTTTGGCAAGGTTCATGTATATGTAAAGTCTATATATAGATGGGTTCATCCCTCTGTTTTAGACATTGATTTTTATTGAAACAGAAATCCTTCAAAGCTTATTATTGTTCTTTCCATTTCATTTATTGAGAATCTGTTTGAGTATTTATTATCATTCACATTCAATAATTAGATTCTCATTAAACTTGTCTTTAGTTTTCAAACATCCAGGGGGAGTAATAACTCCTGTTGATAGTGTAACTTTACTTAATCATTCTGCTGTGCAAATCTGATTGAACTTGCTAAACACATAAGTGTTCACTAGCAAGCAATACATCAAGAGCATTACTGATCCATCAATTGGTATTAGAGCACTGGTTTATCTGATCACATATCAATCTAACACATTGAGAATCAGACACAGGCTCTTATTGATATTCAATAAAGGATTAAAAGTTCACTTTTATCAACATCCATCACTTTAAGAGATATTTGACAAATCAATACTCTTTAAAATGGATCCTCATAATACTCGTTCTGCCAATAAACCTGCTATACTAGTAAGAAATGAATACAATATCTGGCAAAGGAGAATGGCACATACATTATCACATACCAACACTGGTTGTTGGAAATCTGTGATATATGGTCCTCACAAACCAGTAAATATTAATCTGGAAACTAAAGAAGAAATAACAAAAGACCCAAAGGACTATTTAGATGATGATTTCCTAAAACTTGAGCTTGATGCTAAAGCTTTCTCTATGTTGGCAATGGCACTCGCAAATGAAATCTACTCTGGACTATTACATTGTGATAGTGCCAAAGAGCTTTGGGACTGCCTACAAGAACAGTTTGGAGGAACTGAAGAGGTGATTGCCAACACCAGAGAAATCCTGGCTCAACAATATGAAACTTTTGCTCATATAAATGGGAAACTTTAACTCAATAATTTGAAAGAATCTCCTCATTAATATCTAAGCTAAAATTAAATTGTCAGACCTACACAACTGTATCTATGCTTCATAGATTTTAAAGGTCTTTACCTGAAAAATGGGAAACATACTCTATTGTCCTCAGATCCTCACCAGACTTTAGCTCCCTCACTCTTACAACATTACATGAGAGATTACTAACTTTTGAAAGAGAAATCGATCAAAAGAAAAAGTTGCAAAGTTCTGGTAAAACTGCTGATGACTATCTACCAAGTAGTACAACACTATTGGGACAAGATTCACCTACTTGTTCAAATAGTTTTGGATCTTTTGACCACATTGACATAACTGCTGGGATCTCATCAGAAAGATCATTCCCAGGTTATGACAATGATGAATATAGTCAAACTGCTGATAACATGTGTTTTATCATGGATGATTTAAAAATTTTCAGTAATGATGACTTAGAAGAAATGGACATCTTACACCAACTGGCCATGTTAAGCATTAAAACAAACAAATTTTACAAAAGGTCAGGAAGGAAATTTCCAGGACTAAACAGTTCTACAAAAATTGGTTTTGACAAATCTAAACTTAGATGTCACAAGTGTCAGAAGTTGGGACACTTTGCTAAAGAGGGTAGAAGCTCTAGCTACAACCAATCTCAGTCTGGAAATCTGTATAACCCTAGTTATAATAGGAACAATGGAACACAGGGGAGTGCACACTTTGTACAGGCACAAGCTCCACAAATCCAATATGTGCCACAAGTACAATATGTACAGATGCCTGCTCAACAGATGAAGAGCCAACAATCAATCCCTCCCATTCCAGCTGCTCAACAACCTCCACAGACTCAACAACCCTCACAACAAAGCTTGTTCACCTCAGGGTATGTTGACTGGAGCAGTCTTCCTTTTGACACTAAAGAGTGTAATCCTAATGCAGACAACAAAATGTTTGACATCAACTGGGGAGAACCTGACAATGGCAGAAAGAATTTTGCCTTTAATGGCATTTAAGGGCTGCACCTCAAAATCTGCCCTATCTCAGGTATCAAAAGAATCTTTAACAAAACTTTGTTCAACTTCATGTAAAGAATCTTTTGCTCTCATAAGAGAGACTAATGTGCACTTACAAGGCAAAGCAAATGACTCTGAGAGAAAATTCACTCAGATGAAATGTGATTTAGAAAGAAAACTTGCTGCAAAGGCAAAAGAAAATTCTAAATTAACTAACAATGCTATTGAAACCCAAGCACAACTTAAAATCAGGATAGATGACCTAGGAAATGTCAGAAAAGAGCTTGCTGACACCAAGGTCACTTGTGAAAAATGGGTAGAATCTTGTAAAGGGTACCAACTGCTGCTAAACAAACAAAGTGCTTCAAATGTTAGGTTTGGCATAGGGTACAATCACACTGAAACACCAACAGATTTTCCCCCAAAACTACTAAAGATGGGAGAAAAATTGTTTCAGATGAAACTTCTGAAGAGAAAGAATGCACATCTTTTCATGAAAACTTTCTAAAAACTCACAAAGAAAGTTCTTCAGAAGTACTGATAAAGTCTGACATTAAGCCATCTGTAGTTTCATCTACATCAGGAGTTGAGAACCTGAAAACTACTGATGACCTAAAACTAATCAAAACAGTTAGAAATTTGCCTTTAAATGAAAAAGAAAAGGCAAAAGAATGTGATTGTGGTCTGTTTAACCACAAGACAAAATTTTGCAGATATAGAAAAGGAATTCAGTACAACAAGAAAATTTCACAACTGGTTGTGGGAAAACAAATCAAAAATGATTTTGAAGAAACTTTTTCTCCCAAGAAACAACAACCAGCAAACACCTTTTCTCATAAAAAGATGAAATCTCAACAAAAATCTTTTTCTCAAAATTCTCTTTCAGTAGTTAGACCTACATCATCAGCAGTTTCACAAACTGCTGAGATTAAAGATCTCATGAATATGGTACAACTAATGATGACCAAGGTTGATGGTGGTCCTCAAAAGGATACCACCATTGCTCTTAATGAAAAATCCATTGCCAAAAAGACATGGATTCCTCAACCTGGTCAAGAACAAACTGTTAATGTTCTCAAGAGCAAACCCAAAGCCAAACTGGCTTGGGTTCCTAAATCTAACTAATTTGCTACTTTGTGCAGAGGGTCTCCAGAGGCTTAAATAGCATTTGGTATGTGGACAGTGGAGGCTCAATGCACATGACAGGATGCAAATACCTGATAAACAACTTTATCAGTCAAAGAAAAGGATTTGTATCCTTTGGGAACAATGCCAAGGGATATGTGCTGGGACATGGCAATATCTCCTCTGGTAAAATACAGTTTGACAAGGTCAATCTGGTTGAAAACCTTGAGTACAACTTGCTAAGTGTGTCACAAATGTGTGATAAAGGATATTCTTCCTTTTTCACAAAGTCAACATGCAAGATCATATCACCAGAAGGCCAGAAGTTGATAGAGAAGATCATTGAAGATCATACTTTGTTGATAGCCAAAAGATGTGGCAATGTCTATGCAATGGACATTGAAAAGGACAAAGTACTGAACAACACTGCCTGTTTCTTCTCAAAGGCATCAACTTCAGAGACTGATCTCTGGCACAGGAGACTTGGCCATGTGAACTTTAAAACCATAAATAAAGTCACAAAAATGGCTTGGTCAGAGGTCTACCCTTGAAAGTATATCAGTGTCAAGAACACTGTGTATCCTGTTTGAAGGGAAAGCAACATAAGTCCTCCTATAAGACTATTGAAGAATAAAAAACAACTGCATGTCTTCAACTGCTCCATATGGACTTATTTGGGCCAGTAAAAATCATGAGCCTTGGTAAGAAGAAGTACTGCTTGGTCATCATTGATGACTATTCAAGATTCACATGGGTATTCTTCTTATTCTCCAAGGATGAGGCAGCTGAAATCATCAAGTTCTTCATTCTACAAGTAGAGAAAGAATATTCTCTATCTGTCAAAGCCATTAGAAGTGATAATGGGACAGAGTTCAGGAACAAAACTCTGGATGAATTCTGTTTATCTAAAGGGATTATTAGACAATTCAGTGTTCCCAGAACTCTTGAACAAAATGGTGTGGTAGAAAGGAAGAACAGGACATTAATTGAAGCAGCACGAACTATGTTAGCTGATTCAAGCCTACCATTGTATTTCTGGGCTGAAGCAGTTAACACTGCATGTTATGTTCAAAATAGAGTCATTGTCAACAAGAGACATTCCAAGACTGCCTATGAAGTTCTTCATGGCATAAAGCCCCTTATCTCCTTTTTCAAGGCTTTTGGATGTCAATGTTTCATTCTAAACATTAAAGACTCTATTTCAAAGTTTTCTACTAAAGTTGATTCAGGTTACTTTCTTGATTATTCTTCAACTAGAAAAGCCTACAAGGTTTTTAATTCAAGAACCAAGATAGTAGAAGAAACACTGAATGTCAAGTTCAATGAGTTAAAACACACTCTTATTCCAGCACATCCTGCTGAACTCTTTGACCTTGACAGCTTCCACTTTGGACCTGAAAAGACTGTTACTTCATCTAAACCTACTTATTATGGTGATCAAAGGTTTGATGATGAGGATCCAGCACCATGGACTCCTAATACAATCATTAAGTCAACTTTCAAACCTTCAGAAGTTTCACAAACTTCTGATTCAACAACTGCTGATGTACAAACTCAAACATCTGCTTCAGCACCTACAACTACTGAAAATGTTCAAACAGCTGAACCAGACATTATAAACCTCAGTGGTTTGTTTGATGAAGTACAAGAGCCACCTACACCTGTCAGTGGTTTACAACAACTGATTGAACACAAAGATCATCCATTGGAACAAATCATGGGCGATATTGTATCAGGTGTTCTCACAAGAAACCAGCTTTCCAACTTTTGCTTCTTCTCAGCATTCATTTCTCAGTTGGAACCTAAGAAGTACCAAGAAGCCCTCAAAGACAACAATTGGGTGGAAGCTATGCAAGATGAGTTGCTTCAATTCAAGAAGCAACAGGTTTGGGAAATCTGTCCCTTACCACCAAACAAGCTACCAATTGGCACAAGATGGGTTTTTAGGAACAAACAAGATGAAGCTGATATGATCATTAAGAACAAGGCACGACTGTTGGTACAAGGTTACCTCAAGAAGAGGGAATTGATTATGATGAAACCTTTGCTCCAGTTGCAAGGCTTAAGGCCATCAGGTTATTTCTGGCCTATGTCATTTCCAACAAAATAAAAGTTTTTCAAATGGATGTTAAGAGTGCATTTTTGTATGGAAAGATCAAAGACGAAGTGTATGTTTGTTAGCCACCTGGGTTTGAGGATCCTTCTCATCCTGAGTGGGTGTACAAACTTGACAAATCTCTTTATGGGCTAAAACAGGCTCCAAGAGCCTGGTATGAAACACTTTCCAACTTTTTGCTCAAAAATAACTTTACAAGAGGCTCCATTGATAAAACTCTTTTCATTAAAAATGTTGGAAATCTTGTCTTATTTGTTCAAATTTATGTTGATGATATCATATTTGGTTTAACAAACACAAAATTGCGTGATGAATTTAAGAAACTCATGCAATCAAAATTTGAGATGAGTACAATGGGAGAACTGTAGTACTTTTTAGGACTGCAGATTAAACAACAAACTAATGGAACTTTTATACATCAATCAAAATATGTTACAGAATTATTGAACAAATTTTCTTTACAAGACTGTAAATCATGTTCCACTCCCATGACACCTACCACACAAGTTGAACTAGATGATCAAGGAAAACAGATTGATCAAACTATGTATAGATGTATGATAGGTTCCCTTTTATATCTAACTGCTTCTAGACCAGATATTATGTTTTCAACATGTGTCTGTGCTAGATATCAATCAGCTCCAAGGGAATCACACCTCATTGCAGTCAAAAGAATATTCAGATATCTGAAAGGAACTCCTACACTTGGAATTTGGTATCCTGCTTCTAGTGTCCTGGCAATCAAAGAAGCAAACATATGTTGCAACTTCAACTGCTAAAGCTGAATACATTGCAGCTGCAAGTTGTACATCACAGATACAATGGCTCCAATATCAACTTCTTGATTATGGAATCAAAGAGACCAAGACACCATTGCTTGTAGACAGCAAATCTGCCATTAGCATCATTCAAAATCCTGTTCAATTCTCAAAAACTAAGCATATTGAAATCAGGTATCATTTCATTATGGATTCCTATGAAAAAGGCAAGATTGAAGTAAAGCATTTGACAACAGCTAATCAGATAGCTGACATATTCACTAAACCCCTTGACACATCAACATTTCAGAAGTTAGTATCCATGCTTGGGATGCTAAATTTGTAAGTGTTTCTTTTACTTCTCTACACACATTTTATTTTTCACTTACATCTGTTTTTAGACCAAAACTTCTTATAAACAAAAAGAGAGAAACTACTGATGAACAAAAACATCAGTATGGGAATATTATCTGAAAAATGAGTAACTTCTGATAAAATAATCTTCAGAAGTTATGAATAAAGTGTTTATAAACATTAAGGGCAAATCAGACATTTCCCACTTCAGAAGTTTGACCTAGGGCGGTTACAAACTTCTGATAAACACCTTTTCCACACTTATCCTTTCAAAAAGCAAAAATTCCCTCCTTCTCTCTAAAAAACGCTCTCAAACCCTTAACCTGCAAAATCACCGTTCGATCCACAAACACACAAACCACATGGCTCTAATATTGAAACAGGGACACAATCAAAGAGGCTACTTTGAGAAACATGAAGTCTGGTCCCAATACGACGAAATCATTGATTTAGTCGTTAAATCCCAATACTTCACTGCCCTCACCATTGATCCTCCAATCCACACTGAAACTCTAAATGAGTTCTGGGCAAATGCGGAGACGGTGACAGTGAATGATCAAGTGATCTTTATCAATTTAACCATCCAAGGGAGAAGAATGGCAATTACACCAGCAACTTTGGGGATTAAACTGGGTCTAGATGATGTGAATGCCCCAGATCAATTTCCAAACTCTAAAATTCACCTGACTATGATAGAGTGTGGTTACCAAGGTACTCTCTCACATGCTACCATTTTTAAGAAATATTTTGAACTTAAGTACAAACTTTTGTTTCATTACATAATAATGTGTTTGAGTCCAAAAACTGGATCTTATGATCATATGCCCTCTACTTTTCAACCTATTTTTCATTCCATTGTGAATGAAACAAAATTCAGGGGATTAGCACTTTTCTTTAATGAGTTGATGTTACATCATCTCAATTCAAAAAAGAAGTTTTTGTTGTATCCAAGATTTATTATGCAATGCATAATAAAGGAACTTGGAGAAGAGGTGCTTGTGGGTAAAACAACTGTTTTAAACCCATTAACCTCACAAGCATACTCTAGGCACAATAAACCGGCTGCCTGGCCAGAAGATGACCAAGGGGAACACACAACAGTCCCCAAGGAACACTCATCTTCCAAACCTTCACCCAAAAAGGCCAAGAAACCCAAACAACAAAAACAAAAACCCCCCAGCCTTAAAAGAAAGGCAGTTCAGGAAGTTGAGATGCCTGAACTTGCTAATGTGCAATCTGCACTTGATAAAGATGTGACTGAAACATCCTCTCAGTCTCATCCATCTCAAACCCCCACTAGAGCACCGATCACCATTTTATTCAAAAGAAAGAAATTTAAGAAAACAATCCCCATTGACTCTTCTTTTGAAACTGCTGAACCATTAGCCCAAACTACTGAACCAGCACCACAAATTTCTGAACCTGAAGCCCTTGAAATTGCCAAACTTCTCTCTGGGCTAAAAGAGACCATCCCATCAGAACATGTCAGTCCCCAACAACCACATCAAACAGGGGACATACCTTCAGAACTTGACATGGATGTGGATGTTCATAGCCCTAACCCAAGAGATGAGGATAAACCAGGGTTTCTAAGCCCAAACTTAGAGACTCTAGGTATATTTGAGGCTGCTACTACTCATATACCACCCAGTGGTGGATCTGAGGAAAGAAGTAACATTGCTAAGACCTCACTTGTGGCAACTACTAATGAAGGCTTAATGCCTGAGGTAGGAAATCCTCTGAACCAAGAACAATAGGTACATGAGACAACTGGGTTGGGCCCAGATCATGATTTAACTGATACTGTCCTCATTAAGGAAGTAAGCAGGGATTCAGATGATTCCATTGATTTGGATGATGATTCACACTCCACCAAATTTGAATTGACGGCTGCTAGTGAAGGTCCTGCACCTGGTGTCTCTAAGCTCAAAGAGCTGGTCACACCAGATCAGGTTAAAGTTCACTTGATCCCTCATTCCCCTAAAGTGGCATCTTCTGTACAACATGAAGATCATCCAAAAACACGCCCCTCACTAAAAATTCCTACCCAATTCCCTGGGTCATCCAGCATAGACTTTAACCAACTATGCAGCCCAGATGGTCCTCTATACCAGTTGATGAACACCCTCATTGCCAATCACCTCAAATCTTTCACAATTGCTTTGGAGTTGTCAACCAAAACTCAGTTTGAGGTGATCAATAAAAAACTTGGTGAGCTGTCCAACAAAATAGACAACAACTCAAGACAGCTTACTGAACTCACTAGTAGAACTTCCAAACCTAGCAGGCTTCCAGAAGTGGATGAAGCCAAAAAGGGGGAGAAGATTAAGGAACCTAAGGAGTCACTGGAAGCCATGATAAAGGCAAGAGTGGCTCTACAACAACAAGAACTGCTAGAAAAAGCCAAGAAACAAAAAGAAGATCAACAAAGGCTTATTTCTACAACTGATACTGAAGCTGAACCTTCCCAAGGCCATAATGAAGAAACTGCTGAAGAAACCTCTGAAGACTCAGAAAGTACTGAAGACAATCCTTCAGTAGTTGATACTTCTATCAACACTTCAGCAGTTAACACTTCCATCTTACAAACAACTGAAGAGCCTTCCAGACCAACTAAACAACAACAACCAACTTCTATTCCAAGGTCTACAACAACAACAATGACTGTACTAAACCCTTCTCCAATTTCAGAGTCAAAAGAATTACTTGAGAAGAGTTTACTTGCAGCCAAAATAAAGGCTATGGAGGATGAGGTCTGGAACAGTTTGGAAGCAAGGGAAGACATGAGCTACAATAAAAAACTTCAAGCTTATGAAGCAGAGCTGAATAGACAAGCCAAGATTGAAAAAAGGTTGCTAAAGAAGACAAAAGAAAACAACTGGTTTCTTTCATCACAAAGAACAGCAAAACTAAAGACTATTCACTCAAAGGGCTCTCAATGGATGAGCTCAAATTGTTGCTGACAAACTAGCAACAGAAAAGGATAGAAAAGCCAAGAGAGTTGAGATGATTGAAGAACTAGTAGAAAATGACTATGGTTCAAAAGCCTCTGTGTCAAGATGGAGAGAAGACAAACTACTAGACACATACAAGAAATACAAGGCTGCCAACGCTACTAATCCAGAGAAGTTCAAAACTTCTGAAGTATCAACTTCAGTAGTTAGAACTTCTGGTGTTAAAAGACCAGCTACCAAGAAGAAGACAAAGGACAATACAAAGACTGACTTCAAGATGGTGTTGCTAGAAGGCAACACAGTTGTACATGGAGACTTTAATATTGAAAAGAAGCCTCTGATAACTCAATTTAAGGATCCTTCAACATTTGCTTACCAAATTCAGAAGACTATCACTGACAGACTTCACACAAAGGTAGTTACTGAACATCATTTACCAACCTTTAAATTACCTGATGTAGTGCAAAAAGAAGACAAAAGTGAATCCCACCTGAGAGTCACAGAAATAGAAAATATCCAACACTCAGGAACATCCCAAGGATCCAGCATGGTTCCCTATACTTCAGACTTTGACAAGTCTAAAGTGCTGATCATCAGATGGTCCTTTACTGATAACAACTCAGTATTGGTGACAAGAAGAGATCTTACAAGCAAGGCCTACAAGTCCATGAATGAACTGAAGAATCTATCAACTCAGGACTTGCTTACCATTCAATATCTGGAACCTCAAAGGGGATCTCTCACTGATGAACAGCTAAATCAATTGAAGAATTCCATGTTCAAGGAGATATGGAAAATTGTGAATGACAGAAGAAAACAATAAGGAATTAGAAAAGGTTTTGGCTTCATCAATCTAGGGGAAATTGTTAGGACAAAAAGGATTGTGGAAACCACTTTTGTAAACCTTAGTCTAATTCACTTCTGCAAAATTCTAAGTATAGAACTACTGAAGAAGAAGTATCAGAAGTTCTAAAGTCTAACCAGACAGTTCACTGAAGAACCACTGAAGACAAACTACTCATCAGTAGTTTGTCATTCATCAGCACGTGTACCAGAATCTTTCCACCGCCTTATGTTTCAGTAGTTTATTAGTTTAGTATTACTTTATCTTTTTGTGCAAGTTCCAAGAATGCAACTTGTTGCTACTTGTTACAGACTTGCTTTTTGGCAAGGTTCATGTATATGTAAAGTCTATAAATAGATGGGTTCATCCCTCTGTTTTAGACATTGATTTTTATTGAAATAGAAATCCTTCAAAGCTTATTATTGTTCTTTCCATTTCATTTATTGAGAATTTGTTTGAGTATTTATTATCATTCACATTCATTACTTATATTCTCATTAAACTTGCCTTTAGTTTTCAAACATCCAGGGGGAGTAATAACTCCTGTTGATAGTGTAACTTTACTTACTCATTCCGCTGTGCAATTCTGATTGAACTTGCTAAACACGTAAGTGTTCACTAGCAAGCAATACATCTAGAGCATTACTAATCCAACATAGCCCACAAATCTTGAGTACCAACCGGATCTGGAACACCCAAGCCACCACAACGACCACCACCTAACTTGTCAGCACGAAACAACAACCTGACCACCACTTAACCACGACCAGTCACCACCACCTTCATCTTCGTGAACCATACCATCACCTCTACCTACGAATAGCCGCCATCTTCCCAACCCTACTGCCGCCTTGAACACCCCCCCCCCTTTACCTCGATCCAGACACAACGCCGCCTCCATCCCATTTTTGCAGCGCCGCCACCACCAACCATGGTGGTGGTCGGCCATTTGTGAGTTCCAGATAGAGAGAGGGAGACGAGAGAGTGAGAGAGATGGTAGAGAAAGAGAGAGCTGCGAGAGAGAGGGGTTAGAGAGAGGAACCGGTTTTTAGAGAAAGAGAGAGGTTAGGGTTTGTGTTAGGTGATAATGAGAAGAAGATGATAATATGATGCTTATATACCTAGGGTTTGTTGGTAGGTGACTTGAACCGCGTATCGAACCCGTATAAACGTAAAACGTCTCGGTTTTATTCTAGGCCCGATAACTAATTATAAAAAGTAGTCGATTTTGTTCGAAATGTAAAACACAACTAAACCGAGCAAAGATATAAATATTTTTGTTGACTGGCACGTGCGTTCGACGCATGCGTTGACATCGCATTAATTAAATCGGTCATGGTTTCCATTGTTAAAACGATCAGTTAACTTTCAAAAACTTAATAATTAACAATATTTATAATAATATTTATTTTTAATAATAAAAATCACATCGGTGTAGATCAAAAGTTGCCGGTTGTCACAATATACTTCACTAACAGATTTATTTCAACAAAACCTTTCGGAGAAATTAACAAAATGATCTTTTAAGTTTCGTGTGTTTTGTTTATCGCATGAACAAACTTTTGATCTCCTCTTTTCATAAGTAGTTAAAATTAAATAAGGTTGTAACATGACTTTGATTCAACTCGTAAAGAGCCCTCACTTTAAGTACCTAAAAGAAAAGAATTAAACATAATACCTTTATTTTTATAAAAATCTATATATTCACATTGTTTATTTGTAACATATATAGGTCTTTATGATTTGACTAGACACCAAGGATTTATGTCTCTATACATATAATAAACCAAAGTCATTTTAATGACATGACACTCAAAGAGACATTCTCTTCCTTGAGTGTGTCATGTGTCATCTCATGTGGCATTGAGATATTTTAGGAAAAAAATAATTTAAAAACAAAATTGGATTTTTCACCCTTCATGTTTCCTCTCATAAATTTTAACGTTAATATCTTTAATATATGAGATTTTTTTAAAAAAAAAATTACACCAAATTAACGAGCGTTTTATTATCTTTCCAACGGGTACCATAGTGCTATATAAAAAAACGGAGAAATTTTTTTGTGGGGTTTTGTTCATACAAGAAAAAAAAACACAAAGTGTTCAGGTAAATCATTAATCATTTAAAGACAAGTCACTAATTATGTTTAAATAAGTAAATATGAATTTTTTTTTTCAACCAGAGCCGAATAGGTTAATAAAGTTATACGTTGTTTTAAGTTAGGTATCAATATTAGTATGTTAGAGTTGTACATTTGTTTAGTCTTTAGGATATGTGTTAATATTAGAGTTACATTAAAGTTCTATATTCTTTTAGGTTAGGTGTTAGCATTGGAGTTGTACATTGTTAATTTATTTTAGGTTAGATATTAATATTAGAGTTATACATTAGTCTATTTCATATGTAAAATTGATGTATCATATTAAATTTCTCAACCCAGGACGCTCTCGGGGTATAAATTGATGTATCATATTAAATTTCTCAACCCAGGACGCTCTCGGGGTATAACTAGTTCAATATGTTTTAAACTTGCGAAAACGACTATGAACTTCCTACAAACCCAAAAGAAATCTAAAATTATTTATATGAGACACACAAGCTATCTTTAGCTAGGAGGCTTTCTTTCCTTCTGCCCAAGCCCAGCTCCTCGGGAACGTTCTACTTAAATTTATTAAGGATATAGCTAGTGTTTCTTCTAAGCAAGATACTCTTTTTATGACTTTCTTAGCTAGAATAGTCATTGTCACCGCTCTCTCCTTGAATCGCTCGGATATCATACCTAGCCCCTAGTTCATAACCTAGCCTAAAGCTCTCAAACGATATTTTCACACAAGTATTAGGATCTTCAGATCAAAAATATTTAATGTTTGTTAATTCTTCTCACAAAGAAAATAGATTATAATCTACACTCACACAATAGATTAGGGCCAGGGGGACCGAGCAATTTAACGGGAAGACAACTCATAGTCTCTATCTTTTTCATTTTCACATGATGGTATGTGCTTCACCAAAGAAAGGGTATCTTGGTAATTTTGAAATGTTTAAAAAGGCATCTATGATCTATGGTTGTCATGATGCTCAAAGATTTCCACTATAAGAAGTTTTTTATGGTTGCATGTCATGCTCATAACCCTATTTCTATTAACAAAAGCCTTAGTGGGGGACCGAGCCAATTAGGCTTCTTGGTATCATTTATTCGTTCTACATATGTTGGTCTAAAAGTATATTTAGTCTTTCCTCTTATCACTCAGCTCATGATTCATTGCACACACACATGTAGAGATCTTTAACATTATTTTTTTCTATCAAAATAAGTTTAAGTGTTCACTTATAAGGTCAAGAAAATTGGGTAGGGGTTCTAAAAAGAGACATGTGGGTATCCTATGTGCCGTGGGGACCCTTATGGGCTGTGGATCCCATCTGCCAGATTTCCATGGGCCGTAGGGATCCCCAATGAGCTGTTGATAAGCCTTCCATGGGCCGTGAGGCTCCTACGACCCCATGGGTTCATTTTTTCTTTTAAGTGTGTTTTATGTATTTTATGAATGATATTTGTGTTTTTAATAAAAAATAATTCATTTCTTATTATAAATATAAATTAGCGTATACAACAATTTTTCCACTTAATAATTCGGTATACATGATAAACAGTTCATACGATAAGCTATAACAAGTCAATATAGGTTCTCTGATATTGCTTGCCTGAGATTGGTCATTCCTTGTGATACATAAACATTGTATTCTTGTCTCTTGGAAGCTTTAGGCAAAGAGGCATAAAAAGTTATTTAGAATATTTCTGATCATTACAGAAGTAGAATGTTCCTGAGCATTGATGCAAACAATGACACCAACTTGTCAGTTTGATTTTTATCTAACTCGAAAAATAGAAGTATTTGCTCTCATGTTTAATAATAATAATAATAATAATAATAATAATAATAATAATAATAATAATAATTATAAAAAAGATGATGATAATAATAATAAAGATGATGATGATGATAATACCATCTACCACATTTCCATGGGCCGTGGGATCCCATCTGCCAGATTTCCATGGGGCATGGGGAGCCCCATGGGCTGTGAAGACCCACATTTCCATAGGACGTGGAGACTCCCATGGGCCATGGGGCTCCCTACGACCCCATGGGATTCATTTTTATTTTTATTTTTGAGTGTGTTTTATGTATTTTATGCATTTTATGCATGATATTTGTATTGTTTATATTTTTTTTCATTCCTTATTATAAATATAAATTAGCGTATACAACATTTTTTTTTCACTTAATAATTCGGTGTACATGATAAAACAATTACATACGATAAGCTATAAAAAGTTAATATAGGTTCTTAAGTAATGCTTGCCTAAGATTTGACATTCCTTATGATACATGAACATTGTATTCTTGTCTCTTCTCAGTTTGATTTTTATCCAACTCGAAATAGAAGTTTTTTCTCTCATGTTTAATAATAATAATAATAATAATAATAATAATAATAATAATAATAATAATAATAATAATAATAACCATGGGTCTCTGATACGCCTTCCATCAAACTATTAAAAATTGGCTCCCATTGGTCTCTGATAACCTCCATCTTGTCCATCTCTCTTAAAAATTGGTAGTGAGTGGGGGTTGTGAAAAAGAGATGTGGGTGTTTAAGATGGGTTAGAAGGGTGAAAATAAATGACACCAACTTGTTAGTTTGATTTTTATCCAACTCGAAATAGAAGTGTTAGCTCTCATATTTAATAGTAATTGTAATAATAATAATAAGAATAATAATAATAATAATAATAATAATAATAATAATAATAATAATAATAATATTAATAATATTAATAATAATAATAATAAGGAAAAATTACAAAATTCGTCCTTTAAGTTTACCTCTTTTTTCAATGGATATCCCTTGGCGTTTAATATGATGAGATTAATCTTTAACGAGTTAAAATGTTACACCACCGTCCTTTAGCACTAACCAGGTTAGTTTTTAACATTAAATCTGATCACGTGATGGACATATGAGGGCATAATAGTCATTTCACCTCCCCAAATCAGCCCCTTCTATAAAACCCTTCATAATATCAAACATCAACACTTTGATCCTTCAACTTCGTCGATCATCTTCTTCACACAATCACAACAATGACAGTCGATGATGGCTGGGATATACGAGAACCAAGACATATTGTTGATGTCGATGATATATACTGTAAGTTTAACCATAATTTGTTCTGATTTTGTTGTTTTAATGTTGTATGTTTTTAAAAGTTCATTTTTTTTTAAATTTTACAGTTGGTATGCCCAGTCTGTTCAGCATAAAGCTTCATCATGGTGACTTATGTGATATTGATAGGTTCTCTGTGCATGAAGTTTCTATGATGACTGGTCTGTTAGGATACTCTGTTGTTGATCATATTTATTACGTTTTCCAAAATCCTGGAAAAAATTTATATGATGGTATTGAAGACCTAAGTTGTGATCGGGATGTTTTGAGGTTAGCTCAAGTGGCATTGCATAAGATAATTAAAGTTCTTACTCAACAAGGTTTAGATAACATAAAGCAAATTTTATTGACACCAACTAAACCTAGGAGGACTGCTACCATTGAAGAAATTGATGAACCTGGACCCTATGCACTAGTCCATACTAAGCTAAATGTAGTCAGAAACTTAAACTTCACTGGATTAGGCACATGTGTGGAGTCTAGTGGGGTTGATCAAAACTGTGATAGGGGAGATTCAAGTGTCGTTGGGAAGGGTAGCGTAACTCCTTAGAGGTTAATGATGACATGTTTTTGTATGATATTAGACCATTGCAATATGAGGAGGATATAGGTAGTGCAACACAATCCAATGAAGCGGATATAGGTAGTCCAAGACAGTCCAATGAAGAGGATATAGGTAGTCCAAGACAGCCCAATGAAGACAATGATTTTATGACAAATGATAAGGAGGACAATGATAGTGATTTTATAGTAGATGAAAACAATTGTATGACTCACCATGAAGTGGACATGAGTGACTATAGGATGCAAGTTGACCTTGATGTTGAAGAAGAAGATATAGTTAATCAACGGCATGGTTTAGAGTCCAATGATGATGAAGTTACCAATCAAGAAAGTTTGGAGGTAAGGACATTAATTGAAGACCATAAATGTGTTCAGACAAGGAAGATTACTACATGTACATCTACTTTCCTCTCTCGACAAATGATGGATCAGATTGAAGAAAACCCTGATATTCCTGTGAAAGTTGTTCAAGAACAAGTTCAAAGGAAATATGAGCTTGGAGTATCAAGGATGAAAGCATACGGGCTAAGACTAAAGCTAAGAAAATGATGGAAAGTGATTACACATCACAATATGCTTTACTGAGCGATTATGTGTTGGAATTGCAGGACAAAAATCCAGGTAGGGTTGTGCAACGGTTCAGAACCGGACCGAACTGAATTGAACCGGACTGACCCTGGAACCGTTTATTCCAAAATATGAGAACCGGAACCGGAACCAATAATTACTAAACGGTTCGGTTCAGAACCGGGTGAAACGGTTCTAGGTCGGAACCGGTTGTCAATAAAATCCTAAAATTAACAATTAAATAAAAAAACAAACAAAAACAATCAAAACATCAATTGCAACATTCAATTCTTTTTCACAATATTTGCATCTTCCCTTTCTATTGCCATCCTCATCATAAAATTCATCAAAATGTTCCAACATTCACCAATCACCTATGAGCTTCCTTTTTCTTGTTGTCACCTTTTGATTCCCAGTTTGCGTTTCATCAGTGGTTTCGTTTTCGTCATTCTTGTCACCATAAACATTTTTTGAATGATCCACTCAGTTAAAAGATTAAACTCAGGTTTGATGCGAAAGAAAAATATAGTGCATAAATAAGATGATGAATAGAGTAAATCAGTAAATGAGTAATCAAAGATAAGTATTGTAATAGAGGAGAAATAAAAAAAACAAACCTGACTAAAGATTTGAGGAGAAAAACTCGTATGATGATTGGAGTTGGAATGTGACTTTGGAGAAGAGAATTGAATAATTGAAGACCAAGACAATAACAACATGCAATCTTTAAATATTTACTTTAATTCAAAACGGTTCTAACGGTTCTTAACTGGACCCATCAGTTTTAACCGGAACCTAACCAGGAACCGATTTTGCCAAAATATGAGAACCGGAACCTATAACATTAATTCGGTCCGGTTCTAGCAGTTTCGGGTCAGTTTCACGGTTTTCGCGGTTCGGAACCGTTTCTTGCTCACCCAAAAATCCAGGTACAACTGTTAAGATTGAGGTTGAGTTACTTAATCATCCAGATGACCCCACAAGGAAGTTCAGAAGAAAATATGTCTTCTTGGGAGCATTAAAACAAGTTTTTAAGGCTATTGGTAGGGATGTTTTGGGTCTAGATGGTGCCTTCATGAAAGGACCTTATCCTGGTCAGATTTTGAGTGTAGTGGGTATTGCCCTAAATAATGGAATCTACCCACTTTGTTATGCAATTGTTGAGGCTGAAAACTAGAACTCTTAGTCATGGTTTCTAGATCTGTTGGGAGATGACTTGGAGTTAGATAGAGAGTCAAGGTTCACCTTCATGAGTGATAGACAAAAGGTATGTTCTCTAATTTTTTTTAGTAAACTATATAACATTCATTTCACCTTCATGTACTTGTCAAAAAAAAATAAAGAGGGGCTACTTCCAGCACTTTCAAGGTTTTTTCCTTATGCTGAGCACAAATACTGTCTCATGCACATTCATGAAAACATGAAGCTAAGTTTCAGAGCCAAATTGTATAAAGAGTTGTTGTGGAAGTATGCTAGTGTAACAACAATCCCTGAATTCACTGCTGCAATAAATGAGTTAAAGGCTCTTAACAAGAAGACCCATCCGTGGTTGTCAAAAATTCCACCTCTACACTGGACCAGGTCTCACTTTTCAGGTATGTTATTTATAGTTATATAGCTAATGCTTTTTAGATTTATATTTCAAAATTTTGATATACCAACATAACACTGGTAGGGGATTGACTGCTATGCTACTAAACAACATGTGTGAAACATTCAATGGTAAGATAGTTCAGGGCAGAGATAAGCTCATCATTAATGCACTTGAGTACATCAGGGAGTATTGCATGAGGAGGATTGTTTCAATGTTGCAAGAAATAGAGGGTAGTAAAGGTTTGTTGACACCTAAGGCCACAAAAATGTTTGAGACAATTAAGAGAGATGCAACCTTCTATCATGTGCAGTGGAGTGGAGGGGATAAATATGGGGTTGGTGGTAAATCTGGTCACACACGTGTTGTGGATTTGGCTGACAAGACATGTACTTACAGAGCTTGGGAAATAATAGGTATGTATAGGTTGTTCAATTCAAATTTTGTTACTTTCATTCATTAATATTACATTTTGTTACTTTAATGGACAGGAATGCCCTGCAGACATGTTGTGGCTGCAATTTGGTTCAAAGCTAGTAATGGAGGTAGAGTTGGGGTATTAAAGACTTGGCTTAATCTAGTGTATACCATGGATTGGTGGAGACATGTTTATTCCTTTAAGATTAACCCAATCAATGGTAGAGTTTTACGGCCTAAGTCTCAACTTCCTATAACTTTAACACCACCAAATCATCACACACAAGTCGGAAGACCCAAGAAGGTTAGAAAGAGATCAGCATTTGAAAATGATGATCTAATATCAAGGGGTAGGTTGTCTAAGAAAAACACCAAAGAAAAATGTGGCAAGTATGGGAATACTGGACACAACCAGAGGATTTGCAAGGGACAGAGTCAGCAGGTTCAAGGTAGTCAGGCCAAGTCTGGAAAGAAGGGTCAAAAGAAGAATAGCAAGAAGGGTAACAGTGAAAAGGTTCAAGGTATCAAGGCTTAGGATGTATCATGTACTGTTTATGTCTGTTGAACATGTCTTTTGGGAACATATCTTTTGGTTGTAATGTTTATGTCTGTTGAACATGTAGTAATGCTTAGGTCTGTTGAACATGCAGTTTATGCAGATAATGCAGCTATAAATGTTGCAATTTCGGTTTATGGTTTATGCAGTTATGCAGGTTATGCAGTTGTTTATTACAGTTCATGAAAAATATACCCATAGCAAATGGGTCATTATGGGTTATGCACATTGCAAATGGGTCATTATGGGTTATGCATAATATGCATGTTCTGCTACTTGTTCAAATGGGTCAATTTGGGTTAAATTGGCAGTTGTTGTTTATTACAGTTCATGTAAAATATGCACCTTGCAAATGGGTCATTATGGGTTATGCACAATATGCACATTCTGCTGCTTGTTCAAATGGGTCAATTTAGGTGCTCATTATGCTGCTTTATTACAATTTGACACATTATGCTAATTCAAATGGGTCAATTTGGGTGGACATTCTGCTTGTTTGTATAAATTTGGATCACATGCCAAAAGATGCATTATATGCACTTTCATTATCAATAACCATTTCTTACAAAGGTCCTAACAAGTACATTATATGTACTTTCATTACATGGTAAATTCCCATTAACAGTTCAACTAAGAATACAATATTATATACACCAAGAAACCTAACCAACTACAAATCAACATCCTTTTCCATTTGCTTGCTTGACCTTTCAAAGCTTTAACCTTGTCTTCAAGATGGCCGTTTGCAACTACAAGGTGGTCGTTATACACTTCAAGGTTGTTCTTGGCTTTTAATAGACCTGGTATGATGTTTGTACACCTTTGGCACCTCAATTGATCACACCATCCAGTAAATCCACATCGTGGTCGCTAATTTAAAGAAACAAATCCATCAGATGCAACATTTTGTAATCAGCTTGTAAATTCAGAAACGTGATTGTAAATTACCTAGTCAGGATAAGCATAAAATTGTCGACCTGTGTTGCTACTTGTCCACGATGTACGTACAATTGCTTGTTTTCCACAATGGCAGTATACAGGGTCCATGATCGTGTGAACAAGTTTGCCCTAATTTGGGTTTTCGGAAGAACCCTAGATCATCTAATCATATTTCCCTAATTGTCTAGGTTTAAAGGTGAAAGATAAAGAGGGAGAGGTGAAATAACTGTTATGTCCTCACATGATCAGATTTAACGTTAAAACTAACCTGGTTAGTGCTAAAGGACAGTGGGTGTAACATTTTAACTTGTTAGGATTAATTTCATCATTTTAATCGCCAAAGGGTATCCATTGAAAAACGAGGTAAACTTAAAGGACGAATTTTGTAATTTTTCCTAATAATAATAATAATAATAATAATAATAATAAAAATAATAATAATAATAACAATAATAATACCATGGGTCTCTGATAAGCCTTCCATCAAACTGTTAAAAATTGGCTCCCGTTGGTCTCTGATAACCTCTATCTCGTCCATCTCTTTTAAAAATTGGTAGTGAGTGGGGGTTGTGAAAAAGAGATGTGGGTGTTTAAGATGGGTTAAAGGGGTGAAAATTAATAACACCAACTTGTCAGTTTGATTTGTATCCAACTCGAAATAGAAGTGTTTGCTCTCACAACAACAACAACAACAACACCAGCAGCAGCAGCAACAACAACAACAACAGCCGCAACAACAACATCAACAACAGCAACAACAACAACAACAACAACAGTAACAACGACAACAGCAACAACAATAATATCAACAACAACAACATCATCAACAACAACAGTAACAACAACAGCAACAACAGCAACAAAAACTACAGCAGCAACAACAATAACAATAGCAACACCACCACCACCACCACCACCACCAACAACAACAACAACAACAATAACAACAACAGCAACAACAACAACAATAACAACAATAGCAACAACAACAACAATAACAACAACAACAATAATAACAGCAGCAGCAACAACACCAACAATAGCAGCAACAACAACACTAACAACAGCAGCAGCAACAACAACAACAACACCAACAGCAACAGTACCACCAACAACAGCAACAGCAACAGCAACAACAACAATAACAGCAAAAATACCAGCAGCAGCAACAACAGCAACAATAACAACAAACAACAACGACAACAGTGAGTGGCCATTTAACTCTATGGGATGTTAGTCATAGGCCCGGTGAGGGTGGCAACCCAGTGAGGGTGTCGAGTGACTTTGGGTTATAATGACATGGGCAGGTACAAGTCATGAATAATTTAAATAATGTGATTTACAACTTGTGTATATTCATGAACTCACCAGCAATGTCTGACGTCCTTTTTAAGCATGTGTCACAGATACTGATGACTAGTTCTTGTGCATGTTGTTTATCAAAAAGCTATGTGACCAGAGGAATAGGATATGCTAGTTCGTGTGGTTTCATGGAAAATTTATATCTTCGACTAAGAATAGTTGATCAAGCTTTCCACTTTTTAAGTTCTATCTTTTGTACCTCATAGTCTATGTTAAGGAAATAAGTGTTTTTGTTGTAAGTTGGTATTAGTTGTGTATGGCGCATCTTTATCTGGGTGTAGTGTCACACGAACTATCGATTGCACCCAGATAACCTTTGATGATTTAACACGACCCAGGCATTACAATGTGTTCTAAGGGCATCGACTAGGCCATACACGACACAAATTTTAAGTTTTGAACGTCGTTTGATAATTTATTAATCAAGATACTAACCCGAACCAAAAAAACCTTTCAAAACCCACTATTTTACGGACCAAATTCGACATTTACTGATCATTATGTTTGTTTTTATGTTTATAACAAGAATCCATAATAAAAAATATGATTCATACTTGTTTTGAAGTTAAAATTGAAGGAAAAGAATTGTTTGAATATGGGAGTGGTATCTTCGTTTGGCTGGTAAGAAGGTTTGTGAGTTTTGAACAGATTTGACTTTGTTGACCCTTTAAATACCAAACCCTAAACGAAGATGCTCACGAAGATGCCAAACGAAAGTGGCATCTTCATTGGACTACAAATTTGTTTTCTTCCTTGGGCCGAGCCCAAGTTCGTTTTAAATAATCTGGGCCAAACAAATGATTTTGACCCCAATTTTGCCTTAGAAATTTTTTAAGAAACAATGACTTGGCTTTTCCAGAAAAATTGGTTTGAAAACGAGACGTTTTCCCGAACAGTACGGGTACTCCCATTGAATAAACATTTCCCATGCGTTAAGACCTATAGGTTAAAAACAAAAACAAAAAAATTGTCATTTTTGAATTTTATAAATAAAGAAAATAAACACAAACACATGAAAAGTGAAAAATAAAATAAAAGTAAATAAAATAAATTCAAAACGCAAACACTCTATTTTTGTTGAGAGGTCACCGGTGAAAGAATCATATCAACTAGAACAAGACTGTACACACATGATAGTATTCTTAAAGGTGAATTATTAAAAGCACAGTCGCAATCCAAGGCGATCACCAATATGTTGATCCACTTAAACAAACTTACACTTATGTCTTCAAGCCTCACTTTTCTGATACGATTAAGTGCATTAAACTATGGATACTGCATGTCCTACCACATGACATACCCCCGCAATCAGGGTATGCACAAAGCTTCATCATAGCAGGTGAGTACATTTCTGTTATCCGCTTGATTTACAAGGTCTAAGACACACCGGTGTACAGGTCAGCATATTTCTGGATGCAACAAAGTGATCAGTGTGATCTCAACAAGGGTTGGGACAAATACCATTTGGTACGTATTTTAGCTTGAGGCATTTTTTAGTTAGCCTATCAGCCTAAAGTATTTTGGCATTTTCCTGATTCTTTATGCTTTTTTTAAGATATCATGGCTATGCATAGGTTAGCATATATCTGGATGCAGTAGACGAATAACCAGATTATTCCCGGATAGATCAACAATGTAAAGATCCATAAACTTTGATTTTGGCTACCTATCAACGTAGGAATTAAGACCATAAAATCGTACGCCGATGTTATGTTACCCACATGTACCATAGTCCGTTATATTTATATTAAAATACAGGATGAGTACGCGTTGTAAGTTTGCCTACTGGTATATCACATGATGGAGCTGCAGTCGCATTATTTGCTTATGTTTTCTGCTCTATTTAAGTGCGACAATCAAGCAGCTAATATACTATCATATCCTTTCTTTTAAACAGAGACGACTGTTTTTTTACTTCCCTTATCATTCCGGATTTCAGCAACATGTCTGGGATGTTCATCCCGGATATCATCTCCCTTTGTGGGATGTTCATCCTTTTTAGGGATTCCAATTGGATTATATTTACTGAGCTTCCACCGTCCACCAATATCATGCGAACAAAGTGGTTAGCAATGTATAAAGTGATTACCAGACCATCATGGTGTGGATCCAAGATTTTCTCCCGGTCATCCTCTTCAAAGCTGATCACCCTAACATTTGTAAGCATTGTAGTCTTTCTGGGCTTCTCTCCTTTCTCTACTTTGGTTTCTCTAGCATGCCTCTTGGCAGCTGAGTAGGATGTTCCTGTAACACCCCAACCGATGGTAGAAACATCGAGGTGTCACGTAATGACGATTGTTCAAAAGCACAGGGACTAAAATGTAAATATTAATAGCAAATAACTTTCATTATTCAAAACGAAATACAAAGAGTCTTAATAGAAATCTCAAACATAGAAAATAAATGTTCAATTTTTATTTAAGCACTAGGTCCAGCCTAAGCGTGAAAGCAAGTAAGATCACACGTCACCTGAAACATGTACAAAATAATTTGTCAACACATATAATGTATTGGTGAGTACATCTGTTTGATATATATATAATACAAAACGTTTCGCAATTCTTGTGTTGTATACCGTTTGCAATTATGTAATTTAAGTAATGTCCGTTAAAAATCAACCCTAAGAAATATGTATCAAGAATCAAGAATCAAAACATTTTTGAGTAATATGAATCACAATACAATGACCAAGGTCTCTCAACAGAGTCACAGGGGGTATATACCATAGTACTATTCATTGAAATGTTAGGCCCTAAAAGGTTAATGATTTTGACAAGTCATAGCCACACAAATTATCATATGCAAACACACATGAGAATTGCTATTTTAGTAAAAGGAAATAGAATCTTGATATAAGTACATGAGTAGCCCCAAAAGTAAAATGAAAAAAGGGAAAGATATACTCACAGTTTGAGAAAGCGATCAAAATCCACTTAAGCGGTCGTGAGCTAAGTAATGGGAATTCGAGGAATTCAACCTATAACGTAATAGAATACTAATAAGGAAAAAGTCTAAGAGTCTAAGATAACTAGGGTCTAAGGCATTAGGGTTTGCTAAGTCGATTTGGGGAATTAGAGCTTTTATGATAAATCAAATTATGAGTTACACCATGATCCAACAAATGGTAACTAAGATTTTCAACATATAAATATTTCTATTTTATAAGAAAAGTATTTATAAAATAGATGTTTAAATAGTGTAAATAAATAAATGATTAATTATGTCTAATTAAACATAAATAAGACTAATAATTCAAGACATGATCCAAAAATGCTATTTTTATAGAAAATGAATGCTTTCGTATGTAATTTAATTAAAATAATTTTCTCATAATTTTTATAAACTTATTTATATTTAAAACTGATTTAATGAGTTTAAATCATGTTTAAATGATTAAAAATAGGAAAATTAATAAAAATAAATCTTTTTTGAACCAATAATTTTTATTTCAGTTCATAATGATTAGAAATCATTTCCCAAAAAGTTTGGGATTAAAATCCTTATAAATGAATTTTAATGGATTAAATATGCTTAAAACAAATTAAATCAATAAAAATATAAAAATAAAGTATTTTCCAGAAAATAAAAGTGTGGTAATTTTCTATGCGGTGTCAAGAAGTTACAACTAAATTTTTATAATTTTTAGGGCAAAAATGGATTTTCTATGAATATTATAAGATAATTGTATTTATATAAATAATATAAATCACAAAATAATAATTAAAAATAAAAATCTGAAACAAAAATCGTGGGTCATGGGACTCGAACTCAGCCATATCCACACACAAACCAAACTACAAACCACTAGACCAAGCCTTTATATGTTTATGATTTTGAATATTAATAATATTTATAAACTATCCATACTTCATCTTCTTCCCCATATAACTAGACCAAAACCCTAACCCCAACCTAGATTTAATAAACCCGATCCAGACAACAATAACCTCTAGAATCATGGGGCTTTCGTATATAGATGCGGAAACAACAAACGACAAAAGAATTTTGGACTTACAAACTCAATCAGGTTCGAACACGGGCTACAAAAAAACGAGAGGAAGCAGTCGATTTCCCAGGTTTTTGAACTCGATTTGTTGGATTTAAATGTGGGTTTAGGATGCTCTGAAGTGCAACAAAGATTTGGGACAGTCGGTTATGTATAGGTAGCGTCCAAAAACGTTATGGTGATGATCGATTTAATGTTCGGCTGTTACACTTTGAATACGCGATTGATTACATTAAAACTAAATAATGGGACGGTTGAATGATTGAATCCGACTAGAAATAGACTAAGAAACGTTTGGTGAACATTTAAACAACCTGTAACGTCCAACAATGGATCAAAAGAACTCGCCGGAGAAGCCTGCCGGATCCGGCGATATCCCCACCGGAAAACAAACGTGCACAGAGGGGAAGTAAGAAAAAAAACTGATTTTTAACTTTGGCATCTTGTCAAAAATAGTCCCTCAATTTCTGACTGTGTTTGTTTTATATTTAACTGGATTAGTTTTTTTTTTCTATATAAAAACTTAACCATCTTTACTTTAACTTAACTTAAGAAAAATGTTTTATTTGTTTATTAATTTTTCTACTCCGAATAACATTTTAATATACACATTTTATTAAAATGTAGGTTTGATCTATTAAATTTGAGACGACAAAACTTATAGAAACATTAAATTACACGAGGGTCTATAATAGACAAATTACTAAAGGATGAGGGTGACAAATGTCACAGTTCCACATATATCCGATCCCTCAGATATGATTTTGATAAAGCCTGCATCCTGAGGAGGGGAAGCTGCTCTCTCCGGGATGGCAGTGTCATCCTGAGATTTGCCTTTCTTCTTGCCTAAAAATTCTTTGAGATGTCTTTCGATAAGGAGATAGGCAATCTCCTTTTGCAAGGCAATGCAATATTCAGTGGTATGGCCGAAGTCTTCATGTAATGCACACCATTTGAATTTATCCTTCCATGCTGCTTTGTCAGACTTCCTTGGCCGTTTTGCTTTTTCTCCAAGGTCCTTTATAGCATGCTTAAGACCTATTACAATTCCTTTGTTTCGCAGCGGACTTAGTTAGGATGAGTGGCTCGGGTAGCAAAGATTCATCCAAGGAGTCAAAGTCTAAAAGCAAGTACGCCCCCCCCCCCCCCCCCCCAAACCCTCATCTCAGATAGATTAATCTGGGGGTTTCGGTGCACTTATTACAGGTGTGAATCCGCCTAAAGGGTTCACTCAGAAGGTTTAGTCTCTTGTTTAGGAGGTTGATGAGGGGCGGGTTGTGTTGGAGCTGCCTCCCTACGGCCCCTCTTTGCATGGATTTTTTGACGTTGTCTGTTCCTCCCACGGAGCGGATATTTCAGCGGTCTTGCCAACGTGAGGAACTTATAAATGACAATGCGATGACTTTTGCCATTGCGTTATCACATGATGGAGCTGCAGTCGCATTATTTGCATATGTTTTCTGCTCTATTTAAGTGCGACAGTCAAGCAGCTAATATACTATCATATCCTTTCTTTTACAAAGTGACGACTGTTTTTTTACTTCCCTTATCATTCCGGATTTCAGCAACATGTCTGGGATGTTCATCCCGGATATCATCTCCCTTTGTGGGATGTTCATCCTTTTTAAGGATTCCAATTGGATTATATTTACTGAGCTTCCACCGTCCACCAATATCCTGCGAACAAAGTGGTTAGCAATGTATAAAGTGATTACCAGACCATCATGGTGTGGATCCAAGATTTTCTCCCGGTCATCCTCTTCAAAGCTGATCACCCTAACATTTGTAAGCATTGTAGTCTTTCTGGGCTTCTCTCCTTTCTCTACTTTGGTTTCTCTAGCATGCCTCTTGGCAGCTGAGTAGGATGTTCCACATATATCTGATCCCTCAGATATGAAGTTGATAAAGCCTGCATCCCGAGGAGGGGAAGCTGCTCTCTCCAGGATGGCAGTGTCATCCTGAGATTTGCCTTTCTTCTTGCCCAAAAATTCTTTGAGATGTCCTTTAATAAGGAGATAGGCAATCTCCTTTTGCAAGGCAATGCAATATTCAGTGGTATGGCCGAAGTCTTCATGTAATGCACACCATTTGAATTTATCCTTCCATGCTGCTTTGTCCGACTTCCTTGGCCGTTTTGCTTTTTCTCCAAGGTCCTTTATAGCATGCATAAGACCTATTACAATTCCTTTTTTTCGCAGCGGACTTAGTTAGGATGAGCAGCTCGGGTAGCAAAGATTCATCCAAGGAGCCAAAGTCTAAAAGCAAGTACCCCCCCCCCCAAACCCCTATCTTAGATAGATTAATCTGGGGGTTTCGGTGCGCTTGTTACATGTGTGAATCCGCCTAAAGGGTTCACTCAGAAGGTTTAGTCTCTTGTTTAAGAGGTTGATGAGGGGCGGGTTGTGTTAGAGCTGCCTCCCTAGCAACCTAAGTTTGAAAAGAAGGTTCGGACACCTGTATAGGAGATGGACACTCCTACAAATCCAGAAAGACCATATTCTCAATTGGGAACTGAGGGTGATCGCACTACTGCGGCCCCTATTTGCATGGATTTTTTGACGTTGTCTGTTCCTCCCACGGAGCGGATATTTCAGCGGTCTTGCCAACGTGAGGAACTTATAAATGACAATGCGATGACTTTTGCCATTGCGTTATCCACTATCGCTGAAATAGTTCAAGAGTGGGTTAGATTTTAGGAGGAGAAAGTTTTGTTTGAAGGAGAAGCATAAGTTTGAGGAGGCTAGCTGGTTGAGGCCCTGATCCTTAGGGATGCTGGGTGACGTGTGTCCACTCTGTGTGGTGAGAGGGATGTTGTTGTCACGTGCTTGAAAGCTCGGGAGGCAGAATAGAAAGATCCTTGTGAGAAGACAAACCAGAAACTACATGTCGACTCTGAGCGTGAGCATGAGCTGAAGGCTGACCTTGAGGCTCAACATAATTTGGTTGAGGAATACAAAGAAGTCACCGAGACTCGGCGGTTGGAGATCCAGGGGCTTAAAGGGTCTCTGGAGAAGAGTAAAGCTGAGTCTCCTAACCTGGAGGATAAGTGCACTAAGCTCCACGTGTCCTTGGCTATGGTCAAGGATGAGTGGGACAATTTTCGTTCCCTAACTGTTGACCTGACCGCTGACTGTGAATGGCTACTGCAGAATTGTATTCCTCAGGTTTATCTTTAATATTTTCCTTACTATTTCCATGGCCTTTCCTTGTATTTAATATGTATTTACTTTGCTTTTGCAGGTAGCTTTCTATGTCAAGGGTGGTCGGCTAGCAGCGCAGGATGTGAGGGAACTGCTTTGCGGCGACTATATAGTGTTGATTTCATGTGTTTTTATTATTTCATTTTTCTTTTTAAAACTTTCAGGTTGTATTAACTATTATGTGGATTTGTTTCTCAAATGGCCAAAATTATGCCGTATTTGAGATTTCGTGAGATTTTGTCAATGGTTTGGGTTGATTACGATTCAAAAAAATATACGGGTTTTTTTTTTTTTACAAAATGCTTTTTGGTTTGGAACAGAATATTACCTTAACCGGTTCAAAGCAAATTGTTTCCGTTTGAAATTGGTTCAATTCTGTCCCTGTTTAGTTGGTTGCGAATCGGTGTTTTACCCAGTTTGGTTTCTATTTTTGTTTTGGTTACATTTCAGTTCATGTACGCATTTTTTAAAATCATATAAGCTACATAAAATTTAATTTTGTATGAACTTTTAGATTATTTTAAACAAGGAAATTGAAAATCAATACAAAGAAAACATCTTTTTATTTGTGTTTATGGCCAAAATCGTTGTTTTCCTAAAATCGGTTTCAGTTCATGTTTTTTGGTTCCAATCAGTTTTCACTGTCCCTGTTTTAGTCTGGTTTTTCGATTCCGATTTGGGGCTTTTTTAGTATTAGTTTTAGGTGAAACCTGTTTGTACGGGTTTAGGCTTGGATCGGTTTTACTGGTTTCGGTTATGAGCTGGTTTTTTGTTCGTCTCTACCAGGTCGGGAAAGGCTAACATCCTATTTTTTGTAAGTTTTAATAGAGTTTACTGATTTAACGTCCCTTTCACCAATAATAAAAAGAATAAAGAAAGTGTCTGGTTTTTCGATTCCGATTTGGGGCTTTAACCTGTTTGTACGGGTTTAGGCTTGGATCGGTTTTACTGGTTTCGGTTATGAGCTGGTTTTTTTGTTCGTCTCTACCAGGTCGGGAAAGGCTAACATCCTATTTTTTGTAAGTTTTAATAGAGTTTACTGATTTAACGTCCCTTTCACCAATAATAAAAAGAATAAAGAAAGTTGCCCTACAAGGTTTTTTGTAAACAAATCTTATTAGTGTTTTTATAACATGAACATCATCAGAATCAAATAAATTGTGTGACAAGGAGTGTAAAATTCATAGATTTAAGACATTGAACACAACACCCCTCGTGTCTTTTTATTATACCTCTATTTTATATATTTCTAAGTAGAAATTCAGCCAAAGTATGGTTTTTGTTATTAACCAAAATGAACTAACTAAACCAGAAGCCGACAATCTAACCATATAAATCGAACTAATTAACCTATTGATTAATAAAATTGATTAAACGATGACTTTGGTTTTAATTTCGGTTGAGGCTAATAACCGAACTGACGAACCATGCACAACCTTAGAAATGTTTGTGTTCTCCGCTGCATCACGTTAACATCCTGCTAGTTTATACAAATACATTATTTCCTTGATACTTATTAATGCAAAACTGATGGCCAACGTTGATGGTAAAACTTAAATACACCTTAGACACCACTAATTATTCTTTAGTACATCTTATTTAGAGCTGGCAATTTTAGACATGAACAACACGACATAAACCTATACGATTTTAACATGTTTCGTGTCTTTAACAAGTCAATACGATAAGGTCGGAATAGGTTTTGTGTCTAAATATGTTAAAGACCTGTTAGCACGGTAAGCAACATGTTAAGACATGTTAATAATTTTTTTTTAAAAAAGTTATATATGGGGTGGGGCATACATATGTGGACTAAAAATGAAGGAACCCTAATTTGCAATCTTCAAATTAAAAAGTAAAGACATATACACTGCTAAGTTATCCCTCCTCTTTATTCTCAACTCCACCGTCCACATCCACCGTCGTTGTCACCTATCTTGTCCCCATCCGCTGTCATCCATCACCTGTCATCCTTCTCAACCCAAGCATCGCTTAGTCTATCATTCATAGGTTTGTGGATACGATTTCAGGGTTAATGTTTATAAAAAAGGTTCTTATCTTATCGTGTCTATCATGTCTTATTGTGTTCAAGTTATAAACAGGTTCATATTCGTGTTTGAAAAAAATGATACCTTAAGTTATCGTGTCGTGTTCGTGTTTACTTGTTTCGTGTTCGTGTCTTAACAGGTCGTATCTGACACAATATCTCAGCCCTAATGTTATTTAACAAATTAAATAGCTTTAATATATTATTGTTATATGGTTAATGATATATGTTTAAAGATGGACATATATGTAGGCCGTCTAATATCTTCATGCACCTTCAACCAAAATTAAATGTAAGTGAAATTACAGATATTTTAAAGCGTATTTTAAATCTGTTTCTTTATGATTTATCACTAGTCATATTTAACTTTGTTGGGTGTTTATGAAAGCTTGAAAAATGATATTGAAAAAACAAACTTCAAATATGTTTGATGTGAACACGTAATAAATACTTTTTTTTTTAATTTCTTTAGGGTGTTTGAGAAAGTGTATTAGCTTGAAGTTTTCACCATTTATGCTTGTTACGTATTTGCATGTTAAAACAAATTGAAACCCTAAATCCTTTTTATTTGGTTAAACCATAATCTTTAGACAACCGCCATCTACATTCTTGTGATTAATTTGAACCACCACGCTTCGTGGAACCAACAAACGCAAATCGCATAAACCTTCTCAACCCATCATATGAATCACACAACCAATCAAAATAACTTCGGTTACAACTTTTTGTCTTGGGATTAAATGATGTGGTGAGGAAACTGCTAAGATAGATGACAAGGACATAAAGGATTAAATATGACAGTTTTATTGGATGGCCATTTCCTTTGGGTAATCAATCTGCATTGTCCAGTTTCCCCTTATAGGGAGAGTCTAATTTCATAAAGCCAAAGACTAGTACAATTGTGAGATAATACATAACATCAAACTCACATTAAAAGTTAAAGTTTGCAAAAGAAAATAAATTTTATAAGGGGTGGCTAAATGCACTTCCCTCTTTTACTTTTTACACTCCCCTTTCTAAAAATTTAGTTTTAAAGTTATAAAATCTCATCCCTATAAAATTCCTTATTTTTAGTTCTAAAAATATTACACTTTTTCCTTTCGTATATATATCCCTCATTAAAAACTTTATTAACAAATAATTTTAAATTCTTTATATTATTCAATAAAAATATAATTTTTTTAATTTACTTGCCTATTTGTTTATCAATCTTGTTTTCAATTATTATATACTAGCTGATTACCCCGGGAAGGTCCCGGGGTTGAAAATTTTAATATGATTTAATAAAAAATGATAAAAGAAGAAAATCCAAATCACGAAAAGAGTAAATAACTTAAACATAATCAATCTTAGTTAAAAAAACATTTATTTAAAAAGTTAAAAAAATAAAAAGCATAAACCATATTAAACATAATACAGTATTAAAAGGATAACCTTCAACATATAATCATCTTCACGTAATTTAAAATATGTTACAATTTGACTTTGACTTATATAGATGTATAATTCATGATGAGGGCTGAAAAATATAACCATTCTAATAATACTAATAGTAATAATTATTACTCTTGTAATTAAATAAATAAAAAAATAACCTTGCTATAAGGTGACACCATGTGTTGGAGTGTTGTGCGATTCTTTCTCTTAGCTTATCTTAATGAATTATATCTATCCATCTTTAGAAGAGTAAAATTCCAATGCATGGCGATTGAGGCGAATTTCAACATCGTAGATAAGAACCTGGTTTAAAAGAAAAAACATGATTAATGAATAACCTGAACACTTTGTGTTTTTTTTTTCTGTATGAACATAACCCCACAAAAAATAGTTGTTTTTTTCTCTGTTTTTTATATAGCACTATGGTACTCGTTGTAAAGATAATAAAACGCTCGTTAATTTGGTGTAATTTTTTTATTTAAAAAATCTCGAATATAAAAGATATTAACGTTAAAAAATTATGGAGGAACATAAGAGAGAAAAATTTAAATTTGTTTTTAAATTATTTTTTCTTAAAATAACGCAATTTAATTTTAGTAATTGAGAATTGAGAGATAGAGAGATAAATTTAGAGTTTTATATTTATCTTTATCTTTTTTTAATTAAAAAAGGAAATAATTCAAAAAACTAAAATCTTTCAATTATGATGCCACGTGGCAGTTTCATGGAGAGATTGAAGGCACCATTGCACGCCACGTCAGCAATGTTCAATTCTTTTATATATATTAATTAATAGATTAAACTAGCTTTTATCCTGGAAGTCCCGGAGTTGAAAAATATAACAATTCTAATAATACTAATACTAATAGTAATAATTATTACTCTTGTAATTAAATAAATAAAAAAAATAACTTTGCTATAAGGTGACACCATGTGTTGCAGTGTTGCGCGATTCTTTCTCCTAGCTTCTCTTGATGAAGTATACCTATGCATCTTTAGAAGAGTAAAATTCCAATGATATCATGGCGATTGGGCTGAATTTCAGCATCGTAGATAAGAACCTGGTTTAAAAGAAAAAAACATGATTAATGAATAACCTGAACACTATGTGTTTTTTTTCTGTATGAACGAAACCCCACAAAAAAATAGTTGTTTTTTTCTCCGTTTTTATATATCACTATGGTACTCGTTAGAAAGATAATAAAACGCTCGTTAATTTGGTGTAATTTTTTTCTTTAAAAAATCTCGTATATAAAAGATATTGACGTTTAAAAGTTATGGGAGGAAACATTAGAGATAAAAATCTAATATTTAAAAATTATTGGAGAAACCATAAGAGAGAAAATTTTAAATTGGTTTTTAAATTCTTTTCTTAAAATAACTCAATTTAACTTTAGAAGATTAGATTTTTTATTATTATTTGTTTTTTTTAGTTTGCCACATGGCATGACACATAGCACACTCAAAGAAAAGAATGTCTCTTTAAAAGTCATGTCATTAAAATGGCTTTCTTTTATAATATACTAGACTAGTTTTTATCCCGAGAGCGTCCCGGGTTGAAATATCTAATATGACATAATAAAATATCTAATATGACAACATAATTAATTACTTGCCAATATATGATTAATGAATATTATTATTATTATTATTATTATTATTATTATTATTATTATTATTTATTTTAAATAAATCTCTGCCATAAGTTATCATATTCTAATATAAAAAAACGAATCTCTGCGCCGGGGTATAAATTTAGTGCCATTACAAACTATTATATAATGTCAAATGAATTCGGAAGTTTGTAATCGATCATTCTTAAAAGATTAACATGAAATAAGGAAAAAAAGTTATTTATTGAAATATCGAACGCATTAGTCTAAGGGTTATGTGATGCGTTAAAAAAATCATGGGTATATGATCGGGTATATAGTTCGGGTATTTGGGTATGTGGTTTCGGGTAATTGGGTCGGATATCACCTAATCCCAGGCCCGACCCAAACCCACAATTTTTTTAAACTAATCCCAAACCTGACACAATACCAGTCGGGTTACAAAAAATAGTCGTTTTTTTCTCCGTTTTTTATGTAGCACTATTGTACTCGTTGGAAAGATAATAAAACGCTCGTTAATTTGGTGTAATTTTTTTCTTTAAAAACTCTCGTATATAAAAGATATTAACGTTTAAAAGTTATGGGAGGATACATGAGAGAGAAAATAATAAAGATTATGGATTATGTTAAACCATATTTAAACAATATTTATTCTTTTTTTTTTTAATTGGTCTAGAGTTGCCACATCACATCCTATGTGGCATCTCTCAAAGGAGAGATTGCATAAGAATATGACATGTATGATTAAACCCTTTGCAATATATATATATATATATATATATATATATATATATATATATATATATTATATCCCGGGAGCGTCCCGGGTTGAGAAATCTAATTTGAAATATCAATTTTACATCTGAAATAGACTGATGCGTTTTACAGTTACATGCAGGAAAGCTTCGGGTAGCACTTAACCTAAAATAATTAACAATATATCTCCAATGTTAGTGCATAATCTTAAACAGTGTATAACTCTAATATTAAAACCTAACCTAAAACAATGTACAACTCCAATGCTAACACATGTTGTAAATAAAATTCATATTTACTGGTTTGAACATAACTAATGGTTTGCCCATACATGATTAATGACTAACCCGAACACTTTGTGTTTTTTCCTGTACGAACAAAACCACACAAAAAAATAGTCGTGTTTTTCTCTGTTTTTTATATAGCACTATGATACCCGTTGGAAAAATAATAAAATATTCGTTAATTTGGTGTAATTTTTTCTTTAAAAAATCTCGTATATAAAAGATATTAACGTTTAAAAGTTATGGGAAGAAACATTAGAGATAAAAATCTAATTTTGATTTTAAATTTTAAATTATTATTTTCCTAAAATAAAGCACTTACCACATAGGATGACACATAACACACCCAATGAAGAGAATACCCTCTTTGAGTATCATGTTATTAAAATGGCTTTGATTTATTATATGTATAGATATATATAGATCAAATCAAAAGACTTTATCACTATCTAAATCTATTTAATATACTTTATAAATGTTACGTTGAGCAAACTTTTTTTTTTTTTTTTGAAATTACGTTAAACAAACTAATAATATGTGTAGTAACTAATTTCTCAAAACTTATTTACATTAGAGCATTCACAACCCATTCCCCATTTTCCATTTCCTCACAACCAATCACATTAATATATTACATTAAAAATCATTACAGTTTCTCTCTCCTCCACTCACAACAATTTTCAACAAATATTAAAAAATAAATACACTTTCCTGTTTTCCCCAAAAGATTCTCAAATAACCCCTATTATACCGATCAACAGTAGATTCCCCATTTTTCTTTACTCCTCACAACCCTCATAACCACCCCATATAATTTGGGGGACAATCTCACACAAAAATGAAGGACGGGTTGTGAATGCTCTTACTCTAAAAGACTGGAACCTTAATAATTAATATAACTATATCTAAGGTTTGAGTTTTCAGCTATCACATAAAAATTCAAAATTTTAAAAATAGTTCTATAAATAAATAACGGATACAAACTTTTGGTTATATAATTTAATTATCTTTTTAAACAGGTATAAAATCTTAAATTAGATGCAACAAAAGAAAAATCTAAAATAAAAGGTTTGATTGTATTAATTTAAAAACTTCAAGGGGAAGCGTAACCAGTAAAAATTAAAAAATGAGGAGTGCATTTAGCAACACCCATTTTATAATCATTCTACGGGTTCCCTATAAAATATAAAAACGGTACCTTTTCACAAACAAGTTTGAAAGTACATTGATTTCATTATTATAGGGAATGTTCACTCCAATTAACATAAATGAAATAAAATTTAAATTCGTAATTCTCTATGTTTCTGATTTTACATTGAACTAGTGACCAATACGTGCAACAACTTGCATGGTCCGTACTAGGGATCCGTGCGTAAAGTGGGAGAATCCCGGACTCCCTTGCAAAAGCCATTGAGAAGAAGGTACAAAAGTTCACTGTTTTGAGAGTACCCGTAGTGGCAACGTTATGGAGCGCTATAGGCCCTATAGCGCCGAGGAACACCGCCCCCCCAGGTGCTATAGGGCGTTTTGGGTTTGAATCTTTACCCACATAACTGGCGTTTTGCATGGCATTGGGCACATAAATGCAGGTTTGAATGCTTTTGACCGGGGGTTGGGGTGGTTTGTTCGAAGAATTGAATAAAAAAAAAAAAAAAAAATTAATTGTATATAAATATACATAACACAAGACTCACACACACATATACATTCTTCACTTTGCTGCACAAACACTACACACACACTTTGAAATTTTCTTGTGAGGGAAGAGATGAATCCTTTCGGTAGAGGTTTCGGGTTTGGTTCCCAAACCAGTGGCGACAACACCCGACCTATAGCTCCGGGTTCGGGTTCAAATCCGCAAACTTTCACGAACCTCTTAAACCAACCGTATGGTTGGGACCCGAACATGTATAATGTTAACATGGGAGGGAGTTTTGGGATGCCCATAGGAGGTGGGTTTGGCCAATCCCAAGTGTACGGGTCATCCCAAATGTTCGGCTCTTCAAACGCTTGGCAAGAGTCGGTTCCGGAGACACAAGGCCCTGTTGAAGAGGAAGAGCCCGTGCGAGGCAAAGCACCCGCCCGACGCCACACAAGAAAAGAGACGGGCGGTCGTGCCAAGAAAAACGTTATACCGTGGACCGACCACGAGTTGTACTCGTTAACCCGAGCGTGGGTTGACGTGTCGGAGGATCCTGAAGTCGGTAAGAAATTATATATTGTTTTGGTAATGTTATATATTTTTTTGGTAAGATATATATTTTTTTGGTAAGATATATATTTTTTGGTAATTATATATTGTTTTGGTAATGTTATATTTTTTGGTATGTTTTTTTCAGCCAACTATCAATCCAAAGGCGATTTTTGGAAAAGAGTACGGACAATTTTTTTTGGTCTCTCGGGTAAAGGAGAAGGCTACCGGGAGAATGATTCGATATCGGGCAAGTGGACCGATATCAACCAAAAATGCACAAATTTTCAGGGCATTTATCAGCGCACCAAGTACGGGTGGAAAAGTGGGCAAAGTGACGAGGATGTCTTTGTGGCGGCTTTGGAAGAATACAATCAGACGTACGAGAATTTCGCGTACGTGAAATGTTGGCGCGTGCTGAATGACTGCACCAAATGGCACCCCGTGCGCCCAACTGTTGGATCTTCTTCATCTAGGGCCAAAAATACGAGGCCTTCAAAAAAGTCGAGGACCTCTGACTCGGTTGATCCCGAAACGCCTACGTCTGACGCGCGTTATGTCGACCTCAACTCACCAGAAGAAAATCCCTTTTTTGTAGGGGAGGAGGGGGCGGAGGAGCTACCTCGTCCCGCCGGTCGACGGGCTGCTCGAGCCGCACGGACGGAGTCTTCGTCGGGGGTTGATAAGTTAGTCCCGGCATTTGCTGAAATGAACCAGCGGCTCCAAGACTTGCGCGATATCGGGGCTCAGCGTATCCAAGAAAACCGAGAGGTCGTTGACATCATGAAGGAACGACAGTTTGAACGCGACTTTGCTTTTTACACGGCAAATCACGACCACCTAGAGGGGAAAGCGCTGGAAATGGCTTTGAGCCGAAAGGCAAAAATCGAAAAAAAATATGGTTTCTAGTATTTTTATCTTTTATTTATGGTTTGTAATTTTTTTTTTTAGTATTTGTATTTTTTTTTGTTTTAGTATTTGTAATTTTTTTATTTTTAATGAAATATTATTAACTATTAAATATTCTTATTTAAATAAAAAACAATAATTAACCAATCATTACCAATCATTTATAACCCCCACATAACCCCCCTTCCCACTACACCCTCTTTTTCCATAACCCCAACATAACACCTTTTCTATTACTTTTTAATATTTTAATCCTATAACCCCAACATAACTATCCACCACTACACATACCCTGAGATATAGGTAACTGGTTAGTGATTCGTTTTTGCCGTTACCGTGGACCTGATGACGGGTTGGACTGATAGATGGGACATGTTTTTACCGTGAGATAAAAACCTGTCATTCATCTCCATCCCTAGACGAATAATTTCTCTCTTTTTATGTACCTCCTATCATTCTGAAACGATTTTGACACAAACATGTAATACAAACAAAAACATAAACCATGTTGAAACATGCATTATGCTAGCTCATAGTCGTTAACTTTGTAACTTCATTTGTTTTTTTTTTTGAACGATCAACTAAAGTATTGCCGGGTACTCTGTACGCGGCCCCCAATGGCCGAAAGGGGCCCCAGACGGCCTTTAGTCCGTACGGACAGAGCCCTTCGGCCCACCCGTCTCCTGTTCCAGGGAAAACCCGACCCACAAACCCGCCCGAAGGCACGACGGTAGTAAACCGGTAAAACCTGGAGGGATCAGGAGTCGAACCCATGACCACAAGGCTCAAGGGTCTCTCCATCACTTCTCAACCACCTACCCCACCACAAGGGTGGGAGTATCCATCACATGCCTCCCGTAGGAATCGAACTCGACTCCCCCAAAAAAAGAACTGACCCTTTTACCACTAGACCACATGATCAGGATAACTTCATTTGTTAAACATGTAAATTTAGCATAAAAATACCTACAATTATCTTCTCTCTCTCTTTAATTAGTACATGTGATTGGTGTCATCAAGCCCAAATTGTTGGATTTTATGAGATTTAATGGAGATTTTGATTTTGAGTGTCACCAAAAGTAAATATGTTAACACGGTTAGTAAACTAAAGATACGTTGATTGGAACTGTTAAATCGTTGTCGTTTTTTTGGTTAAAGAATAGGTCTAAATTCACAGATCTCTCTTGGGAGGATTGGTGTAATAATCCTTTGTATATGTTGTAGTTGTGGGTGGCTGTCCTTGTTTTGAGGACTCCCCTTTTTTTTAATGAAAGTCATAGTTCAAAAAAAAACTAAAGATACGTAAATTGTGCAAGTGAGTTCCTATGAAGAATCAAAGCAACAATAGCAAAGCAGATTACCCAACTTATATATTTTTAAAAAGGTAAGACTTGCATACATGCATTCTTCGGATACCTTAACAATAATTTTGCTAAATGAGATTACACTAATAATCTCAAAGTAGATTTTATCAATTTTTATATTACTAGAAAGTATCCATAGGTTCATCCATTACATGGGTAATCGCAAACGCAAATTTCAACGGTTAAAAGTTCTGAATACACGCATGATGCTTCGCCTTTATAAAACTCGGAACATTCTTTTCCACAAACCTCAAGGTTACATTCATGTGTGTTAATCAATGCCTCACATACTTTTTCATATGAAGGTTCAACTGAAAAAGAAACATACAAAATGTTATTATATGATAAAAACATAAAAAATAATGAACTACCTATATTGTATACTATTTTAAATTAGTTAAAAACCGGATGTGATGTAATATATTCCATTGTGCCAAATAAATTGAACTATAACAAACCTGCCATTACAATAATAAGTAGGAACAAAAAAGAATATGTAGACATGGCCATCAATCGAACTATAGAGAGAGAAGAGATAGATACAAATGTGAAATATGAAATATGAATTAACGTTTTAATTTATAGACATAAAAAGCATGGGTGATACAAGAATGGCCCTTCTCCTTTAATATATTTCAATATGAACCCCTCAAGAATAAAACCTACAAATGATTCAATGTGCGGGATACTTTACTTTACTTACGTAAAAAAATTAACCCTTACTCCTTATCTTGCATACTCCATAGACGTATGATGTCAATGATTGGCTAAGAGTCATGTAGTTTAAATGAATACTCGTCGGGTACTTATCAATCTCCATAGAGTCGTCGATCTCATTACTGAAACAATTCATAAAGTAGGTCACCGTTAATGATGTCTAACTTTAAGATCAACAATATTGTGTTATAGAATACAAATGTGTTATCATACATAACTTTGAGATCAACAATGTTGTGTTATAGAACACAATCTATTATCTATTAATCTATTATCTATTAATATATATAAAAGAATTGAACATTGCTGACGTGGCGAGCAATGGTGTCTTCAACCTCTCCATGAAACTGCCACGTGGCATCATAATTGAAAAATTTTAGTGTTTTTGAATTATTTTCTTTTTTAATTAAATTGAGTTATTTTAGGAAAAAAGAATTTAAAAATAAATTTAAAATTTTCTCTCTCATATTTCCTCCCATAATTTTTAAACGTTTATATCTTTTATATACAGGATTTTTTAAAGAAAAAAATTACACCAAATTAACGAGCGTTTTATTATCTTTCCAACGAGTACCATAGTGCTATATAAAAAACGGAGAAAAAATCGATTATTTTTTGTGGGGTTTCGTTTATACAGGAAAAAAACACACAAAGTGTTCATGTTATCACGTAAAATTAGATTTTGTGGGGAATATGAGTTATTACTGATTAGAATACTATGAATATGCAATGATTGAGAGATTTTATGGTTAGTTAACTTGAGCCATTTGCAATAGGTTATCACGTAAAATTAGATTTTTTCAACCCCGGGATCCTCCCAGGGTAATCAGCTAGTTGTGTTATAATACATAACTTTGAGATCAACAATACTCTGTTTCAACAAATGCTTTATCATACATTACATGAAACAAATAACTTTATCATTTTTTTTCCTAATCGTATCTTGTGACCAGTTGATCCTTAGTGTTGGCATAAACGTGACGTTTTTTATTTAGTTCAATCATGTAGAATTATATAGAGCCGTTTAATTTTTAACACCTTCAAACAAACTAAATAATTGTATCCTCTTACAAACAAGTTTGGGGATTTTTTTTTATTTTTTTTTTTAACTATTAGATGGTATTTTAGTCGAAATTAACATAAACAACATCAAATTGATACTTGAGTGATGATTTTTAATGTTGAGTTAGTATTTAAAAATTAAAAGATCATCACCTTCTTCTTTCTTAAAGCTATACCATCTCCACACATTTGCTATTTCTAGCAGTTGACGATCCTACAATCCACAACAATACTCTATTAAGATGAAATATAGAACGATACGAACATGTTTACGTCTAACCACAAATGAATGAGACGTCTCAAAATAATAAAATCTTACAAGATATATACTTTTGGCCTTTTGGTAAATATTTTACTCGGAGTGGTGTGAAGAAAGAGAGGGATGAAGCGCCATATAGCACTTGTGGGACCATTGTGGGGGGACGCGGGGGGGGGGGGGGGAAGTGACATGTGGCACTTGCTTTTACATTTTTTTTTGTTTTTTATTTTCTTTTTTAATAAATAAAAAAACACAATTTTATAAAAACATAAATATAAATTCATTCAATAAACTACAAAGTAAATAAAAAAATACACGAACTAACAAAAAATACATGAAAATTAAAAAACATAAAGGCACTTTAAAAAAAATACATGAACCGAAAATGGTTTTAGTTATCGCTATCGTTATCGTTAGATGGGTAATCTCTTGGTATACTCCAAATATGATCAACCAGATCCGCTCGAAGGTTGTGATGTGTTTGGCTATTCTTGATTTCAGAGTTGTTGACGTTTCTTTCTTCATCAATAATGTTTTCTTGACTTTGTTGCATTTCCTCACCAAAGTACTCGCATATTGCACGTCCTTCATCCTCCAAAATCATGTTATGTAAAATAATGCATGCGTACATCACATTTCTTATTTGGGGTTTTCATACAGTCTACATGGCATGGACAAAATGCGCCATCTTTTTTTGCAACACACCAAAAGCACGCTCAACATCTTTCCGTGCAGCCATTTGAGCTTTGTTAAACTTTTTTCTCTTAGGGTCTAATGTAGTCCTCCGTGTAAACGATTTTACAAACATGGCCCAATCAGGGTAAATTCCACCTGTTAGAAGATACCCGTACTTATATTCTACCCCGTTTAAAAAAAAGTTCCTTTTGGTGCAACATCGTTTACAAGATCGTTGAAGATTGGTGATTGATTAAGAATATTTCTATCGTTCAACGAACTGGGCACACCAAAAAAACGCATGCCAAATCCTAAGATCTTGTGACGCAACCGATTCAAGCATCATACACGGCTTTTTATGAAAACCGCTCGCGTGTTGGCCTTGCCACTCTGTTGGACAAATTTCCCACTCCCATTTCCTACAATCTAAACTACCGAGCATACCGGGAAAACCATGTTTTTCTTCGTGAAACTCTAAAAGTTGGTGCACGTCACTAAATGTAGGTTTTCTCAAATATCTTTTTAAATATAATTCAACGACGCCCGCACAAAAAAAACTGAGTACTTTCTCTAGCCGTTCGCTCGGCCATCTTTAGATAGTCATCCATTATGTCGGAACTGGTTCCGTAAGCCAAGTATCTAAGCGCGGCTGTGACCTTTTGCATCGCGGTAAATCCCATCTGACCACGTGCATCGGGCCTTTGTTTGAAATATTCATAATTATTTTCTATATCATTTGTTATTCTTAAAAATAAATTACGACTCATACAAAAACATCGCCTAAAACTTTTTTCATCGTATGTTGATTCGGGTGAGAAGTAATCACGTACCAATGACTCATTTGCGGTTTGTCGTTCACGAACTATATACATTCTACGCTTGGGTGGTTCGGAGGTCCCTTCGTCGTCCGCCATAGCTTGAACGACTTTCTGAACGCTCGCCATTAACAACTCTGCGGCACCTTCGCCCAAGTCATCCAAAGCGAGTTGATCAAATATATCATCTGAACTCGAAGAGTCGTCCGACATCTTGCAATTTTTTTTTAAAAAAATATAATAGTTTGGAGAGGATTTTATGAAAAAAATGAGGGTGTGTTTGTGTAGAAGAGGGTATTGTTATATATATATATATATATATATATATATATATATATATATATATGATAAATTTTTTTTTAAACCGTTACCCAACGGTAACTTTTGAAAATTTCTTTTTTTTAAACGGTCAAATAATATAAGATGGGCCAATGATTCCACGCCACGTGGCACTAACACCCGCCCCACGCCAGGCCAAATGCCCCCGCCCCCAGCCTCGTGCCCCTTCCACGCCATCGATGGCGACGGTGTTACCCCCCTTCCCGCCCCCATTCCCGCCCCACTCCGGGCACTCTTAACAACTATTTTATTTTATTTGATTCGTACCACTTCCATCTTTTATTAAATAATCGAGATTTCTTATATTACTTATCAGACCAACAACATTTTTTACCTTGCCTTAATCCGTAGGGCTGCATATGAACCCAACGTTTAACAAACAGGTCGTAAACTGTTTGGTGAGAATCGTTTGTATTCATTCGTATAATAAAGGAACGAAAAAAAAATTCGTTAGTTTAGTTAAATGAATGAACCTGAACAGATGACATGTTCCTAATATGTTCGTGAATGTTTGGCAACGTCTTCATTTATGTATGTCGTTTGTATTCGATAGTTCATTAGGGTTTTCAATAAAGGAGTGAGACGTGGATGGATTAGTTTTGTTTTGAGTTTATTTTAGGGCACAGAAACATACCTAATATGTCATTTGGTTTTGATTAATTTACCAAATGTGTTGCGTATTAGATGTTGCAAGGCTTAGAGTTATATAAGGTGGTATAAATATATATCACAATATTACCAGATTGATCACTACATAATTTCTCTTTTTTTGGTTCAAAGTCTCTTAACCATTTGAGTTAGAGAAAAACATTGTAGGACCAAAAAAATTGAGAGGTTGGTTCTAACAAAATGTGTGGGTTAAAAATATTAGTATATGATTAGGTATTTATACCAGTAAATCTAAACCTGCAAATTTCGTATTAAGTTTGTATCATTTTTCGGGTTGAAAATTCATACCCTATATATAGAAGGTGGTACCACTAAGAAAACAAATGGAAAGTGATAGGCTAGTGATAAAAAGAATGAGGCATGTTATTTACACAATAAGAAAAAGTAAGTTTGCACAGCCCTCTACGGGCCGTAGAGGGCTCTACGGGCCGTAGAGGGGGTCAGTGTAATAAATGCTCAACCCTCTACGGCCCGTAAAGCCTTCTACGGCCCGTAGAGGTGGTTTGGTGGAGTGCATTTAAACCCTACACGAGCCGTAGAGGTCTCTACGGCCCGTAGGTAGTACGAGGTACGAGGTCATTGAATGAAGTGTCTGACATTCAGTGTGTCAGTCTGAAAAAGCTAACCCTCTACGGGCCGTAGAGAACTATACGGCCCGTAGAAAACCTGGTTGTTGGGAGCATTAAATGTCACACCCTCAAAATCCACTTGCGGAGTTTTACCGCGAGGCGCATGACAAACCAGGATCCAAACCAACGATCACAATAAACAAGTCTAAATGAACATAAATGCAATTTCAAAACATAGTTTAAAATCCCCATTTACAGCGGAAACTTATTTAAAACAATATCTCAATAATGAAACAATAGTTCAACGTTCAAAAGACCATGCAACCCTATTAAGACGCCGTGCAGACGCGTGCGCCCTAGTCCAGTCGTGCTACCTTAGCGACCTGAGAAAACATGTAAAAGTTTACGTCAGCACAAAAATGCTGGTGAGTTTACAGGTTTTGTATCCAAGTACCAAGTCCACCTGTCCATACTATAACAAATAGAAAACCAGTATACGCTAGCTAGGCGTACGTTTTGTTACTACCACGATTGGAAAACCATTACTAACGTGAATACCAAAAGTATGCCCGATGTAGTTCCTGTTGTTCCTGTTTGAGACAATATGCACCCGCCGACCCTCCAAGTCGACGAGCGGGGTTGGTCACTCCCAATAGCGCTATTCACATTTCCCCGTTGTGCAAACCCGCACATTCATGGTTCCCCCCGGGACTTCCAAAGATCGTGTAGTACACAATAGAAACCCATAGTATGACAGTAGTTACCAAATAATCGTTTTAACACATGTTTTCTCCCCCGAAAATATGAAACCAATTTAAAAGAGGGGCCGTAAACTCACCTTAAGTTGCGTTACTCCTTAACCCGAGTAAACCCAGCTGCTATGCTAGTCCCGTAAGCGGCGACCTTAGGATTATGAAAGAATGATGGTTAGACCTTGAAACCTTGTGTTTTTGATCAAGATCGCCTTCCAGAGGTTGTTTATGTGTTTGGGGCGGTTATGGGACGACTAGGGTTGATATTAGGAAGTTTAGGAGGTTAAGCATTGTATTTATAGGCGTTTCTAGTCGTCCAGCACGTTATAGGCGAGTATGCAGCAGTTTCATGCGATTAGGGCTGCTAATCGCATGATTGTGCAGGTGATTGGGCCTAATCGCCCCTACCTACACACGAGTAGGGCTCTAATCGCCCCTAAGGTCCTCTACTCGCCTCCCCTACAGGTGATTAGGCTTCCTAATCGCCTGTAGGGGTTGGTTTGGTGCGTTTTGCGCGTTAAACCCCGTTTTAACATATGTTAATGCATATTCACGTACCGACAAGTCATATAATGATTGTAAACACATAACACAAGTAAATACACATATTTACACTCGTTCACCAATTCCCGGGACTCGAGACTCATACGTTCCGTATGCCGTGACGATCCTACCGATCGTCACCGTTTGTACACTTGGTTAAGGACCGACATCTAATGAACCTCTAGACCAACATCCAATGATCCTCTAGACTAAACCAATAGTTCCCGAACTATAACCCGACTTAACTAACCCAGTTAAGTACAATATACGCGTGACTCGCTAAGGTAGATTTTCATCTAGACAACGTTGTTAACCAGAATTTGCCGGGTGTCACATCATCCCCACGTTAAAAGAATTTTCGTCCCGAAAATTGCACAAGCACCAAAAGAACAAAAGAATAACGAAGGAAACAAACAAAAAGATAGAAACCAAAAGAGAGATTTACCCGAGTTGTCACATCATCCCCACGTTAAAAGGAATCTCGACCCGAGATTCATTCAGCTGCCGAAGAGACATGTCTCGACTCGAACGCTTCCTTAGGAAAAAGATGAGGATACTTAGACTTCATCTGATCCTCCCGTTCCCATGTATATTCCGGTCCCCGGTCCGAGTTCCACCGAACCTTAACGATACGAATCTTGCTGTGGCGCAGGCTGCGAATCTTGTAATCAAGGATCTCTACAGGTTCTTCCACAATCCGAAGACGATCATCAACCTTGATCTCTTCCAGTGGAACGATGAGAGACTCGTCAGCCAGACACTTCTTCAAGTTTGACACGTGAAAGACGTTATGTACGTTACCGAGCTTCGTCGGTAGATCAAGTCGATATGCCACCGGCCCAATCCGTTCCAGGATCGTAAATGGGCCGACATATCGCGGATTGAGTTTGCCACGCTTCCCAAAGCGTATGACGCCCTTCCACGGTGAGACTTTTAGAAGTACCTTGTCATTGACTTGGAATTCCAGTGGTTTGCGACGCTGATCAGCATAACTCTTTTGCCGGTCCCGTGCCGCCGCCAACCGATTACGAATCTGTACGATCTTTTCCGAAGTTTCGTACACTAGTTCAGGCCCAGTGAGTTGACTCTCACCCAATTCAGCCCAACAAAGAGGAGAACGGCATTTCCGTCCGTACAGTGCTTCGAACGGAGCAGCCTTGATGCTCGTGTGATAACTGTTATTGTACGAGAATTCTACTAACGGCAGATGAGCTTCCCAACCCTTTCCAAAATCGATCACACATGCCCGCAGCATGTCTTCTAAAGTTTGAATCGTACGCTCACTCTGACCGTCAGTCTGTGGATGGTAAGCCGTACTCATGTCTAGTTGGGTACCCAAAGCCTTGTGCAAAGACTTCCAAAAGTGAGAAGTAAAATGGGAGTCACGATCCGAGATAATAGAAACTGGTACCCCATGCTTAGAAACAACTTCTTTCAAGTAAAGACGAGCCAAACGATCCATGGTGTCGGTCTCCTTAATAGCAAGAAAATGGGCTGATTTCGTCAACCGATCGACAATCACCCATATCTTGTCATTCCCGCTTGGTGATTTAGGAAGTTGTGTGACAAAATCCATAGTAATCCGTTCCCATTTCCATTCCGGAATTTCAGGTTGTTGCAGGAGACCCGACGGTTTCTGGTATTCCACCTTGACCTTAGCACAGGTCAAGCATTTGCTCACGTATGAGGCTATGTCCGACCTCATGTTTGGCCACCAGTAAAGCACCTTTAGATCTTGGTACATCTTATCCGAACCAGGATGAATGGAATACCGGGACTTATGAGCCTCATCAAGGACAAGCTCCCGTAGTCCCCCGAACAAAGGAACCCATATACGTTCTGCGAAATAGTGCAGACCATCAGACCTTCGCTCTAGGTGCTTGTCGACACCGTGCATAGTTTCAGCTTTAAGGTTTTCCTCCTTCAAAGCTTCCAATTGGGCAGAACGGAGTTGATCAGGTAACGATGAATGAATAGTGAGCTGCAACGCCCGAACGCGACGAGGTTTAGTAGATTCCTTCCTGCTCAAGGCGTCTGCTACAACATTCGCCTTGCCAGGATGGTACTTAATAGCACAATCATAATCGTTCAAAAGTTCGATCCAACGGCGTTGCCGTATGTTCAAGTGTTGTTGGTCGAAAATGTGTTGGAGACTCTTGTGATCGGTGTAGATGGTGCATTTGGTACCGTACAAGTAATGTCTCCAAATTTTCAACGCGAATACCACAGCACCCAACTCCAAGTCATGAGTTGTGTAGTTCTTCTCGTGCACTTTGAGTTGACGAGAAGCATACGCAATCACTTTCTCGCGTTGCATCAACACGCAACCGAGTCCATGAATGGAAGCGTCACAGTAAACAACAAAATCATCAGGACCCTCAGGTAAAAACAAAATAGGAGCAGAACACAGTTTGGACTTCAGTTCTTCAAACGCTGACTCTTGTGGTTCACCCCAGTCGAATTTCCTATCCTTCTGAGTGAGAGTGGTGAGGGGTTGAGCAATCTTCGAGAACCCCTGAATGAAACGACGATAATAGCCCGCAAGGCCTAGGAATTGCCGCACCTCAGTTGGCGTCTTTGGTGCTCCCCAGTCCTTGATCGCTTCGATTTTAGCGGGATCGACATGAATCCCTAGTTCATTAACCACATGTCCTAGGAATTGAACTTCGCGTAACCAAAAGTCACACTTTGAGAACTTGGCGTAAAGTTGCTCCCGTCGCAAAAGTTCCAAAACTAACCGCAGATGTTCCCCGTGTTCGATCTCGTTCTTGGAGTTGATCAGAATGTCATCAATAAACACAATGACGAATTTGTCCAAATATGGTTTACAGACGCGGTTCATCAAGTCCATGAAAACCGCTGGTGCGTTCGTGAGACCGAAAGGCATGACCAAGAATTCGAAATGGCCATAACGTGTTCGAAAAGCAGTCTTCGCAACGTCAGCCTCCCTGACGCGCAGCTGGTGATAACCGGACCTCAAATCGATCTTGGAATAATAACTAGAACCCTGAAGCTGGTCGAATAGATCATCAATACGTGGAAGAGGATAACGGTTCTTGACGGTTAACTTGTTCAGTTCTCTATAGTCCACACACAATCGGAAACTTCCATCCTTCTTCTTAACAAATAAAATCGGGGCTCCCCAAGGGGAAGAACTTGGCCAGATGAAACCCTTGTCCAAGAGTTCCTGTAACTGACTGGACAATTCCTGCATCTCGGGAGGTGCAAGACGATAGGGGGCCCGAGCAATAGGAGTAGCCCCTGGTACAAGATCAATACCGAACTCGACTTGACGATGAGGAGGAAGACCAGATAAATCATCGGGAAAAACATCAGGAAACTCGCGTACCACCGGAATGTCGTCGATCTTCTTTTCATCACCAGAGGAAACAGATAAAAGCGCCAATACGGCTGGATAACCCTTTCGAAGACACTTAAGGGCTTTCATGCTAGAGATGATGTTTAGCGGAACACCACCCTTGATACCGTACACAGAAAGAAATTCTCCATCAGGGAGAGGAATCCGAATAACCTTATCGTAACAAACGATCTCCGCGCGATACAAAGATAACCAATCCATTCCTACCACAACGTCAAAACTACCCAATGGTACCGGCATAAGGTCGATGGGGAACGATAAACCCGACAACTCTAATTGACACTCCCGAAGAACACTAGTAGCTTCAATCGTTTTACCGTCAGCTAACTCAATAATATACTTGGTTTCTAATGGTACGGGTACTACATCTAGCAGTCGACTAACATCCATGGATACAACACTCTTGTCGGCACCAGAATCAAATAACACGCTAACAGAACGATTATTGAGAAGAAACGTACCGGTGACTGTGTCAGGGTCCTGCCTAGCCTCAGCAGCTCCAATGACGAAGGCACGTGCATTTCTGCCGCCGCCCCCGTTGTTACCATTCCCGTTGTTCCCACCCTGCTTCAGTTTTGGGCAATCCTTCTTGTAATGCCCAGTGTCACCACAGTTGTAGCATCCTTGTTTCCCTGTAGTCCCCTGAGTAGTCGGAGCTGAGCTGTTAGTCGGAGCCTGAGTCGATGGAAGTGTAGCCCGACAATCCTTAGCATAATGCCCTGTTCGCTGGCAGCGGTGACAACGGTTACTGTCGCAGTTCCCTTGGTGATGGCGTCCACACTTGTTACATTTGGGCAGTTTTCCCGCATAACCACCCTGCTTGTTACCCGAAGAAGATGAACCCCCATTATCAAACCTTTTACCCTGCTGTGTAGACCCAGATCCTTTCCCGTCGTTCTCCCACTTGCGCTTGTTGTTCTCTGGAGCCTTAACAGTCGAACCTTTCGCAGGCAAAATCCCCTCATTCACTTTTAAATTGGTCATCCTATGGGCCGATCGAACTACCTCCGCATAAGTAGGATGATTTCCAGCAGCCACTAACCCTGCAATTTTCGGTACTAACCCTGAGACATAGTGTTCAATCTTACGATACTCTGGCACGTGCAGATCGGGACACAGCACTGCCAACTCATTCCGTCTCACAGTATACTTCTCGATTTCCGACCCAGTCATCTTGAGGTTCCACACCTCATGCTCCAGCTTCTGTACCTCTTCCCTCGGACAATACTCACGCTTCAGCAACTGCACAAAATTCTCCCATGGCATAGCATATGCCTCCCCAATACCCATGTTCTGGGTGATACCATTCCACCAAGTCAATGCCACGTCCTGAAATAACGCAGCCGAATACTTCACCCGATCTTCTGGAAGACAGTTACACATCAGAAATACCGACTCCACTTTCTCCAACCACCTTAGCAAGCTAACCGCACCCTCAGTGCCAGAGAATTCCTGGGGCTTACAGTCCCGGAACATCTTGTAGGTGCACATGGGTGGGGGTGGGTCAACAGGACCACCTGAAATGAAACGTATGAGAAACCACGAATAACGTAAACAAGGCTCACCAATGAGGCAAAGAAAATGGATAAAACAACTTACCACCACCGTTGTGCCCTAACTGGAAGGCAGCTTGGAGCAAGTTGTTCAGATCAGCCTGTGATAGTTTAATACCTCCACCACGACCACCAGCACCACCGCGACCACCACCACGTCCACCATTGCGACCACCTCCACGTCCTCCACGCACTCCAGACATGATTCTGGCAGAAAGAACGAGAAAATTTAGTTTCGCAGTTAAAGATAACCACTAATGTTCACAAGATCAAAGCCAGATCCAATCCAGGACTATCCCCTCAAACCCAGAGCTCACTAGGGCTTCCATGCATTTCGTTTTATGATTTTGTGTGCACCCAAAATGATAAAACGCTCTACATGGTCCTCCCAGTGTTCTCCTAGTTCAAAGTTCAAATCACCGAACATAGACTCTTAGCTACACACCGTACTACTACGGTAGTTTATGACAAGTGTTTCTATTGGAGTGCGAAAGGGAGATGTCCGAGCCTTGGACAAATCTCAAGAGCACACGAGTTACCCCAATAGACCACACTGCCTAGAAAACAAGTAACCCAACCTAAGATAGAACGGATGATGTAACGTAGAAAGACCAACGATTTAGAGACACCCCGACAAGACCATACGTATACCACTATAACGTTTAGTACCATGTGATCGTCTAGTGTGTGCGACTCGGCTATAGACTAGACTCTACATGCAGTCCTAGTTCACTATAACCATTGGCTCTGATACCAATCTGTCACACCCTCAAAATCCACTTGCGGAGTTTTACCGCGAGGCGCATGACAAACCAGGATCCAAACCAACGATCACAATAAACAAGTCTAAATGAACATAAATGCAATTTCAAAACATAGTTTAAAATCCCCGTTTACAGCGGAAGCTTATTTAAAACAATATCTCAATAATGAAACAATAGTTCAACGTTCAAAAGACCATGCAACCCTATTAAGACGCCGTGCAGACGCGTGCGCCCTAGTCCAGTCGTGCTACCTTAGCGACCTGAGAAAACATGTAAAAGTTTACGTCAGCACAAAAATGCTGGTGAGTTTACAGGTTTTGTATCCAAGTACCAAGTCCACCTGTCCATACTATAACAAATAGAAAACCAGTATACGCTAGCTAGGCGTACGTTTTGTTACTACCACGATTGGAAAACCATTACTAACGCGAATACCAAAAGTATGCCCGATGTAGTTCCTGTTGTTCCTGTTGTTCCTGTTTGAGACAATATGCACCCGCCGACCCTCCAAGTCGACGAGCGGGGTTGGTCACTCCCAATAGCGCTATTCACATTTCCCCGTTGTGCAAACCCGCACATTCATGGTTCCCCCCGGGACTTCCAAAGATCGTGTAGTACACAATAGAAACCCATAGTATGACAGTAGTTACCAAATAATCGTTTTAACACATGTTTTCTCCCCCGAAAATATGAAACCAATTTAAAAGAGGGGCCGTAAACTCACCTTAAGTTGCGTTACTCCTTAACCCGAGTAAACCCAGCTGCTATGCTAGTCCCGTAAGCGGCGACCTTAGGATTATGAAAGAATGATGGTTAGACCTTGAAACCTTGTGTTTTTGATCAAGATCGCCTTCCAGAGGTTGTTTATGTGTTTGGGGCGGTTATGGGACGACTAGGGTTGATATTAGGAAGTTTAGGAGGTTAAGCATTGTATTTATAGGCGTTTCTAGTCGTCCAGCACGTTATAGGCGAGTATGCAGCAGTTTCATGCGATTAGGGCTGCTAATCGCATGATTGTGCAGGTGATTGGGCCTAATCGCCCCTACCTACACACGAGTAGGGCTCTAATCGCCCCTAAGGTCCTCTACTCGCCTCCCCTACAGGTGATTAGGCTTCCTAATCGCCTGTAGGGGTTGGTTTGGTGCGTTTTGCGCGTTAAACCCCGTTTTAACATATGTTAATGCATATTCACGTACCGACAAGTCATATAATGATTGTAAACACATAACACAAGTAAATACACATATTTACACTCGTTCACCAATTCCCGGGACTCGAGACTCGTACGTTCCGTATGCCCTGACGATCCTACCGATCGTCACCGTTTGTACACTTGGTTAAGGACCGACATCTAATGAACCTCTAGACCAACATTCAATGATCCTCTGGACTAAACCAATAGTTCCCGAACTATAACCCGACTTAACTAACCCAGTTAAGTACAATATACGCGTGACTCGCTAAGGTAGATTTTCATCTAGACAACGTTGTTAACCAGAATTTGCCGGGTGTCACATTAAACCCTATACGGCCCGTATAGGCCTCTACGGCCCGTAGAGGGTCCAGATATATTCTTCTTCCTTGTCTTCTTTCTTCAGTTAACGAAAGAATATTTAAAAACGCGGTGCACAAAAATCCGATCGATTCCAAGCTACCACGATGTCTTCGGGTCACTACGGTAATGTTTGGGATGAATGGGAGCATTCGTTTAGCCTATCTCACGCGGAGCCGTGGTGGAACGTGGTGAGGAGGAGGTTAGCTCCGTTGTTCGCTATGGTGACGGGAATGCACTACCCGATTTGAACCTGCTGCCCGATTTGAACCAGGAGTACGTAGAAGAACCGGGGTCATTTTACTTGCCTCCGCCAAGTCATCCACAGTACGAGGGAGGTGATAACGGTGGCGAGGAACCTGTCCCGGATGTTTCGTACGAAACGAATCAGGTGTGTTTATGAATTTGCACTTGTTTATAATTTAGACCCGTGTATATTTAGACTCGTATATTTAGGGTTTGTGAGATATTTAGACCCGTGTACATATTTAGACTCGTATATTTAGTCCCGTACCTAAATTTGTTTTAGGGTTTGTGAGATTTGAACTCGTATATATTAGTTGTTATTTGAACTCGTAGGGTTTGTGAGATTTGAACTCGTATATATTAGTTGTTATTTGAACTCGTAGGGTTTGTGAGATTTGAACTCGTATATATTAGTTGTTATTTGAACTCGTAGGGTTTGTGAGATTTGAACTCGTAGGGTTTGTGAGATTTGAACTCGTATATATTAGTTGCTATTTGAAGTCGTATATAATTTTGCAGGTATTCAGGTCTCTTAAAGACCTCACAGAGTGGGTTTATCAAAGAGCAAAAAAACATGGTTACATTACCGTATACTCACGTACTGTTTCGGAAGGCAGGGGGCCGAATAGGAGGGTAACGACGGCATGGATACGATGTGACCGTAGTGGCGTACATCATAGTGTAGCCACGGTTCGAAAGACGGGCAGTAAAAAATGTAATTGCCCGTTTCAACTAATAGGGAGATACCACTCCGGCCACGATGGTTATATTTTGGAGGTCCAGAACCAAACACATAATCACAAACCTTTCCAACACATCGAGGGTCACGCGTATGCTAGGAGGCTGGGTCCGGACGAGTTAAAATTGGTGGATACACTTTATTTTCAAAATGTTACGCCAGTAGGCATACATTCGGCCGTTAGAAAACAAAACCCGGATAGTCCCTGCATCTTAAGAGACATACATAACACAATAACCAAGGTTAAGCATTTGTTATACGGCGGCAGGACTCAAATGCAGGTATTATTATTATTATTATTATTACTTCTTTATTATTACTTCTTTATTATTATTTTTTAATTATTATTATTGCTATGCAGGTACTCGAAGCCACATTGGTGGAAAAAAAATTGTTTACTTCACCCGGAGGAATGACTCGACAAATGCGATCGAGGATATTTTGTTTGTCCATCCAACCTCGCACAGGTTATGGCGTGCGTTCCCGCATGTGCTGATGATTGATGCGACCTACAAAACGAACGAGTATAAACTTCCGTTTGTTCAAGTTGTGGGTATGACATCAACATCCAAGTCGTTTTGTGTCGCCCATGCATTCATCTCCCGTGAAAAAAAGGATAACTACCTATGGGTGCTACAAAGGCTTAAAGAGTTGCTAGAAGATAGTACGGAGCCCCGTGCTATAATAACTGATTGTGAGAAAGCCTTGATGAATGCATGCGACATTGTATTTCCAGCAGCTTCGAAGTTGTTATGCAGGTATACATATTATTACTATTATTATTATTATTAATTATTTTTATTATTATTATTATTATTATACATTCAGGTATTACATTCAACGAAATATATTGAAGCACTGCAAACAAGCCTTTGGAAATGCAGATTGGGAAATATTCGTGAAATCTTTTAAGCGATTATGTAGATCTTCATCTCCGGCATTTTATAGTCTCTGGTTAGACCGATTCTACAAACGACTATGTCAGGACGAACGAGCTGGTACATATTTTATTAATTTAGTTTAAAACGTATACACACATTAACAAATATCTTTGTTCTATCTTTTACAGGTGTTTTTGAATATATAGACCGGGTCTGGCTCCGTGACTACAAAGAAAGGTTTGTTTCTGCATGGACAGATACAAACTACAACTTTGGTCAGTATACGACCAACAGAGTTGAGAGCCAGCATTCAAGATTTAAGATGCACATTAAGGGGGCTAACAACTCACTCCACAAACTTGTGATGATTGCAGACGATGTGGTAACGTCACAAGAGAGGGCAATAAACCACTCGTTTGAAGAAAGTTTATCTGTGAAAAAAGGTGCACCATGACATACCTCTTTTTGAGGACCTACTCGGTAAAGTTTCCCATGCAGCGATCGAGAAGTTGATAACTGAGATAAAAAATATAGAGAGGTTGAAGGAACGAAAAATGAGTTGTGGTCACCAGCTTTTCACGAGTTCTGGGTTGCCGTGTGCATGTCAATTAGATTCGTATATAAATTAAGGTAATACCATTACTTTATTATTATTATTACTATTATTATTATTATTATTATTATTATTATTACTACTACTACTACTACTATTATGTTTATGTTTATGTTTATGTTTAAGTTTATGTTTATGTTTATGTTTATGTTTATTGAATACAGGAATAAAAATACAGCTGTCCGAAATAGATGTCTTCTGGACACGACTGAATTACGAACCGGAAGTAGCATGGGGGGAACGTGACTTTGCGAGTGAGTGGGAGATAGTCAAAGAGACACTGATGTCTCAATCACCACGCGTTCAAAGAAATATGTTGTCAAAAATAAAGTCGGTGGTAAATCCAAGTATGACTGACACTCAACCTCCTGAGGTACAAAAGAATACTCGCGGGCGCCCAACTACAAAATTAAAGAAAAAAAAAACAGCAGGAGGATGCGCAAGAAGATGTTAGTATTATTATTATTATTATTATTATTATTATTATTATTATTATTATTATTATTATTATTATTATTATTATTATCCATTGTAGGAAGACGAGCCTGTTAGAAGACGTAGGCCATCAGACCCGGGTAAAGATAAAATGGAGTGTGTAGCAAAAAGTATCCACTCTTAGCAGGGGACAGGTACATAAATAACTATTTATACATACATACATATATACATATGTACACATCCCCTAATCATGATTTCCCAATGTTTGGCGGTGACAGGTATAAATTTGTGCTTAGACAATTTAAGCATCAGATTGATCCCCTTTATCGACGGTTTGTCACGCATATTCAAAATGTTCAGCCAGACGGTAACCGTGGGTTCCGATCTGTAGCTTTGGCTTTGGATATGGAGGAGGAAGACTGGGATTTGATCCGCCACGTTCTTAAAGAAGAGATGATGGGTCAATACCATGAGGATTGGTACGAGATTTTGAACGGATTCGACGATAACGGTTTCGCCCGCATATACTCGTCCTTAGATTGGACGGGAGTCGGGAACACACCTAATTCAAAGTGGATGGAGATGCCTTTGACTGGATTAGTGATTGCTCAGGCATTTGGTGTGGTCCTTCAATTCTTCAGTTCTCTTGGAGGGAGCACATTCTTCCCTATTCATAGTCATCCTGAAAGCGTGCTAGAACATCGGGTCATTTCGATGGCCTTCGTGAACGGCAACCACTTCATTATGCTAAAGCTAACAGACGAGCTCCGATGCCTTATCCGAGTGGAGCATGGAGGCGTTGGGTAGATGCAAATCACAACCCATGGTTAGCACTATACAGGGATCGTCTTGATGAGGGGCGTAGGCTATCTCAAACAGATCCAGAGTGGTTTGACCTAACTGGTTGTCCTGATTCTTCTGATAGCTCGGTGTAAATTTGTTTTTATAATGTATAATGATTTATTAAATACATTTTTTTATTTTTTATTATTATTTTACATATACAATATGAAATGAAAACGTTCTTTTATAAAAAAACCTATACCACCTAATTAAAACTAACAATATTTAAAAAAAAACAAAACTTCTACTGGGCCGTAGAGGGCTCTATGGGCCGTAGAAGTGATTTAGCTACGGGCCATAGAGACCTCTACGACCCGTAGGCTTCTGGAACAAGGTCGTAGAGATCATCTATGGCTCGTAGAGGCCATTGAGTCTACGGGCCGTAGAGGTCTCTACGACCCGTAGACAAAAATTTTTTGGTTTTTAAAAACTTTGTAAAGTTTATAAATATAATCAGGAGTTTTTTAAAAAAAATATGAGTCTACGACCCGTAGAGGTCCCTACGGGCCGTAGACGAGGATTTTTTTTAAAAAAATTTGGGTTTTCAGTGATATGTTATATTTAATTTTTCTGGATATTATTCCAGCGAACTGGTAGCCCAGATGGTTTATATATGTGTGTATATATGCTCTTGTATGTGTGTGTGTGATAATGTGCCAAAGCTCGATCCTCGTTCCAACCCGTTTTTTTTCAAAATTTTCGTTTATCTACGGCCCGTAGAGGCCTCTACGGGCCGTAGGTATGTTTTAAATCAGATTAACATCGTGCAATCTGTTCAGTTTCTCACACATCCCCCAAAACCAACCCCCCTTTACCCCTTTCCCCTTCAAAACCTAATCGACCACCACCATCATCTTCGATCACCACCACCACCTTCGACCACCACAACCACCCCCTCTCTGCCTCCTCCTCTACTGCAACCACCACCTCCACCCTAATCCACCACCACCACTGCCTTTTCCACCAATCTCCACCAAACCCTAAAACCACCACCACCAGTGACCCAACCACCGTTCAACCACCACCACCATCGACCCATACCACCGTTCAACCACCACCACCATTGACCCACTCTCTCTCTCTCTCTCTCTCTCTCTTCGGTTCAGGTATGTCTCTCTCTCTCTCTGTCGTTCTGTATGCATATATATATATATATATATGATTGGAATGGATTTGATTGCATATACTTGATTCTTTGTGGGTATTATTCATAGTAGGTTAGGTAAATTTAGGCTTTTTAGATATGGGTCAATATGGCTTTGCAGCTATATTGCAGCCTTCTCTTTTGATCCATATTGACCCATATCTCAAACTAACCAAAACCATAACTAAAACCATATCTCAAACTAACTCTAGTCCATAACCTATTAGTTTTGGCGTTTCTTTTGAATCGCCAAAACTATATTAGTTTTGGCGATTCTTTTGAAACGCCAAAACCGCCTTAATTATAGAAACACCCTAACTAACTATAAATTCTTTGATTTTGCAGTTATGGCAGATTTTGTAGACGAGCAGTACATGAACGAGGAGGAGGAGGAGGAGGAGCAGCAGCAGGAGGATGAGCCCGTGGTGCAGGTGGGGGCTGCCATGGCAGGGGGTGACTTGTCAGGCTATGAGCCTTGCAATTTTCAGAGGTTGAAGAAGAAGAAGATTGAAAAGGCGCGTGGGATTTCTTGGGACGTGCTTCGGGACACTAGGGGGGTGCTGAGGCGATTGCCCGAGAGTGGATCCCGGAAGGGAGCCCACTGGACAGGTTTTTCGACGACTTTTGCGTGCCGTCCCATCGGCCGTTGGTGATAGATTTTCTATCCACCTTTCGGTTTCGGCCGCCCACCGCCGGATCGTCGGACGCCGGATCGTCGGGCGCCGGATCATCGGGCCGCCCACCGAAGGATATTGAGTTTTCCATACTCAGCGTTGAGTATGGTTATTCTCTAGATGAGTGGGCTACGCACACCCAGTGGTACACTCGCGACGACCTTGTAGAGGTATTAATATTATTTTTATTCTTATTATTTTTGTTTTTGTTCTTATTCGAAATGTTAATGTTAATGTTAATGATAATGTTCAGGATGTCTACACTAGGGGTGTGACTACTGTCGCTGATGACGTCCTCTATGCGTGGTGGCCCACTATTGGCGGTCCCGAGTTCGGCAACCCGACAGAGAAGTATTATTATTATTATTATTATTATTATTATTATTATTATTATTATTATTATTATTATTATTATTATCATCATCATCATTATTATTATTTTTCAATATCTTTGTTCTAATTATTATTACTATAATTATGCTGTGCAGGGAGAGGTGTGACAGGGCATCTAACATTCGTCACCCCGTAGTTTGTTACATTCACCGTTGCATTACTTATTCCCTAACGGCACGGGGGAATAGTAACGAGCGGGTGACGAAGACGAACCTGATGTACCTGTATTGCATACTTACCGGCACGCCGATTGCCTTGCATCGGGTCATGGCCGAGTACTTTGCCTCCTTCCCCATAAGCCGTTGAAGGGAGGCATCCCATGCGAGGGGGATCATCAGCAAGATTGCCGAGTGCTGCGATGCCGTGAAGTATTACGGTTATGTTAACCGTAATCGGTTTCCGTCACTACCGCCCAGGTATTTCGGTGATTAATGTTATTGTTATTATTATTATTATTATTATTATTATTATTATTATTATTATTATTATTATTAATGTTAATGTTTATGAGTTTGTTTCAGCCCAATAGGTCTACCCACGATGAGAGCTATGGCTTGTGCGGCGAAGAAGGCGAAGACGCCGGATCATGAAGCCTTCTACTATCTGATTGGTCCCGATGGCGTGGAGTTTGTGCATGAGCCGTTAGTACATCAGGGCCTTAGAGGTATTATTATTATTATTATTATTATTATTATTATTATTATTATTATTATTATTATTATACTTATTATTATTATTATTATTTGGGAAACTTGTAGACAACTTGTGTTGTCTGGTTTGCCTAAAAACAGGGGAAACTCTGCCCAATTTTTTTATAAAATCCTGGAATATTATTATTATTTATTAATTATTTATTGTTATCCATTGCAGGTGATGTTGTGGAGGTCGGGTTGCAGTTTGTGCATGAGTAGGAGGGTGGCGGTCTTAGGGACGTCGAGATGCCTCAGCAGCAGCCTGAGGACGTGCAGATACCGGCGCGCGTTTATCACTCTCTCAGGTTGCCTGCTGATGTTAGGGCGGACGTACGTGCGGCTGCCGAGGAGGCTGTCGAGATGCGTGCGTGGCGTTAGCAGCAGGACATCTGGCGTGTGCAGCAGGACATCTGGCGTCAGCAGCAGGAGGTAGAGATGCGTCAGTGGCGTGATCGGCAGGATGAGGCGATGCGCTGGCTGATTGCTGGCCAGCAGGATATGTATCACCAGCTGGGCATGCAGACTCGTCTCCCACCGACTTTAGGGCCCATCACGCAGCAGACCCAGCATGAGTCCGGTACCTCCTCGCAGCAGCCCGGGACCTCGCAGCCGCAGCCGCAGCCGACGCTTGATGACAGTTCTTTTGACTTATGATTTTCTGATTTGTAATTGTTTTAAACAATTTTTATTTTGAACGCTTGTGTAAATGTTTTAACGTTTAGTTTTATCGTTTGGTTATATAAACGTTTGTGTTTATGTTTTACACGCTTATCAAGACGACATTAAAAAACTAAAAAAATTAAACAAATAAAATTTATTTTATAAATTTGTATTAATGTTTTACATGCTTGTGTTAATGTATTACACACTCGGGATTAATTATTACATAATTAAAATGATTTAAAAAAAACCCTCTCTACGGGTCGTATAGGCCTCTACGGACCGTAGAGGGTGCCTAAGACTGGTTTATGTTATATTAAAACTTTCCAACTAAGAAACCAGCGAACTGGTAGCCCAGATGGTCCCCATATACGAAATAAGACTTTGTGTGTGTGTTTGTGTGATAATGTGCCTAAGATCGAACCTCGTCCCAAACGTTTTTGGTTTTTTTTTTGTCTGCGACCCGTAGAGGCCTCTACGGGCCGTAGGCATCATAAAACATCCATCTCGTCCTTCTTCATTCTCAAAATTAATAAGACTTCTTCTACGAGCCGTAGAGGCCTCTACGGCTCGTAGAAGTCTGAAAAAATGGGCTCTACGACCCGTAGAGGGCTCTACGGGCCGTAGAGGGTTGTGTGAATAAAATTTAACCTTGTGCAAATAGTGGGAGCCAAAAGAATTTATAGTTAAAAATTTATTAATGATACACTGTTGTTCCGAGACCCCTTTTCTTCTAATAGAAAACTTTCTTTTAGTCCTCTTTTCTACTGATAGAAAACTTTCTTTTTTAATATATACTCTACACTTTATTTATAATTTAAATAGATTTTTGTAATATATATATATATATATATATATATATATATATATATATATATATATATATATATATATATATATAGAAATGGGATGAACCCACTTAAGTTGTGAAAACTTGAGAACTCCAATGGACCAATCACCAAGTGCCACATCATCAGATTTGTATTTTTTTGCATTTTTTTAATCAAGAGCAATAAACTTTTTGAACACAATTAGTTAACGGTATTTTGGTAATAATAACAACCCACCCCACACCCAACCAACCCCACTAACCTTTAAATAATAATAATACAGAGATCTGTTCTCTCTCTCTCTCTCTCTCACATTTTAAACTTATTCTCTCTTGTTCTCTCTCTCTAACAACAGGGAAACACCAACCAAGAACAACAATCAAGGTGGTGATGGTGGCGAGGGTTTTTGAAGATGGTGGCTGACGGTGGCGGGGGGTTGTTGAAGGTAGTCAATGGTGGTGGGGGTTGTGGTTGGAACAGGAAGACGAAAGATCTGGGGTTGCAGGTGATGGATCTGGGTTTACAGGTTGGATCTGGAGTTACAGGTGGTGGTGGTGGGGGCTGTGGTCAAGACAAAAAATCACATTAAAAATAACAGGAAGACGAAGGAAGCCGATGAACAGGAAGACGAAGGAGGGATCTGGCTGTGGTGTGTTTTGACTGGTGTGTGTGGTTGCATCTGATGGTTCGACGGGTGTGATGGGTTTTGACAGTGAAGGGACCTAGTGGTGATGGAGGGGATTGGGTCGATGGTGTTTTCATGATAGGTGGTACACCACACCAAGAAGAAATACCTTGTCATACTCCCGCAGCTAAGCTACATGCCACTAGTAAATGATCCGCACTTTCTTCACCATCTTCACAAAACACGCAAAATTTATCATCCACCAAAATATTTCTTTTACTCGAAACTAGTTTTGTAGGAATTCTTTTGATGCTCACCTTCCACATAAAGATATTAAGCTTGCTAGGAAGCTATTTACACCACCTATAGATAAACTCCGCCGTCGATCCGCCACTATTGGCCAACCAGTTTTTTGCTTCCACCACTGAAAAACACAGATCCAAACCTCCATTCCAAACCCAACCATCTTCCGCACTGGACTCTGTGATGCCATTTATCAAGTTTTTGCACTCCTGCCACTCCTGAACTTCCTCTTCGGAATCAAAGTCTCTAGCCCAATATCCTTGAAACTCCCTAGCGACCCTACTGCTCCACATCTTGTCTGCAACCTAATTCCTTTATCTTTTTCAAGCCTAAAGAGACGCGGGTAAATGTCCTTTAGAGGTTTGTTACTCACCCAAGGGTCAATCCAAAATCATATCAACCTATCATTACCAACTTTAACTCTAATCACTTTATCAATACCATCCGGTCCGACCTTCAATTTATACGAGTACGAAACAATCTTACTCCAAGTTGCAGTAATAGTTTTCATAGCCGGAACCGAATACCATCTCCTTATCGACCCATGTATAACATCAATAATTTTTTTCCACAACGCTTCGTATTCTGTATGATATCACCATATCCATTTCAAAATAAGAGCATTATTTGAGATCGCTAGTTTACTTAAACCAAGACCACCTTCCTTTCTAGAACAAGTCACTCTATCCCAAGCGACCTAGTGAATTTTATTCACTTCCTCGCTCCCACCCCAAAGAAACTTCTTAATTAAACTATCCAATTTATTCACGAGCATAATCAGGGCCCTATATAGCGAAAAGTAGTACGTTGGAAGACTTTCAAAAACGGACTTAATAATCGTCACACGGCCACTAATAGATAAGACTTTTCATTTACATGTGGATAATCTTCTCTGAAATGCCTCAATAACTGGATCCCAATTTCCGACTCTATTCATATTAGCTCCCACTTGGATACCCAAATAAACAAAAGGAATTACACCTGATTTGCACCCCAAACTTTCAGCTTTACGACCAACCTCCTCGCATCCTTTTACAATACCATAAAATCATCGATATTTGTAAGTTTATCTTAAGCCCAGAGCACATATAAAAGATCCGAAAAATACGCTTCATATTATTAAAATTAAAATTAGACAATTCACCCATAATCATCGCATCATCAGCAAACAACAAATGAGACATTGAAGGCCCATTATTATTTAACTTTACGCCATCAAAAGCTCCAATATTACATGCCCTCTTCATCATACCTTAAAACGCCTCCATAACAAAAATAAAAAGAAAAGGTGATTACGGATCTCCCTGACGAATGCCTTTTTGGCAATCGAACTCAAAAGTCGGTGATCCATTAACTAACACAGAAGATCTAGCCTATTGTAGGACACCTCGAATCCATTTACACCACATACTCGGAAATCCATATTGCCTCAAAACAGACAATAAAAATTCCCAATGCACATTTTCATAGTCCTTTTCGAAGTCTGTCTTGAACAAGAATAGCTCATTTCCCGTCCTCCTAGCCCAGGCAATAACTTCATTAGTAATAAGTGGGCCATCTAAGATATACTTACCTGATATAAACGTTGACTGCATTTCGGAAGTAAGCTTTCCCATTACCGATTTCAGCCTAAATAACTTTACTCACAACCCCAATGAAATTAATAGGTTGATACTCACTCAGATGCGTCGGGTCCTCTACCTTAGGTACTAGAGTAATAAAAGAAGATCCCACTCCCTAGTTAATATCCCCCGTCACATGAAATTGTTGCAAAATCTTCATAAAGTAATAAGAAAAATATCCCAGAAATGCTTGATGAATCTAAAATTAAAACCATCTGGCCATGGAGCTTTATCATCCCCACATTCAAACACAACATCTCTAATCTCCTTTTCCGAAAAAACATTCCACAAGCTTCTCAACATCCCCATCATTAAGTGTCTTACACTCAAAACATTACAATATCGGTCTAACAGGATCTTTCTCAACAAAGGTTTCTATGAAAAAATTGGATACCTCTTTTTTTTTAAATCATTCGGTTTCGTTTTCCACTCTCTGCCAATCAACAAACCTGGGATATGGTTATTAATTCTCCTTTTGTTTATCAAAGCATGGAAGTACCGAGTGTTATCATCACCATATTTAGCCCATTTGTCTGCAGCTTGTGTTTTCAAGTCCTTGTATCTATACTCCTCTAGCTCTTTTAGTCTTCTCTTGGTCTCTTCAAGAACCCAGACTTCTATCCTCCATAACCGAATCCATGTCCTCCAACTCTTTTTTTTAAGCCCATTTCTTCTTCCAATTCAACCTTCATTTTATCGTTTATCCAAGTTCGAATGACCTAGTGAAGTTTTCTGAACTTACCTAAAACTTGATGATCCGGTCTTCCAATACATTCAAACTCTTTACACGCATCCCTAATCAAACATTCAAAATCAGATCTATAGAGCCAAGAGTTGAAGAAACGAAAAGGCTTAGCACCAAAATTCCTCGAATGAACTTTTAAAATCAAAGGACAATCATCTGACTTCACTCTCAGCAAAACTCTATACTCCGCATTAGGCCATTCAATCAAAAAATCCCAACTCACTAAAACTTTGTTTATACGACTCATTTTCTCTCCTGCCGCAAAAGTATACTTCCTACCCCGAAGCCTATATACATGCAAATTAGTAACACCAATGAAGTCGTTAAATTATCTCGTTTCTACAGCATCAAATTTTGAATTCTTCCTATAAGAAACAATTCTCACATAATTGAAATCTCCCCATACAAGCCACATACCACTAGCCGCACCAATCACATTCCTGAGATGACTCCACATTCAACAAATTAATAATAACACCACTTCCCCTGAGATGACTCCACATTCAGCTGCATGAATATAAATTAATCGGTTTGTATATACGAAATATAAAATATAGCTGAAAGTCTAATACAAACTAAGATACACAATTGATCATCAACTGGCGGTGGTGGTGACTGTGGAAGTGGTAACACAGGCAACCCTGCAGCCTCTCGTAAGTCCCGCAACGTCTGCACATCCCAGTCCGTAGAACACTCGGTACACGGGAGGCGGTGATCAAAGTCCCGATAGAACAACCACACATCAGGAGGCAGGACCTCATATACGTGTTATGGGTACTGCTGCTGCAGCGGCGACAGAGGTGGTGGGGGCTCATCATCGACTAGTGGTTGCTCCTGCTGATGTAATCCCCGTATGCATGTGCGGAGGCGCTGGTACTCCTGGCTAAACCTCCGGGAAAATAGGGATGTCCTCTGTTAACGGCAATGACTCTGAGCAAACTTTTGGTGGTCCCGTGTCCAAAACCGAAGACCGATGTCGCGAACGTGCGAGTGAGCCACATGCTCCGTACATTGACGTGAGCCAATATAGTCGCAAGGATAGCTGGGCTCAGGAATAAGGCCAATGATCGCGCTATGACGGTGACGTAACACCCGTCGAACATGGTGCCGCGAGTTTGCCAATGATATGTTGTGGCGAATTACTCCACCAAACACTCATGTGACGCACACGTCCTTCCTAGTAGTAAAAAATACAAAAAAGAAAAGGTCAGACAGGTTGACCTTATCCCGGCTGAAGTCGTGTGGAACGATGGACAGCGTTATGATCCGATGTAGGTAACAGTATAAAGGATCAACGATAGCACTACCCTTCGCCCAGGACTTGCCAAAGGGCGACTGTGCGATAAACCTCCAAAAACTGATCAGGGTCTTCCTGTCCAACTCCTTGACCCCCTGTGTATAAACCTTTGTACCAATCTCCTACTGATGGTACAACCATGAATGCAACCATGAATGCACTGCGAATTGGTCCAGGATCATCCAGGACTACTGACCGGTCATCCGAAAAAATATCTCATGCCACGGATGATATGGTTCCTCGACATAACCCTCCAGGAAACGCTCAAACGTAAAAGAAGATAGAAACTTAACCGTCTGCACTCGGAACATATCGATCCTCTCCAGCAATCTGGAACAACCGCGAGAAGGGAGTGTCAACCCCGACGCTCGAACGTAAAACCGTCAACTCGCATTTAGCTATCTCGTACCGAAAATCAAATATCAAAATAGTATATATACTGAAGCTCATGGTCTTGCCCTTTGAAATGGCAACTTGGTTGCAACACCCTTTGAGTTAAGTATGAAAACATAGCAATAAAAATAAAAAATATATAAATATATAATGATAATATTATTGATTTTCAGTATTTGCCCTAACCTTGGCCGGGATTTCACTAGTATTCTTTCATGCACCTTCGTACTTTGTAAAATATGGATGACAACAACTTATGCACCTGCTACGAAGAAACTTTATGCATGCCTTGATACAAGAATGTGTAGTGTGTACGGGGACCGCCGTTTCATCAACTTAATCTATCTAAAGGGTCTAGCGATAAATCTGATTTTGGGTTTAAGTGGACAATTGGCAGTTGTTGTAGAATGCATATTAATAAATTATTCTATAACTAAATAAAGGGATCATTTAGCTAGTCCTTATTTAGATAAGAATCCCTTATTGGTGAAACTCACAAAAATATGCATGTGAATATTTATTTATTGTTTATCGTACTTTGATATCTGTAAATTAAACAAAAAAAATCTTTTATTTTTAAAATTATTTTTGATTGACCGATGTTGGTATACTACATTCTTCAATTGGAATCCCAGATCCGAAGCCGAAACACAAATAAAAATTAAATTTTTGAAAAATTCAAGGGTCAAAGGGTAACTTTCATGAGTTAAAGGGTTAAAATAGATATGTTTTAAAGTTTAGAGTGAAAACTGAAAATATTCAAACGTTCAGGGGGAGAATTGGTCTTTCGTCCAAAGTTTACACACGATTAAGACATTTCTCCAAGTGGTCACAATGGACAACTCTTGGAAGTTTAATGATTGATCGAAGATTCATTGATTTCAAGTAGTTCAAAATTTGAGAACTTTGATCGAGTCTAGTTTTTGTTTTTGACGCAAGTGGTAGTTCGTGATGTTTTGAGCAATTTTTTTTTGCAGGATCAAACACAACAGGTATGCTCGTCATGTGACAGCGACAAAGCATGAAGTTGATAAAAGACCCAACCTGAACAACATAATCATTGTGAACAACAAGACCCGATATCCATTTTCATTGTAACTAGATCATGGTAAAGCTCCAACAATGCAAGCTGAAGAAGAACTAAATTGAGAAATGAAAGTGAAGCCATTAAAACAGAAATGATCTCCGTCTTTGTCACAGAACCTTCAAGTAATACAGCATAGATTGCCTGATTCCTCCCAAGTTATCGAAGCCAATCGAAGACTAAGACAGATCTTATGAACCCACAACTAAAGCTCAAATTAGAAAGGATTCAAGTCTTTAAAGGTTTGCACACTACGATGTTATCCCCGATTTGAAGAATGCCGAATATGAAGACTTGAAGACTTGAAAACTCGAAGACCGTATATCGCTAGCTAGGTCCCAGGGGGAGTTTGTTAGTACACTTCATGTGTGGCCCTATCTAGGTGATTGGTTAAGCCTGTAGATCACTAGCTAGGTTCAAAGGGGGAGATTGTTTGTGCATTATTTGTATGTCCTCAGCTAGTGATAGGTCGTTCGTTGCCTAGGTTAAATGAGTTATTTATAACTCATTTTTATGTATAATGGCATTTTAGTAATTATGTAGGGGTGGGTGACCTTACATATGCACGGATGGCTTAGCCATTCGTGTAGTATTCCAGGCGAGTTAGAGTAACCTACTTGCCCTACACACTCGTGTCCTCCGAACCCATTCACCCATAGGACCTAGGGCGAATGGCAACTTGTAAGACCCTAACCCATAATCACGTGATTAACGTCTAATCTTATGGGTTTTGATCTTACTTAAACCACTCCCGATTAAAACTTTGATATTTATTATAAACTCAAACCATTAAGATCAAATACATATTTGATTCCCACAAATTTTTACATTTTAGTAGTTAAAACATACTCTAAGATTTAGCGTTTTAACGGGAGTTCCTTGAATTCTAGTGCGGAAGCTTGATGAGTGATCGGGTGTGTTCGGCTCTTATCGCGGCTTGATCCTTGCTCCGGGACTTCCATCACATGTTTACCTAGCACCATTACACAAGGAATGGTTAGTGGGTTGTTAATGATACATTTAAACTAGTACGATAGTCGTTACACATCGAAACAGAACGAACCAGGCCAAACGGCCCATTATCAGGAGAACAAACTGCTGCAACTTTTGCGCAGCAGCTGTTCAGATCGCTTTTACCCCTTCTAAAACCCAAAATCCGACTTCGACTTTCAAAGAAAAATTGTTCTACGCTCCGAGAGCTTTCCAGGCATGTAAAGAACGCCTCCTAACGATTTTTTTACGATTTTATATGAAATTTTAAAGATCGTGTCGTCATGATGATCTCTGTGCGCGGCCGCGCACAGCTTCTGATGTAATTTTGGTGGTTTTTAAGCGTGAGAATCATGTCGCAACCGCATTTGATGATTCCCGAAGCCTAAGTATTGACTTGCCGACTAAATAAACCTTTGTTTGACTGAAATTATAGTCCGGTTCATAATGCTATGACCCGGTTCAAAATTTTAAGTGTTTATGTTGATTTTTACCCATATTGACCCGTTAAGGCCTTGAATCAAACAAGGCACTTTTTGACCACACAAAATGCCTACCGATTAAGTTGTCAAGTCATTAGACACTTGATCAACAAAAGCGTTTATCCGATTTGTTTCATTATGATTTAGTTTCTTAGATTCAACCTCTAGAAATCTTTTAAATTCCCAAAATGCCCTTCATGGTCAAATATTTCAATTTAGCCATTCGTGGCGAAACCTCTTGTTCCAATTTCAATGTTTTTGACTCATTGACTTGTTTGAAAGCCTCTAAGTCCTTCCGGACTTAGATTTTCATCCTTTCTCAGGTTTTTACTTGTTTAGTAGATTCTATGCGCATTAGCGCGCATTAGACATAGTTATGGAAATAACTTACTTGATTTGCACCCACACTTCATGTGGGTAGTTTTTGTACCCATGTTGCTTCGCCCAAAGGTGTTTAATTAGCTACGGACTTACCGGGTGGTGTTGACCCATTCTCATACCTTGAGCGTATCCTCCATGATTCTTAGCATCAAGCGTGCATGCGCAAGTGCATTTACCTGCGTACTTTCTAAATATACACATTAATTCCTCGGAACTCAAATGGTAATACCTTGACATTTGATCCATTTAACCTCATGAATCTTAATGCTTGAAATACAAGCATCAAGTATTGGACTCACATGGTGAGGATATCACCATTTGACCCGTTTAGACTCGTAGTTCATAATACTAAGTTATCCAAGTTTTTATATATGGTTCAAGTGTCACAAACTTGACCCATTTAACAACATGCTTAACAACTTCATTCAAATGATTTAAGTGACCCATCTTGGGTTAAAACATCATTTCTTACATATCATTATTAATTGACCCGTTTGATGAATTTCACCATTCGGTCACCACTCATGGTTTCAATTAATCTCATAAACCTTGATTTATTGTGAATCCACATAAATTGACCCACTTAATGAATTTCACCCCTTGGGGTTTGTCTTTAATACACACTCAATACCAATATATGTAACACTTAATCCATGTCATAGTCTATTAGTGTAAGTAGAACTTACCTCATATCCATTCTTGCTTCCATGCGCATTGAGCTTGCATCCGTTTGACACGTTTGCATCCCTAGTTCTTGTACCTAACTTAGGGAAATGTCAAACCTTGTTTTGTTAGAAAACATTATATGGATTTCTTTCATTATCCATGGCATTCATGTATTCATTTTACCTCTAGCTCAACCTCACATTTCAAGTATTCATGTTTACACATTTATTTCCTCATTCAAGCATTTTATCAAACACTTGGTGTGCACTCACCAATTCAATTGATTTTCATGAGTTTAAAGTTAGCCAAAGCATACCCATTTAGCTAAACATCACCATATCATGCTATCTAGACTTCTTAGTCTAATTTCTGATATTAACAACTCCTAAGAGTCACAAAGATTACTAGATATAAGTTGATTCATCCTAGAGGTTAAACCCCAAAATTCTACACATATCCATAAGCATATGATCAAAATCAAATACACATATTAGTGTGATTTGTAACCGGATTATACATGTTTAAGGCTCCCCAAGACTAGGGTAACCCATATTAACCATCAATTCCACGTTTTTTTTTATCAAAACCCTAAATTTTCATAAGAATCAAAAACGAATTATGGCATAAATTTCGGCCAATAAAAGGTACCTTGTTGTAGTTTAGGACCCATATGACCTGTTTCTTGCTCATGCACTGAAAGCCCCTTGATTTTGGCTTGGATTGAGCTTGAGCTTGAGGTTTAGGGTTTGGTTGTTGGAGGAGATGATCTCCTGATCATCACACACGACACACACACACTTTGTGTGTGTTTTTATTGTTTTATTATTATTAATAAAACCCACTTTGTCATTTGGCAACAATGGTCCCTCAAGTTTTAGTCTCGTTTTCCTTTTAGATTATAACATTAACTAGATTAGTCTCTTGTAGTGGGTTTTATTCTCGTTTTTATCTGTTGACTAAAACAACCACCGCTAAATTCGCTTTCGATAGTTTATCAATTACGCCTAATGGCGTATTTAGGCGAAACAAGATTTCGGGGTGTTACAACTCTACCCCCCCTTAAAGAGGTTTCGTCCCCGAAACCTTTCTCTTGTAGTTGTTTTGGTTATGATGAGGAATTTTTGTTTATCCCCAAACCAATTTTTAGGACCACTCATTGTTTTTGTCGTTTTAAAACCTCATCACTAATTAGTATTATATACCTAGGGCTATGATCCCTTTACTCTGCTTTCTAACCTTTCGATTATTATATGAAAGCCTTAGCTTTCATAATGTTACTTTAGTTACTCTATTCTTTCGGTTAGCTAGGGGCAATACCTACATACTTACCCCCTACCCGACATTTTCGCAACTTATGTTCTTCATAGGTCTTCCTTAGATCCGTAGACTATCCCCGTCTACCATTGTCCCGAATGATGTAATGGTTTAAGGGGCCATTCTATCATGCACCTTAGGGCATCTACTGTAATACTCGGTCGTAGCATGCATATGCATACATGTCTATGCTTCTATTACTAACAAGTAATTTGTCTTGGTTTCCAAGACTAGCCCGGCATTTTAACATAATCGTTTTCTAGCTTCTTGGATTCATCCCTGAATCCAACCATCGTTTCTTCTTGGTTTGCTATAATGTTATAAACAAACCTTGCTTTACACTAACATTTTACTTTTTTTGGCTAATCCTTATTTTAAGAATTTGCCATTTATTTGGTTTACCCAAGTTCCCGTTTTGCTAACTCGATTGGTGGTCATTGCCCCAACCGACCCGTTTAAAGACTTTTGAGTTTTAGATTTCAAATCGTTTATATATATTTAGAACGCTTAGTTTCTAAAAGTCTTCTTTCTGATTACTGATCTCAATATAAATTGAGGTCGGTTTCCTTTTTATAAAACCTAGTGTTGATTCGTCATTACAACGTATTGTATCGACTAATCTATTATTATCACGGTTTGCATTAGATTGTAATAACTACACAATCCGACTGTTATCATAATTTTCTTTAAATTGTACCAACGATACAATCTAATGTTATTGTAGTTTACACCATTTTTCATCCTTAACCCGAGGATGGAAAGAATTACTGATTTATCACGGCCCAATCCCGTTGTTTATGTCATGATCCGGAGATTCACGACTTACCTGAATGTGATTATGACTCAACCCTTGATTAAGGATCAAGTCCCTCTTTACGAATATAACCTTCTATAAAAATCCGAGTTTAATTATGACTTAACCTTGATTAAGGTCCAAGTCTGTTTTCAAGCTAAATCTGTTTATGACTCAACCTTGATTAAGGTTCAAGTCTATTTCTAAACCGAATCTCTTTATGACTAAACCTTGATTAAGGTTCAAGTCAATCTTTGTATTAACCCAGGATAACTTGTATCATATATTGGCCGTTTTGCTAGCCCAGCGTATAAGTTGGTGCCTCGCTCAAGGTCTTGCATGGTTCGCATCCCTGCCGTGTTAGACAGTGGACTACGTCCAAACGCTCCAGTTTGTTGTCCTCTTTGATTGCCTAACGTATTCTAGCTGGTGCCTCGCTCAAGGTCTTGCATGGATCGCATCCCTGCCGTGTTAGACAGTGGACTACGTCCAAAATTCCCCGGCACCTCACACTTACTAAGACTTTGTTACATAGGTTGTATATGTATTAATCATAAGAAACCCATGGTATCATATGTTTAACACTTACCTGGCCAGGGTAAGTAATTCGTATATGGTACGCACAGACTTATTATAATTAAGGCATCACACCCTATGCAAACAAATTTTCAGCTCATGCTTGTGCCCCTTATTTTATTCGGTAAAACCTTTTTATTGATATTTATTGGATATTGGTTTTACCTTTACTCATTTTAAACCAACGATATGTTTTTGTTTCATAAAACTTTACGTGATCATATTCATTGATGTGACCACTACACGACTCTGGTATTCCTTACATTTTAAACATTAAATAGGATGATTATCCTCATTCCTGGTTTCCGTGTTTAGATTTGCCTTTGTGCATTGGTTCTTCACTATTGTGAATAATGCACATTTCCAACTTAGTTTCACTTGGGAATTTGTACTCTGAATGTGAATTCCCGTCCAGTTTTCCCAAGTCTTATGTTGTTGTATGCAACTATCATTCATCGAGTGAAAGTTGCGCACTACTAAGCATGACATGGTTTCGAGCGTGTATCTGTTGATACTTGCTCCTGTGTTCCCTTTCGTTACCGATCCATTAGCGAGAGTAGTTACTTGACTTGGTGCTTAGCGAGCATGCTATCAACCGTGCTCCTGAACCCTCCACCACTTCGTTGGGTGAATCATTCGATCACATCTTGATCGAATTAAGATGTTCTTATCTCTGTCACATTTACAATTCCAATTGATTAGTAACACGACATGTCAGTATTAGTATGCTTCATTACAGTAATATTGTTAGAAGTCTTGTTACGCAAGAATTTCGTTGCCCGAATAAATCTTTGGATATGCTTCATGCCACCCAACCATTTCCTTACCAAGATGTCGTGATAGCATGTATCTACACGATATCACTATTGATCATATATAGCAATCCCCGATCAAACCGGATTGTTATTTTAAATATTACTTACCGGATTCCTCGATCAGGCCCCGAACCGAACACCCTTCAACACTTGAGCGCACAGTTTGAGTCCAAGTATCCTTCTTGACACTTGGATCGCTCAAACCAGTGGCACTGATACCACTTGTAAGACCCTAACCCATAATCACGTGATTAACGTCTAATCTTACGGGTTTTTACCTTACTTAAACCACTCCCGATTAAAACTTTGATATTTATTATAAACTCAAACCATTAAGATCAAATACATATTTGATTCCCATAAATTTTTACATTTTAGTAGTTAAAACACACTCTAAGATTTAGCGTTTTAACGGGAGTTCCTTGAATTCTAGTGCGGACGCTTGATGAGTGATCGGGTGTGTTCGACTCTTATCGCGGCTTGATCCTTGCTCCGGGACTTCCATCACATGTTTACCTAGCACCATTACACAAGGAATGGTTAGTGGATTGTCAATGATACATTTAAACTAGTACGATAGTCGTTACACGTCGAAACGGAACGAACCAGGCCAAACGGCCCTTTATCAGGAGAACAAACTGCTGCAACTTTTGCGCAGCAGCTGTTCGGATCGCTTTTACCCCTTCTAAAACCCAAAATCCGACTTCGACTTTCAAAGAATAATTGTTGTATGCTCCGAGAGCTTTCCAGGCATATAAAGAACGCCTCCTAACGATTTTTCTACGATTTTATATTAAATTTTAAAGATCATGTCATCATGATGATCTCTGTGCGCGGCCGCGCGGTCTCTTTGAGCGGCCGCGCACAGTTTCTGATGTAATTTTGGTGGTTTTTAAGCATGGGAATCATGTCGCAACCGCATTTGATGATTCCCGAAGCCTAAGTATTGACTTGCCGACTAAATAAACCTTTGTTTGACTGAAATTATAGTCCGGTTCATAATGCTATGACCCGGTTCAAAATTTTAAGTGTTTATGTTGATTTTTACCCATATTGACCCGTTAAGGCCTTGAATCAAACAAGGCACTTTTTGACCACACAAAATGCCTACCGATTAAGTTGTCAAGTCATTAGACACTTGATCAACAAAAGCGTTTATCCGATTTGTTTCATTATGATTTAGTTTCTTAGATTCAACCTCTAGAAATCTTTTAAATTCCCAAAATGCCCTTCATGGTCAAATATTTCAATTTAGCCATTCGTGGCGAAACCTCTTGTTCCAATTTCAATGTTTTTGACTCATTGACTTGTTTAAAAGCCTTTAAGTCCTTCCGGACTTAGATTTTCATCCTTTCTCAGGTTTTCACTTGTTTAGTAGATTTTAAGCGCATTAGCGCGCATTAGACATAGTTATGGAAATAACTTACTTGATTTGCACCCACACTTCATGTGGGTAGTTTTTGTACCCATGTTGCTTCGCCCAAAGGTGTTTAATTAGCTACGGACTTACCGGGTGGTGTTGACCCATTCTCATACCTTGAGCGTATCCTCCATGATTCTTAGCATCAAGCGTGCATGCGCAAGTGCATTTACCTGCGTACTTTCTAAATATACACATTAATTCCTCGGAACTCAAATGGTAATACCTTGACATTTGATCCGTTTAACCTCATGAATCTTAATGCTTGAAATACAAGCATCAAGTATTGGACTCACATGGTGAGGATATCACCATTTGACCCGTTTAGACTCGTAGTTCATAATACTAAGTTATCCAAGTTTTTATATATGGTTCAAGTGTCACAAACTTGACCCATTTAACAACATGCTTAACAACTTCATTCAAATGATTTAAGTGACCCATCTTGGGTTAAAACATTATTTCTTACATATCATTATTAATTGACCCGTTTGATGAATTTCACCATTCGGTCACCACTCATGGTTTCAATTAATCTCATAAACCTTGATTTATTGTGAATCCACATAAATTGACCCACTTAATGAATTTCACCCCTTGGGGTTTGTCTTTAGTACACACTCAATACCAATATATGTAACACTTAATCCATGTCATAGTCTAGTAGTGTAAGTAGAACTTACCTCATATCCATTCTTGCTTCCATACGCATTGAGCTTGCATCCGTTTGACCCGTTTTCATCCCTAATTCTTGTACCTAACTTAGGGACATGTCAAACCTTGTTTTGTTAGAATACATTATATGGATTTCATTCATTATACATGGCATTCATGTATTCATTTTACCTCTAGCTCAACCTCACATTTCAAGTATTCATGTTTACACATTTATTTCCTCATTCAATCATTTTATCAAACACTTGGTGTGCACTCACCAATTCAATTGATTTTCATGAGTTTTAAGTTAGCCAAAGCATACCCATTTAGCTAAACATCACCATATCATGTTATGTAGACTTCTTAGTCTAATTTCTTATATTAACAACTCTTAAGAGTCACAAAGATTACTAGATATAAGTTGATTCAACCTCGAGGTTAAACCCCAAAACTCTACACATATCCATAAGCATATGATCAAAATCAAATACACATATTAGTGTGATTTGTAACCGGATTATACATGTTTAAGACTCCCCAAGACTAGGGTAACCCATATTAACCATCAATTCCACGTTTTTTTTATCAAAACCCTAAATTTTCATAAGAATCAAAAACGAATTATGGCATAAATTTCGGCCAATAAAAGTTACCTTGTTGTAGTTTAGGACCCATATGACCCGTTTCTTGCTCATGCACTGAAAGCCCCTTGATTTTGGCTTGGATTGAGCTTGAGCTTGAGGTTTAGGGTTTGGTTGTTGGAGGAGATGATCTCCTGATCATCACACACGACACACACACACTTTGTGTGTGTTTTTATTGTTTTATTATTATTAATAAAACCCACTTTGTCATTTGGCAACAATGGTCCCTCAAGTTTTAGTCTCGTTTTCCTTTTAGATTATAACATTAACTAGATTAGTATCTTGTAGTGGGTTTTAGTCTCGTTTTTATCCGTTGACTAAAACAACCACCGCTAAATTCGCTTTCGATACTTTATCAATTACGCCTAATGGCGTATTTAGGCGAAACAAGATTTCGGGGTGTTACACAACTAATATAAATACCAAACTTGTTTACCCTAAAAGCTAGTTATCCATTTTGAGTGTGTTTTATGTGGTTGGTGGTGTGTTTGGATTGTAATCACTTGTGCTCTGATTTATAATCGAATAACCAATTAAACCATATTCGGCTACTTGTTGTGTGTGTATGTGTGTGTGTTTATATTTGAAACTGAAACCAAAACTCGGGGATTCCGCACTCACGCCTCGCATAAACCCATGATATTCGAATCATCCGTGTCGGTCCTACAAAAGTTAATTTGAATAAAAATTTTGAAACCAATTTGACGCGATAGCAGTTTTACGATGGCTCCTTGTATTGTCACACCCCAACTTTTATTTGCGCGCCCTCTCCTCCTATACGCCATATATAGGGTCATACGCGACGTATAGGGTCTAGCAATGACAATGTTGTGGCCCCATGTAGTTTACTTGTCAGACCTATACACTGCATGTGTATGCGCCGCGTATGACCCTACAGGCGGTGGGGTATATATACCCTAGTCGCCTTGGTGGCTAAGGTTATGAAGATTCTTGAAAACCCGACACTTTCTATTCGGTAGAAGAAGGTGATACATCTCATATATATATGGCTACTTTTTTTTTGAAAGGCTAACTTCATTAACACAAAAACGGGTTATCTCCAAGCTAGAGATAACCACAACAACCAATACATCAAGTTACATCAAAAAGACACCAATCTTTCCAACCAATCCTATCGTTTTTAAATCTACTATTGAACCAAAGGAAACTAATCGCCTTAACATCTGACAGCATCTTCGTCACATTCACAATCCCTTGCTTGAATATAATCTCGTTCTGGGTCTTCCATAACTTCCAGCAAGCTATAATAAGAATACCATAAATAACCTTTTTTCCTCGAAGAAGAAGTAGGCACATAATCCACCATCGTCAATATGTCATGAACTGAAAATATAAACATCGGTGGAATTCGCAGCCACGACGCTATACCAACCCACAACCCATTAGATATCGTGCATGCCGTAAATATATGTTCTAAGGTCTCGTCTACCTCGCCACAGAACCGACATAAACCATCACCAATGATAACATTCCTACGAGTTAACGCAGTAGCCGTTGGGATCCTATCCTAAGAAGCGCGCCACATAAACACATTACATTTGTTAGGAAGCCATTTACACCACTTGTATCTAAATCCGTCGACCAACCCATCAGCACTACGCAGCCACTTACGAGCTGCGTTCACCGTATACGAAACATTCGACCCACAATTCCATTTCCACGAGTCCTTATTTTGATTCAGCTGAACCACCATAACCATTCTGTGACACTGAATTAACTCCATCATCTCAATTGTCGAGGACGGATACTGCTTCCATTCCCATGGAATACCACTTTCCCCATTACTATAACCAATCCTATCCGAAACTTTGCACCACTTATGTTTTTCAAGAAGAAACAAATTCGGGAACAAATCTTTCAATGGAGCGTCATTAATCCACGTATCCACCCAAAATCTAATATCCAAACATTCCCAATAGAACCCCGTATCATATTCAGAAAACTAACCTTGGATCTTAGTGGCATAGGCCACCTTCACAATCTTACTCCACGGCCCGCTTGACTGTTTATTCCAAGGAACCATATCCCATCGTCGATTAGAAACGTGAAGCGCATCTATAACTCTTTTCCACAAGGCATTCTCTTCAGTTTTATATCTCCACAACCACTTGAACAGCAACGAAAGATTACAATCCATCAATCTACTCAATCCCAACCCACCATCTGTCTTAGGCTTCGTCACCCGATCCCAAGCCACCCAATGAATCTTACCAACTTCATTTGTCCCTCCCCATAAGAAACGCTTAATTATGTGGTTCTTGTGGAACGCTAGAAATGGCGAGTTATTTACTAAACTCGAAAGAGATCGTGGGGTCCGTAAAGACCGGTGCGTTCATTTGGTAAAAATAAAAGAGTAATTACTCTATATGTTGTTACTTTGGTGTAATTTAGTTTGACAAGTAGGAGAGATGTTAAAATGAAATAACAAAGGGAATTTCTTAGTGTTTCGTATATCCATAATTCTCATAAAAATATTCTAAAATCTTTAAAGCAAAAATTTCTGAACACCACGTGATCATCATGCCACATACTTGCAAAACTACGAATATCTCAAACGCAATAATAAAGGCTTTCTGATGGTACAACGTATACCAAAAATAAAAAGGTTGAGCAAGTGGCAGGTGGATCTTATGACTATGCTGAAATGATGAAATTATTAATGACAAAATAAAAACAGGAGAAATCATTTTTGACTATTATTCTATTGTTATGAACTTATGAGTAATTAATATGTTTGTTCGATAAATTTCACTTGCACTCGGTTGATTGGGTGAACCCCCTCTTTTGTACTTGTTATTGCTTTTGGTCCCGGTTATTAGCTAATTGCTTTTCTATTTTTCCTTTTTTTTTAAAATAAATTTTACCGTTAAAAAAATAAATTAAAGAACACTACTTTTATTTCTTCATTTAACAGCAAAAGAATTTTAAGTGTACGAAAAGAAATAAGCACCATCATCTATTGGTGAACTAATCATAATAAACCTGTTACACCACCATTAGTCATAACTATTCAACTAAATAAACTATCAAACATAACATTAATACCCTTCAATGTGTCCTTCACCCAATCACATTTGGTCCCCAACAACCACCCACAGCCAAGCTCCAAACCCATTGTACAAGAAACCTATTACCACAAATGCCATGCATATTATAAGATGCACCATCTTTATCAAGGAATACATGTCCCGGGTTCGTTCCATTCCATCACCACCACTCCCATAAATCGCGAAACATGGGTTAGCAACCTCTATCACACCTCCATAGCTTCTATAATAATCATCATTCCAACCACTGAAAAACGGATCCGTCACAACATTCACTAGCAGTGCAGCTAGTGTACTAACCATAGCATCAGCCCCTATATCACCGTTTGGCGATTTCAACGGTTTAAAATGCGGCACAAAACGGGGTGCCACAAAGGGGTACGAACACATAGGATCCATTGTTTTTCCGGGGTACCCGACCCATGCATACGGCAACAAGCCCGTAAAGTCGTGGAACCCGCAAATGGCATCAACCACTAATACATCATAAGCAGTGAGAAGAAGGTATACAGATCCATTGTTTTTAGATACGTGTAATGGTTTTGTTTTGGTGGTTGTAGTAGATATGATGATAGATTGGATAGAGTGATAGGACAGGGTTTTTCCATGGGAAAAAAACCGGTCGTTCTTTTCGACACCGAGGCGGACGGTTGAGGATATGTTTTTACCGGTTTTGTTCGTGTAGAGACGGACGGCATTCCACCAGTCGGTGACGGATGGTGAGGGTGAGTGGTGTGGTGATGTGGAAATGGAGTTGATGAAGTTTCTGATGATTGATTTTTGGGTATGGTTCCATGAACCGTACCATATGATGTGAAGTTGACTCGATGGGGTTCGTTGGGTGATGAGGAAGAAGAAGATGAGTGGTGGATGAAGAAGAGGGTGAACAGTAGGGTGAGAATTAGGGTTTGTGGTGAGGGGTGGGAAGAGAACTTCATGGTGGTCTAGCGGCGGTGGTGTTAGGAATGCGTTAATCCAGTAAAGAACCGGTGATGGAACTCAAGAACACTACCTCTCAGTTTTAGAGACGAGGATATCGCATTAGATCATAGTTTTCAGATCATAGTTTGATTGAAAGGAATTTAGGGGAATTTAAAGGAGGCTGTAGTTGTACTTTTGTTGACATGTGATTGAAACCTTAGCTGTCTCACACCACCTTTTTTTTGGGTGATGTTATTTACACCTTAGGGTTTTTTAGGGTTTCACAGTCTCTGTGGCTCGCAGAGGCCTCTGTGAGCCGCAGAGGTGTCAGAGCCTAGAAAACAGCAACCCTATACGGCTCGCAGAGGTCTCTGCGAGCCGCAGAGGTGTCAGAGCCTCAAAACCCTAACCTTTCTACGGCTCGCAGAGCCCTCTGCGAGCCGCAGAGGTGGGTGCCCACAGAACATTCAATGTCCAGGCTGCAAAACAGCTTTTGTCAGTGAGCTCTGTGGCCTGTAGAGGTCTCTGTGAGCCGCAGAGGTCTCTGCGAGCCGCAGAGGTCTCTGCGAGCCACAGAGGTCATATAGGGTTAGAAAGTACGAGGTATCCGAGTATCAGACTGACAATTCTGGCCAAATAATCCCTCTGCGAGCCGCAGAGACCTCTGCGGGCCACAGAGATCTGGTTGGTGAGAACATTTAAATACCTCTACGACCCATAGAGACCTCTGCGAGCCGCAGAGTTTTCTATCAGCACTTTAAACCATCAACCATGCACGATTTTCAGTCCAAACATCAAAATTTCAAAATTTTTTCTCCGACGGTTCCGAAATTTCTCTGGCGAAAATACCATCCGACCAACCAGTTCATAACACAATGTCTTCGGGTGAATGGTTTGACGTATGTTGCGTCCCGGAAAGCGATAGTGAGCGTGGTGAGCCTGAGGTTATATCTGGGAAAGCAGCGTTGCCGGATTTAAATGAACAGCCACAGCTGCCCGATTTAAACGAGGAGTATGTAGAAGAACCGGAGTCATGTTACGTGCCTCCAAGCGCTCCACGATACGCACACGAGGCGGGTGACTGTAGCGTGGAACCGAACCCGGATATTTCGTTTGAAACAACTCAGGTGTGTTTATTTATTTACGCCTGTTTATAATTTACACATGTATATATGTTGCTCCGTATGTATATATGTTGCCCCGTATGTATATGTGTATGCATGTATGTATGTATGTTTGTATGTGTGTATGCATGTATGTATGGTTGTATGTATATATGTAGGTATGTATGCATGTATGTTTGTTTATGGGTATGCGTAATTTATATTGTTAATATATAAAAATTTGACTAGACTCGTATATAAACTTTCAGGTATTTGCAAATCTTAATGAGGTGACAGATTGGGTTTCCCTTAGAGCAAGAGCTCTTGGTTACGTCACTGTATATAAACGTACTGAAAACAAGGGAAAGGGGGAGAATAAGAGACCAGATTCGGCTACTATAGTTTGTACCTTACATGGCAAACCTCGTAGTGTAGCCACACTTCGGAAGACGGGTAGTAAAAAGTGTGAATGCCCGTTTGAAGTTAAGGCGAAATACAACTTGGGATACGGTGGTTGGCGTTTGAGGGTCATCAACCCAACTCATAACCACCCACCGTTTGAATTTATTGAGGGTTACGCATATGCTCGGAGGATGCACGAGGACTGTTTAAAATTGGTGAACTCGCTTTATTTACAAAACGTTTTACCAATACAGATTTTTTCGGCCGTTAGAAATCAATACCCAGAGTGCCCCATTATTTTACAAGACATCCATAACGCATTAACCAAGATTAAACGGGAGTTGTATAACGGCAAGACTCAAATGCAGGTATTATTATTGTTGTTGTTGTTGTTGTTGTTATTGTTATTATTGCTATGCAGATACTCGAAAGTTTACTGGTTGATAAAGATTTTACTTTCTTCACCCGAGTGAATCCAAAGACAAATGCGATTGAAGATATTTTCTTTGTTCATGATACATCTCTAAAAATGTGGTGTGCGTTCCCGCATGTGTTGATGATTGATGCGACATACAGTACGAACGTGTATAGGATCCCGTTTGTTCAAATTGTGGGTGTCACATCAACATCCAAGTCGTTTATTGCCGCCCAAGCATTTATCATACATGAAAAGATGGATAACTTCAAATGGGTGCTAGAAAGGCTGAGAGAGTTGCTGCATGAGGAAAGTATGGAGCCGCGTGTTATAGTAACTGACGCTGACCAGGCATTGATGAATGCATGCGACACAGTATTCCCAGCTTCTTCGAAGTTGTTATGCAGGTAGTACATAATATTGTTGTTGGTGTTGTTGTTTTTTATTAATCAATATTATGATTATTATTGCTATGCAGGTTTCACATTTCACAAAACATTGTAAAACACTGCAAAACATTGCCCCGCCAGATACTATTTTGTTGCGAAGAAGGGTGACCTAGAGGAGTATGTGCCACAGCCTTTGGTACATCGTGTTCCTCAGGAGGGGCATGTTGAGGTTGAGATGGTGGACGTGGCAGAGCCGGAGGTGGAGGGCGGTGTAGAGGTGGAGATCCCGAGGCCCGTGCCCGACCCTCAGGCCCAGCAGTATCCGCCACATAAATTTCGGGCAGTGAAGTTGAATCCTAGCGTCGTAGAGCAGCTACGGGTGATAGAGGAGGAGGCCGTGGCGTCGCGTCAGTGGCGGCAGGAGATGGACCAGTGGCGGGCGGCAGTGGATCAGCAGCAGGCGGCAGTGAGTCAGACTCTCAGTCTGCTGCTTGCGAGCGAGGAGGAGAGGCGTGCGAATGCCGGTTTGAGACCGTTATCACAGCTTGGTGCAGGCACCCATGCCGGGACGTCCTCCCAGGAGCCGGGGTCGTCCTCGCTGCAGCCGCCGCCTGTTGACACCCCGTAGCAGCAGTCGCCCACCCTGTAGTGTTATTTTGATTTGATGTATTTGGCTAGTACACTTGTTTACATTATATTATCATATTTTGGGTACATTATGTTTTGAAATGCTTGATTATATTTGTCTGTCTATTTATATAAATGTTTGTTATACACTTACACGCTTATCGAGACAACATCGGGAACAAAAAACAGCTTACACGCTTATCGAGACGATAATATGCGTTTACACGCTTATCGAGACGACAACGGAAACAAAACAAAAAACCACTTACACGCTTAACGAGACGATTATATACGCTTAACCGCTTACACCTAAAAAAACTAAAAACTAAAAACTAAAAGTGTCATCTTGTTAGTGTTATTTTATTAAAAATTTTGTTGGCCGTTCTCAAAAAAAAAAAACATCCAAAACGAAGGTAAAAGTAGTAAAGTATTAAAGTGATATTCTACGGCTCACAGAGGCCTCTGCAGCCCGCAGAGGCATAAGTCAATGATTGGCAATGATTGGTAATGATTGACACAGACCTCTGCGGCTTGCAGAGGTGAGGCTGGTGCAAATAAATTAAAAGGAGGTGTAAATAAGTCTTGCATAAAAAAACTAAAAACTAAAAACTAAAAGTGTCATCTTGTTAGCGTTATTTTATTAAAAATTTTGTTGGTCGTTCTCAAAAAAAAAAACATCCAAAACGAAGGTAAAAGTAGTAAAGTATTAAAGTGATATTCTACGACTCGCAGAGGCCTCTGCAACCCGCAGAGGCATAAGTCAATGATTGGCAATGATTGGTAATGATTGACACAGACCTCTGCGGCTTGCAGAGGTCTCTGCAAGCCACAGAGGCTGGTGCAAATAAATTAAAAGGAGGTGTAAATAAGTCTTGCCTTTTCTTTTTACAGTAGTAATTTGGGCTTTCTATTGTATATTAATTAACAATGATACATTTGCGTTATTATTTATTAACATAAAAACACATTACTTTTACATTAGTTTTCTGTATTTTGTTGGTTCAGTAAGAAAACAAATTAAAATGTGTAAATCTATATTATAATGCATGAGTAAGGGGTATTTTAAGATACCTAAAAGTTAAAAACTAATTTTTCATTAACAACTCTAAAATGAAGGTAAAATAGTCATTCATACATTATTTACACTTTAATATCCTATTTTATTTACATTTTAATTCCTTAATTTTTAGTTAGTAATTACATTTTTCTTCCTTTCCCTACAAAATTATAATTTCTTTTATTTAATTCTATCATAACTTTAAAACTATTATATTTTAAAAACATTCAAATATACCATGACGACCGGCTCATTTTTGTCGATGTGTCGGTGTTTGTAGTAGTCAATACCGATGTGTGGATTGAAATGTACAAGAAAGAATGCCTTATGTACAAGTGATTCTTGCATTTTATGTTTTAAATATGGATGTTGAATAATAACACCATTTCATAATCAAGTAAAACTCAAAATTTAAAATTGAATTTGGTGTTAAATACTGTTCCGCCCAATAATGAAAAATTCACATAAATCAAATGCAACGATTTAAAAAACCAAACAGGACACTCGAAATCTACATATCAGCTTTGATGATTCTTAAAATATGATAATGTTGTTAAACATTATGGTTCATCCTTGCTTTTACAGACAAATAATTTGTCACGCGGTAACAAAATTGCAACACAAGACTGTGCTCTAAGAATGCTTTATCACGTTTGATACTTATAGCTTCAATTGTAGTACCCTATTTAAATAATCAAATTAGCAATATATGCATATGTATATGGGTATGCATGCATATATTAATAGGTATACATATAAATATAATTAACTAAAAGAAAACTCATTATACTTTTAAATATACATAATTAGCTAAATACATAAAACTTTAAAATAATTAAGTTTAAAAAATATATAAGAATGCATTGCAGATATTAATTGTAGGTAAAATTTCTTTTAAAAATCTCAGCTGCATCAATTTGGTAGGAAACATATGATGCATATTATATATTCATGCGATATGAGCATCTATGTTAATAACAACAAAACTCCCTAATTTGAAAGAGTTCTTTTTAACAAAGTTAAAAAAAGATAAATGCACTGAATTCGGTATTCACAGAAAAAAACAATAATTGTTTACACTTTAGTCAAAGATAAACAAAATTTCCTAATTTAAAGGGGTAGAAAAATCATCAATTTCAAAATTTAAACCATGTGTTAACCTACTCAAGTTGAACAAAATTTCATAATTTAAAGGGGTGGAAAAATCATAAATTTGAAAATTAAACCATGTGCTAACTTACTAAAGTTTATTATATAAATACATACTAATGCACACCTATTTCACTTGCTAAAATACGTAGGCATGGATACTGAATTCAAAAGTTGAAGCTTCTAATGTTGGTTATTTGTTAGTTTATGGTTTTCATTCATCCCATTTTACTAAATACTAATTATACCTTTTTATACATATCTTAATCATTTAAGTGTTAACTTCTTGGTTTTGCAGATTCATTTAGACGAAAAATATACGGAGATGAACAAACCAATAGCCATACAAGCGTCTAAAGTAGCGTCTAAGGTTGTATTTATTAATGTTTAATTTTTTAATATTAATATGGCTGTTATTTTATGTGGTATATTGTATGTGTTTTATTGCAGGATAATGGTGATAATAGTGTTGAGATTATTTGCTATGGTGCAATGTTTAGTCCCTACAAATCTAATCTTCAACATGAATTTAGTGAATAGGTAATATCAACATTTATTTCATCTTCTATTAACTTGTGTATTAAATATTTTTAATTTATTTTAATGATTAGATGCATGAAATTAATAGGAAGAGATCCAAGAAGCTCTCTTAATGGAAATGGAGTCAAGTTATTGATCTAGACAGTTCTGATGAAAATGACAAAGAAGACATACTTGATGACACTTTATGTAACACCCCAACCGATGGCGGAAACATCGGGATGTCACGTATTGATGATTGTTCAGTAGCTCATGGTAAATAATAAATTTCATTATATGATTTAAATAAATTACATACAATTGTTCTACAAGAATTCGTACATCAAATTGAATAAAACTATGCACACATCTTCAAGCATTAATTCAAATCTTCAAGCAAGTAGAACCTGAAACATGTTAAGTTGAAAATATTTTTGGGTCAACAAAAGTTGGTGAGAATACATAGGTTTTGAATATAATTGATAACAATAGCTTGTACAACAATCACAGTTGTATGATGATAGAGTATGATGCCGACATGTAACAATGCGTCTTTGTACAATCAAACCTTGTGTCGACTGATGACTAACTCGCAAGTTAGTTAAATGTTGTTACTGTTATCGATCATCCCTGAATTTATACGGGGGGATGGGTTTGTCAGACCTATAGCGCTATAATCTAAACAGGCGGCTTGATCATTGTTAATGATTGTACTGTGTCTTTTTGTTACAGTCAAATGATAGAATGATGTTGTAATTGAGTCACAAGTAAATATGAGTGAATGATAGTATAAAATGTTTAAACATGTTTCGCCCCAAAAATAGTGAAAATAGAGTAAAGGGGCTATGTAAACTCACCTTAGCAAAGTGTTATTTCTGTTGAAAAATTGAATAGTGGTATTGCCCAAATGTGTCAAGTATCACCCTATAATAAGGTAATAAGTATGTCTAAGTTTATCTAGTCTACCAATATATATATTCTAGGGCTTCGAATTGGGGATAAATGCTCGTTTGATTAATAATAAAAAATGTTTGATAATTAAGAGGAATTTAGTAAATAAATAGACAAAAATCTTTTTATAAAATTTGAATTTAAGATGGTCACAATAATTAGTTTAAAGTATAAAAATAATTTTTATAAAATTATTTTCTTTAAAATAGAATATTAAATCTATTTATTACAAATTGTCAAAATTTAACTTTAATATTTAAAAATACTAAAATTAAAGAATTATTAGTTTAAAAATTATATTTCTGTTCCAAATAATCAGAAATAATTTATATAAAATTTTGATGCAAAAAAAATTAAAAAATTGGATTTATTATGATTTTATTATGATTAAAACTAACAAAAATTGATTAAAAATGTTAAATAAATGATTTTTCAGAAATAAAAATCATTTTAGAAAAGTTTATTGTCATAAAAACTCAGAATAATTTTTGTGGAAATTTATAAAATTGTTTTGATATTTTAATAGAATTTTATAAATATAATAGAATAAACTTGATTTATTTATTAAATATATTAAATATATAAATTTTTGAAAACTAAAAATTGTAAGTTGAACTTTTTCATTAGATTAACTTAAAATAATTTTTGTAGAATTATTAAAAGAGTTTTTAATATTTTAAAATGAATTTATAAAATATAAGTAATATATATAATTAAATTTGATTGTTTTTACTTGAAACAAAACAAAAGAAAAATGGTTGCCATGGCTGGGAATCGAACCCGCGTGGCTCAGTTAGAGGGCACCAGACACAACCACTTGGTCCAGACCAGTGGTTGTGTTTGGTTTCAGTTTATTTAAAATAAATAATATAAGTAAAATCGTGTTCTTCCCCAATTTGATTACACGAGCCCTAGATTTTCCAATTGGACAAAATACACAACATTAACCCAATTAATCTTAGGGTTAATGTTGTGTATATGCCGAATATCAAAACCCATCAACAAAAACTGACTTACAAACACGATTACGTGCAAATTGATTAGTCAAAGCAGAAAGTCAACACGAACTCAAAAGTTTCAAATGATGAATTAGAAACAGAAACTGAGGATTAAGATAGAGTTTTCGGCACTTTTAGCTTGCCAAAGGGGATTCAATTTATACTAAGGCGAGGGGATTGTACATATGGTAAGTTTGACCCTATTCAATAATTATACGCGTAATTGATTAAGATTTGGGAGTTGATAATGGTAATTACGAGTAATGGACGCGGAATTTAAGTGTCGGTCGTTGGGTGAGTCAATTGTGTCCATGTATAGCATCAATTAAGAGTCAAACAAAAGTAAAAAGGTTGGGTTCGGTCGTGTACAGTAGCGTGCAGGGCAGCAGGAGGGAACAAATCAGATTTCTGAATATGTTAAATAAATAATGTTCCTGAATCTTATCACAAATGGCAACATGGACCAGTGGCTTGTAGGGTGGTGTTTAATGTTTGAGCCGGGTCTGGACGCGGGTTCGATTCCCGGTCCAGACGTTTTTTTTTCTCTTTATTTTAAAACAGGTTAGATGGGCCGGATCCAAGGGAAAAAGGGAGGTAGGCCGAGGTTTCTTTGGGCTGAAACTGTCTGGGCTGAGGTATTGGGCTGGGCTGTGTTGAATAAGGGTGATTGTTTGTGGGCTTGGTTTAGTCAGGAATTAATAAAACAAATCTGATTATTATTATTATTATTATTATTATTATTATTATTATTATTATTATTATCATTATTTATTATTAAAATATATTGTTTCGAAATCATAAGTATACGATGGGTAAAACGGTAATTTTATTAATTCAAAATTTTCAAAAGGTTACACTTTAGATAGGAGAAAATGGAGGAAACTCATCCTCACCAAAAGATGTAATAATCAAACATGGAGATATACAAAAAATATAGATGAGATCATGCAGACTTGAAACGTGTATGACTAAATTGATCTCATGATTCAAATAGTTCACTAGCTTTTATTTTTCTCAACTTTTATGTTTATTAATACTTATTTTTCCTTTTGTATGTTACTTTATTTTATCAAATGTTTCTTAAAAGTACTTTACAATTAAAATGTTAAATCTTTTTAGTTACTAGACATGTGTAACGCTTATGACGTATATCCACTGCAATGATGCTACAACAAATACTATACGAATTTGAAATAAGTACCGAAATAAAAAGTGCACTCCCGCCGCATCGCGCGGGTTTCCTACTAGTAAAACCATAATAGATGAAGAAACAATGAGTATAACGGTGATTACTACTAATTACTGTGTGGTTAATACCCTTGTTTACCCAAGAACAACCCTTTTCCCACATCGGAGGTAGAACTGAAACCGTAAAGTAAAGATGAGTGTATGTGCGTGGTAAAAGTGAGAACACAAGAATGTAAGTGTTTCGGTCATTGATGACTCACGTCCACTGTAAAGAGCCAATTGTTTATTACTTTGGAGATTACAAAGTGTTACAATAAGTATTGCTAATCTAGCTCTCGAGTACAAGTGATGATTTTCGGATCCTTGCAAAGGAGATGAAGTCTTCAATTTATAGGAGAGATCGTGGGCCAAGTGAGGTGGCCCACGAAGATGACACCTGATCTGGGCTTCGATCCGGGCCCAAAGCCATTGGCCCATGAAATTGGCGGGAAACGGGTGTCCATGTTTGCTGACGTAATGGGCAGTTGGAGTTAGCCTTTAAAAGTGACACGTGGGGCCTTCTGGTTGGGCAACGGCGGCAAGTTGTTCTGACATAGCATGGTTAACTTACCTGCTGGCGTCTGACGTGACGTCTGGAAGCAGGTAAGCATGTCTGTGTAGTACTGTAGACAGCATCATAGTGGAAGCATGGAAGCAATCATGTCGCTGTTCACGTCAATGGTTGTTGGACCACTCCTGACACGTGTCGCCATCTGGTTAGCGCATAGCCTACCCAGATCTGAGTGAATCTTCTTCATTCTTGATCTTTTGTACCTCATACTAAAAGCTGATGCTGGGCAAATATTCCGCGCGTGGTGGCACGCGCGTAGATTCTCATGAAGTGCTGATCTGAGTGAAGTTATGTCGCAACTGGAATGACTTCCTGCGCCGAGCTAGGTCTGCGGGTTGAGGCAGCGGGCTGAGGATGCATGCCTCCGCAGACTATGCCTCTGCGCCATCCTTTAGAGCCTTTATCCGCGCTGGTGTGCTCAGCGCTTGGCTTATTGAAAAGTAGGATAGGGATGCCGTCTGCGCGAGGATTGGGCTCCCTATCCCTTCAAGTCTCCCTAGTCTAGGGCTTCTCATGTCCTTAATTTAAGAGTACGTGAAGCACTAGACTGGATATGTTGTTTGTCACGGATGACAGCTCATCTGCTTGACAAGGGATTTGAATCTGTTGGATTGTCTCTGGCGGAGAACGTCTTTCTCCGCTTTACGTCAAACTTTCGCTGAAAAATGACGTGTTACGCCTTGACCTGAGGAGGAGTTAGGGGGAGAACGTCTTTTCTCACTTTTCATCAAGCTTTCGCTGAAAACGACGTGTTGTGCCTGGACCTGAGGAGGAGTTAGGCGGAGAACGTCTTTTCTCACTTTACGTCAAGCTTTCGCTGAAAAACGACGTGTTGCGCCTGGACCTGAGAAGGAGTTAGGCGGGGAACGTCTTTTCTCGCTTTACGTCAAGCTTTCACTGAAAAACGACGTGTTGCGTCTGGACTGAGAAGGAGTTAGGCGGGGAACGTCTTTTCTCGCTTTACGTCTAGCTTTCGCTGAGAAACATGTTGCGCCTGGACCTAAGAATGAGTTAGGCGGGGAACATCTTTTCTTGCTTTACGTCAAGCTTTCGCTGAAAACGATGTGTTGCACCTGGACCTGAGAAGGAGCTAGGCGGGGAACGTCTTTTCACGATTTACGTCAAGCTTTTTGCTGGAAACTGACGTGTTGCGCCTGAACCTGATAATGAGTTAGGCGGAGAATGTCTTTTTTGTTGACGTAAAATTGTGCCAGCGCTAACTTGGACTTGCAGTAAATGCCTTTGTAGTTAATGCGGTACCAGAGTTGTATTAAATGTTGGAACGATTTGGGTTAAATGAGTCGTCAATTATTTGAAATAAATGCCCTTGGAATTCAAATGTGCATTAACTTCGGAGGGAAGTTTTGTGGAAGTCGAAGAGGCTGTAGTGTCAGACTGTTGTCTGACACGTTGCCCTGATGTCTGTCATATCAGGCGTGTGGCAAGATCAACTTTTCGTCTGGTGTTAGGTGCGTGGGGCGTCACACGCGTGAGTGAGTAGTTGAGATTCTGCCACGTGGCAGGGGCCACGTGTGACCAGTCAAGCGCGTGTGTTGGATCAGTTTGCTCTTTTTGCTAAGTAAGAACTTGCTATCTTGACACTTAAGTGTTTAGCAAGTCCTTGTAAATCAGATTATAAGCACAGCGGAATGTATAAGTTAAAGCAACACTTTTTATACAAAGGCAGAGTTATTACTCCCCCTTGATGTTTGAAACTAATAAATGACAAAGTATTTATTATGAATCTAAGCTGTAAATGAGAATTATATATTTAGACAGATTCACAATAAATAATGAAATGGAATAGAACAATGAGAGTGTTTGAAGGATTTTTCTATTAAAATCAATGTCTAAAATAGAAGGTTGAAGCCTCCTATTTATAGACGTTTACATGCATGTATCTTGCCTAAAAAGCAAGTACAGAAGCAACAGTAACAAGTTGCACAAGTTGCAACATTGAAAGAAACAAATACAGCTAAAAAGTAATAATAAACAATAAACTACTGATGCAAAAGGCGGTGGGAAATATCTGATGCTAAGTGCTGATGAAGGACAAACTACTGAAGAGTCGTTTTGTCTTCAGTACTTCTGAAGTGAACTTGTCTGGTTTGGACTTCAGAACTTCTGCTTCTTCAGCACTTCTCATATCTTCTAATCAGCAGTTTCTTGTCTTCTCTTCAGTACTTCTATACTTAGCCAAAATGACAGAAGTGAATTAGACTAAGGTTTACAAAAGTGGTTTCACCAATCCTCTTTGTCCTAACAATCTCCCCTTGGATTGATGAAGCCAAAACCTTACTAATTCCTTATGTGTTTCTTCTGTCTTGAACAATCTTCCATATCTCTTTGTACATGGTGTTCTTGAGCTGGTTTAACTGACCATCAGATAGAGATCCTCTCTGTGGTTCTAGATGTTGAATTGTGAGCAGGTCTTGTGTTGACAGTTTCTTCAGATCACTGATCTTCTTGTAAGCCCTGCTTGAGAAGTCTCTTCTTGTCAACAGTACTGAGTTGTTATCAGTAAGTGACCATCTGATGATAGGGATCTTTGACTTGTTAAAGTCAGAAGAATAGGGAACCAGACTTGTCCCTTGGGTTGATGGTCCTGAGTGCTGGATGTCTTCAGTTTCAGATAGCCTCAGGTGGGATTCTCTTCCTTGTTGTTGTTGCATATCAGGCATCTGAACAGTTGGGAGATGGTGTTCAGTCACTACTCTGGTATGCAGCTTTTCTTTGATGGTCTTTTGTATTTGATAAGCAAAAGTGGAAGGATCCCTGAATTGTGTTAACAGAGGTTTCTCCTCAATGTCAAAATCTGAATGGACTATTGAACTTCCTTCAAGTAGTACCATTTTGAAGTCAGTTTTGACATTGTCCTCTGCCTTCTTCTTCTGAGTAGCAGTTCTTCTGGATGCACCAGAAGTTCTAACTACTGATCTTGAAGGATCAGCAGTTTGAAACTTCTTAGGATTTGCAGCCTTGGCAGCCAAGTATTTTCTATAAGTATCCATCAGTTTTTCTTCTTTCCATCTGGATACTGAGGCTTTTGAACCATATCCTTCTGCTACTAACTCTTCTATTATCTGGGCTCTCTTGGCCTTTCCATCTTTGCTTGTGGCCACTTTGTCTGCAAGCAATTGTGCTCTTCTTGTTAGCTCTTGCATAGAGAGTCCTTTGAGTGTAAAGGCTTTAGTCTTGCTGTTCTTGGTAATGTAAGACACCAGTTGTTGTCTTTTATCTTGTTCAGCAATCTCATCAAGGCTAGCCTGCCTTTGTAATTCAGCTGCATAAGCCTGAAGTTTTTCTTCATGGCTTAAATCCAAATCATCCCTTTCTTCCAGAGATTTCCAAATCTGATCTTCTCTGGCCTTCTTGTTGGCTGCAATTAAGCTCTTCTCTAATAGTTCAGCTGATTGAGAGATAGGAGAAGGGTTTAATACAGTCATTGTTGTAACAGTTGTAGGCCTGATGGGATCAGATGTTGGTTGAATGGGAGCAGTGGTTCTGGAAGGTTCAGTTGTTTGAGGTTTGGAAGTGTTAACTTCTGATGTGCTGACAACTGCTGATGGTTTGTCAACTACTGAAGGATTGTCTTCAGTACTTTCTGATTCTTCATCAGAATTTTTGTCATCAGAAGTTTCTTCATTGTGCCTTAGGGATTCTTCAGATGTTTGGGTCTCATCTTCTTTCTCTGCTGCTTCAATTTCTTCAATTGAGACACCAAACTGTTTGGCCAATTTTTCTTTCCTGGCCTGATCTTTTTGATCTCTTTCAAGGATGGCCACTCTTGCCCTTATCCTGGCTTGGAATGACTCCTTAGGTTCCCTGATCTTCTCCCCCTTTTTGGATTCATCAATTTTAACCCTTGAAGCAGAGGGTTGGGAGAATTGTCCTTGAAGATGAGCAATCTGTTTGCTGTTGAAGTCTATTTTGTTGGACAGATCGTTCATCTTGGTCTTGATCACTCCAAATTGGCTCTTGATGGACAGCTCCAAGTCAGCTGTATATGTTTGGAAGTGATTTCTGATGAGTGTATTCATCATGTGGTACAGGGGACCCTCTGGGCTGCATAGCTGGTTCAGGTCTATGCTTGTTTGCCCAGGGAATTGGGTAGGCATTTGTTGTGAAGGGGGTGTTTTTGGGAGATCCTCATGTTGTACAGAGGATGCCACTCTAGGGGTTTTAGGGATTGAGTGGGCTTTAACCTGTGCAGAGGTGACTGGCTTCTTGAGCCTGGATACCCCTGAAACAGGACCTTCAGAAAGTGCCGTCAATTCAGTAGTTTGAGTGTGTGAAACATCATCCAAACTAATGGAATCATCTGAATCCCTGATGTTGCCCTCAATGAGTACTGTCTCAGTTAAATCATGAGCTGAGCCCAACTCAGTTCTCTCATGAACCTCTTTTTCTTGGTACTGAGGATTTCCTACCTCAGGCATTAAGCCTTCATCAGTAGTTGCCACATCTGAGGTCTTAGCTATGTTACTTCTATCCTCAGATCCACCACTGGGTGGTAACTGAGTAGTAGCAGCCTCAGATGCCCCAAGAGTCTCTAAAATTGGGCTTAAAGACTCTGGTCCACCCTCATCTCTTGGGATAGGGCTAGAGATGTCCACATCCATGTCTGATGTAGTAGTTATGTCCCCTGTTTGTTGTGGTTGTAGGGGACTGACATGATCAGATGGGACATTCTCTTTTAGCCCAGAGAGAAGTTTGGCAATTTCTATTGCCTCTTGTTCAGAAATTTGTGGGGTTGGTTCAGTAGTTTGGGCAATAGGTGGTGAAAGTTGTTGTTCAGCAGTTTCAAAAGTAGAGTGTGTTTCATATGTTTTTCTAAGTCTTTTTCTTTTGAATAAAACGGTTATGGGTACTCTTGGTGGGGTTTGAGATGGATGAGACTGAGAGGGTGTTTCAGTCTCATCTATTTGAAGAGCAGAGTGCTCATGAGCATGTTCAGGCATCTCAACCTCCTGAACAGCTTTTCTTTTGGGTTGGTGGGGTGCAGTTTTTGTTGGCTTGGGCTTTTTGGCTTTTGGTGGGGTGAGTTTGGAAGATGTGGGCTTCAGGAGGACTTGTTGTTGTTCTCCCTGATCATCTTCTGGCCAGGCAGCCGGTTTGTTATGCCTTGAGTATGCTTGTGATGTTAAAGGATTTAAAGTTGAAATTTTTCCCACAAGCACCTCATTACCCAGTTCCCCTATTATGCATTGCATAATGAACCTTGGGTATAACAAAAACTTTTTCTTGGTATTATTGTGATGTAACACCAACTCATTGAAAAATAGTTTTGATGCCCTGAATTTAGTTTCATTCACAATGGAATGAAATATTGGTTGAAAAGTGGAGGGCATCTGGTCATAAGACCCTGTTTTTGGACTCAAACACATAATAATATAATGAAACAAAAGCTTGTATTTTGGTTCAAAATATTTTTTGAATATTGTAGCATGGGAGAGAGTACCTTGATAACCACACTCAGTCATGGTTAGATGAATATCAGTGTTAGCAACATGGTCAGGGGCAGTTACATCATCCAGACCCAGTCTTGTTGCTAGTGTGGCCGGTGTGATGGTCAGTTGTTTCCCTTTTATTCTTGAGTTGAGGGAAATGACCTCATCACCCATTGTAACCGTCTCAGCATTTGCCCAGAACTCATTCAGAGTTTCAGTGTGAATTGGTGGGTTTATTGTGAGAGCAGTAAAATATTGGGATTTGACGACAAGATCAATGATCTCATCGTATTGGGACCAGCCTTCTTGTTTTTCAAGAAAGGCCCTTTGATTGTGTCCCTGTTTTAGAACTAGAGCCATGTGGTTTGGGTTTTTGATCGAACAGTGGATTTGCAGGTATAGGTTATTGAGAGAGTTTTTGAGAGAGAAGGAGGGATATTTTGAGTTTGAAAGGATAAGTGTGTAGAAAAGGTATTTATTAGAAGTTTTAACCGCTTGAATCTTCTTTATTAGAAGTTTTAAAACCGCCTTTGGTTAAAAATCTTTTTATCAGAGATTTTAAACTGATTAGGTCAAACCTCTGATGATGGGAAAAGTCAGATTTGCCCTTTTGACTTAAACTGCTGATGAAGGATTACTTCATCAGTAGTTCCCATTTTCTCTTTAGTAGTTTTTAACAGCTGATGAGAAATGTTTTTATAAATACTTTATTCATAACTTCTGAAGGTTATTTTATCAGAAGTTACACACTTTTTCAGAAATTTATCCCCATACTGATGATTTTTGTTCATCAGTAGTTCCTCTCATACTAATTTTTGTTTAATCAGTAGTTCTCTTTTTGTTTTTCAGAAGTTTTGTTTCAGACTTTTGTCTTTTGTAAGTGAAAACCAGAAAAAAGAAGGAAAAGGTAAACAGGATGGAATCAAGGATGGAAAAAGGAAAAAAAAAATTGATGTTTTATGCATAACAGTAGTGATTGATGTAGAAGTTTGATGTAGAGTTGGGTAGAATCAAGTGTTAACTTGGATTCTAACTGATATGCATATAAGTTTAAAAAAAATAAAGTAAACACTTACAAATTTAGCATTCCAAGCATGGATACTAACTTCTGAAATGTTGATGTGTCAAGGGGCTTAGTGAAGATGTCAGCTATTTGATTAGCTGTTGCTACATGCTTCACCTCAATCTTGCCTTTTTCATAGCAATCTCTTATGAAATGGTACCTGATCTCAATATGTTTGGTTTTTGAGAACTGTACCGGATTTTGAATGATGCTAATGGCAGATTTGCTGTCTACAAACAAAGGTGTCTTGGTCTCTTTGATTCCATAATCAAGAAGTTGATATTGGAGCCATTGTATCTGTGATGTACAACTTGCAGCTGCAATGTATTCAGCTTCAGCAGTTGAAGTTGCAACAGATGTTTGCTTCTTTGATTGCCATGACACTAGACAGTTACCCAGGAATTGACAACCACCAGATGTTGACTTTCTTGTCATCTTACACCCTGCATAGTCACTATCTGAAAAAGCTGATAACTTGGTATTGCTTGAAGCAGGATACCAAATTCCCAGTGTTGGAGTTCCTTTCAGATATATGAAAATTCTTTTGACTGCTATAAGGTGTGATTCCCTTGGTGCTGATTGATATCTAGCACAGACACATGTTGAAAACATAATATCTGGTCTAGAAGCAGTTAAGTACAAAAGGGAACCAATCATGCATCTGTACATGGTTTGATCAACCTGTTTTCCTTGATCATCAGGTTCAACTTGTGTGATTGGTGTCATGGGAGTGGAACATGATTTACAGTCATTTAAAGAAAATTTGTTCAATAATTCTTTAACATATTTTGATTGATGTATAAAAGTTCCATTTGTTTGTTGTTTGATCTGCAGTCCTAGAAAGTACTGCAGTTCTCCCATGGTACTCATCTCAAATTTTGATTGCATGAGTTTCTTAAAATCATCACACAGTTTTGTGTTTGTTGAACCAAAAATGATATCATCAACATAAATTTGAACAAGTAAGACATGATTTCCAACATGTTTAATGAAAAGTGTTTTATCAATGGCACCTCTTGTAAAGTTATTTTTGAGTAAAAAGGTGGAGAGTGTATCATACCAGGCTCTTGGAGCCTGTTTGAGCCCATAAAGAGCTTTGTCCAGTCTGTACACCCACTCAGGATGAGAAGGATCCTCAAACCCAGGTGGCTGACAGACATACACCTCCTCTTTGATTTTTCCATACAAAAATGCACTTTTCACATCCATTTGATAAACTTTAATTTTGTTGGAAATGGCATAGGCCAGAAATAACCTGATGGCCTCAAGCCTTGCAACTGGAGCAAAGGTTTCATCATAGTCAATTCCCTCTTCTTGAGAGTACCCTTGAACTACCAGTCTTGCCTTGTTCTTGATTATCATACCAGCTTCATCTTGTTTGTTCCTGAAAACCCATCTTGTACCAATTGGTTGCTTGTTTTGAGGTAAGGGACAGATTTCCCAGACCTGTTGCTTGTTGAACTGAAGCAGTTCATCTTGCATAGCTTGCACCCAATTATTGTCTTTGAGGGCTTCCTGGTACTTCTTTGGTTCCAACTGTGAGATAAAGGCTGAAAATAGGCAAAAGTTGGAGAGCTGGTTTCTGGTAAGAACACCTGAAGCTATATCACCCATGATTTGATCAAGTGGATGATCTCTGTGTTCAATCAGTTGTTGTAAACCACTGACAGGTGTAGGTGGCTCTTGTTCTTCAAACAAACTACTGAGGTCTATAATATCTGGTTCAGCAGTTTTAGCTTCTTCAGTAGTTGCAGGTGCTGAAGCAGATGTTTGAGTTTGGCCATCAGTATTTGTTTGATCAGAAGTTTGAGAAACTTCTGATGGTGTTGTAGTTGACTTAATGACTGTTTGAGGAGTCCATGGTGTAGGATCCTCATCTTCAAACCTTTGATCACCATAATAAGTAGGTTTGGAAGAAGTAACAGTCTTTTCAGGTCCAAAGTGAAAGTTGTCAAGGTCAAAGAGTTCAGCAGGATGTGCTGGAATAAGAGTGTGTTTTGACTCATTGAACTTGACATTCAATGTTTCTTCTACTATCCTGGTGTGAGAATTAAAAACCTTGTAGGCTTTTCTAGTTGAAGAATAACCAAGAAAGTAACCTGAGTCAACTTTGGCAGCAAACTTTGAAATAGATTCCTTGATGTTCAAGATGAAACATTGACACCCAAAAGCCCTGAAAAAGGAGATAAGGGGCTTCATGCCATGAAGAACTTCATAGGCAGTCTTGGAATGTCTCTTGACCACAAGAACTCTATTCTGAACATAACATGATGTGTTAACTGCTTCTGCCCAAAAGTACAATGGCAGTCCAGAATCAGCTAACATTGTTCTTGCTCCTTCTATCAATGTTCTGTTCTTCCTTTCTACTACACCATTTTGTTCAGGAGTTCTGGGAACATTGTATTGTCTAATAATCCCTTTAGACAAACAGAATTCATCCAGAGTTTTGTTCCTGAACTCTGTCCCATTGTCACTTCTAATGGTTTTGACAGATAGAGAATATTGTTTCTCTACTTGTAGAATGAAGAACTTGATGATTTCAGCAGCCTCATCCTTGGAAAATAAGAAGAATACCCATGTGAATCTTGAGTAGTCATCAATGATGACTAAGCAGTACTTCTTTTTACCAAGGCTCATAATCTTGACAGGTCCAAATAAGTCCATATGGAGTAGTTGAAGACATGCAGTTGTTTTTGATTCTTCAATAGACTTATAGGAGGACTTATGCTGTTTTCCCTTTAAACAGGATACACAGTGTTCTTGACACTGGTATACTTTCAAAGGTAGACCTCTGACCAAGCCCATTTTTGTGACTTTATTTATGGTTTTAAAGTTCACATGGCCAAGTCTCATGTGCCAGAGATCTGTTTCTGAAGTTGATGCCCTTGAGAAGAAACAGGCAGTGTTGTTCAATACTTTGTCTTTCTCAATGTCTACTGCATAGACATTGCCACATCTTTTGGCAATCAGCAAAGTATGATCTTCTATAATCTTCTCTATCAACTTCTGGCCTTCTGGTGAGATGATCTTGCATGCTGTCTTTGTGAAAAAGGAAGAATATCCTTTATCACACATTTGTGACACACTCAGCAAGTTGTATTCAAGGTTTTCCACCAGATTGACCTTGTCAAACTGTATTTTGCCAGAGGAGACATTGCCATGTCCTAGCACATATCCCTTAGCATTGTTCCCAAAGGATACAGATCCTTCTCTTTGGCTGATAAAGTTGTTTATCAGGTATCTGCATCCAGTCATGTGCATAGAGCCTCCACTATCAACATACCATATGTTGTTTAAGCCCCTGGAAACTCTCTGCACATAAAAGCAAATTAGTTAGATTTAGGAACCCAAGCCTGTTTGGCTTTGGGTTTGCTCTTGAGAACAGTTACAGTTTGTTCTTGACCAGGTTGAGAAATCCATGTCCTTTTGGCAATGGATTTTTCATTAAGAACCATGGTGGTATCCTTTTTAGGACCACCATCAACCTTGGTCATCAGTAGTTCTACCATGTTCTTTAGATTTTGAATCTCAGCAGTTTGTGAAACTGCTGATGATTCTGGTCTAACTACTGACAAGGAATTTTGAGAAAAAGATTTTGGTTGAGATTTTATCTTTTTCTGAGAAAAGGTGTTTTCAGGTTGTTGTTTCTTGGGTTTAAAGATTCTTTCATAATCATTTCTGATTTGATTTCCCACAACCTGTTGTTTAAATTTTTGATTGAACTAAATTCCTTTTCTGTATCTACAAAATTCAGTTTTGTGGTTGAACAGGCCACAAATTTCACATTCTTTTGCCTTTTGTTTTTGATCTAAAGGCAAATTTCTGACATTTGTGAAAAGATTTTGCTCATCAGTAGTTTTCAGGGTCTCAACTCCTGATGTAGATGAAACTACTGATGGCTTGTTGTCAGATTTTGTAAATACTTCTGAAGTACTTTCTTTAAAAATGCCAGGATTTCTGTTTAGAAAGTTTTCATGGAAAGATGTGCATTCTTTCCCTTCAGAAGTTTCATTTGAAACAATTCTTCTCCCATCTTCAGTAGTTTTGGGAGAAAAATCTGTTGGTGTTTCAACATGATGGTATCCTATGCCAAACTTAACATTTGAAGCACTTTGTTTGTTTAGCAATAATTGATACCCCTTACAAGATTCCACCCATTTTTCACAAGTGATCCTGGTGTCAACAAGCTCTTGTCTGACATCTCCCAGGTCATTTAGCATGATTTTGATTTGTGCTTGGGTTTCAATAGCAGAGTCAGTTAATTTAGAAACTTCTTTTGTTTTAGCACACAGTTTTCTTTCTAAATCACATTTTATCTGTGTGTATTTTCTTTCTAAATCATTGGCTTTGCCTTGTAAGTGCAGATTTGTCTCTCTTATGAGAGCAAAAGTTTCTTTGCAAGAATTTGAGCAAAGTTTTGTCAAAGATTCTTTTGATACCTGTGACAATGCAGATTTTGAAGTACAGCCTTCAAATGCCATTAAGGCAAAGTTCTTTCTGCCATTGTCTGGTTCTCCCCAGTTGATGTCAAACACTTTGTTGTCTGCATCAGGATTGCACTCTGTGGTGTCATAAGGGAGACTGCTCCAGTCAACATACCCTGAGGTAAAGAGACTTTGTTGAGAGGGTTGTTGAGGCTGTGGAGGAAGTTGAGCAGCTGGAAAGGGAGGGATTGATTGTTGGCTCTGCATCTGTTGAGCAGGCACTTGAACATATTGTACTTGAGGCATATATTGCTGTTGAGGAGCTTGTGCCTGTACAAAATGAGCACTCCCTTGAGTTCCATTATTCCTATTATAATTGGGGTTATAGTTATTTCCAGATTGTGATTGGTTAAAGCTAGAGCTTCTACACTCTCTAGCAAAGTGTCCCAACTTTTGACACTTGTGACATCTCAGTTTAGATTTGTCAAAACCAATTTTTGTATTACTGGTCAATCCTGGAAATTTCCTTCCTGACCTTTTATAAAACTTGTTAGTTTTAATGCTTAGCATGGCCAGTTGGTGTAATATGTCCATTTCTTCTAAGTCATCACTGCTAAAATTTTTCAAATCATCCATGATAAAACATAGATTATCAGCAGTTTGACTTTGGTCATTGTTGTCATAACCTGGGAAAGATCTTTCTGATGAGATCCCAGTGGTTATGTCAATATTGTCATAAGATCCATAGGAACAAGTTGGTGAATCTTGTCCCAAAAGTGTTGTACTACCTGGTAGGTAGTCATCAGCAGTTTTACCAGATGTTTGTAATTTCTTCTTTTGATCAATTTCTCTCTCAAAAGTAAGTAATCTCCCATGGAGTTTTGTAAGAGTGAGGGAGCTAAAATCTGGTGAGGATCTTAAAACAATGGAGTAAGTTTCCCATTTGTCAGGTAAAGACCTTAAAAATCTATGTAGCATAGACACTGTTGTATAGGTCTGACCATTTAACTTTAGCTCAGATATTAATGAGGAGAATCTTTCAAATTGTTGAGTCAAAGTTTCCCCATTAATATAAGCAAATGTTTCATATTGTTGAGCTAAAATCTCTCTGGTGTTGGCAATCACCTCTTCAGTTCCTCCAAACTGTTCTTTAAGACAGTCCCAAAGTTCTTTGGCACTTTCACAATGTAAAAGGCCAGAGTATATTTCATTTGGGAGAGCCATTGCCAACATAGAGAATGCTTTCGCATCTAGCTCAAGTTTTAGGAAATCCTCATCTGTATATTCTTTAGGGTCCTTAGGGACCTTAACATTAGTTTCAAGATTAACATTTACTGGTTTGTGAGGACCATATATCACAGATCTCCAACAACCTGTGTTGGTTTGTGACAAGGTATGTGCCATTCTCTTTTGCCATATGTTGTACTCATTTCTCACAAGCATGGCAGGTTTGGTGGCAGAACCAGTATTATGTGGATCCATTTTAAAGAGTATAGATTTGTCAGATGACTCTTTTAAGTGATGGATATTGATAACAAGTGAACTTTTGATCTTTTTATTGAATATCAATAAGAGCTTTGTGTCTGATTCTCAATTTGTTAGATTGATATGTGATCAGATAAACCAATGCTCTGATACCAATTGTTGGATCAGTTTGCTCTTTTTGCTATGTAAGAACTTGCTATCTTGACACTTAAGTGTTTAGCAAGTCCTTGTAAATCAGATTATAAGCACAGCGGAATGTATAAGTTAAAGCAACACTTTTTATACAAAGGCAGAGTTATTACTCCCCCTTGATGTTTGAAACTAATAAATGACAAAGTATTTATTATGAATCTAAGCTGTAAATGAGAATTAGATATTTAGACAGATTCACAATAAATACAGAAATGGAATAGAACAATGAGAGTGTTTGAAGGATTTTTCTATTAAAATCAATGTCTAAAATAGAAGGTTGAAGCCTCCTATTTATAGACGTTTACATGCATGTATCTTGCCTAAAAAGCAAGTACAGAAACAACAGTAACAAGTTGCACAAGTTGCAACATTGAAAGAAACAAATACAGCTAAAAAGTAATAATAAACAATAAACTACTGATGCAAAAGGCGGTGGGAAATATCTGATGCTAAGTGCTGATGAAGGACAAACTACTGAAGAGTAGTTTTGTCTTCAGTACTTCTGAAGTGAACTTGTCTGGTTTGGACTTCAGAACTTCTGCTTCTTCAGCACTTCTCATATCTTCTAATCAGCAGTTTCTTGTCTTCTCTTCAGTACTTCTATACTTAGCCAAAATGACAGAAGTGAATTAGACTAAGGTTTACAAAAGTGGTTTCACCAATCCTCTTTGTCCTAACAGCGTGAGAAACCACGCGCGTGCAAGTAGCTGGAATGGTGAGGGATGACGACACGTGTCGTTCATCCGTGAGAGTTCTCAGACGCATGTTGTAACAGTACTGATTTCTGAGAAGATTAACATGGACCTTTGTATGACACCCTAGGCAAATCCCACATCGGCCGTGGCTAGGAGAGATCCTTGGTTCATAAGTAATCCAAAGCCTCTTAAATCACCAACACGTTTTGGGCTTAATGCTAGTGGATGAGAGGAGAACTCCACAGTTAAGCGTGCTCAGGTGGGAGTAGTATCAGGATGGGTGACCTCATGGGAAGTCTCCACCGTGGCGACCAAAAACAAATCCGTGAGCTCTGGATGGGCAACCCATCGGGGCAAAGCGGACAATATTGGTGCTGAGAGGGGCCGGATGTTACACGTGCAGTGTCGCGCGCGCGAGTGAGCTGTCTATTGAAGCTTGAGACACGTGTCGCAATCGTGGGTGTCCAGACGAATAGTCGAGACGGTTGCTTTTTCCTTACTGGGCCCCATCGGAATTAATGCGATGGGTATAAATAGTCGGAGCCATTCCACCTTTTTGTCACATTTTCAAAATTCTTGAACAGTTTCTTTCATTCTCTCTCAAACTCCTTTCTTATTTTTGGTGATTTACTTGAAGTTTCCGAGCAATGTTTTACTGCAAAAGATGTCTAAAATAGAAGGGGTGAACCCATCTATTTATAGACTGAAAAATAGGTACATTCGAACTTGTACATAAAGTAACAAAAACTAATATATTACAGAAACTACTGAAGCTTAAGGGCGGTGGGAAGCTTCTACTGAAACTGCTGAAGACCAAACAACTTCTGATGACAAAGTTGTTCTTCAGGTGTTCTGTCTGGTTCACTTTTCAGCACTTTGTTCTTCAGCACTTGTATCAGCTTCTTCAGTACTTTGTCTTCTTCTTCTTCACTAGATTATATACTTAGCAAAATATGCAGGGAGTGATTCAGACTAAGGTTTATACTGGCTTATCAATCCTCTTTGACCCAACAGTCATTTCAAAGAAGTGCATCATACTCACATTGCATCGCATGAAGCCATTTTTCATCTTTGCATACGAAAGTAAAGTTCTTAGGATCAGAAGAGGCAAAAAGAGCATGATGGGGAGGAATTTGTTTTTGTGTGAGCCAAGTGTAATTGATGCCGAGGCTTAAAGATTCCAACTTTAGCATGAGTTACCATCGGATGTGATGGTAAAGGCAGAGGAGGTGGAACAGCCGCTGACGAAGCAGGACCACTTGAGGAGGTGCTTTGATCAGAAGGTGAGTTTGGTGGGCTGATGGAAGGAGAGTATTGGGAGGAGTTGAAATAGAGGTGTGAGGAGCTGTAGGTGCAGGTGAGGAAATGTTTGTGAAAGGTGTAAATGTAGGAAAATAGGGAACGATTATAACATTGGGTTTAGAGGTGTTAGCAGTAGTGGAGGGGTGATTTGTTGGAATAGAAGGGCCGAGACTTAGATCATTTGTAGGGTCTAGAAAAGCCATGATGTCAAGGTTTTCAATGGGTGTAGATTTGGTGAGAGGATCAAAAGGGACAATGTTTTCATCAAAGCGGGCATGTCTTGAGATATATACATGCTAGTGGATGGATCAAGGCACTTGAAACCCCTATACTTGAAGCAAGGACCAAGAAAAATGCAACGAATACTCCGCGGGGCAAGCTTGCTATCAGCATAATCCCATAACAAAGGAAAAAATCTGACAACCAAAAGATCGAAACATGGAGGAATCCGAAAGTCGATTTTATAATAGTTCAAATGGAGATTTAGCTACAAGCAACAAAGTTGGTAGGCGATTAATAATGAAAAACGGCGTAGAAAACGCATCTACCCAATAACCAGGAGAGAGATTAGCATGAAATGGCATAGCCAAGCCAGTTTCAACGATGTGTCTATGTTTGCGTTCAACCCTTCCATTTTGTTGAGGGGTGTGAGGGCATGACATGAGATGAAACGTACCATTTTGTTCAATTATATGACGAACCTTTTGATTAGTAAATTTGATACCTCTATCACTTTGAAATGTTTTAATTTTAGTGGAAAATTGAGTTTGAACCAAAGGTATAAAAATGGATAACACATCAATAAATTCATATTTTGACTTCAATGGAAACAACCATGTAAAACGAGAGAAGTCATCAATAAAAGCCGCATAGTATAAGTAATTTCCAATAGATTTAATTGGAGATGGACCTAACATAAATCACAATGAACTAACTCAAGAGGTGAAGTTGCACGTTTATCATTAATATCAAAAGGAAGTCGTTTGGACATGGCAAGTTCACATGGGGAACAGAAACCCGGTTTAGGCAAAATAGAAGTAGAAGAAATAAGACCATCATTTTTCAATAAAGACATAACATCAAAATTGACATGTCCCAAACGGGAGTGCCAATATTCAAAGGAATCTTTAGGACATTTCGTAGAAGAAAGCAAGGCTTGATGAGTGCCGTAGAGAATAAGAGACCATCTTCACGGCACCCGTGGGCTAGGATTTTCTTGTTGTGATGATCCTGAATAAAAAATGAGGATAATAAAAAAAATAACATCAACAGGATTATCTTCAGTTAATTTACTTATGGATAAAAGATTTTTGGTGAGATTAGGAACGACCAAAGCGTTTTTAAGATCACGGGAACCAAAGAGTTTAGTATTACCAACATGAGTAGTTGGTAAGGATTGGCCATTTCCAAAGAAAACACGAGGGTTACCTTGAATGGGAGTGGCCAATGGAAGAGAATTATTATTAGGAACCATATGATCCGACACACCTGTATCGCTCGTCCAATCGGGAAGAGACGGGTTTTGCACATTGTGCATGGAAAGCTTGCGCAAGTTAAGCTTCAGACGAAGCAAATTAGGCCAGCTGATAACATTGAGTTGCAAAGTGACTCGTTTTCCTACAGAGTTGACAGGTACGGAGCCGCTTGTTGGGCCAATAATTAGAAGAATTTGTAGGAATAGTCTTGTTATAATTGGGCCGATAAGAACCTTTGTTGTTAGGCCTATAATTGTTGTAATGTTGCTCTGGACCAATAGACCCACGAAATGAAGGCCGAGTATGGGATCTAACCTGTTGTGCTGAGAATGCAACAGGAGTAGGGTTATTGTCGTGAAGGGATTTCACAAATAACTCATGACTTTCGAAACTAGCCAACAAGTCAGCAAGGTTCAGGATATGGCGAACGAACCGAATATGTGTGGAAAAACCTTCAAATGATGTTCCTAAACCACACAAAAACCAGTGCAACTGATCCATTGCTGACATCTAGTTAGGAATTGTGCAGGGAATTTGAAAAACTTATGCACGAGAAGTTCGAGATGAGCTCAATGGGGGGAGATGCAATTCTTTCTTGGTCTACAAGTAGAACAGCTAGAGTCGGGGATCTTCATCCACCAGACCAAATATGTTGCTGACATCTTGAGCTGGTTCCAGATGGACGACTCTACTCCAGTGGCCACTCCCATTCAAACCAATCACGGGATTGATATTGACGAGAAAGGACAAGCCGTTGATCCTTTCATCTATTAATCGATGATTAGCTCATTGATGTATCTCATTGCCTGAAGACCTTATATAATGTTCGCAACGTGTCTACTATCCAGCTACGAGTCAAGGCCGTAACAATCCCGCCTGATTGTTGTGAAGAGGATCTTACGTTATCTAAAGGGTTGTCCGACCAAAGGTCTATGGTACCCTAATGACGATAAGTTTGACCTCATCGCTTTTAGTGATGCTGACTATGGCGGATGGAAGACAAACGCAAAATCCACATTGGCTGGATGCTAGTTTTTGGGTTCAAGACTAGTCTCATGGCAATGCAAGAAGCAAGCCTCTTGTCCTTATCTACATGTGAGTCGGAATATGTAGCTGCGTCCAGCTTCTGCTCCCAGGTTTTATGGATACAACAGCAAATGAGAGACTAAGGTTTGAAATTTCTTAATACTCCCATCTATTGTGATAATGAGTCCGCTATAGCACTTGCTAAAGACTCAGTTGATCATTCCAAGGTGAAACATATCCTCGTTCGGTATCATTTCATACGTGATTGCTATGAAAAGAAACTGATCGATGTTGTGAAAATCAACACAGATCACCAACGTGCCGACTTATTCACCAAAGCTTTTGACAGACCTCGCTTTGAGTATCTATTAATTTTAAACGGCATTAAAGAAAAGCAGGATTAACTTCCACTCGGTGATCGTTTTGTAAATACTTTTCTTTAAAAAGTTGAAAAATTCAAAAATATTGTGTTTTCGTAAATTTTTAGATTTTTAGGGGGAGAAAAATCAGAAAACTACAAAAACATCAGAAAATATTAAAAATCAAAAAGATTGAAAAAGCCAAAAACTGAGTTTTCATTTGGTGAAAAAGGGAAGATGATATGTGCTCAAAAATTAAAAAAAATGGAAAAACAAAAAACTAGAACACGTATTGGAACTGAAAAGCTGCCTCTACCATGGTGTGTCAATAGGCTTAAAATCATTTCCAAGTTCGGCACGGTAATATAAACTTAAACTATCTGAAACATGTGTGGATCAACGTGCGTTGGCGTATAGTCTTGGTACCAGAATCTCGTTTGATAGAATGCCAAAATCTGAGGTTTCTTGGTCTTTAAGAGGTTGGTACATCTGGGGTGAACTGGACGTCTCTCATATTTAAGGGAGTGGTACACGTGTCATACGTTGGGTTCGCAGCCTACAATTGAGGCACCAATATGTCATTTCTAAGAAAAAGATAAACAAAAAAAATAGAATAAATTCTGATCAGGAGACGTCTGGGGATCCTAAAAGAGCAAAAAGATTCGAAATTCCAAAACCCTAATTCTCATTGAGAATTTGCTCTAAGGTATCTAATCATATACCTAAAGTATCATACCGATAAATCAATCAAAGGTATTTGACTTAAACCCTGGTCTGAATCTCACTGGTCTCTTTGCTGCAGCGTTCATGCAGACCTGATCACTACTGAGTCCATTCCTTGAAAATACGGATGACAACAGCTTATTCACTGGTTACGAGGAAGCTTTGTGCATGCCTTGATACGGGAATGTGTCGCATGGTGGGGAACACCAGGTAAATCAGTCCTAATATTACCTTAATGTATCTAAAGTGCCTAGCGATAAAACTTGATTTTAATTTTAGGTGGACAACAATATTGGCAGTTGTTGTAGGATGCCTATTGGTAAAAGAAAAGTGTATTGAGAAAAACAAGGGTTCCAGTTTAGTCCGTGCACTAATATGATTCCATAACAAATGAAACTCACAAAAATATGCTTGTGAATAGTCTTACATTTCCTGCATTTTAATTGTTGTTCGATTATCTTGAAAAACCTAAAAGGATTTTATCTTTATTTTATTCTTGATTACCGATGTTGGAATGTTAATCCATTGTAATCTTAATCCTTTCAGAAATAAAAGCTGGAAATGCAACTATTCGAAACTTGAAACTTACCGGGTCAAAATCGTGCTTTCTCAAGTATCGGGGAGAAAAGTTGAAAAATGAGAAATTTAAGTCTAGATCTGAATCTGTATCGTGAAACTGGTTGAAAATGCATGTTTTAACTTCACGGGGGTTAAAAATGTCATTTTGCAAAGTTCAAGGGCAATTTGGTAAATCAATGAGAGGATACGACTAGAAAAGTCTAGTCGCCTGGTTTAAGGACGACTAGCACTTCTAATCGTGTGTATTTAGTCCTAGTCGTGTGTGGTAGACACGATCAGGAAGTTGAAACGGTTAGGTTCTAGTTGTTTGGGAACAAGCGAGTAGGAATCCTAATCGTGGCATTTAGGGGCAACTAGGCTCTTACTCGTGTATAACAGGGGACGACTAGAATTCCTACTCGCGTCTACAGTAAGACGACTAGGGGTTCCTATTTAAGCCACTGTTAGAAAAATTTTACCATATCTTTCAAAACAACTACTGTGCTCCTCTGTTCCCTCTCAAACGATTATAACAACTCTTGTTGCCCGTGTTTTTCTGATCATATAATCTTAGTAAGCATCTTGTAGGTATCATACGGGTCAAATTTCAGATCTTAACAACAATGTTTTAGGGTTTAAATCAAAAATTTTTATAAACGAAACCCTAACCGACCCTATATGATCAATAGACCCTCTTAAAGTGTTTGGTGATGCAAAAAACTTGATTGGAGATTGTTTATCGTCCCTATTAGATCATGGAAACACAAAACTAAATCGAACCAATACAGATTTGACCCATTTGAAACTGTTTGTCAGGTCTGTCAGGCGACTAAGAGTCTAGTCGCTTGCACAGTAACACGAGTGGGACTCTAGTTGTGTGTCTATCAAGCGAGTAGAGCTCTACTCGTGTATAGAAGCAGCGACCAGCAATTCCTAGTCGCCTGTCGCAGAAACTTTTATGCAATTTGGTCGTTTTTATCCGTTTTGTGTCGTTTTTATGATCTAATGCCATTCTTGTGTCTATAGAATCATGGATTGTGAAACTTCGCCTGAGAATAATGTATGGTTGTGGTTGTCGAGGGAGATGGTGGTGGATGGTGGGGTTGTAGTGGTGGTTGTGGTTGTCGATGGAGATGGGTGGTTGTGGTGGATGATTTTAGCAGTTTACCCTTTAATTTTTATCCAAAGTTTAATTATTACATTTTTTTATTACCCAAATTTTTTTTAAATAGATATATCGTATTTTTGTTTTTTGGTATTAACTTAAATTAGTTTTTAAATATATGTGCTAATAACATATTTTACAAAACATTTGTATTACTTTTTTTTTTAAATATATGGAAAGAGAACATATATAAAGGTAAATGGAAAATAAGCATTGTCCAGTCTTGTGACGGTCTATTCTTAGTTCTCCAATCGTTAATTACAACAAGTGAACAACCGAGTATAACAAGCTAATGTAGCGTTTGACATGCTTGATGAGAGGCGGAATGGAACGGACTATTGTGAGGAAATGAAAAGTATCATGTTTGGTTGACCAATGGAATGGAACCCATTACACAAGACGTAGTATTCCCTCAAAATCATTTCATCCACCTCGTGTTTGGTGATTTATAAAGAGACCCCTTATTTATTACATTTATAGAGAATAGACTTCAAACTAATGAAACTATAAGACTATATGGTATGGGGCACGGCATGATGATGTGGAGGCTGGGCAGTGAGTTGATGCCCCTGGCTACACCGCCCCCTAGAGTGGGCAACGGTAATGGCGGCAATGAAATGCCTTCTATGCCGTGTCACTTATTTGTTTTTTAATTGATTTTTTTATTATTTTTAATAATTTTGACCAATGAGGAGGCCCGTCATCATAGTGCACACCACCCCCTTAGAGGCCCATCATCAAGATGCCTCTCCTCACACTCCTACGTGGCGGCCCATCATGAAAATGCCACCCCTCTCCACACCATATAGTCTAACATATAACCATAGTAGATACTACAGTTTCCAAATCTATACATCTAATATTTGAAAGCAATGTGGGACACATAGCACTCCCACATTGCAAGTTCAATTCTCTCTCATCCTCTCATTAAGCCACATGGCACCTTGTGAGAATTTATAAAATTTTCGTTTTTTTAAATCAAAGAAAATATAAAACCCTAAAAAAAACCCGGACATAACACCTTGACACATTATCGTCGCCTCCTTCAAAGAAAACCCTAATCTCAGCGAGTCAAGGGCGATTCAACCTAATCTTTCACTCCAATCCAAGGTAATCTGTATTTGATTGTTATTTCAGTAAATCGATGTTCATTGATCGATTATTCTGTCTTGTGTTTCACTGATTTTCCATATCTGTTTTTAAAGTGTCGATTAATGTTAATCTCTCTTTGAGTCTGTCTTGTGTTTCACTTATTGTTCTTTATTTTTTGTTTATTATTTTTCAGACTGATTAGGGGTTTATGTTTTAGGTTTCGATTTAGGGGTTTGTGTTTTAGGTTTGATTTAGGGGTTTTTAGGGTTCAATTGATGTTTTAAGGTTTTATTTATTTCGATTCATGTGTGTTAAGAAATGATGTTTATGAACAACATTTGCAGGAGTTACATGGTCGACAGTTGTTTACGATCGTCGTTGAATCTTCTGGATAGATATGTAGGTGATTGTGATTATTGCTCTTTGATTATTCCCTCCAAATGCAGGAAACGTCTATGTCTGTTGTAACATCTTTTCTACTTGCTCTTACACAACTGCATATGTGGCAACAGTTTCTTAAGAAAATGCATCAGAAATGAAATTTTGATTTATATAATATAGAATGTATTCTTATCATTTATATCATATTTGAGGTCTAAAGTTAGTATTGACAAAAATATGGATCATATTTTTCTCTTTTATGCATAGATAAATAGTTTTTGAGATTTTGTTAAAAAAATCAAGCATTCAACGGAACCTATTGAATATAAATAGAACATGATGTTTTCTTTGTGATTTTATCATGCCCTTATTTGACGAACTATGATCTCACTCACATTTTTTTCCAGGCAAGAATGCGGTTAAGGAAGAGAAGATGACTCTAAAAGGTGACAGAAATGGAAAACTCAAAGGTAGCTATGATTGAATATGACCAAAAAAAAAACAAACAAACAAACAGGAGGAACCATTGTACCAACTCTTTTGTATAATTGCTAGGGAAACCCTCAAAACACAGAATTGTTGGATATGTCTAAGTTGTGTTTCAGGTTTTGACATGCAACGTGTTTCACAACCATGGTTTACCAAAGCCTCGAGTCTTAGAAAAGTCATTTTAGTTTTGGTTTCATGTTATAACAATTTTTCCATGGTGGTTTATTATGTTTTTTTTATGTCTTCGATCTATTTCAATGCGTTTGGTTAACTACTCTTGGTTGTTTCGTCTTGGTTAAACCCGAATGTATCATGTTTCGCCTCACTGTTTCTTCCTTCAACGTTTCTTCACAACTCCCCTTCTCGATGCGTTTAGTTCCCTAATCATTGATATATTTATTAATAGCATATTTCAAGTTATTAATACAGTTTGTTTTATATGCGGAAACGTACTTGTGATGGAGATGGGTAACATGGCCAAACTGCCAGAGAAGTGTAACATACAGGTTCTGATGGAAGTTGTGAAATAATCCGTTAGCGTTTATATTGAGTTTTTTTTTTATCATGTTGTAGTATATATTTTTTACTTTCGGAATGTTTAATTGGATAAATTTGTAGTTTAATTGATGAGGGAAAGAATGCGGATGAGTTCACCAGGTATATTTTAAATAATTGCAGTGCAAAAAGTCAGATTACTAAAGGCAAAACTTATGTTTTTACTGCTTATGCCTTCGTTCTTTACTTTGAATTATTTACCAATGTATATACTATATAAATTATGACTCGATATTTATATCTACAAGTTTTGAGAAGGCACATTCAGGAATAAGTTGAACAAGCACTTCCTGATGAATTAAAAGATTACAGGGAGATTCGTGCTGGAATAAGAGTTTGCAACATTAAATAAGTGTCGTTTTCTTAATAGTATATAGTGCAACCGCCATAATTTTTTAAAAAACCTCACACATTTTATATGATATTTTATAAAAATTGAGGTCTGGCTTAGTGGTAGAGGACATCATTTATCTCATATTGTTTTATGCAGGTTAATAAGTGTTCTTAACTTTCATAATGTTAATACTTTATGCAGGTTAAAAATCTATTCGCGTTAACCCCAATGATGCAGTTCCTCTATTGATGTACAGTTTGTCGATTTGTCCATGATGATCCCGTTTCGCTTCTCCGAAATGGTGAACGGTAATTTTTTTTTCTAAACATTTCGCCCTTTTTTTCTTATAAAGCATATTGACTCCTATTTTTTGAAGGTCTAATGACTCTTTTTAATATGTTTGTTATATTTTGTTTGAATCAAACTTAAAACACTCAATTTTAATGAATACCTTGGATTCTTTTGCATATGTCAAACTAAAGACACTTTGGTTTCATTAAAATACATATCAAATCATATTTTTTAAGAAAAAGACAATATTAATATGGAGGGAGTAGAAAATGAGGGCTAATTTGGTAAGTTTGTAACTTTGATACAACCACATTAATATTAGCATGTTCTTTAAGTTGATGTGTGTTGTGTTTGTGATATATTATGTTTCATGCTGGACACTTGGACAGGAGACGAACCCCTTCAGGCTCTGTTTCCAAATCTGTTCAACATGGATCAGAAAAGGTTGAGTTCTGTCTCGGATCAGGTTTGCAGGGTGGGCAGCGTTTCGTTTTAAAACAAGAGTTGTTGCAGCGTTTACATCAGAGGCACTGATCAACAGCAGTTGTTTACTCTACATCAGAGGCACTGATCAGCAGAAGCTGTTTACTCTGATTTGCTGCAGCAGATCAGATCAGATCAACGCAGATTAACTGCAGCAGATCAGATCAGCAAATAATCGAATCTATGTCATATGCCAAACTTGTAAGTTACTCTTAGATGTTTCGGTATTTATGATTTCAGTTCTAAAAAAACTCAAAACATCTTCTGGTGACAAAAGTGTTTCAAACAGCTGAGCCAGATCGCCTCTATGAATTTGGTCGCTGCGGGCAAACGCTTTTGACAACATTTTTTCAAACAACGTTCTTATTGCATTGTAATGGTGTCAAAAGGTGATGTTTTACGTACATTTTATTGTTATTAGAAGACCGTTTTGTCGCCGAATAATGCTATCAAAAACTGTATATTTAGCTGCATTTTAATTGCTGTCAAAAGGTGATGTTTTGGCTGCTTTTTATTGTTATTAGAAGACTGTTTTTGTTGCAGAATAATGCTATCAAAAAGTGTATTTAGCTGCATTTTAATGCTGTCAAAAAGTGAGGTTTTAGCTGCATTTTATTGCTATTAGAAGACCAATTTGTTGCAGAATAATGCCATCAAAAAGTGTTTATTTAGCTGCATTTTAATGATTTATAAATGTTTTCAATTGTCTATTCTACATAACGACAGAAGTGGTTAGGTTTTTGTTTTTCTTTATGATGTTGGTGGAAATCATGATTAACATTACCTAAATATAATATGGCCTAAGCTACAAGTCTATGATGCTTTGAATTTTAATACAATCCATAGAGATAGTAACCTGAGGCCTAATTTAGCCTTACTCCTAAAGGTATATTGTTTAGGCTTTATGGTAGTGTTGTCTTGAAGGCCACATATCCTTTAGTGCCTAACAAACAAACATACCAAAAGGATGGCATTGAAAAGATTTCCTTCAGAGGATGGTATAGAACGTATTTGAAGAACCTATGATCAAGTATCGAACACGCATACGACTTATCATCAACTATCGAACACACATACAAGAATGAAGACGACGGTTATTGAAAGTGAAGATGTAGGGCGGCGGTTATTGAGAACACATACAACGGAAAAGAGAGAAGATAATTCCAACTGCACAGATTGGTATAGTGACTTCAGTGCCAAGACCTGAGATTTGTGGACATCTCCATCTTTTTTGTTGTCGAACAATGGTGGAGATTGGCCGGAAAACAAGATTAAAAGGAGATAATCGAAGAAAACGAGAGATTAGGGTGAATCGCTTATTGTGTTTTGTGGTGACAAATGAAGGGAAATTTGGAGAGCAAACAATCGATTCAGGGAGAAGGGTAACTAGAAGAGAACTTGTATAAGAGGGTTCCATTAGTCTTTTTGGGTCGTCCGTCAAGGTTGCAACCGGAACAAGGTAGAAAAAGCATAACAAGAATAATAATGGGGACCGAGAATCTAACCAAACACTTGTGTTAGCAGGTTTTACGGGTTGCTCATCGGGAGTATAGGGATTAAAGTTTCTTCGTTGAACCGCGTGTCAACGCGGGCAAAATTCTAGTACCTAATAATTGCGCGTTATAATATTTGATATTCTACCTATGTGTCTTGCATGTAATGGATCAATTGTAAATTGTGTGAGTTTTGAGATAGTTGAATCATGTTAATCATAACCGTAAAGAATTAGCTGGTCTCTCTCATATTGATGAATCTAGTTCCTTTTTGTTGATTTAATTTATTCACAATATATTAATTAGTTACTTTCAAAAGTACCTAATATTGAATATGATGATGTATCAATATTTTTCTGGTTCATTGCATATAAATGAGCACCAATGCATGTTTGATACCTGTTTTGAAAAATTTACACTACCTTCCAAGGATAATTACCAGCACCTTCTGGTTCATTGCATAACTACACCGATGCATGTTTGAGACCTGTATTGAAAAGTTATATAAAAACAAACGAGACACCTTTGGAAAAGACATTAAAGTTGTCATGTAGGAGATAACATCGAATATATATATTTGAGTTCATCTTTTAGAAAATACATCTTCTACACCAAAACTAGTAAAAAAAATCTTTTGTATCCTCTTGGCCATGGAAAAGACGTTCCAAAGAGTTGCTCAACACACTTGTAGCTGGTCCAAAGGCATGTTGTCGATGCACAATTATCAAGGCTTTTGGAACATTCAAGAATTTCATGAAGGGGCAGTTTTGGCTCAAGAAAGCTTCAAGGCTCAACCAAGTGATATATTTATCTGCAGTCACCCGAAAACCGGCACCACTTGGTTAAAAGCCTTGGCTTTTGCCCTTGTAACACGAGAAAAGTTTAACGAATCCTCAAGTCCTTTGCTCACAACCATGCCCCATGATTGTGTCCCTTACCTTGAGATAGACCTTGAACACATAGAAGAAAACCACAAGAACAAATCCTTCCCTCTCGTGTCCACACACCTTCCTTATGATGCATTACCGAGATCAATCATTGCTTCGGACTGCAAGATTGTTTACATATACCGTAACATAAAAGATGTCATAGTTTCGTACTACAACTTTCTTTGCAAATGGTTAAACATACCTATGGAAGATGCACCCTTTGAGTTGGCATTTGACGAGTTCTATCGAGGCATTTCATGGTGTGGACCGTATTGGGATCATATCTTGGGATACTGGAAAGCAAGCCAAGAAAGACCTGGAAGAATTCTTTTCTTGAAGTATGAAGATATGAAAAGAGACACTACAAGCAATGTGAAGAGGCTTGCGGAGTTCGTTGGGCATCCGTTTTCCATTGAAGAAGAGCAAGCGGGTGTGATTAAAAACATAATAAAGTTGTGTAGTTTTGAGAATTTGAGCAACTTAGAGGTGAACAAAAGTGGAAAGCATCGTCCAGAAACAAATGTTCCAATTGAAAACCGACTTTATTTCGGGAAAGGTAAAGATGGAGATTGGAAGAATTACTTCACAGATGAAATGATAGAGAAAATAGATACGTTGATCGATCAGAAATTAAGTGACACTGGTTTGGTCTTAAAATGATAACGTCATAAGATAACACCTTGTAATGTATCTAATGAATAAAATGTATGGTTTATGTTCTAAATCTCTTGGTAATTTAAATAAATTTGTTGTTTGTTATGGTGGATTCTATGTAATTGTGAGTTTGTTAATACAATTTTGTTCACTAATACGTTACTTATTGAAGCTTGACATCATCACAATTAAGAGCTTCTTGCATTAGATTCTTACGTCCAGTTTGGATAAGATCTAGTCATTTGTTTTTACTTGATGTGGTGTTTCTTGGAGAGTTAAGAGTTATGCTGACGTGCCTATCACACGATTATACATAGGACACGTCCAGTTTGGGTTAGGCTATAAGGCACTTGGTGGCATATATTACTTGTATACGTTTTGTTTTTATTTTGTTTGGCTATTTGTAACAGTCGTCATAGCGTAAAAGGACGTGGAACACCATTTCTTTGGCGCTGAGGTGAAGGATAGTGTGGGTTAGACACCATTTTTCATCCAATCATATTCAAGCACTTCACACTTATATTTTTTAAGTTATTTTATTTAATTTCTATGTGAAATCATTACACACTTTACTGAAATTGGCGATAGAAATTATTGTGAATAGTCTTATGAGATGTATTTAGTAAGATAGGAGTACGGTTGTGCAAAGAGTTAAAACCGACCCAACCTAACCCAGATTCTTTAGAACCGTATACTTTTTTATTGATAATATTGGAACCACGAATTGAACATTAGAAGCCAATGTGGTTTCGTGTTCTAAAGATATTGGTGCGTTAGGCAAAAAATCTGATGCGCCAGAACCTTTTTGTGTAATGGGTCTTTGAGGGCAAGTGAAACAAGGCCATTTTTTTATTTTTATGTCACAAATACATACTTATAAATATATCAGAGTAGCACACCCATATATCAGATCCATACATATGCATTTAGCAGGAAATTCACAAAAAAAAACACGGTTATTCTTTTAGATAATAATTTTAAATATTGTATATATTAAGATTGCATGAAATCAATTACAATAATGCATAAAAAGATCATAGATGAAGTGTTGTATAAAGTATTAACATATACAAATTACATTCAGTTTTATAAAATTTGTTGTATAAAGTGGCGCAAATAAGTTTGTACACATTAATTTCAATTAGCAGTATAAAATACTAACATATGCAAATTACATTACTTAATAGTTATAAAAAGATAAATAAATCTAATAACTATGCTGGATGAGTAAGTACTAATTGAAAGGTCTATAGTCTAGCGACATCAAGATATAGACAAAGGGGTGGGCTAAACGTACCGCCCTTGTTACTTGTCATAACCCCTCCCCCCCCCCCCCCCCCCCCCCCCTTGTTACTTGTTTTTATTTTGTTTGGCTATTTGTAACAGTCGTCATAGCGTAAAAGGACGTGGAACACCATTTCTTTGGCGCTGAGGTGAAGGATAGTGTGGGTTAGACACCATTTTTCATCCAATCATATTCAAGCACTTCACACTTATATTTTTTAAGTTATTTTATTTAATTCCTATGTGAAATCATTACACGCTTTACTGAAATTGGCGATAGAAATTATTGTGAATAGTCTTATGAGATGTATTTAGTAAGATAGGAGTACGGTTGTGCAAAGAGTTAAAACCGACCCAACCTAACCCGACCCAGATTCTTTAGAACCGTATACTTTTTTATTGATAATATTGGAACCACGAATTGAACATTAGAAGCCAATGTGGTTTCGTGTTCTAAAGATATTGGTGCGTTAGGCAAAAAATCTGATGCGCCAGAACCTTTTTGTGTAATGGGTCTTTGAGGGCAAGTGAAACAAGGCCATTTTTTTATTTTTATGTCACAAATACATACTTATAAATATATCAGAGTAGCACACCCATATATCAGATCCATACATATGCATTTAGCAGGAAATTCACAAAAAAAAAACACGGTTATTCTTTTAGATAATAATTTTAAATATTGTATATATTAAGATTGCATGAAATCAATTACAATAATGCATAAAAAGATCATAGATGAAGTGTTGTATAAAGTATTAACATATACAAATTACATTCAGTTTTATAAAATTTGTTGTATAAAGTGGCGCAAATAAGTTTGTACACATTAATTTCAATTAGCAGTATAAAATACTAACATATGCAAATTACATTACTTAATACTTATAAAAAGATAAATAAATCTAATAACTATGCTGGATGAGTAAGTACTAATTGAAAGGTCTATAGTCTAGCGACATCAAGATATAGACAAAGGGGTGGGCTAAACGTACCCCCCTTGTTACTTGTCATAACCCTCCCCCCCCCCCCCCCCCCCCCCCCCCCCCCTCCCTAGAAAACCACTTTAAAATTTATCAAATTCACCCCTTACATTTTTTTTAACATTTGTTAATTTTAAAAAGAATATTTAGCAGCCCCCTAGACAAATTATAGGTGTGGATTTAAAAGTATGTTTAGTGGGTATGTTACTTGGTCATCATATAAATAAATAATCATACAACCGCTTAAGCTTATATAGGCTTTACAACTTCAAAGAAACATGTAGATAACTAACTCTAATGAAAACATAGATCTATTAATATTCCTAATTTAATGGAGTAAATAGGGAAACATGGAGATGATGGAAATGTGGGAGTTAGGCACGTATCAGTCTATGAGTAGATCACATATATATGCCATACTTTTGAATGTGAGAAGAATGGGCGTTGATAAATTTTATTAGAAACTTTCAAAGATTTTGGTAACTAAAAATATTTCTTTTCCATAAATGTTACAAGCCTCTCGAGTTGCTAAACTCCGAACCAACGATTTGAGACATATATGATGCAATAGCCTACAATATTATCTAGACAACCGCGGACCCATAAACCTTTTCGTGTGATTGGTTGTCTATCTATATGAATGATTTTTTTCTGTCCAACGAGGTCGGGTCTATTTGTGTCACATAATAAATAAATAAAAAAAATAAAAAAAAAAGATAAACCTATATTAAATTTCATTTACACAAAAAAAAAAAAAAAGTTCGTCAATCGTCATAAAAATGGCTTAAATGTTAGTGTTTAATTGTGTGCTTAATTATATTTATATTAGTTTTTTTTTTTTTTTTTTTAAGGAGAAGAGGATACTTTTATTCCACACGAAAACAACCAAAACATATGCGAGTACAGATTTTTCCTAACCAGAGATTAGAAAAACCAGGAGTAATAAGAAAAAAAAACAAGAATACACTAACATATCCCTCGCCAAAAAACCAATACAAAGATACTATCTCTCAACCAAAGTCTATGACGCACCAAAAATCGGATACTCTAGATCACACTTGTTGGAAGGATATGGACATAATAGCTTCAAGAAAAACACTTCAGAACCTAGATCTTCAATTCTTCACCGAACTATTCCACAATGTCTTTGACATGATACAATTTTGGAACTTCAATCTTGCAGTATATGGTTGTCAATCCAGCATAAACAACGCACCAACAAGGCGGATTCACTTGAACTAAGACAATAAGAGGGTATGGACTTTCATCTTCGCCATGATTTCAGCTACACTTCTGGCATCAAGAACTCCATACTATTACCATAGTCGCACGATAAATACTTGCTATACAAAAACGGTTCTTCACAAATACCACCCGCACCTAAATCAACAGAAAAAGACCAGAACCAAGATGCCTGCGATGACTCGCCAAACTGTGATTAAATGCAGCAAAAAAGGTCAAAAACTCAGCATATATCTATAGCGTTTGTGCAGAAAATCATGCTGCAGATGCCTCCGGTGACTCGCCAAACTGTGTGTTAAATGCAACATAAATAAGTCAAAAAAGCTGCACATAACTGCAGTGTTTGTGCATTAAAACAGGCTGTAATGACTTGCCAAAACTGTCCGGATTATTTGCAGCAAAACAGGTCCAAAAAGCTTCACATATACAATGTTTGTGCTGAATGAAACATGCCGAAAAAAGCTAATAAAGGCTCTTCACAGTGGCCCAACCCCCAAGAAGAAACAAACACACACACACACACACACACACACCACGAAATGAATTAACGCGAACAGATTTATGTAGCCAGAGAGAGTAGCACCAGACACTCAATATAACCCATTTCACAAATTAAGCAACTCACGCCAAAACGCACACTTGGCACTACCCTACCCCCCCCCCCCCCAGCTATCATAACCACCAAGAAATAAACGCACTCACACCAAGAAGTATAGTGAACACTGATTGAGAATCAACATCCTTTTTTTTGTCTCACCAGGATTCATCGAATCGTAAACATGAACTAACCTTCCAGGATAGGAACCTGACATTTAGATCCGATTTATGTGTGTAACATCATGAAGCATAAAATCTTCCAGCATATTAATAGCAGCCTACAACAGAGCCTTCAACTGAACCATGTTTCCTCTACTAAACAGATTCTGCATTGTAAGTCAACCCAAGAAAAGAAATAACACACACCACATAGTAAATAGCACGAAACAGAATATGAGTAACCGGGGATAATAGCGCCATACACATTTGACCCGTTTGACCACAGAAAACACACACCAAGACGCACACATGACGCTATTCCAAAATCCCACCCCGCCCGGCTATCATAGCACCAAAAACTCACACACGCTAAAAAACACTAACATAATTCACCATCATTACATGTTAACGCTATAGATACCATCACCAAGCCAATCTTGAGTCATCGGAATCTCCTCTTTTGTTCTATACTTCATCCATAGATATGACACTTCCTTGATTTCCTCCACTATTCTTGAGTAAGATAGCGGTTTCCCTTTGAATACCCGATCGTTCCTGTGCATCCATATTTTCCAAAAGGTCGCAATCATGACTGCAAGGGCTGCCTTCTTGTGTTTTTTCGATGCTTGAACTTGTTTAACTTGGGACAACATATCGCCAATAGAGGAAACATTAGCAAGGGGCTTTAACCTGAGCCATGCACCAATGGACCACCATACGGATTTCGCCATGATACATGAAACAAGGACATGGTCAACAGTCTCATCATGAATCCCACAACATGGACATAATAAACCGCCTGTGTTTACTCCCCGTTTGCCCAGCTCCACTTTGGTCGGTATTCTTCCGGCTAGTGACCTCCAAACCATCATATTCGCCTTGGGCACGGCCCAATTACACCACTTCATTTTCTGCCCAGAATCTGTAGCGGTCACAGCTTCTAATAAGTCATTCGAAACCCTTTTAACAGTGAACACGTCCCCATCATTTGTTGTCCAAACCCAAGAATCAGTACCAGATTTCATAAATGTATTCCTCATGAGTTGTAGTAGGCTTATAAACTGTTGCCAAGCATCGACACCCACTGGCCGATTCCGCCATTTCCAATCCCACACGATATCATGACCCGATCGAAAATAATTATCCACTACAAGAGATCCTTTATTTGCAGCCACCTTATATAACAATGGATACACCTCTTTGAAACTTTGATGAAGTAGCCATCTATCCTCCCAAAACCTGCACTTATCTCCAATTCCAACCTTACAAATCAATTTCTTTGATACATCAATACCCTTTTTGCTGAAATCCAAGCCCAAACCCCCAATGTTTTTCCATACCCCGGTTATTTGTTTATTGACAGGAATTATCCCGTTAAACCACCTTTTACCATGAATGGCCCGGACAACATTTGCCCACAATTGATCACCATCTTCTCTGAAACGCCACCACCATTTGATAAGAAGTGCCAAATTCGCTTCCCTTAGACCCCTCAACCCCAAGCCGCCCATCTTCTTGGAAACAATAAGTTTTTCCCAGCCCACCCAACTAATTTTCTTCCCATTCGACCCAACACCCCAAACAAATTTCCTGCGAATCCCTTCCAATGTTTTGATGACTTTAATCAGTGCTTTGTATAATGACAAGAAGTATGTTGGGAGATTCCCCAAAACCGCTTTAGCTAATAAAACTCTACCTGCAAAAGACAAACATTTAGCTTTCCACCTTGATAGCCTCGAGTTGAACTTTTCGATTACCGGCTTCCAATTAACCACTCTATTCATGTTTGCGCCCACCATCAAGCCAAGGTACTTAAAAGGAAAATCTTGAATACCACAACCCAAATAATCCGCAACCGACCTTAGATGATTACCCCCCAAACCTACACCAAAGACCTTACTTTTCGAGTTATTTATATTGAGGCCGGAAATGAGATTAAAACAACACAGAATCCTTCTTAAGTTCCTAGCTTCTTCAACATTCCCATCACTAAGGAACACAACATCGTCGGCATAAAACACATGAGAAATCCGTGGTCCACCAATCGGAAGTGTTATACCACCAATAAGTTCATTTGAAACTGCATTCTCCATAATAACATGTAAGGCTTCCATGGCGAGTATGAATAAGAAGGGAGAAAGGGGATCACCTTGGCGAAGACCTTTTTCAACCTTGAAACTAGCTGAATTGGAACCATTAACTAACACCATGGCTGATTGAGAATAAAGGATCCCCATAATCCAACATTTCTAGCGGGTCGGAAAATTCATGTGCGATAAAACGGAGATAAGAAACTTCCAGTTAAGCGTGCCATATGCTTTGTTAAAGTCCACTTTGAAAAAAGACACCGGTTTCTTGTACTTCTTAGCCCAAGCGAAAACCTCGTTGATAATAAGTGGACCGTCAACGATATTTCTTCCCCCAAGGAAAGCCGACTAAAACTCTAGATGGGGTCGCGATATAATTTTCTTAAGCATCTAAAATTCTAGATGTTGGATATGCTTACTATTTGGACTCCATAAAAGTATGTAGTACTATGGTATATATTTAAAAAGAATAAAGAACAAAATAACAAATGTTGAATCAAACAAAGAAATAATATAACGTACGCTACATCTATATCTATCTATCTATCTATACATATAATAAACCAAAGTCATTTTAATGACATGACACTTAAAGAGAGTATTTTCTTCATTGAGTGTGTCATGTGTCATTCCATGTGGCAAGGGCTTTATTTTAGGAAAATAATAATTTAAAATTTAAAAACAAAATTAGATTTTTATCTCTAATGTTTTCTCCCATAACTTTTAAACGTTAATATCTTTTATATACGAGATTTTTTAAAGAAAAAAATTGCACCAAATTAACGAGTGTTTTATTATCTTTCCAACGGGTACCATAGTGCTATATAAAAAACAGAGAAAAAAACGACTATTTTTTTGTGTGGTTTTGTTCATACAGAAAAAAAAACACAAAGTGTACAGGTTATTCATTAATTATGCATAGGCAAGTCATTAGTTATGTTCAAACCAGTAAATATGATTTTTATTTACAACATGTGTTAGCATTGGAGTTGTACATTGTTTTAGGTTAGGTTTTAATATTAGAGTTATACATTGTTTAAGGTTATGCACTAACATTGAAGATACATTGTTAATTGTTTTAGGTTAAGTGCTACCCGAAGCTTTCCTGCATGTAACTGTAAAATGCATCAGTCTATTTCAGGTGTAAAATTGATATTTCAAATTAGATTTCTCAAGCCGGGACGCTCCCGAGATATATTAGTTTAAAAAAAATTGTGGGTTTGGGTCGGGCCTGGGATTAGGTGATACCCGACCCAATTACCCTTTTTTATATTAGAATATGATAACTTATGCAAAGATTTGTTTATAATAATAATAATAATAATAATAATAATAATAATAATAATAATATTCATTAATCATATATTGGCAAGTCATTAATTATGTTGTCATATTAGATATTTTATTTTGTCATATTAGATATTTCAACCCGGGACGCTCTCTAACAGGTAATTGTTATGTTTTCTTTTTCTACCATATTATAAAATAGCTCATATCTTATTGTATGCAGTTAAAGACCTTTGACTGAATGTATTGGTGCTAAACAATCTTTGTCCCCTTGAAATGCTTGGGATCTTAATATTCTGTTTTCCAGTTTTAGGTGTTGATGTTGTAAGGTGAAATGGATCTTTTGATATATTTTTTTTTTTAAAAGTATCTAATGTAAGTTGATACATAGATGCTATTTTTATAGTTTAGATACTTCTAATTTTATTCACTTTACTTAGATTTCTCAACCCCGGGACACTCCCGAGGTATAAGCTAGTTGATTAATAAATTAGATAAAGAACTGAGGATATTTATTTTTTATACGTAAAGTAAATAAAAAGTTTAGAACTTACACGTTAAAATCGATGTAAAAGTCATGTCGATATCCTTCTGAGCATATGAGTATTTGTTTATCTTTCGGTTATTATTTCGAAAGACGGTACCATGCTGGTAGCATAATGAATCGAACTGGTTTCGATAGAATTCTCATGAACCCGTCACAATGCATAGGCAACACTACTTAGTTGATTACAATGCCTAATTCTGATCTATGGGCCAACTAAGTCTGGTGGGTTAACATAAGTTGGGCCGAGAATGGTGGCTAACAGAGTAACAGCCTAACATGATGAGGACCAGGAGTTCAGGTTCAAATAATTTGAGAAGAATAAATTCACATAACCAAATATATGAGAATATCAATTCTTAATACCCTTTTTTTAGTGTGAACAAAATATGTCGTGCTCAAAATTAACCATATGTTTAATACGCCTTAGCTATCATTTAATATACACTTACATAGGAATATTTTATGAGCGTGTTAAACTATAGAACTATTTTAGTTTGATAAACAGGTCATAAAAATGTCGTTTCAATCTATTAACCTATTGAAAACGATGAGTTGAATGTGACATGCGTGAAGAAGCAATTTAAGTTGATAGAAACTGTTTAGCCACGTTTTATTCATGTTGTTAACGTATTATCACTTGAATCCATTTACCCCAAACACTAACACCTTTAACTTCGTGTTGAACCATGTCGTGTAATGGTTCTGAAGATCCTCGAAGCCGATTTATGAAATTATATCTTCGATATCAAAATACTTGTAGGTTCCCATAGAAAAGCTATCATACGATATCTAGCACATATGGATCGGAAGTAGTATCTGGTTAGACACAAACAATCAGCAAATATTTGGTGTCACCCTAAACACAATAATTTTAGAACCTAATATCATGTTTTGTTCTATCTTGAACACATTCATCTGTTAGCGTAAATTTAGTCACCAACTGAACTCACACTTTATTGTGGATTTGAAATTTAATGTAACAATTATAAATTTTCATCATCAACCAACCTATTTATTATCTACACTATCTATATCTGTATCTATACTCTATACTATACTATATACTATACTACTATACTATATACTATACTACTATATAAAGAGTTTAGAATGGGCAAAATAGTAAATTACTTCATTTTTTAAGACGAGATACCAAGCGTCCCTTTGAACTTTCCTAGGTTTTCTTACTATCCTTCCATTTCTACCCCTCCTCGCATCATCTGGACTGACGTTTCATCAATTCAATTTAGCAAAATGAAATAGGCATTTTTTTGTGGGAATCAACCATCACTAACTGCCCCATGATTGACACCTTATTCAAAACAACTGAAACTGCCATTTAATTCGTCGATTCAATGTCATCTCAGATTTTAATCACGTCCCTTTATAGTCTACACTGGTTATTCTGGCAACCTGATTCACTCGTGTGATTCCATAGTTTCAGGTTACCACAACTCTCCATTGCTCTCAATTCTTTTTTCAAAAATATAGGAATTCTTTTAGAAAACTGCATACCGAGAATAGAGTTATCTATTTTTCTTTATTTTTTATTGTTTTAGTTTTAGCATTGTTTGAGATAGAGATGTTTGGTTTACTATTAAACATTTCAGCATATGAAAGTCTTGTTTTGATTTGTATTCTATATGTCTCCTTATTCATATATAATAATACTTATTTGTAATTGTCATATAGGAAATCGATTAAAAAAAAAAAAGGAGATACCATTTGCAACACAAGAACACGCATTGCGTATTGGGTAATTTCTTTTCTATTTTACATTGCGTGTTTTTTGTTTACCATGAATGACATCTTTGTGAACATACTTATTTAAACTTATGATTTGGGGGTGAATTGAACAAAATATTATGTTTCTATATTAGATTGAAAGTATGCATACCACTTGCTCGATGAAATGGCTCTATCATCATTACATGTTTATTCCTATAACACCTGCTTGATTCAATGGCTGTATTGTTTCCGTCCAAACAGTTAAAGGGATCATTAGTTGTAAGCCGTAAAAAACCGGTTGTTGCAATCTTATGTTTCTGTGGTTATTTTAATTGCTTTGTTTCACACTGGTTGGATATGTGTTTGTATAAATGGCAATAAGAGTAACATTCCCTCAAGGATATTGTTTCTGTAAGGTACTTTGGCCAGGGAAGACTTCACTGGAAAGTTGTAACTACCAATTCAACTTGAATACGTACTAGCATGAGTTAATAATATATGAATCACCAAGAAATAACTTTTATTACTCGTAGTTCTTTTGGAGTGCAAAAAAAAAAATAAATAAATAAATAAAAAAATCATGACTTGGTTGATGCTCTTTGTCATGGATGCTTGCTGTTTAAAGTTTTTGCAATAAATGATTACCCCCTTTTCAGTTAATGATGCAACATATTATAACTGGTACGTATTTTATAGTCTACTACTCTACTTGAATAATTTGGTTTTTCATGTATCTCGAATTGTTCATTTGCAGAAAATAACTCTTTGTATCTACAGTTTCCTGAGGTAGTATCTTGAAACATCATTAACTATTCTCAGTTTTAGGCAAACTTGCGCCATGAGCCTAGGTGCTTAAAAGGCGAGGGTTTTTTTAAAAGTGGGCACATATTATAAAATACCATTTTTAGAGGTTTTAATCATGTTTTAGGCTTCGTTAAGGCTTGTTTAGGCTGTTTTAGGTTGATTCTAAGCTTATTTGGCTTGATTCCAGGCTTACAGTAGGTTTTTTTATACCATTTTGGCCAGAATTTGGCTTGAATCTGCGCGTAAAAGCGTGCCTCTCCAGTCGCAGCCCACGTGCTGCGCCTATCTGTATAGGCGCGCCTCATGCGCATTTGACAACATAGCTTATAACACACTCTGGGTCGGATCGGTCCGGCACTTTGGCGTAAATTATTTAGTCCAAAAGTTTCATTTTATATGAATACAATAGTATATAATTTTTATAAAAAAATCTTTTTTATAAAAAAAAAAACTATTTATGAGGTTTTATGCATTAAAAACATATGGTTGTGACTTCTCTGTTTGTTCAACCCCTATTAACCAAATATTTTGATTTACCAGCTTGATCTTTCTAAAGCTATTCAAACCAGGTATTTGTGATATTAATCGTGTGCTTCTGAACGCATCAAGCTTGATTTTGTAGCCTCATGTGTTTTTTAAGTGGATTATTGATGATTTTGGATGTTATGGTTATTGATGATGATATGGATGTATACAGTTTAGTTGGCAAGAATGAAGTAAGTAAAAGTTTAAATTTACAAGATGTCAAGGTACGAAATTGGGGCTTTGTTGGTAGCTAGGCATATTATAAAAAGTAGTTGTGATGTAAAAAAATTGAACTTTGAATTTATGCTGATAAAAAAGTAGAAAAGGTGTCAGATTAGCTATTTTAGACTCCTGTAGCTTCATATATATAACGCCCCACACATTGAAAAACCAAAATGGTGTCACCCACACCATTACCGGGGGAGGGGGGGAGGGGCTATACCCTCAAAATTCAGCCAAGCGTGATAGAAATAACGCCGGATCTTTAAACCCAATCACATCATGCCACATCATACTCTCTCTCTCTTTATATTATTATTTTATTATTTTTTTAATTTAAAAGATATAATAAAATATTAATAGGGGCTTTATATATAAAGCCCCAACCACTACACCCCTTTTTCAGTTTCTCTCTCCACGCTGACTCGGCTGCCACGTAGACCAATCAGAAAGGGGGGCTTTATATATAAAGCCCCCCACTACGCATGGTCTTATGCACACATAATGTTTTGTTGTTTTTGAAGACTAAGAGGATAGTCACTTGAAAATTTTGTGCATTCTTGTTTATATGCTTTGCTATTATTGATTAGTCTTATTTTTAAAAGACATACAGGTGATACAGCCTTTAACATACATGGTTGAATGCCCAATTATATTGTTGCGAAACTCCCTAAATGTCAGCGGCATCCCCACACAAACTACACTTAAAAGTTGGACACCCAATTATATTGTTGCGAAAGCCTATGCAATGGCACCAAATTAATATGTAAACAGTTTGAACGCAACGTTATTGATGCGGAAATAGCTGTTGGAGAACATAAAGGTAAACGGGTCTTCCTCCCAAGAATACCACTAACTCCATCCTAAGACGACATGTTCCCGTTCAAACTAAAAAGAAAATTGTTCCCAATCCGATTAAGCTTCTCCATGACAATAAACAAAGCGCAAGGACAAACTATTCCGTATGTAGGTGTTTACCATCCCGAATCTGTATTCTCACATAGCCAACATTATGTGACGTTGTCAAGGTGCACCACAAGACACAACACAAAGGTATTGGGACACCCAGGCAACAAGGATAACGAAAGCGAGGTCTACACTACAAACGTAGTGTACCAAGATCTTTTACTAGACTAACTACCATAGCCTACATAAATGTATCCTCTATGGTTATATCTATATTTGGCCAATAAAACAAGTATCAAAGCTACACGTACAAGTCTTAAAGCTAGACATAACAATTTTACATATATACCAATCATATATAGCTAAACTTCGTGCAACCCCGCCGCAACGCGCGGGTTCCTGCTAGTACTACCAAAATGATTTTTTCCTTCTCCCAAACCACTATAGACTCTGTGTTGTGGCTAGATATGAGCCACAACTTAATCCTATAATACTGTGCCAAGTAGGCGCCCACATATCACTGGCTCGTGACCGCAACCTACTCACTTGATCCCGTTGTGGCACAAGATGAGCGGGTCATTTTTTTACCAAATTAATAAATATAAAACATAAATATTTTACATGGCATTTTTTAAAACATTACATTAAATAAAAAAATACATTAAACTAAAAAAACATTACATTAAAAAAAAGTTGCAATAAAAATAAAAATATTACACTAAAATAAAAACCAAGAGTTGAGACATACAGTCAACAGGCCTCTTCCCTGGATCACCAACACCAGTAACTTCAACCCCAGTACCTGACTCCTCCTGAGTAGTAGCTTGCACACCAAGTGTTATTGAAGCACTTGGAGGCTCACTTCCCGCTGAGAGGTTGGGATCATTGTCAGGATCATCCTCACGCCTTTTTGTCCTTAACTCATCACCTCTACATGTATCACTCTCCCCTTGAACCTTCACCCGCTTCAACAACTCATTGTTCTGCTGAATAAGCGTCTGAATTAATGACATGTCATGCGCATGCAGTCTCTATTGAACCTCATTATATTGGACTAACTTGGAAATAGTCTAATTGGCGACCATTACCTGAGCATTCAACTCCGCCACCCGTCTTTCCAACTGAACAATCCTTTCTCCTTTCTCTGTCAGGTAAAGAAGTGTAAAAACTAAAGTCCAGATCAGAGATATCAAATACAAACCCCTCTGAAGATGGCTGGCTGGTAGCAGGTATGGATGTGGATGAAACAGTGGTAGTGTGAGTAGTAGTGGGTATAGGTAATTTGGTAGGTTGAGTAGAAGTGGTGAAAAAGGGATCAGAGTGTGGAGCAGCTAGTGAACTTAGCAGTGTAGAAACTCCAAGTGAAGATTCACCAACTGTTCCTGTACTGGTAGGGATAGGTAAGGAGGTAATGGTAAGTGGTGTGGTAGTAATGGGTGCAAATAGTGGTGGTAGCTGTGGTTGTATGGCTGCTATGGTTGTCGATGGCATCTGTGAGCTAGGCTCAAGAATCACTACACCACCTCTTTGCCTCTGGCGTTGCCTTAGAGGTGGGGTATCATGTAACACCCCAACCGATGGCGGAAACATCGAGGTGTCACGTAGAGATGATTGTTCAATAGCTCATGGTACTAAATGTAAGTTGAATATTATTAAACGATTCACAATTGTCATACAAGTAAATGATTACATAAACCTGATTAATATAAACTAGGTCCAAAGCTCCTATGAGTTCCAAGGCGTGTACAACTTCCAATAGCAAATAAAACCTGAAACATGTTAAGTTGGTGAGAATACATAGGTTTTGCATGTAATTGAAAATAGAGTTTTTGTATATCAATCCCAGTTGAGATATAACAATGAGTAATGTAAGAATATGAGTCTGACATGTAACAATGCGTCTTTTGTACAATCAAACCTTGTGTCGACTGATACCTAACTCGCAAGTTAGTAAAAGTATAACTGTTTTCGATCATCCCTGAATTTATGCGGGGGGTGGGTTTGTCAGACCTATAGCGCTATAATCTAAACAGGCGGCTTGATCAATGTTAATGATTGTACCGTGTCTTTTTGTTACGGTCAAAATGAATCAACAAGCTTCAACAATGTAAGAATGAGTAATTGCTATTGTATCAAAAATGTTTAAACATGTTTCACCCCAAAAATGTAAAGCAGTAAAAAGGGGCTATGTAAACTCACCTTAGCACAAGTGTTGAATCACCTGAAATAGTCTAAAATGCGGCACAACGTTCCCAAATATTACCAAACAGAAATCGAAGCTAGTTGCCGAGTCAAAGCGAAAGTCAACAAAATATGATTGCACGATTAAAACAATGATTTTATCATAATTGAGAGTGAAAGAAGAGGTTTCAGTGTGGTCTGAACAAGAACAATTGATCAGTTCTTATAGGTGAGGTTTTGATTGTTCGATTTGGAAAGTCATAAAGTTGATGGTTAACACCGAGTAAGGAATACACGAATTGTGCTGTAATTGTTGATGCATAGCTTAATTTCCGGTCCATTGAATGAGTCAAACTAGTCAATAGTCAATAGTCAGCTTTGACTGACTTGATTTTGACCAGGAAATTAATGAAGGTGATAAATATTATTGGTTTCTAACTAACCACAAAACACTAAAGTGGTGTAGTGGTTGTGTTGTTTGTTGCTTATGGTCGAACCGTCTGGGGACTCAGGTTCGAATCCGGTCCGAGACATATTTTTTTTAAACCCGATTTTTATAGAATTTTGCTAATATTATTTGTTTGAACATATAACTAATATATTTTAGTCACAAAATAAAATAATTTGATGATAAGAATTGTCAAAATGGGTGTTCGGGAGTTTATAGAGTTATAAAGTAAATATATATATATATATATATATATATATATATTTATATATATATATATATATATAGAAAAAAATTCAAAAGGTTACAATCTCTCCTACTTTTAGAAACTTCGTCCCGAAGTTGATGTTGGGGGGTCTATTGGAAGAAGTGCGGGTACTAGGGTAAAGCGTTCCGGATGACCTTAGATACGGAGACTGATATTTTCAAGCCATTAGGGTTGGTTACGTTTGTCTAGAAAAATAGCGAGGAGAGATAAATGTTTAATACCAACCGTAAGTTTGTCGGGAAAACAAAAAGGAAAGAATGGGATGACCGAGTATGGAAAGGCTAAATGAGCTATCAAATAACTAAGGTTTATTATTTGTCTGACCCCAGTCTCATTTTTGATGTATCATTAATGTTTATACATAGGGTGTACCGCAGCTAACCCACCACACCTCTGATACTTCAAAAACGTACTGGGTTTCTTACCAAAAACCTAATAGAATTTCACACCACCTTAACGTACCTATAAATTCATAGACTAAAACATTTTCATTTATATTTCGGGTGTCACATCTTTCATTCTTACCTATTACTTATATAACGACACATCCTTATCAAATTACTTGACCAGGGGCCCGTACAATCCACGTCCTTGCTCAATCTTCGTACATTATGTGTTTTGTATGGAAGATACCAACAATCTGCGAAGACCACATAACCAAATCATTAGTTCAGTAAGTGACTTTATTTAATACTTTAACAATAAAGTAAGAACATCCAAAGAGAGAGCTTGATGGTCGTGATAACTTATCTCTGCATGTTCAGACCGATTTAATTTACAATCTCGAATCCAATCTTCTGATTCTACATTTCGACTTCCATGCATTCATCCTTACATACCTGCATCTTCATTACCATATTTAAAACAAAATTTTCAATATTACTATGATAGGACCATTTTCGTGTTGACTTGTGACCCTAAGCTTTGTAGCTAGCTTACTTACAAGTTAATATGCCATGTTAGAATACTCAATGAGGAAATTACCAATGCAAACATTAGTATTCTTTCTACACCATACATTCATACAAACTCATTTAGCAATTAGTTAAATCTAATAAGTTCATTCCTATTTGATGTCGTGTGGATTAAAGGTTTTTTAATGACTTAAATTACTTTTCTTTTAAAAGAAACAAGTCCCCGACTAATGCGCCAAAAACTTGTTCAAAAAGGACTTTAAGTCAAAACTTTAATTTAAAACACTTTTCAAGTTTTAAATTTGTAAAATAAAACGATAGTTGCTGATCGTTCTAAACCTACACGATAGGCAAGTGTACCTATCGAGAGTAGTATAGATTCTAGCAAGTACCAAGTATCGAACCCAAAGACACGACTTCCCCTACTCAGCCATAAGTTGATTTTAACAAAAGAAAAGATAAAATAAATAAAGAAAGAGAGAATGAGAACGACCAGAGTATAAATCAATACCAAAAGAAGTGTTGCTTTAGGATCCAACTATTCTTGGGACAGATTAATATTAATTATTAAGTTAAGTGGTGTATACAAGTGCGCACTTATGCTTAACATGGAGTTGCAACTACATTCTCCAGAGGTGACTGTTTTTGCAAAACGAGCTGTGTTCTTGTTATTAAATGAGGGTCTCCTTAACCGATAAGCTCACCTCTTAACAATGAGGGGAGGATGACTCGAAATTGTGACGTCCCAACCCCGAAGTATCCACATCCCAGTGTTGCAATAAAGACATCTATTCATTTAAAACATTTGTGAACAACTTGCCAGTGGTCGGAGCATAACCGAACAAGCTGTCACTTGACATCATAGAAGAGTCGTGACTAAACAGAACACGTGCATCTCCTACTAGAATTAATTAACCTTTTAAAAAGTGAATGGTCTATTATTAACTGTGCAGCAATATAATAATGAATGAAAATAAAGACCGTTTTCTTTCAACATGGGTTCACCAATCCTTGTCCTGCGCTAAAGCTTTCACAAAGGCCATGAAGCTAGGTCGCAAAGACAAGTCTTGACTTATCACCAGGACCGAGTATAAAGACCGTATCGACCCTAAGTGAGATCTTTGATAGTAGAGGATTAAGCCACAAAGTGTGTTTATTTCTACCCACAAATGGGCTAATCACTACTCGCGGGATTAGGTTGGCTTATGAGTGCATGGGTTGTTAGACACCTTGCGTACACTCATAAGTCCTCCCACTTCCTATCAAGACACCCACAAGACCAAAGACTAAGTAATTAATTAGTTAATTAATCAAACAAAGTTTTAAGTAAAAAGAATTAAACAAGAACACAACACCACTTAAGAAATAAAAACTATATAATTCATACCAAGAACAGTCTTACCCCAGCAACACTCTACTATCCTAGCCAAACATTGGCTTTACAACATGCACTCTAAGTTGGGTGCTGGGGAAACACATAGTAGTGGTTGTATTGGGGATTAAAGAGGATGTTTGGATGAGTGTTAGTGATCTCCCTCTCAACTCTCAATCAAGTAGACCCCCCAAAATGGCTGAAATAAGAGAGAGATTCAGGTGGAAAAGATGGGTGAAGGGATGCTTCAAAAGAGAGAGATTCAGACCAAGCACGCCCATGCTTCAAGGTTCGGCACGTCAATGCGCGACAGCAGGTACTGTTGCAGAGTCCTTTCGCGCAGAAATTATGTCCCCTCCAGGACAAGCACGCCCGTGCCATAGTCACAAGAATGCCCGTGCTTCCCAGTATATCTAACAGTCTTGTCAGTTTTGGTAAGTTTAAGCCTTGGGGAACATGTTTCAGCAAAGCACGCCCGTGCATTAGAGAGAAGCATGCCCGTGCACATCTTCAAGCACTGATTTTGGCCTCTGTTGACATGGAAATGTTGACTTGTTAACCTGGAACGTTTGCACGGTCGGAGCGCGACCGTGCTGCATCTAAAATAGCTCCGAATGTCTTCAATTCCTTGTCTTTTGTGTCGTTTTCCTTCTTGGGCTTCAAACTTGCATGTGGGAGACAAGGTTGTTGTACCGTGCACCCTTTTTGTCCCCTAGAAGCTTGTTCTCCATTCAAAACATGACTTTTCTTTTCCTTTTTTCTTCCAAGAACCTGCATTTATCTCATAGGAAGGTTTTAGATATATTTAATAAAGATAAAAGCATAATAAAAGTACAAAAAGTATAATAATTACATATGAAAAACATGTGTAATTCTCGGCACATCACTATTCATAATCTTTTTGACCCATTAATTTATTTGCTTGCAAGAACTAGTTGTTAGGTACTTAAAACATACCACATAATATGATACTAATTCCCTACAATCAATACCCCATGATTAGTGCGGGTGTGTACATTCCTACACCTTTTCTTGATTAATATGACATTATTAATGTGTAGCATTTTTTTTACGCAGCTGAGTTCACCGGATTATTTGATCCACTAGATGTCCAAATCATCTCTTTATGTCTGGACATAAATTGAAGTACACTCGTGGAGCTTTCCGAGCATATAAGGCTCGTCTACATCGGAATTTTCTGTGATTTTATATGATTTTTGCAAGATTAGGACAGATTCGAAGCTGACACATCTCAGCTTGCTGTTAATGCTGAATTTTTAACTTAACATGCTATTTTGACCTGCTTAAAGTCCAAACTATCTTTCGATGTATAATACACCCTAAACGGATATGTTACCGTTCCATTACATCTGTTACAAAGCTGGGTATTCTTCAACCTCTTGTTTCTTTCAACTTAGATCCGATTGTCTCATATGCCTACATTGTTGCATAGAGCACCATTCATGCTCACTAATCAACATCCTATAATCTTATCAACTATAAGTTATCTATCCATTCATGTTTTTCATTCTACACTTACACGTGAGTAAAATGTATTAACCGAGAAATTAGTTCATGAGCCACTTACCTTTGCACGTAGGAGTGTTTTCGTCCATTCCATCCGTTTGACCCGTTGTCTTCCAATCCATACCATTCCTATTCCTCTAGTCTCACATATTTTTTTCTTGTGTCTTTGCCTCTTCTTTTCGAGTCCATCTTGCCATGATTGCTTGAACCATACTTTGAACCAAATGCGATCAGAGGTCGAAACAATATCAAACGAACTTCGATTGAGGTGATATAGGAGTCCATGGAACCGTCTCGCCGAGACGTACAGCCCCTACTAGTTTACACCTCCTGAACACGCATCCATCATCACTGAAAAAGTAGAATAGTTGCCGGAAAGCTCTTTTTCGAGCTGCTATCTTCTGGTCTGTAAAAACCCACTTTCCAGATCTCTAATTCAAACTCCCACTGTTAGATGTGATTGTATCTACATACTAAAGCTTCTGTCAAAATTTGAGAACGATCTGACGGTCCTTTCTTTGGGAAATGCAACTTTTTGACAACTAGAAACCCCAAAAACGGGATTTTAAACTTAGATTGTGCTCTCTAATACACATTCCTTAATTTATGATAGATTACAAGAAAACACACATTATATTCAATCATTCAAGAATTTCCCTAACATGAAACATCCATCAAGTGTGTTCTATAACTTACCTTATGATTGCTAGGCCTAGAGAACTTGATTTCTTCAACATGCAGATCGAACCTGCAGTTTTACGGCTTCAATTGGGGTTGATTTGAATTTAAGGGTTTGGGGTGTTCTTCCTCCCCAATTGATCGATCCCAATTCTTTTTCCCAGGAGTTCTCATTTGTTTTCCCCCTAATTAACCCACTACTTTGTGTTGTTCAACTTCAGCCCTCCCTATTAGATGTTTGTCAATTTATGTTATAACATGGGTTACTAACTTGTCACCACATATTTAACCAACACTAGTAACCAAGTTAACCCCTTTTTTCATTCAACAAGCCATGACATAGTTAACTCTATTCTACACAACCAAGCTAGTCACCAAGAGCTACTAACGATAAATACATTTGGGGCGTTACAAGTCTGCCCCCTTAATGAAGGTTTCATCCCCGAAACCTCCTTTATTACAACTATACCAATCCTACCATTATCCTTCATTCGTTTAGTCATTCAACTGGCTTATTTAGAACGCATACCTAGTATGTGGTGTAAAACCGTTTACCATATAACTACAATGCAGTTCCCTAGCGTGTTGACTTTATTATTTTTTAGGCACTTAGTTAGTCTATCAACGCCCAATTTCTTGCTTAATGCAAAACCCTCACCCAACATTATCCCTACTTATTTATTTACTCATTCATTTCATTCGAAATTTAATGTCATGTCGCAAGCTAACATTACAGATCACAAAGTAATTTAACTTACGACAAAGCATGCTTGTAAGTCTTATCCATACATTCTTATATTTTTATGAGAGGCCTTCATGCATTTGTTATTCCTAATTGAATGATTATTTCCATCTTTGATACTTGGTGTAAAGGTCTGCCAAATTCTCTTTAGTGTCAACTTTTTTAAATGAATCATTTTCTTTTCAAAACAATCCCTCATAAAGTGATGTCTGATATGAATATGTTTAGTTTTAGAAAAATTGGTTGGGTTTTCAGTTACGGATATGGCGGCTTTGTTATCAATCATAATGGGAGTATCTAGAAAATTCAAACCGTAATCCCGCATCTATTGTTGTATCCACAAAACCTGTAAACAACAACTACCAGCTGCAACGTATTCAGCCTTGCATGAGGACACCGCTACAGAAGTCTGCTTCTTTCATTGCCAGGATACGAGTCTCCCCCCAAGGAGTTGACAACCACCAGTCGTTGATTTTTTATTCTGGTTGCATCCGTCGTAGTCTGAGTTTATGTAGGACACGAGATCTAATCCACCATATGATGGATACCAGAGACCTAATTTGGGTTTCCCCTTAAGGTGTCTCATTATCTGTTTGACCGCAATCATATGTGACTCCTTTGGATCCACCTGAAACCTGGCACAAAGACAAACTAGAAACATAATGTCAGGTCTAGAAGCAGTTAAGTACATTAGGGAACCAATCATTGCCCGGTACTCTGTGGGGTCGACATGTTTGTCGCTTTCTGTATCTGGACCGAGATCGTGGTTGACCGATAGAGGAGTAGCATAATCAGTGCAATCATTCATCTTGAAACGAGTCAGGATGTCATGCACATACTTGGTTTGATGGATGAACATTCCATCTGCCTTCTGATTCACCTGTAGACCAAGGAAGAACTTTAACTCCCCCGTAGCACTCATCTCAAACTTATTTTTCATGACCTGCTCGAATTCCTTACATAAGTCTTCATTGGGTGACCTGAAGATGATGTCATCAACGTACACCTGTACCAGCAGAAAATCTTCTCCTTTTCTCCGAATGAAAAGTGTACTGTCGATCTTTCCTTTCTCAAAGCCATTGTTTAAGAGGTAAGAAGACAGTGTCTCGTACCATGCTCTGGATGCCTGATGAAGACCATATAGGGCCTTCTCAAGTTTGTAGACCCGATCTGGATATTCTGGATCAGTGAACCCCGGTGGTTGAGAGACATACACCAGCTCTTGGACTTTTTCATAAAGAAAGGCGCTTTTAACATCTAACTGATAAACCTTAAATTCTTTATGAGACTCAAAGGCCAGAAACAAATGAATTGCCTCTAGCCTAGCAACTAGTGCAAACACATCATTGAAGTCTATCCCTTCCGGTTGATTAAACCCCTTCACCACTAGTCGAGCCAACCACGACACCATTGTCATCTTTCTTATTCTGAAAAAAACCCATTTGGTGCCAATTTCCTGTGCACCACGATGGAGATCGACCAACTCCTAGATTTTGAGCTTCCTAAACTGAGCCAGCTTCTCTTGCATTGCCTCTACCCACGATTTGTCACAAAGAGCCAATTGATACATCTTCGGTTCAATTTGTAAGATAAAGCATTTTAAGCATTTGTTCACAATCCCTAAGTCTCTAATTCTTGCGTACATGCAGTTGGTAGTCGCAAAGCTTCTCCTTGTCTGAACTCCCACAGTAGGATCTCTCAGTATATAGTCAACTGGATGATCTTTATTTGCACGTGTAGAACCCCCTGTGTCAACCGGTAACTCATCATCTAAGTTAGAGCCAATTTCTCCTGCAGCCACTTCTTCATCAGCAGAATCTGTCCCGAATGGGTTCGTGAAAGGTTCTTCTTCAGTTTCAGTTGATGGTTCTGTAGATGTAGATCGGTTGTTTCCCGAAGAGCTTCCTTGAGCATCTCTCTTATCCTTTTCTACAGTAATTGGGATAATTGATCGAGGTGTTACTATGTTGTCATCATCCACTTCAAGAATCACTGGTTCTTCAATGGTCGGATCTGCATTAAAGGTATGAGGAACATTAAAAGACTTAAACACAACATCATAGTCGAACATCCAACTGGGTTCCTGTGCACTATCCTTTGGTGAGTAACTAGTTATTTCAATATTGAAAGCAATTTCTACCACACCTTTAGATTTATTAAAAATACGTTTATTTGGTGATCCAAGTACATAACCAAGGAAAAATCCCTCATCAAAAACCTCACCAAATTTTGGTTGGTTTTTAGTTTTAAGAATAGTGCAAGGCATCCTAAATGGTTTAAAATCTTTGATATTTGGTTTTCAACCGTTCAAGAGTTCATAACACGTTTTATTGTGTTTCTTGATAGTCAAAACCCTATTCAGAAGATAGCAAGTTGTATTCACAGCCTCTCCCCAAAAATGGACAGGAAGTTTAGAGTCAGCTAGCATTGTCCGAGCTGATTCAATCAAAGTTCCATTTTTCTTCTCTGCGACTCCATTCTGTTGTGGCTCATAAGGAGCACTGAATTGATGTTTAATTCCCTTGCGAATGCAAAAGATTGAAAACGTGCTATTCTTGAACTCTGAGTCGTTGTCACTTCTGATTCTCTTAAGAGTGGTGTTGAAAAGATTCTCTGCTTGAAGAATGAAGTTAATTAAGATATCTCCTGTCTCATCCTTCGAACCTAAAAAAACACCCACGAGAATCTTGAAAAATCATCAGTAATCGCAAGACAATAGAATTTACCACCAATGCTTCTAACGTTCAACGGGCCGAATAGGTCCATGTGAAGTAGGTCGAAAGGAGCAGAGATGGTGTTAAAAGCTTTGGGGTGATGAGGTTTCTTGTGTTGCTTTCCCTTTTTACAATGGACACATTTATCCTCAACCCTAAAGCTTTTCAAGGGAACACCTGTAACTAAACCGTTTTTCACAATGTAATTCAGCTTTCTGAAGTGGATGTGCCCCCATTTCCCTATGCCATAGTAGTGAATTTGATTCAGATGCTCTTGAAAGAAGGCGTGTGGTCTCCTCTGAAGTGTCGTCAGGCATACTCATGTCCATGATGTATGCGTCGTTTCTTCTAGGAGCCCTCATGATAATCCACTCTTTTGAAATTTTCACCCATGGTTTCAACACTAAAGCCTCAGTCTTGGTGAAGTGAACCGAGTGCCCCTTGTCGCAAATTTGAGAGACACTCATGAGGATGTGCTTGAGCTCCTCAACATAGTTCACTCCTTCTAGGGTGATCTTGCCATTTGTGACATTCTCCTTTCCTGAGATGCGCTGGCCTTTGGCGCCAGCAAAATTCACGTAACCTCCATCACATTTCATGAATTCAATAAACAATCTCAACTCCCCAGTCATATGCCTGGAGCAGTCGCTATCAACATAGCATCCGTTGATAACCCTCCTCAGCAGCTCCTGCATTTACAAAGAAGATTAGTTAGAGTAGGGGACCCAAGATGTGAAAGTCTTGGGTCGTCCCATTTCATCAACAACAGTAAAATCCCGCCAATATCCATCACTCCCCTCTGGATTCCTGGATCTGGGTGGGCTGTTTCTGTTCATATAGTCATAATGCCTGTAGGGCCTTTGATTCTGAGGATTGTAATATCTTCTGTGATTCACTGGCCCGTTATTTTGAGTTTCAGGATACCTCCCTCTGTTGGGGTATCCCTGAGCATAATTATTTCTTGAAAATTTTTGGTTATTAGAATAGTGTCTATCCCTATAACCATTTTGAATATTATTACTAACATTTGTTGGTTTGTCACCGTGTGGACTTTGGTGACAAGGCCGTCTATGCAGTGGTTGGTATTTGTCGGCAGTTGCAGGTGCTGCCTGCTTAGAAGGTTGTGCGCCGGATGTGCTTTCCTTGCCAACAGATACATTTCTAGGGATAAATGCAGGTCGTTCAAAATTTTTATTTAAAGGTTGATTGCCTTGGTCCCTAGACCCATCATCATCTTCTTTATCAAACTGTCTCTGCAAAGTTTTCTTTGCAGAGTTGCTTACCTCTTTCCTGCTTTCTGCCTTAGCATGACTCTCACCTTTCTTCGCATCAGTTGATGCCGAATTTCCCTTCTTCTTGATAGTGCACATGCTAGCTACATGACCTTTTTGATGATATTTAAAACATGATCGCTTCTTAAGGGGATTTTTGTATTGTCCCATTGAGGTCGATCTCTCATTGCTAACAGACTTCGGTGAAGTATTACTAGAACACTCAACGTTACCCTTTTTGACTTCTTCTGTTTTAGCTTCTCCTTTCTTAACAAATTTAGGATTTTTCAAAATTATTTTTGGATCAGCCTTTTTAGTTTTAGTTTTTGAAATCACTGGAGAAACCTTTTCCTATTTTATTGGATCAGGTTTAATAGTATTAGTTTTATTAACCCCCGAACCCTTTGTGTTCTTGAACACTTCACCAGTTTCTTCATCCTCAGACACACTGGATGAACTACCACTATCAATACTACCCACTTTCTCACTCACATCAACTTTCACTTCATCAAGCTTAAGATTACAAATCTCCTCTGTCACCTCCTTCTCAGTTGGTAAAAACGAATAGTTACCAGTTGTGGGAGGGGGTACATCTTGATAACCTAAGCCACCATTATCATTCTTATGCTTCTTAGTTTCTTTTCTAGAGTCAATCAGTGCATTAATAAAATACTTAGAGCCTCTAACCTGATCTATCTGCCTATTCAAGTCAGCTACCTTAATTTTGAGTTGTTCAATTTCAACGTTTTTCTTAGCAATTTTTTTCTTGCTTATCAACTAAGGCCAACTGTGATAGATTAAGATAATCTATCATTTCTCTAAGCGTATAGTTTAGATCTTTTAGATCTTTCTTAGCAGCATTAAGGGATGTTTCAAGATTCCCTTCTCTTATCCTATTACTTAGATTGAACTCTATCTCTTTATCTAGAAGCACGACTAAATCAGTTTTATGCTTAGCAACCTGATCGTTTTCTTTCACAAGCAACAAAATACATTCAGCATAATCAAGACATTTATTGCAAGCTTCTACAACTTAAGATAGAGGAAGAAGTACCTTTTTCTCTTTCGATGTCAAGTCTGCCATGTAAGCCATGAATTCTTTAGCAGACATCCCTTCAGTTGATGCTGTCAGATCCAGCACCTGGATAGATACCTACTTGTTAGCTTCACTCTCAGTCTCAGTTGCTTCAGCTTCTTTCTCTTCACATTCACTTTCAGATGTGTTGACTTCATTCACTTTACTCTCATTTCTTTCTGTCTTGATCTCGTTAACTTATTCATCAGACTATTGCTCAACAGGTTTCACTTCATTCTCAGTCTCTTCTTCAACAATCTCAGCCATGAGAGCCTGATTGTTTGAACCATCAGCTCCATCTAACACACTGCTCCAGTCATACGAACCATCAGGCTTGGATGTCATCATTGCCTTTAAGCCTAAGTTGCTTTGAAAAGGCGCCACCGATAAGCTTTTCCTTGTGGTGTTTCCTTGGTTTTGACTTTTGGGTCTTGCACATTCTCTGGCGAAGTGCCCATACCCATAGCAGTTATAACATTTGACTTTGGATTTGTCAAAACTAAGTCTTCCACCTACCAGCTTCTTTCCAGTTCTCTCCATAAACTTTCTTGTCCTTCTCACAATCATTACAAGATTCCACTAGAGATCCATATCCTCCAAATCATCCAGATCAATCTGATCATAGTCATCATTAAACAATGCCAAATCATTTCTCTTCCCTTGTATGTAGTTCTCATAAGATGCTACAAAGGAAGACAGAACTGCAAGCCGCTCTTCTACTGATTTGACACTCATGGGCATAGACTTGCATGACTTGTGATCGCATTTGGAGTCAGATTTGTTGGAGTCAGCAGTGCTTTTTCCCTTGTCCTTGCCTGAGGGAATATCCTTTACCTTCGTTGATTCACCTAAAACAGACACAAAACAAACTTCACCGTTAGAATCTAGCATAATGTTACCAGAACTATCTCCTGAAAAGAATGCAGTAGCATTCCCACTGCTGCTTTGTAGGATCGACTTTTGGGTCACCTGACAATTACGAGCTTTACTGTTTAGAGTGTGGAATCCACTAAACAGGTTCAGACAACAAAAACGACTATGAAACTAAGATAAACAAAGCATCAACACACACAAAATACGGTTAAAATGTTGTATTGAATGATTAAAACAGAGCTCAAGTGTTACAGACAATCTCAAACCTTTAGACCCTGGGTAGGGTGCTTGGGGAATGTGTGATGTGACAACTTCATCATTAGGGCAATGATTGGAGGCTTTTATACCTTTTCTACTCATCCAGGGCCCTTGGGGCGAGTAGCAACCTTACAGGCGAATAGGAGGTCTTGATTCCTAGGCGATTAGCAATCCCCAAACTTGTCCTACTCGCCTAAAGCCAATCAAACCTCATAAACGACTCTAAAACACACCCAAGCACCCGTAATACAATCCAAACATCACATATACTAGGCTAGGGACACCGTGTACTAACATGCTTGATGTGCCACCAGATGAGGATTTGGATGATGATTTCCCTTAGTACACTCCCGAATCTTGAACCTGATCAGAACCGGCATCCTTTCTGTTCATCGCCAAATCATAAGCCCTCAGTCTTCCTATTTCATCGTCAAGCTTGTATGTAGTGAATTCTGGATTCTCTTTAATGAGAAGAGTATAAACTTCCCACTTTGCAGGCAATGCATCCAGAATCTTGGTGGTCATTTCAACATCAGTGTGCTCAATCTTGAAATTTTCTAGCTTAGTAACAATATGGTAGTATCTTGTTATAATCTCCTTAAGGGTTTCACCAGCAAACACCCTAAAGACAACAAATTGTTTCTTAAGCAAGTCAATTCTATTTTTCTTAACATTATGATCTCCCTGAAACCGTTTCTCTAGAACTTTCAACAAATCTTGTGCATTTTGGAATTTTCTAAAGGTGTGCAGTATTTCATGTGGCATGCTCATTGTGATTGCAGCGTGTGCCTTGTTCTCAGCTTTGAACATCAACTTTTATTCCTCATCCATGTCTTTAAATTCTACCTTAACAGTCCAACCATCAACAGTTCTAGATGGTGGTATATAACCATCTCTAATGCACATCCATCCTCTCATCATATAGAACCTTGCCCACTCTTCGAACATGTCCTTCCACCAGTAATAGTCATTAACTGAAATCATCTTAGGTGGAGAGTTTGACTTTCCAACCTCATGGTCCATTTCTAAAAATCTATTCAAAGTTGACATTTTAATTATGTTTGATATGTTTTATGTAAATTTTAAAAGTCCAAGAATAAGTTATCAATCCAAAATCCAAATAAGTTCTCAGTCCAAAGTCCAAGTCTAAGGTCCAAATAACAGTCCACAGATCAAATCGAATTCGATTTTGTTTGTCAGAACAATTCCACAAAGATGGTTAATAGTGAAGATACTTCACGAACTTGTTGGTTAACGAAGATATGGCTCCACGAAGATGATTATAAAACGAAATTATTATTAAACGAAGTTATACCCAAAAAACGAAGTTCAAAACAGAAACGAAGTTGACTTTTAAGATGATGTTGACCAAGAACGAAGATGGGTTATCTTCGTTGATATCCCTAACTTCGTTAGTTGAATCTGTTTGAAATTGAATCAAAATTTTCAATCGAATATACTTTCAAATCACATGAAACTTTCTGAAAAGCACTATTATTGACTGAGAACGAATTTAAGACACTAAAACAAAAGTTTTGGACGTAAAATCACGTTCCAATCGATTCAATCTTTGCAATAATCGAGCTTGAATCGTACAATTGAGCATAAAAGATCTGATACCAATTGTAGGTTCGTGGAATGGATCGATTACAAGCTAGATCAGATCTATCAAGGTGAGGAATCCCTTGATCGACGTTTATGCAAACGATAAATCAATCACAACGAAGAACACGATAGAAATACTTATAAACAGTTTGTCTATTGATATTATTTCCGTGGAACCAATACCAATTACAAACAAATGACTGGCCAACCCTAGCCTACATCACATGCAAGGTATTTATACTTGCATGGTCCTGGTCTGTAAACAAAAAAGACAGCCACGAACAGAATAACAAAGACGCTAAAGAGCATCTTCGTTGTTCATCATCTTCACCTAATATCTTCTTTGTTTTCTATCTTTTTTGTTTGCTAGGGTAAAACACAAAAAACTATCATACTTGACTTATAACAAAGTCAAGTATGTTACAATTAACCTATCAACAAAACACAAAAACGATATTAATCTAGAGAAGCGTTTGTCACACAAACATGCACTAACATTTTACCACAGTGGCCCTTTGGTGGTGGGTTTCCTTTGAAAAGGTGACGGGCTAGGTCACCAGTGCTGTCTACATTCGCAGGCATGGATGGCCTTTTACCAATTTGTTTACCCGAATAATTGGGCTTTCATTGAATGTTAAAAAAAGAGTAGGTGAGCATGTTTGATCATTATTGACCAATTTGATAAAACATTTTACTAATCCTAAATTTTTGGTCCATTCAAACTTAAAATCTTCTATACATCTAATAAAATAAACTCAATTGTGACACATGGCACTCCCATGTTGCACCTCCATTCCTCTCTCTTCCCATATTGTGCCATGTGTCTCAACCTTATAATTTATAAACTTTTCTTTTTTTTTTTTAATTCAAAAATCATTTATTAATTTAGTCAAAATCGGTCAAGGTGTTTTAATAACTTTCCTAAACAATGTTTTGGTAATTAAATGATTATTTTGGTAAAAATTGGTCAAGCATATTATCATTCCTAAAAAACTAATCATCCTCATAACAAATCATTCTCCATCCTCTTTTAAACCTTAAAACAATCAAACGAAGCAACCGATCATTCTCCATCCTTGGCGATCCTTCTTCAAGGTATTATCATTCCATTCTCTTGTAACACAATCATTGTTCGTCTATCACCTCTCCTACGTTTCGTTCTGATTTCGTCTATGTTTCTTTCTGATATCATTATATCTTCATTTGTTTTTGGCGATTAATGTTTTTTTGTCTTTATTTTTTTTACTGATTTTAATGATTTAGGTTTCAATCTGTATGCATTGTGTGTATTGTGGATCCAAGGCGTAAACGAATTTGATCAAATATATTTGATCATGGTAAAGAAGCCTACTTTTTTTTGTATCTATTGTATATCCATTTGTTTCAGATTTGTACCCGGGCGACTGTTGCTTACATGCTTCTTATATCAAGGTTTGATTTTTGATTTTGAAATCTTTAGTTAGTTTTTATAATCAAACAGTTTGTTTGAAAGTTTGTTCTCGGACTTGATTTTTCTTTTGTTTGATGTTTCATGTTGGCTTATTTATATGAATTAATGATTTGAATAATGTCATTTTATTTAGATTTTAAGGTAAGCACGTATGGAAATGTTTCGTATGCAAATGTATAGACAATGTTTGAAAACCTAAAAAAGAATAAATATTATGATCTTTCTTGATTTTGATATAGTTACCTATTATGTTATATATTCATGCTTTCATCATTTAATACACGAGTTTTTTCATCTCGATATACAGGACGGGCGATTATTAGCTTCAATCCCAGATACGGTAAGACTTCACGGCAAGAGTTTCTAGTCTTTTTTATTTAGTTCCTCATCAATATTTTCCATGCTCATGTTATTGATTACCGTTTCATTAATAACCTTTAAACACAAAATTATTAATCATATATAAATATAAATACATTTATAAACAAAGTTAAATTTGAATTTTTTTCATCACAATTAATACGCCTATTTTTATTTGAATTACTTTATTTTTAAACATTCAAAATAAATTTTTTTTAAAATCCGGTTTTTAAAATTAAATACATTTAAACACAAAATAAATGCTTAATTCTTTTATTTGTCACATTACTATTTTTATCGTATAATTAGCAGTTATCATTATTTACACAATATTTGAAACATCTAATGTTAATAATTATGATTACCATTTCATTAATAACCTTTAAACAAAAAATTATTAATCATATATAAATATAAATACATTTATAAACAAAGTTAAATTTGAAGTTTTTCATCACAATTAATACGCCTATTTTCATTTGAATTACTTTATTTTCAAACATTCAAAATCAAAATTTAAAAAAAAAATCCGGTTTTTTAAATTAAAAACATTTAAACACAAAATAAATGTTTAATTCTTTGATTTGTCACATTACTATTTTTAGCGTATAATTAGCATTTATCATGATTTACACAATATTGGAAACATCTACTGTTAATAATTATGATTACCATTTCATTAATAACCTTTAAACACAAAATTATTAATCATATATAAATACATTTATAAACAAATTAAATTTGAATTTTTTCATCACAATTAATACGGCTGTTTTACCTTTTATATAATCAATTATGCATACTTATTTTCGGTAATAAAGTTTGTTTACCTATTCATTTTTTCATTTATTTTTTACACAACTTATTGTTACATCATCCCTGACTTAATTTCATTGGTTACTTTTAATTATTAAACATGGCTCCTATAATTTATAAGGCCTTAAAAGTCAAACAAGACTGTTTTCATTTTAACTTCTCATTTTTTAAAAAAAAAATTAGTTATTATTTTGAAAATTTGTTCATTTGATCTTGAAGTCTAATTATAGCCTTCTTGTGTGTATCATTCATTCCTCTTAATATATAGTTACAGAAGCTTTATATTACAATTTTTTTAAGTTGACTCGACTGATCAAGATGAATGATTATACTTTATTAAGTTGACTCGCTTGATTATACATTCATGTAATGGCAATGTAACTTGGAATACACATAACTAGGGTAAATTCAATAAGTTCTAATTACACTTTGCTAAGTTGTTTGTACATATATTACTACATCTCTATATAGTCTTATGTGTTATTTTTGTTTTAGGTTTTGTTTTCATAACCATCAATGTGAAAAGGAGTAATAAAGAGAAGTAAGAATTAGATTGAGCAAATGCACTCTATTTGACCAAATGGTAAGTTGTCCATTATTGCATTGTTTTATGTTTGAATGATGAAATTGTTTATCATTGTTACATAATGTAGTCAAAGTAAGCATTACCTCAGACTATTATGTAATTACATTATTTTATCTATTTAGATGTTTTATTTCAATTTTGTGAGTTACTATTATTTTGTTTCCTCTTTTTTTAATTATAAATGGCAGGTCGTAAAATATAAAGAGTGCTATAAGCAATGTGGTGCATAAGTGGTCATGCCATGAATACTCTACAAATATACAAGTACAATGTTATGTTAAATATGTTGATGTTTTATTCATTTTTATACATTAGTAGCCATGTATACACTACAAATATCATGGATGCATCAGGTCTAATATGGCAAACATACATTTTCAAGCATATTGTACTCCCTTCAAACATACATTAAAGAATTTTGCTTTTATTTCGTTTGTAAGGTAGTTAGAACTTCCTTTTTTTTTCAAATTAGCCTTATATGATTCATGTTCCTGTTCTTTCTACAGTGCTTGGCTATATGAGTCTACGAGTTTTTTTTTTTGTTATATTTTTAAGTCTTACACACGGGGCATTAGCAGTGTCATGTTTACTGTGTATATGTTCGCATAAACGTTGTTAAGTTGTTTCTATACTTTATATAATTTTTGGTTAGTAGGTTGTATGCATTAGAGGTACACTTAGTAAAAGTTTTGTCCAATTATTCCGCTTAGCACTAAAGGTGGGTGTACCTGTATTCAAGAAACCCTGTATTCTTACATGGCTAACTTTATGTCGTATTGTCAAGAGTTAAAAGCAGGGCAGTGGTGAAATTACTTATAGTAGATAGTTATGGAAATGTCAAAACTAAAACAAAAAATGTGGTCTATAAGGAAATATTTAGTGATATTTAAATACATGTGTATTCCTTACTTTTAAATTTTAATAAAATATTTCTACTATATTTTTTATAGGTTTTACCGCTCCAAATAATTATTAATAGTCTAGTCACCATTAAAAAAACCACAATTTTTTAAATTAGAGCCTATTTTTAATCTACTGGCTGCAAAATGGATCTCCCTTTCGCGGGATTGGGGAGAAAATTCACAGGAGCCTCCTTCTTGGCTGATATCCCAGCTCTTCTTAAAATGTTCCAAAGGGCATCCCGAACCCATTCATGTCTGTACTTGAACCCGAGTCGCTCTATGCAGCGAACCGCATGCTCCCCGTACTTGTCTAAGCAGGCTCTGCGACAGATCGGGTAGACTTCGTCTTCGGGGTACATGGGGACCATCAACCGGTATTTAAGAATGGCCTTGTATTCGAACGCCGACATGCTTTGACACAAACCGATGGGAGATCCACCTTGTGGCCTACAGATTTGCTTGTCTTTGGGTGGGCTGAGGGGAAGCACACGTGTGTTAACCTAACACGAGTATCCCCTCTAGCTGGTTTGAGGGACGAAGAACGTGGAAAAGCATGCTAAAGCCTGCGAAGAGAACTAACATGCTTTCATCCCCCTGGCTTTTGATACCTTTGGGTCTTTGGCACCGGAAACTATCCATTTTTACAGAGGTCCGACGGGTTATCCATAGCAATGTTTCGTCCAAGGGGGGTCAAGACTTTGTTTTCAGTATAATAGGGTTCGCCATACAAAATAGGGTGGCGGCTTAGCTTGTTGTCGGTCTGCTTGCTATTTTGATGTAATTTTCGCTTTAATTGAATGAAAGAAAATTTTAAAATAAATTTAATCCAAATCATTTTTATTGGTGATTATAATTACTTGCAATCAATAGTTAGTGCTTAGAAACATTTTTTTGTATAATTCTACAAAATTAATCTTAATCATGTTCTAAACATCAATAATAGTTTTCCTAAGTTCTCGGATGCATATGTAAAACTGTAGTTTCATCCTTTTCAAACTTTACAAATAACTTTATTATTTATGAGATTTACTGGGTTTGGTTGTATAATAGATGAGTAGCTTGGAAAATCAATTTTCTTATGAAATTATGTAAATTGGGTATTCCTCCTAGATCGCACCTTTACATAACTCCATAATTGAGTTTGGTCAAATAACACTATTTTTGGGTCACTAAATACGACCTCTTGATTATTATAATAGCATCCAACTTTTATTGACTTTCTTATCTAATATTTCATTATGATTTGATTTAATTCATCCAATTGTAAACAATGTAGGAATTTCCCTTTAACTAATTGAAAATAAATTATTCATAGAGTTAAATGCCAATTTCGTCCCTGAAGTTTGGGCCAGTTTACTACTCCAGTAAAAAAGTTTTTTTTTTTTTTTTTTTTTTTTTTTTGCAATTCTTTCCCTGAGGTTTGGATTTTTTTTGCCAAATTCGTCTTTTTCACTAACCCAGTTAAAAAATCTCGTTAACTCAAGGGTATTTTTGTCTTTTTACCTATAATTTAAAATTTTAATAAAAAATCTTACCCCACCCCCACCCCCACCCCATATATCTCTCTGTCTCTTTCATTCACCCTCTCTCTCTCTCTCTCTCTCTCTCTCTTTCACTCTCTCTCTTTCTCTCTCTCTCTATCTTGTACCTTAATCTTAAAATCTTCAACCGATTCATGAACAACAAACCCAGCAACATTCAAACCTTCATCCATATCATGAACATTTAACCTCACCTCAGAGGTCTTCAACCCAGAATCAATAACATTCAAACTTGACCCTGAAAACGATTCAAGATCAAAATTAGAAGCCAGACCCGGAGACGATGAGCTGGAGACAAAGACACTGATTTATCACCCTCAATACCAGATTTAATATTCAGATTCAAAGACGACGACGAAGACACTGATTTATCATCCTTTTTACCTCAAGACACTGATTCAATACCTGAGGGGGTGGGTGGATCTGAACGTGGTGGGTAGGGGGCGGAGGGGGTGGATCTGGTGGTGGGGGGTGCTGAACGATGGGTTGTTGAAGGTGGGAGACGGTGCAGAGGGTGGGAGACGGGGGGTGGTGCTGAAGGAAGACGATGCAGAGGGGTGCAGAGGGAAGACGAAGACGATGGTGATTATCGTGGTTGTTGATGGTGGTGGCCGACGATGGTTTCTAGTTCAGATCTGGTTGTGGAGAGAGAGAGGGGGAGAGAGAGAGAGAGAGGGGGGGTGGGGGTAAGGGAAGACTGATGGTTTTCTTTTTTAATTAAAATAATTATAGGGTATCAAATGACAAAATTGTCCTTCATTAAAGTGGCAAAAAGACAACACTACCCCTGACCTTAACGAGATTTTTTAACTGGGTTAGTGAAAAGGACGAAATTGGCAAAAAAAAATCCAAACCTCAGGGAAGGAATTACAAAAAAAAACTTTTGTACTGGAGTGGCAAACTTGCCCAAACCTCAGGGACGAAATTGGCATTTAACTCTTATTCATAATAACACATTATTACAAACAAATGGAAGCAATGAAGCAAACATCAAGTTCAAGCTGAGCTATAACTTTATCCTCTAAAATTGTGTCATGTAAATGCTGACATGGCAGTATGATAAAACTGCAGCTCACTCATTTGATCCTATTGTGGCTCAAGATGAGCAATGACTTTATCCAGATTTTTTTATATTTTTATTTAAAATGTGATATAATATATAAAATTGAAACACAAATTAAATAATAAACTTAAAATATTAACTAATAAAAAAACATTAAACATCATTAATAAAAAAACGTAAAAAACTACTAAATTAATCATTGTTGTTTTGCTCGTCTTCGAATTCCTTTGCGATACGCTCATGTTCTCGTTCAAGTATCGTTCGACGACTAATTGGGTGGTTGATAAAGTCCTTCGTAAGAAATTCCATGTTCCTCAATCTTATTTTAGACGCTTTTGCTTGCACCGTCATCTCCATGGTACTTCTTATTTTGCTAATCTTCATCGAGAATTCGATATCGGCTTCATTACCAACTTGTTTTTCCCATGTCCCTTCCAAGTGGTCTACGTGGAGACAGTGTAACACCCTCCTCAACGTTTAGGTCAATCCCCACATGAGCATCCAAGCTTGTAGAGGAGACGAACACACCCGAATAAGTATTTTTCGTCCGCTTTGATGAGCCCCATTCGCTCATTTCTTCAACCGTAATTAGCTTGATCCATTTCAAGCAATTGCGAAGAATTCTCCACAAGTAGTCCTCATCGCACGTTTTCGTAGTCTTGTACTTGCGAAAAACCTCTGCCTTCCATTCGTCGCAAGTAAACTTGTAGACTTCAAGATCGCTACTACCACTTGCTCGCATTCGATTGTTATTTCTGTTATGAATATTAGTAAATAAGCCCACATATTTTTGAATTTCGGCTCACCGACCGGAAATCATATCGGGGGAACGAGTTTCACTCCCCACTTCTTTGTAGAAAATGTCGCGGATTTTTTCCAAAAAACTTTTGCCCTTTCATAGTCGGCTACAAAAATAATAACAAAAAAATTATAAAAACTCTTTAACTAACAAAAATATATACCGGCTTGTCGATCTTCATAAACATCAACCATGCACGACACAACGCTATTTTTTTCATCTTTCGTCCACGGCGTCGCTTGCCGTTTTGGACGTGCTTCTTGTTCGGGCTTCTTCCACCTTTACCACCACCTCTTGCCGTGCCACCTCTCTCACCACCTCTCGACGCACCACCTCTCCCGGCCTTCTTTTACCCTCGCTTATTTGGGGTTACATTTTGTGGTTGCGTTCCGGAATAACAAAATCCGGAGACGGGTGTGGAATTTGGCTACGGTCTTGTTCAATTTCCGTGTTCACACCAAACCCGTCTTCCGTCATGAACTCTAGAGCCGATGAGTAACATCCTTCCCACGACACGTTTTTCATTCCGCTTAGTAGTTTGAAGGTTTGAAGATTTGAATATATGTGATTTTGTTAATTGATTTGGGTGTAAAAGGTTAAAAAAAAATGGTTTTTTTTTTTTTTAAATGTCCTAAACTAGCTGTTGGCAATGGCTAGTTTTCAGCCAATATTCGAATTTTCACTCGCTAGCCCACATGAGTATGGTAGCGTGAACTCGCTCGCGCCTGCTCTCACGGCTAACTGTTGTGATGTTCACGAGCCACATAGATTAGCTTGTGGCTCGCGCCTGCTCACTCGTGACCCACAACACATATTCTAAGTTTTTAATCAGTGGTTTTACCTTGCCATCAAAACGTTTTTGCGGTTTGTAAGAATTATTAAAGTTATCAAAATATTAGTATTCACCGTGACGTGTGTTAATACCAAGTGTTTCCATGTTATTAAGCAAAAATCACATCACATAGTCATTAATAATGGTGTAGATGATGGATGTGCCCAATTCAGGGGGTGATGTGGCCTATCACATTTGTTTTGCCCTATATACACGTTTACCTATAGGTATAATGAGTAAGTTAGAGGATGGATTTGTAACAAAAGATGTAAATACGATATTCATCTAATACGAATTTGAGGATGTGATCACTTTAGTACCATGGATTTGGGTCAAGTTCGAGTTGAACTTACGAACATGTTTAACTAATTGGGTTTGCTATGTTTCAACTATGAGTATTGCAAATTGACCTATTTAACTTGATTATTTCTATAATTATGTAAAGAATGTGTCATATACCATAATTTATACTATTGTGTACTTTATACTAAACTTTAAAGTTTATAATAGAAATTAGCATTAAATGTTGTAACTTTAGTAATAATGTCCAAAATTTGTTCTATACAAATTTTTTTCATGTTAACCTGTGAATGCACTTGTAATGTTTGAATTTATTTGTGTGACACTATTACATGTTCGTGTATAATTTAAAGTTTATGACAACTATAAATCACGAACCTTGGAAGCTAGTACGCTTTTAAAATAGGGTTAATGATGGACTAATCCATGTTGAATGGTGGGCCGATCCAGAACACAAGCCCAAGTCGAAGCAAAGCAATGCAGATTAGTTTGAAGATTAGTTTGAATATTTGATTTCATAGTTATCTATTAGTTTTGGTTTATCTAGTAGTTAGTTATTTCCTTGTCTAGCAAGAATAAGAGTTATTATAAATAGGGTAGCTCATTATGATTTTTGTATTCAGAAGTTTCAATTTGAGTTTAATAAAATAGTGTCGGGAGTTCCCCAAGAGCGAGTTCTAATTGTCGAGTTTATAGTTTGATATCGATTGTTCCCCAACAATTGGTATCAGAGCCCGAGTTCTTTAAAAAGATCAATTGGGTCCTGTTCGTGTAAGGAAGGCCGACACAAGATTACCGGGTGGGAATCCGATTGTGATCGGGTTCTAAGAACTGAAGGAGCGATTGAAGGTTTAAAGAATAAGAAACAAGGACAATGGCAGGAGGTGAAGGTGCAGGAGGTGATGCTCCAACACATCAAGCAATTGTCGTGCATGAGAAGACAAACCCGTCCAGCTTATCATGCCCGAAGTTAACAAGCAGCAACTACAACACGGATCATCATGATGGAATCAATTCTGGACGCTCAAGACCTATGGGAGGCTGTTGATCCAGAGAACACAGGCGCCGTCGAGGTAAAGAAGAACAAGATAGCACGAGCCATCATCTATCAGTCTCTTCCAGAAAACTTGTTGGCTCAAGTTGCAAAGACACGAAGTGCGCGAGAAATTTGGGAGGCTCTCCGAGTAAGGTTTGTTGGTGCAGACCGGGTTCAGCAAGCCCGTATACAAACTCTTAAACGAGAGTTTGATCAATTGAAGATGGGTCCAAAGGAAACCGTTGAGGAATTTGCGGGTAAGATATCTGAGATTATTAACAAGTTTAATAGTCTAGGAGAAACCTTGGAAGACAAGGCTGTGGTGAGTAAGTTGCTTGATGCTATGCCGTCAAAATTCATAGCTATAGTAGCAACAATAGAGCAAGTAGCGGATCTTGGGTCAATGACCTTTGAAGATTGTATTGGAAGACTGAAAGCTTTTGAAGAGCGGATTAAAGGACACGAAGATGTGGCTGAAAAGGAAAGTAAATTGTTGTTTACTAGAACCGATTCGAATGAACGGCGACAAAACGAACAGAATAGAAGAAACCTAGGAGGTCGAGGTCGTGGAATGGACAATCGTGGAAGAGGTAGAGGCCGAGGTAGAGGTTACGGTAGGGGCCGTGGCAGAAATCAGCCTAACGGAGAAAACCGGGGAAACAATCAAAACCGAGCTGCAAACGAGCACAGCCGTGATGGTAATCGGGGTCAAGACAAACGAGAAATACGATGCTATAATTGCAATAATCTCGGCCACTACTCATGGGAATGTAACAAACAAGCCGAACCTCAGGCCAACCTGAATGAAGTCGACCAAGCTCATATGATGGCAAAAGTAGAGATGCAAGATGGGAAGATATTGCTGAATGAAGATAAGGTGCACCCAAAGAAATATGCGAATGATTCGCGAGATAAAGCAGCATGGTTTCTGGATAATGGCGCTTCAAATCATATGACGGGTCGTGCGTCACACTTTGCTATGCTAAACATGAAAATAAATGGATTAGTAAGGTTTGGCGATGGTTCCACTGTGAAGATTGAAGGCAAAGGCGTCATTGTAGTTGAGTGCAAGAATGGCGAACAAAGAATCATTGAAGATGTTTATTACATACCGGAGTTACAAAGCAACATCTTGAGTCTTGGACAATTAACAGAAAACGGATGCAAGGTGTGGATGGAAAACGAGCACTTATGGCTTTATGAAGAAGGTGGTCGACTTCTCATGAAGGTAGCAAGGAGTCCGAATCGCCTGTACAAGATTGCTTTGACAATTGGAAGCCCGGTATGTCTACTTTCTTCCATAAACGACCAAGCGTGGCTATGGCACGCTCGACTTGGTCACTTGAATTTTAAATCGATTAATAACATGAGATACAATAAGATGGTACATGGGAACTTACAAAGTCTACACGGGGAGCGGGTGTGCGACGCCTGTATGCTAGGCAAACACAGCCGTGAACCGTTTCCAAAGCAATCTATGCATCGTGCCATAAAACCTTTTGAACTTGTCCACACCGACTTGTGCGGACCAATTTCTCCACCCACTTTGGGAGGAAATCGATATTTCATGTTATTTGTCGATGACAACACAAGGTATACATGGATATACACACTTAAAACCAAAGATGAAGCTTTGGAAGTTTTCAAAAAATTCAAGCAGGAAGTTGAACTAGAAACATCTTTTAAAGTAAAGGCTCTTAAAAGTGATCGAGGTGGCGAGTTCTTGAACCGGCTATTCACTAATTTCTGTGAACAAACCGGTATCAAGCGATACTTTACCGCGCCATACTCCCCTCAACAAAACGGGATAGTTGAGAGACGCAACCGAACAGTTCTCAACTGTGCAAGGAGTATGTTAAAAGCCATGGGAATACCCCAAAATTTTTGGGGTGAAGCTGTAAGACACGCGGTTTACATTATGAATCGGGTAACTACAAAGGCGCTAGATAAGGTGACTCCTTATGAAGCATTAAAGGGTCACAAACCAAATGTGAATCACCTTCGAGTTTTTGGATGTTCGTGTTTCATGAAGCTACCTATGGTGAATGTAAGAAAGCTTGATGATAGAAGTAAAGAAGTTGTTTATCTCGGGTCTGAACCCGGAACAAAGGCGTACAGGTTATTTGACCCGATTCAGAGAAAACTCTATGTAAGTCGTGACGTGATATTCCAGGAGAAAATAAAGTTTGATTGGAGCTCTTGTTCGCAAGAAAAGAATGCAGAAAGCGGACCAGAATGGATTGAGTTTTTGGTCCAAATTGATCAGGATGGTTCTGTTGAACAAATAAATGAGCCACAGTCGGCCGAAGCTCAAACAACTCAAAGCCAAGAACCGCATGCCAGTTCCGAGGATTCCAGCGACCACTCGGAAGGTGAGAACGAAGCTGAAGCAGGTCCGTCACTAAGAAGATCTACAAGGCAACAAATAAAACCAAAACACCTTGAAGATTATGTTATGCTTCAAGAAGGAGAGTTGTTACTGTTGGATGACGAACCAACAAACTACTTTGAAGCAAAAGATTACATGGAATGGCAACAAGCTATGAGATCCGAGTTAGCCTCGATTGAAGAAAACAAAACATGGGAACTGTGCGATTTGCCGAATGGACAGAAATTAATCGGACTGAAGTGGGTCTTCAAGGTGAAAAGGGATCCGGATGGTTCGATAATAAAGCACAAGGCTCGGTTGGTGGCGAAGGGTTATGTTCAAGTACAAGGAATCGACTTCGAAGAAGTTTTTGCACCGGTGGCAAGAATTGAAACAGTGAGATTCATCCTTGCTATAGCAGCTAGCCACGGGTGGAATGTGCATCACATGGACGTGAAAACGGCATTCTTGAACGGAGATTTAAAGGAGGAAGTTTATGTCAAACAACCTGAGGGGTTTGTTATTCGTGGAAAAGAGTCGAAGGTGTATCGATTACGAAAGGCGTTGTACGGACTTCGTCAAGCCCCACGAGCTTGGAATGAAAAATTAGACAAGATGCTAAAGGAGCTCGGTTTCAGTCGATGTCAAAAGGAGCAAGCAGTTTATACTCGAGGTCTTGAATCAAACCTTGTGATAGTCGGTGTCTACGTTGATGACCTTGTAGTAACCGGATCGAGCTTAGTTGAAATAGAAAAGTTCAAAGATCAAATGAAAATACAATATGATATGAGTGATTTAGGAGAACTCTCATATTATCTCGGAATGGAAGTCAAGCAAAAGGATGAGATGATACAAATAAAACAATCCTCATATGCTAAGAAGATCTTGAAATCGGCTGGAATGCTAGATTGCAACCCATCGAAGTACCCAATGGAGCCAAGAATTCAACCCGTTCAAGATGACAAAGAAGCGGACGTTGATGCAACAATGTATAGACATTTGATTGGAAGTCTTCGTTACTTACTACACACTAGACCCGATCTGGCATACTCGGTTGGCGTGGCTAGCCGGTTTATGCAAGCACCAAAACAGAGTCACTTACAACTTGTTAAACATATTCTAAGATATGTGAAGGGAACGATAAACTTTGCAATTTCTTATGGTCGCCAAAAGAAACCAAGTTTAATCGGATATAGTGACAGTAGCCATGGTACGGACCAAACTGATGGAAGAAGCACTACTGTAATGGTGTTCTATTATGGGAATGCTATTATCTCATGGAATTCGCAGAAGCAAAAGACCGTTGCTCTATCGTCATGTGAAGCCGAATTCATGGCAGCCGCAGCAACATCATGCCAAGCGATTTGGCTCAAAGGACTCTTGGCAGAATTAACTAGAACTGAAGAAAGGATGGTGTTATTGAGGGTTGATAATAGTTCGTCAATTGCTCTAATGAAAAATCCTATTTTTCATGGTCGAAGTAAACATATCAACACGTGGTTTCATTTTATTCGTGAAAGTATTGAACGAGGAGAAGTACGTGTTGAGCATGTTAGTGGAGAAGAACAAAAGGCGGACATTTTGACAAAAGCATTACCGAGAATCAAGTTCGCAGAGATGAGAAGTTTGCTCGGGTTAGAGAACCTTGGTGGTACAAACAAGGATTAGGGGGGTGAATGATGGACTAATCCATGTTGATTGGTGGGCCGATCCAGAACACAAGCCCAAGTCGAAGCAAAGCAATGCAGATTAGTTTGAAGATTAGTTTGAATATTTGATTTCATAGTTATCTAATAGTTTTGGTTTATCTAGTAGTTAGTTATTTCCTTGTCTAGCAAGAATAAGAGTTATTATAAATAGGGTAGCTCATTATGATTTTTGTATTCAGAAGTTTTAATTTGAGTTTAATAAAATAGTGTCGGGAGTTCCCCAAGAGCGAGTTCTAATTGTCGAGTTTATAGTTTGATATCGATTGTTCCCCAACAATTAATATATTCCCCCTCATAAGATCATTTATTACATATTTATTTAATTTAAAAAGTTAATTACATATTTAGCTAACTTAAAAAGCTTTGATTTTTTTTTATTCAAACCAAACAATAGACCCAGATTTTTCTTTTAACTCAATTTGAGCAAACTAAAATTTCTTGCTGAAGGAGGTAAGGAAAATCGGAAGGACTCATAGACTAAGGGGAGTGGTGACGTGGGTTGAGCGTGGAAAGCTCACCCACGTCAACTACACCACCCCCACCTTGAGCATGGCTAGGCGTGGCCCCTTTGGCGTGGGAAATGATCTGAGTGTGGGTCAGGGTTGGGTGATGATGTGGGGGTTTGTAATTGAATGTTTTTTTTAATAAATAAATAACTTTTAAATATTTGAAACCCAAGCCTCTCCATTCCTCTCACTTTTGAAGGATTGAGTTTTCGACCTCACTCTTGTCACATGACAATTCATGCCTCCAACCCTAACCCCCCCCCCCCACTCCCTTCATTCTTAAGCTACATGGTGTGGTAATGCCCTTGAGTGAACATGGAATGACATGTGGCATCCACCTCATTTTTTATATAATTGTCCTCCAAGCCAAAAAAAAAAAAATGGACGGGGTGGTGGTGGCGTGAACGGTGGCTGGGTGGCCTCTACGTCACCTTGGTTTCTTTTTGTTTATATATATATATATATATATATATATATATATATAGGGGAAAGGGATTAAAGAAACCCTTCAAAATGAGTAAACCCCCACAAACCCAATGAGTAGATCACAATCATCCACATATCCCTTCAACTTTATTATTTTTTTATTAAGAGAAGGTTATTATAGTAATTACACACACCCCACCACATATATAAGTGTTTCTTTCTCTCTCCCATTTCAAATTTTCACATTCCCTCCACCTTACCCTCTCCCTCATCCTCTCAATCTGTGTTTACAGATCTGAACCAGCTCGATCTGTGTTTACAGATCTGAATCAGCATCATCAACATCTCGAAGCTCGAACCACGAACAACACTATCATCGTCAATCTGTTTTTTTTTTTTTTTGTACAACCAACACCACATTCGGTGGTGACCGGACAAAGACCGCCGGAGAAGCTCACCGGAGAAGACGACCGGAGAAGACGACCGGAGTAGACGACCAGGTTATGAATGATTATTCCTCCTTACTCTGTTTTTACGCTTCTTACTCTGTTTTTTGTAAATGAATTGATAATTTTCTAGGATTCATATTCTAGTTTTTTGTGACATAAACTTGCTGCTTTACATGTATTTGGAATTATTATTATTATTATTATTATTATTATTATTATTATTATTATTATTATTATTATTATTATTATTATTGTAAGCTTATAACTTGCTGCTTTAATTTTTGTTAGATTGATTTTTTTTTTTGTTTATGATCGACTCTTCATTTGATTTTATTGTAATTGTTTGTACAGAGTCAACTCTTCAGTTGGTTTAATTTTTTATTTTTTTTTAAGTTGGAAATAATTGTTGTTTTTTTGTGTGTTACTAGCATCTCTTTTTTTTGGTGATTTATTATGTTAAACATCGAAAATGATTTTTCGTTTTCTGTTTTATGTTCGTAGTATCTTTTGTGTATAGTTAGGGTGTTTTTATCGTCTATAATTTCGTATAATCTTTGTGTTTAGTTAGCCTGTTACGTGTGTAGCATATATATTTTTCTGCAGTCAAATTATGTTTTTCTGTTTCCCAGCATATCAAATTTTGTTCTATGTTTATTGCAGACTACATAAGTGTTGTCAGTGTTTTTCCTGTTACACATGTAAATAATTGTTGTTTTTTTGTAAATAATTGTTGTTTTCACATGTAAATAAGTGTTGTCTGTATTTTTATTTTTTTAAGTTGTAAATACTTGTTGTTTTTTTGTGTGTTACTAGCATCCCTTATTTTTGGGTGACTTATTATGTTAAACATCGAAAATCATTTTTCGTTTTGTGTTTTATGTTTGTAGTATCTTGTTGTTTAGTTAGGGTTTCTAGATCGTCTATTTTTTCGTATATTTTTTGTGTTATGTTAGGTTGTTTACGTGTGTAGCATATATGTTTTTTTTGCAGTCAGATTCTGTTCTATGTTTTCTAGCATATCAAATTCTGCTCTATGTTTACTGCAGACTACAAAAGTTGTCTGTTTTTTCCAGTTACACATGTAACAATTGTGTGTTTTTGCACCATGTCTTTCTATTTTTTTTTGTTTGGTTTTCGAATGTATGAGTTTGTTTATGTTACCTATGTCTTTTTTTTACAGAAATTGTCTGTTTTTGTATGCCTATATTGTTTAGTTATGGTTTCTAGATCGTCTATATTTTCGTATATTTTTTGTGTTATGTTAGGTTGTTTACGTGTGTAGCATATATGTTTTTTTTGCAGTCAGACTCTGTTCTATGTTTTCTAGCATATCAAATTTCTGCTCTATGTTTACTGCAGACTACCAAAGTTTTGTCTGTTTTTTCCAGTTACACATGTAACATTTGTGTGTTTTTGCACCATGTCTTTCTATTTTTTTGTTTGGTTTTCGAATGTATGAGTTTGTTTATGTTACCTATGTCTTTTTTTTTTACAGAAATTGTCTGTTTTTGTATCCCTATGTTGTTTAGTTATGGTTTCTAGATCGTCTATATTTTCGTATATTTTTTGTGTTATGTTAGGTTGTTTACGTGTGTAGCATATATGTTTTTTTCAGTCAGACTCTGTTCTATGTTTTCTAGCATATCAAATTTCTGCTCTATGTTTACTGCAGACTACCAAAGTTTTGTCTGTTTTTTCCAGTTACACATGTAACATTTGTGTGTTTTTGCACCATGTCTTTCTTTTTTATTATTTTTTTTTCGAATGTATGAGTTTATTTATGTTACCTATGTCTTTTTTTTACAGAAATTGTCTGTTTTTGTATGCCCCCCATATATGTGTTTAGTTAAGGTGTTACGTGTGTAGCATATCTTCTTTTTTTTTTTATTGCAGTAAATGTGTGTTTGTGTGCAGTCAAAATGTTTTGATGTTTTTGCAGACTACAAAATTTTTTAGGTGTTTGCAGAAAAAAATTCATGTTTACACACGTAACACTCGATTTTTTTTAACCAGATTTGTTTTTGTTAATAGTGAAATCATGAATTCCAACCCCAGCACTCCCCCTTGGGAGGTTTTTGAGGCCCGTCAGCAACTCATCCCTATCGCACCCGAGCCACCTCAACTTGAACCGGTCATGCCATTTGGACCTGAATTACTCCCACATGTTGAATTAGATGTACCCCCTGTTGAAGCTGAACATGAACCCCTCTCCCCTGTAGAACCGGTTATACCCATAGACCAGGCAGACGGTGGGTTTATAAGCGACGATGATTTTGATTGGAATGCGGCATATGATTACGTTTTCCTAGAAGAATATCCGCTACCAGAAGACTATATGACACCGGAAGATGATGCGCATGATGTAGCTCACACACCTGAATGGGCTGTTGGTTACGAAACAGACCCAGGGGCTGAATATGAAGAACCATATGAACCGAAATATAACAGACCTGGGCTGTCGGTTATGTCTCAGGAAGGTGGGCGTATTAGGGCAGAATGGGAGGGTATAAGTTATACCGAGGAACAGTGGGCTTTTTATGTCAAATATGGGTATTGGATGCCGTCTGCTACTGTTGGTTGCAATGCAGGATGTCTGGGTTTGCACATTACATATGAAGAATTGGCTTTTTATGAGAAGAATGGTTATTGGAAGCCAAAGGATGGTGTATGAATCTTTTTAATAGTATGTTTTTGTTGTTGATATAGTATGAACAATATGTTTGTGTAGCTTTTTTTTTTATTAGTATGGAACAAATGTTGTTGGCTGATGCATCTTAACATATTATGTTTGTCTCATGTTGTGAGTTTAATCTTAAAGTTATATATTATGTTTGTTCTTTTTAAAAGTAGTGAATATTAAAAAGAGAAACGATTTTTGCCTTTTCGTTACGGACGCAACAACCCTCGTGTTGGTACAATAAAACCCAAAAAAAATGTGGTAATAAATCTGATTCTGAACTGCTACTGGAACAGTTGCTATAATTCTTATTGTTACGTACGCAACACTGCGTATGTTACATATGTAACTCGGGCATCTGACAATTTATATAACAATGTGAAAAAAGTAAGAGAGAGATGATGTGATGGGGGTGTCATATCAGCTTTTGTCAGTCTCTTTTTCAGAAAAACCAAATTACCCTATTACCCTTTCCTGTCCTTTATCACATATTTAATTAAATTAATATTATAGAAAAAATGGTGACCATAGATTAAATGGATGGATGGCTAGGATTTAGTTTGCAAGGTTTACTCATTTTGAAGGGTTTTTATTATAACCATCCCCTATATATATATATTATATATATATATATATATATATATATATATAAACACAACAATAAAATATAACATTTATAGATTTAAAATAGAACATCATTTAAAAAAAACGTTACATCTAAAAAACCATAATTTTAAGACACATAAACTAAAACTTAAATAAAAATCGGTCGTAGTATTTGTCATGACGATAGGTACTCGAACTCCCTTTGGTACTCAATAGCGTAATCCACTTGACTCAACTGTATGACAACTTCTTTAGAGCCCATTGTTCTTGAAGCATGTTGGCTATAAACATCGCCTCAAACCTTATGCACTTTGTTTTGGTATCCTTAAACTTGTAACTAAGCTCATCAATATTGTGGTTTGTGTATAGAATAAAATTGTGGGGTAAAATGGTATGAAAAGGTTGTGTTATATATAGTGTAATAACTAAATGTGATTTGGTGTAATTTAAAAAACAACCATTGAGAGGCCAACTGTAATAAAATTTATTTACAAATCATGGAAGGCCACTTCATACTTTCTATTTGCCCCACGCTTGTAGAAATTCCCATCTGATATGCCCTATGCCTTACTCCATGTTGATCACGGTGTGATGGGCTGTCATGAAATAGCTACACGACCTATTTTCACGCCATCACAACGTGTATCCTTACAAAAATTCAATCAATAATGTAATCGGACATGTATCGGTAACGGAGAAGATTAAAAAGACCATGGTCCACACCTAATCTAGGTTTTTTATTGTAACAAGAATTAAATTAGAAACTCATTTAGACAAAATGATGGGATTGGGATTGGGGGACGCTGTTAGTAGGGACGGCGGATATATTAGATCCTTGGGTGCTGAAAGGGCTCGTCGGGCAGTGGATTTGATGGTTTCTCTACAGAAGTTGGGGGACCCCCAAAGTGAACTTTTGTTGCTCCGTTCTTGTATGGGTGTTGCTAAACTGTTGTTTGGCCTTCGGACATGTCAACCAGCCTTTGCTGATGAGGCCGTATCCATTTTTGACAAAGGGCTTCGTGAAGCGGTCGAAGATATTATAGTTTGTGGGGGGCCGATCTTTGGGGATCTTCAATGGCGGTTAGCGTCTCTACCGATACGGTTGGGAGCTCTTGGCCTGTGTTCGGCAGAAGACATGTCTACATATGCTTTTGTGGCCTCTATAGTGCAGTCCTGGGGACTACAAGACCACATCTTATGAAACAGCAGGATAGTGGGGATGGACTTGGATTATGAGCTTGCTTTGGACACCGTTCGCTGCTCTATTCCTGATTCAGATTTGGGGGGTTTTATGGATAAGGACACCGCCCCCAACAAACCTCAAAAGTTCTTGGCGAGTGCATTTAATTGTAAAACCCTTCAGACTATGGGAGAGAAGTTTGCTATGACTGCGCGTCAGAAAGCGGTGTTTGAATGCCTCAAAGTAGCGCATGCTCAAGATTTCTTGGCTGCCCTTCCTATTGGGGGGCTCGGGCAACACATGTCAGCTGTTGAATACCGGGCTATCCTTAAATATATGCTCATGATTCCCATGTTCCCACCTGATCAGTCGTATCCAGTTTGCAAAAAAAAACATGTTTAGATAAGTTTGGGGAACATGCCCTTCAATGTAAGGAACTGCCCGGATTTAAATACAGACATGATCTAGTCATGGATGTTTTATGGGACGTCTTGCGTAGGGCAGGGATTTCGGCTAGGAAAGAAGCCCCGGTTAACTTTTTGACGGACCCCCAAGAAGGACGGTCTACCTTAAGGCCAGCAGATGTCCTCGTATTCGGGTGGGCACAAGGCAAGCACGCGTGCGTTGATCTCACAGGGGTGTCTCCGTTGGTGGGACTTTGAGATTCGGGTTTTGTGGTAGGGGGAGCAGCCTTGAGAGCAGAATCCCAGAAAGTTGTCAAACATGAAGCTGCATGTCTAGAGAACCAGCACGCTTTTATGCCATTTGCTTTTGACATATTTGGAGGGCTAGCCCCCGAGACAATCCGGTTCTTAAAAAGTGTTCAAAAGGTGGTGCAGAGCAACTCTCCAGCGATGAAGGACCTAAGTTTTATTTTTAATAGAGTAGGTTTTTCTATTCAAAAGGGGGTAGCGGCGCAACTTGGGCCCATTTACCCGCCTCCCACTTGTAAGAATTATTTGTTTATCCTTTAAATCAAATTCAAACCAAAAAAAGTATAAAAGATTCATAAAATATGATGATTAGTATACTAACAAAGGAGACGAGATCCAAATTTCGGGCAAACAATATGCATAATTCTTAAATTAACTCTGTTTGTTTATATTTAACAACAATATATCATATTAAATGTAGTTCATGTTAATACTTTATCATTTCGTATTAAATCAATTATGTATTTTATTAGGATGGAGGAAATGCACGCATGTGGTTAGGCTAAAACTCCTGGGTTAATATAAAATTTGATTTAATCGATAGTGGGAATTCGATCAAATTAATTTAGAAAATTGAGTCATATCGTCGACCACATGTACGGATCACGGATGACCATCCATTTGTGATGTTTGTATTATTTATGCTGTCACTTGTTAAAAGCGGCCAAAACTACAACCAAACCAATACACATCTCACCGAATAATATATTAATAAGATCCTCCGTAGTGGTAACATAAAGGGGTGCTATTTTAGAAAATAAAGCCTCAAACACCGAAACAGGGGGGCTTTATTTTTGAAAAAAATGATTTTGGCGTTATACAAATAGCGCCGGATGAATTACTCCCCCTCCAATCATATCATTCCACCTCATACTCTCTCTCTTTATAATAATTTTATTATTTTTTTTAATTTAAAAGATATAATAAAATATTAATAGGGGCTTTATAAATAAAGCCCCACCACTACACCCCTTTTTCACTTTATCTCTCAATGCTGACTCAGCTGCCACGTGGACCAATCAGAAAGGGGGACTTTATATATAAAGCCCCCCACTACACATGGTCTAAGTTGTTAGACATTAATTTTTTTTTTAATCAAACAGTCTTTCATTACCGGACACAAAAAATTACATCAAGATAACGGGCAGGCGGGCAACAAGCTGCGCGTTATTTATATAATTACTCAATCATAATCGGGGCGGTGGTCTATTGGCAAATACAAAGCTTTTAAAACACATAGGTTGTGAGAGATCTTGAGTTCAAGTCCCAAAGACCACAGAATTTAAAAGAAATAAGCCTTTTAAAAAAACACTCAATCATAACCTTCTTATCGAGATTATATACCGGACTAGAGAAGATAGGGACTAGGGAGAAGAGGCATGAAATCTCGCTCTATATATGGAGAGAAGTACACTAGCTTGCATGGTTTGTCTATGATGAGACCGCGCCTATTGGAATTCGATATCAGAAATTGAAGCCAAAAACTGTTTCGTATTATTCTTATTATTAGACTTACAAATCTTCCTTCCTTTTATAAGCCTAAGATCCTAACTAACTAGGAGCTATAATGTTTATCCATTATCTAAACATTATCTATTGAAACATTTGACCTTATCTAGGAAACTAACTCAAAACCTAGGTTACAAGAATGACAACTAAGTCCTTCTAGTTACCAATCTTGCAATTACAAGATTATACTATCATTCACCCCTCTAATCTTGTAACACCAACAAGCTCCCTCATCTCGACAAACTTTACTCTTGGCAATGCTTTCGTGAGAATGTCCGCCTTTTGTAGATTCCCACTCACATGTTCAACATGAATTTGATCACGACCAATGCACTCTCTTATAAAGTGATATCGAGTATGAATATGTCTGCTTTTTCCAAAAAATACCGGGTTCTTCATTAACTCAATCGCAGATGAGTTATCTACCTTCAACGTTACTCTGCTTTCCTTTTCACCCGTTATTTCTGAAATTAGACCTCTAAGCCACAATGCTTGACATGCTCCTTCTGTAGCCGCCATGAATTCTGCCTCACATGATGACAATGCAACTGTGCCCTGTTTTTGCGAAACCCAGCTCACCGGTGCATCATTGAAGTAAAACACTAATCCTGTTGTGCTTTTCCCATCATCAAGATCCATTGCATAGCTACTATCACTGTACCCAAGCAATTTACGACTTCCTCCTTTTGGATAAAATATACCAAAATCCAAACTTCCTTTTACATATCTCAGCACTTGTTTCACAGCTTGCTCGTGCGTTTTAGTTGGTCTTTGCATAAACCTGCTAATCAAACCAACCGCGAAATTTAAATCTGGACGAGTATGTGTTAAATAGCGAAGACTCCCAACAATTCTTCTATATTCAGTTGGATCAATCTCTTGCCCTTCATCGGCCTTTGACAGTTTCAAACCCGGATCCAAAGGAAATTGAGTCAAGTTACACTCCCACATTCCGAACTGCTTCAAAATCTTCGTGGCATAACCTGATTGCTTTATAGCTATCCCGTCTTCCCCTTGCATGACTTCTATTCCAAGATAGTAATGCAACTTACCAAGATCACTCATCTCGAATCTTCCTTCCATTTGCACTTTGACTGATTTAATGTCTTCTATAGATGAACCGGTAATTATTAAATCATCGACATAAGTGCCAATAATTAATAACTTGCCGGTTGCGATTCTTCTATATACTGCTTGTTCTCTTTTGCAACGGACAAATCCAAGTTCCTTAAGTGCAATGTCGAGCTTTGTGTTCCAAGCTCTTGGTGCTTGACGTAAGCCATATAATGCCTATTTTAGCTTATACACATAATGCTCTCTTCCTCTTTTAACGAATCCCTCCGGTTGAGTTACATACACATCTTCCTTTAATTCTCCGTGTAAAAACGCCGACTTTACATCTAGGTGATGAACCTCCCATCCATAGCTAGCGGCTAAAGCTATTATCAAGCGAATTGTGTCAATTCTTGCCACCGGAGCGAACACCTCTTCGTAGTCAATCCTATACTTTTGCACATAACCTTTCGCAACAAGACGAGCTTTGTATCTTGAGACTTTTCCTTGTGCATCTCTCTTGATTTTAAAAACCCACTTAACTCCAATTGGTCTCGCTTTCAGAGGTGGTTCTACCAGTTGCCATGTATTATTCTTCTCGATCGACTTTAATTCTTCTACCATTGCTTCCTTCCACCGGTCAACTTTGATGGCTTCCTTGAAGACAATAGGTTCGTCATCTACCGAAGACATGAGTAATACATCATCATCTGTCAACGAGTGCGTGAGTTTCGGTATGCTTTCAACTTCAAAATCAGTAAACCGTTTCGGAATCGACTGGTTCCGAGTAGATCTCCTTAGCGCTGAATTCTCTAAGGGATTTGCTTTACTGTTGGGCCTGACTTCATCATTCAGCCCAGTTCCAACCATTGATGGACCTGCACAAGAGTTATTGGGCCCATCCGTCCCTTCTTCTAAGTCCTGTTCCGGCCCGCTTTCTCTATCCTGATGTGCATCAGACAAGTCTTCAAGCGCAACCCTTTCACCAGAAGCTGTATCAGTCGAAGAGACCCTCTCTCCTTCTATCACGAACTCAGCTGCATCTTCATGTGAGTCGTTGACTTCTGAATTAATTTTATTCCAGTCGTACCCTTCAGTTTCCTTGAATTTTATATCTCCATCTCTAACCACATGTATCTTTCTTTTAATCGGATCAAACATCCGGTGAGTATTTAAACCCGAATCCGGTTGTGATCCGAAATATACCATGAGTATCCCTCTATCATCGAGCTTCTTTTGTCCAGGTGCTAGAATTTTGACGAAACCTATGCTCCCGAACACCCTTAGCTTTGATAAATCAGGCTTCCTTCCTTTGAGTTTTCCGTACGGAGTTGAACCATTTAGAGCTTTTGTTGGAGACCGATTCAGGAGATATACAGAATGCATTACAGCTTCCCCCCAGAAGACTTGAGGTACATTCATTGCTTTCAGAATGAATGTTACAAGAATGACAACTAAGTCCTTCTAGTTACCAATCTTGCAATTACAAGATTATACTATCAGCGCCAACGTAAACTCGATCCATTGGTTTGTCTCTTTGGCTCATTTAAATTAAAGTCTAAATTTAAACATTTAAAAATTATAACACAAATAACATTATAGATGCCCAAGTATTCATTTGAGGAAAGTACAATTGTAACTTACTCTCCGTTTTAATACACATAGATGATATCCTAAACTACCTTTTTAATCCCAGGCTGTCACATCAACCTTGTTAAATACTACCCTAAATACAAAAAAAACATCTTAATTTAATGGGGGCACTATCCTAAACCATGAGTCTCATAATTTTACACTAGCTGTCCACTACTTTCTTTTTATATCTCTCGTCTACACACATAGTCCATCAGGTACCTGGAACCGAAAATATGTTAAGGATATTTTGGTGTACGTATGTAATGAAGTTGTTGAAACTTAACCTTGATAAGGCACGTATGCCTTAAGAAATAAACAAACATATTGTAACGCATAGGTTACCTACTAGTGTTTTTATAAATAGTTTTTATTTTTCTTGTTTGTTTCTATCTTTTAAATATCCCTATAAAATCCCCCAATATTATTATATCTACACATATTTTTTGAACCAAAAGTATCGGTGTGAAACATAATATGTAATCTAATTATTATATTCGTAAATCATACTATGTTAAGACGCGTTATTGACTTATTTGCTAGAAGCATGGACATCTAGAAGACTAGAATCACTATAACAGTGGCATTCGTGTAATTTATGTGATTATCAAGCCTTATTTACCCATGAATGAACCATAAATGGTAAACCGGAAAGATTATCTCAAAGAATGGGTCCATCTCTCTCTATATAGACAAAGAGATAAAGGTGGGGTGTCAAAATAGTAAAACCCGTTATTAAAGCACTCGCGTATCTTTCAGCCAAGAATGAGTTCGGAAAAAAAAAAAGTTTAACGTCATTTAAAAAAGGTTATGGGATTCATACACCATGTGACGTCACATTCTGGGGGTGTGACATCACATTCTGGGGTATGTGGCAGTCTCCTATTGGTATTTGATGTGGGCCAGGGTGTATGAATCCTAAACAGGGGGTGTATGAATCCTAATTACCTTTAAAAAATCAAGAAATATGCATATAAGAAAGAGTGTATGAATCCTAGAATCCTTTAGGAATCATACACCCTATAATTAGAATTCATACACCTTGACCCACATTACAAATCAACAGAAAGCTGCCACATACTCAGAATGTGATGTCATACCCCCTAAATTATAAACCATGCTATTTATTTATAATTTATTATTTACATATATTATTAATATATTAATTAAAAATTATATGAATAGTATGCCCATTAAGGCTTGCGAGCTGGCTCGAGCTCGAGCTCGCCAAGCTCGAGTAGCTTGCGAGTAGCTCGGCTCGTTTGCATCTATAGTTTTAATTATCATGTTAAACAAATTTAAAAATTTAAGAGTTATACTAAATGGTGTGTGTTAGCAGAACATGATTTTGTCCGACCTAAGTTATGCTAAAGAGCTTAAAATGACGTAGCTGGTATTAGGTGGCATCATGGGTTGTGGTTCATCCAAGGATCCAGTTTAAGCCGGGTGTTATGTCCTTCCTAAACAAATAATGTGTGTTAGCTGTTGAAAAAAGCAATTAAAAAAACTTAAGTAAAATAAAAAAAAAAAACAACATATCTCTTTTAAAAAATATGATCCAACCACTCACCCGGTTCGCCACTAGTAACCAGGCAGCTCTACACCATAAGAAACAAGTCCAAAGAATGACATTTCAATAGTAGTTAACCAAACCGATTAGAAGACACTTTCCGATTCACCACTACAACCAGCCAGCTCTATTGACGTGAAGTTTTTCCTGAAGACGCGTATTAAAATATAAAATATAAAATATAAAATAAAAATCCGATAGGATCAAATACACAAGACACCTTTTCTAGGAAGGGTGAGAAGGATTGTGATCCATTGATCATATATTTGAATGGTTGAGATTAGTTTGTTTAGTAAAAATAAATAATAAATTAGAGAAAGGGCATAAAAGGAAAACCACATTTGTTGACTTTCTCTCTCCACATGCAATGCACATGTCAATTCCCCCATCATTTTAAAACGTCTATAACTTTTTCATACGACATTTTTTTTTTCAAAAAAATTTCACCATATTAACGAACGTTTTTTATCTTTAATATGAGTACCACATTGCTACATTAAAATTGAAAAAAAAAATCGTGCTAAATGGGTTTTTTTTCTCCGTTGTGTCTTCTGCACGTTCATTGTGTTATAGTATGCATGTGTGCTTTATAAATATGTTATTTATGTTTTTTTAGTCTACACATGATTTAACTTTGTCCATTGTGTTTTTAGTATGCTTTTAATTGTGTTTTACGCAAATGAGTTTTGTATTTAGGCGTGCATTGTGTTTTATTATGTTGTTCATTGTGTTTAAGTCTATTATTCATTGTGTTTTAGTATTCTGTTCATTGTGTCTTTTATATGTCGTCAATTGTGTTTTATTAGACTGCTCATTGTGTTTTATACCATATTGTTCATTGCATATTTAATTGGTACTCATTGTGTTTTACGTTATCTCCATTGTGTCTTACGCAACTGGGTTTTCAACTTTTTTTTCCAAAAGTATTCATTGTGTTTCAATCTTCTGTTCATTGTGTCTTTATTATGTCGTCCATTGTGTTTTACACAATTGGGTTTTTAACTTTTTTTTTCAAAAGTATTCATTGTATTTTAGTCTTTTGTTCATTGTGTCTTTCGTATGTCATCCATTGTGTCTTACGTAACTGGGTTTTCAACTTTTTTTTTTCAAAAGTATTCATTGTGTTTTAGTCTTCTATTCATTGTATCTTTAGTATGTCGTCCATTGTGTTTTACTAGACTCTTGATTATGTTTTATACCCTATATTTAATTGGTGTTCATTGTGTTTTACATTCCATTGTGTCTTATGCAAGTGGGTTTTGAATTTTTTTTTTCAAAAGTATAGCAATATGGTACTCATATTAAAGATAAAACGACGCTCAATATTATGGTATAATTTTTTTTAAAAACGGATGACGTATAAAAAAGTTACGGGCATTTAAAAATGAAGGTGGAAATGGCATGTGACTTCCATGTGCATATGTTTTTGACAAAATTACCCCTCCCACTTGTTAATCCTTTGGAAACATGTCATTTTCTAGTGGCTTCTCACCCTTCTCATTTTTTGTAGCCTTTGTAGAATAACCCAACCCTAGAAACATAAACATTTTGCAATAATAACGGTATCCAGTATCCACATTTCCACACCCAATCATCTTCTCTCTCATCTTTCTCTCTCTAATCACGGGCCTCCCTTCCCACATCTTCTCATCTCTCTCTCTCTCTCTCTAAAAACTTTCCCTACATTCTCCACCTCCCAAAGCCTTACACTAATCCATGGCTGAATCAACCAAATACACCCCCATTAACACTACCCTTTCCTCCGTACCAGACTCCAAGCTCACCAACATCTTCACCTTCCGTACCAAACGATCCAGAACCTTCCTTTACATATTCTTCGGTATATTCGTCGCCTTTACTGTTTTCTTAGCTTTTAACCCCTCACAAAACCCTTCTTCTCCTTGGTTCACCAACATCTTCGCTAGTTCAAGCTTCAGCATCTCTAGTAGTAGTACTGTTAATAATAATAATAATAATACTTATTCTTCGTCTGGTTCTTCTGGATCTCAGTTTAAATCGATTTATTCTTACTTTTTTCCTAACAATTCGACGCAAGTAGGGCGTAATTCCACGGGTTTTGGCGCTAATTTGAATGGGACTGGGGTTGGATCTGGAAGTGTTAATAGTGAAGCACCGACAGTGAATAATAACAATAATAATATTAATAATGTTAATAATAATAATCGAACACGGAGTGAAGATTTGAAGCAAAATGAGAATACGACGTCGTCTCCTTCGTTTCAATCTGATTCTAAACAAGTAAATCAAACGCGGAGTGAAGATTTGAAGCAGAATAATAAAACGACACCGTCTCCTCCTTTTCAGTCTGCTTCTAAACAGATAAATCAAACGCGAAGTGAGGGTTTGAATAATAACCAAACGACGTCGTCTCCTCCGTTTAATTCCAACTCAAAACAGAAAAATCAAACACAAAGTGAAGATTTGAAGCCGAAGCCGAAAACGACGTCGTCTCCTCCGTTTCAGTCTGCTTCAAAACATACAAATCAAACACGAACTGAAGATTTGAAGCAGAATAATAAAACGACGTCGTCTCCTCCGTTACAATCTTCTTCAAATGCTGCTGCAAATAGTAAGGGGATTGGTGATTTAGTGAAGAATTTGTTGAATTGTGACTTGTTTGATGGTGATTGGGTCCGAGATGAGACATATCCACTATATAAACCCGGTTCATGTTCATTAGTTGATCAACAGTTTAGTTGTGTCATTAACGGTAGACCGGATAAAGGATTTCAAATGCTTAAATGGAAGCCCAAAGCTTGCACTTTACCAAGGTACGTCTAGATTGTTATTGTTATGGTGGTGGTTTTATTTTATTAATGTTTTTGTTGAATTATTTGTGGTTATGTAGGTTTGATGGAAGCCATATGTTGCAATTGTTGAAAGGGAAAAGATTAGTTTTTGTTGGTGATTCATTAAATAGAAATATGTGGGAATCGTTAATTTGTATCTTACAGAATTCGGTTAAAGATTTATCAAAAGTTTATGAGGCTTCAGGCAGACATCATTTTAGATCAGAGCCGTCTTATTCGTTTGTGTTTGAGGTAAATTTAGTTTAATGTATTGTTAAGTTTTCGAATTATGGTTTTGATTTGCTTAATTATGTTGTTTTTGAACTGTAGGATTACAATTGTACGGTTGAGTTCTTTATGGCTCCGTTTATAGTTAGAGAATCTGTAACGAAGGATAAAAATGAAACAAAGGAGACTCTTCGGCTTGATTTGATCGGTACTTCAGCTGATCGATACAAAACTGCTGACATTCTGGTCTTTAACACGGGGCATTGGTGGACTCATGAGAAAACTGCGAGAGGGTAATTGGTTGTATTGATTTGAGTATTTGATAAGAGAATAGTTTTTTTTTTTTTCTCGTTTGATTATTATGTTGGTTATAATACAATGATGGTAAATTTGCAGGAAAGATTATTATCAAGAAGGTAGTCATGTGTACAGTCAGCTTAGTTCTACAGAGGCGTTTCGTAAAGCCATGACAACATGGGGAAGATGGGTTGATGCTAATATTAATCCTAGCAAAACTTTGGTCTTTTTCCGTGGTTATTCTGCTTCACATTTCAGGTAAAAATTACATTAAACTTATAGAGGTGGCTAACGATGCAGCCAGCTTGGGTAACAGGCTGGCTTTGGGCCAAAAGGGGTATCGGGGTAATTGTATATATGGGCCAAAATGGGCTGCATTAATCTTCAAGGGGGTGGTTTAGTAGTAGCCGCTTTACTCCTAGCAATGATCTCTGTGTTCGAGTCCAGCTTCCACTTTATTTACCTACCTCTCAGTCTTTGACCGCCTTGAAGACTGCCAACCTAGCGCACAAACTGCGTTTTAGCTGCTCTCATTGGGTTATCGGTTATAAAAAGAAGGGACACGTTGGCCCAACCTATTTTCAAGTTTATGAGTAATGAAGTTACATTTTTTAGTATAGTTACTTTTAAATAAACTAGTTTAGTACGTTGCAAGTATTTGATATTTAGACGACTTTTCCCCCTGCTTAACCTGTCCAATTCAGCTGACCCGTTTCATTTTGGCTAATAATAATAAAAATCTTTTAGCCATTTACTTCTACCTAGAAAATACTACCCAAAATGATTTTTTTTATATGCAACTACATTAACCTAGTGAAATCATCTCGTCACTTTCAAGCTCTATGGTAAAATGGCAGTCAAAGATTGTAAAATTCAGTCAACAATGCTGGAAACTGGAAATAACAATGCAATCTGTTCATTTGTTTTATTTTATGACAGAGGGGGGCAATGGAATTCAGGAGGGCAGTGTGACAGTGAAGTCGAGCCTATAAAAAACACAACCTATCTATCGCCATATCCCGACAAGATGATTGTTTTAGAGAAGGTATTAAGAGGTATGAAGACTCGAGTTTCATATCTGAATATCACAAGATCGACAGATTTTAGAAAAGATGGGCACCCATCTGTGTACAGAAAGCATGATTACTCAGAGCAAGAAAAAAGATCATCATTACGCTTCCAAGATTGCAGCCATTGGTGTCTTCCTGGTGTGCCAGATTCTTGGAATGAGATATTGTATGCTGAACTTTTGGCAAAACAATACCAAAATCAACAGCAAAAGAATTAGGTTAATATATGTGCAAAGATACACGGTATGAGTCGGGTCAAGTTGAGTTGAATTAAATCGAGTTGACTCGAGATGAGTTGAATCAGATTTACAGATCTCAGAAATGTGAATTAGCCCCTTATTTTTGTTCCCTTTGGGGAATGTATAAACAAATAAGCAGATGATCCAATAAGAATAGTATTAATATCTTTTTTTGTATTTTTTATAATGTATTATTTAATATTTAGTATTTTTTAAGGTTATGGAAAGAAAACAACATTCAAAGGATGTAGTCAGGTGGAGGTGGTATTTCTCGGACACACCAAACAAGTTATGAATTCTTGTGTTTATGTGAAGTATGTGAGTTTTTTAATCTAATGTTCCACAAGCTAGATAACAATTTAAAATAAAATATACGTGTGTATATATATATATATATATATATATATATATATATATATATATATATTTTTGGGTCAAATTATCCTACATAGTGTAGTAAAAATGAGAATGGTGAGAAAGATACATAAAATATATTGGATCATGAAATTTAACACAATGAATCAGAAAATATAACACAAATTAAGAAAAAATGACACAGTAAATTGCAGAAATGACACATTGATAAAAATAAGAAAAGACACAATGCGAGACAAAATGATATAACACAAAATCTAAAACTAAAATATAAAAATCCAAAAAATAAAAAACCTAAAAACTAAGATCGTAGGGTTTGATCAGACAGTTTCAATGTCGCTTGCAGGGGCGGCCCTAGCATAAAGCTAAGGGTCGCACCCGCAACCCCTCAAATTTTCGTGCGTAGTGAAATTTTTTTATTTTTTTTACGTTTTTTTTAAACTTTACCCCTAAAATAAATTTTACGTTACTCCAATAAATTTTGCGTTACGTTACTTGGAAAATATTATCGAACTTATATTAAACGTCACTTGTCTAAACCACAAGTCCATATCTATTACCAAACCCAACCAAATTCCCAATACCCCCAACTCAAACCAAACGCCCTTGCCCAAACAAGGCCCACCCTTATCCCCTAACATCTAAAAAACCATTATAAATTATAATTTGTGTCTATAATTGATTATTTTATTGTTTATGTTATAAATTATAATTTGTGTTTAAATTGGTCCAATCAATACTCCAAATATTGATAATAAAGATATGCAAGTGAATGATGATATTAGTATGCAACAGAATGATGATGTTGCTAATAATGATAATGATATGTAAACGAATGATGATGTTGCTACAACTACAAGTCCAACTGTTCCTTATTCTTCGGCTTCAACCGCGAGCTCATATATTGATTTGAATGATCTTCCTTCGTATCCCGTTGATGGACCACTCATTGCTAGCATTCACCCTAATCGAATAGATGACATAAGAAGAGCATATCTTGTGAAAAAAAGGTTTTTCAATCACATGGTCATATATTTAAATGGACACAATGTGTGACATTTCTCATGTAATGGTGGAACTAGAAAACATAAAACTTTTCCTTTGTTTTATCGGGTATTGAAGTTAGCGTTGGTTTTACCGGTTGAAACCGCAACCGTTAAGAAGTGTTTTTTTTTCTTCTAAAATGAAGCTTATCAAGACGGATTTACGTAATCGAATGGATGGGAACTATTTGATCAATGCTCTAATTTGTGCGGTCGAAAAAAAACTTTTGATAAAGTAAAAGAAGATAACGTAATGGCTCGGTTTTAAACTTTTAAGAACCGAAGTGGCGAAATCTATAACTATCACCATGATTTTATTTTTATGTCGTTTACATTATATAAAACTACGACAAAAAATAAATTTGAACGTCACTCCTCATTTTTATTTTTAGATCCGCCACTGGTCGCTTGAATGAGTTTAACCAGAGTCAGTTTGCTATCCTTCCTACGACTTCTTATTTTTCGTTCGTTGTGTATTTGATCCTAACCATACCGTAATAACACAAGATTAATTTCTTATTTTACAATTTTTCTTTCTAGTGCGAATAGAAAGCAAGAATTTTTTAAATTATAAATTCATCAATGTCGCAATGTGCAATTTATTAATTTTATTTTTTCAAAGTTGCAACCTTTTATGCATCCAGTTGGGATGCATATGTTTTTGGAAATATATGAGATGTATATATTTATTTTTCACCTTAATTTTTTTATTTTTTGAAAGGCTCACCTTAAGTATAAATAGGTCATTTTATGAATGAAATGATTTTAGTTGCACCATACTTTCACATGTTTTTGGAAAATATATGAAATATATACGTCTTTCACCTTAAATATAAATAGGTCAATTTAAGAAAGAAATGATTTTGGTGCACCATACTTTCAAATACTGAAAATTTTAAATTCACGTTTCCTTGATTTAATAATCCCTTTCTTCCATCAGCATCAACTAACCATCGGTAACAAAAAACATCGTCAACATTAGCACCAAATGAGAGATTTTTTTTTCCCTTCAAATAATATGCTTTATAACTAAGGTGCTCATGCTTTGTAGTGGTTGGTTGTAAAGGAGCTTTGGATTGACCCATATACGCTTTAGAAGTTATGAGCCAGTTGCTAAAGATACATCCCAAAGTGGACGGACGCCCTCCTTAAAAGAAAAAAAATAGTGTAATCTGTAAGCTAAAATCCCAATTGCACACTTTAAAAGTTTGGTTAAACCTCTTTATCGTACCGTGAAAAATATCACTGGGCGATCTTTAATCTTTCATGTAGGGATTAAATCTTATGGTAATCTATAACCACATTTCTGTGTAAACAGTTGCAGTTTTTATTTATAAATCCACACAACGTTTCGTAAGCTACAATAATAAGAAGTTAAAATAGAGGAAAGAACCCCTAGAGCAACCACATCCACTCAAAGGGCACGTTCAAGGTCCATACTCACCTAGAATTTAAAAATCTATCTCTTACACTATTGATACATGCTGACAATAAGTCATTTTAGAAACCGACATAATTACATAAACCACATGTCTCAAATCTTGTACATCGTAATGCAGCAATGGAATACCACATGTTTGTTGAAGGTCCTCAAACATCTCACAATAAATCACCTCAAGATACTAAATTACATAAATATCTTCAATATGTTAAGCTATTCATAGCCCACATAAACAATGAACTTGCTTCTCATATTTAAATATATACACGATTTAAACGATTTTTCAACCAACTTAATGACCAAAATGTGTCAGTGATCTGAATAGGCTTGGTAAACAACTCAATGATTTGGATGTTGGTTTAATCCTAGTTTGGATGAAAAGTGAAAGAAACCAAAAGTTGAAGGGTCGTTATGATAATTCTTAGTGAATTAAATTAGAGATAAATGTTAGTTTAATTAAATAGTTTTAGATAAGTATTTGAGTTTTAGTATTGGTTTAGGAAAGCATGTTTAGGTTTAGTATAAATCATTGTTTTGAAAACCGGACCGGACCGGACCGGCCGGTCGGACCGGGCTCCGGGGCCTGGACCGGTCTGGCTCGGGTAGTCGGACCGTTTTTGCAGCGAACCGGGGTTGAACCGGTGAACCGGCCGGACCGGAAAACCGGCCGGTCGGACCGGAAACCGGACCGGTCGGACCAGATTTTTTAATTTATTTTGTTTTTTGGGCCGGTTCGTCGAACCGGTCGAACCGGCCGGGGGTCCGGTTCGACGTCCGGTCCGGTTCTGAAAACCTTGGTATAAATAGATTGGTAGGGTTAATGTTTTATTTGTGGTTTTTGATTTCTTAGTGAAAAAGACTTTGTGTCTAATAATATTGTTCTTCGTTATTTTATCTTGTGATCGATCCTATTGGTTCCAACAATTGGTATCAGAGCCAGGTTCAAGATCAAGAGACGTAGATCAAGACGTGTTAGAGGATAAACAGTCGAAGCCACCAAACTTTCTGTGTGAAATCGTGTTTTTTTTTGGTCAAAGGATTCTGTTTGCGGTAGCAGAAGTCATCGAAAAGAGAGGAGGTAATATATCATATTTGGAGCAATCACTGAGTAGTCGAAAATTTTAAAAGAAGAAGAAAATTATTTGTGTGGAGATTGTGTTGTACGTGAGGGATAATTAGAAATAGAGAGATAAAGCATATTTTGTTTTGTTCGTAAAATTTAAAGGAAATAATAAGAAAAAAAAAGAACAAAGTCGGTGGTCTGTGGGAAGAAAAGAAAAACAGAAGAATTGAATAAACAAATAGTAATTGGTGGAATTAATTGTGGAGTTGGAAGTTAATTAGTTGAAGCTTTGGGATATCTGATTGAAAAAGTTTCTGTGTGAAGTCGTGATTAATCCGGAAGAAGCTGTGTGCAAACCGGATAGTGATCGAAAGGTTTTTCGTGTGACCGTGTGTGATCAGGTTCTTAGTGAAGCCAATAAGAGCGAGAGGTTCTGTGTGAGCCGAAGACGACCAAAGAAAGAGGACGGTTCTACGTGTGACCGTGTTCTGTGTGAAGGGCGACCAGGTTCTGTGTGTGACCAGAAGATAAACGGATATTCTGTGTGAAGTCGGGCGTTAACCGGAATTCTTAGTGAAACTGGAGTGGAGTTCTAAGTGAACCAAAAATCTGTGTGATTAAGAAGAACACCTAAGTGGTGAAGGAGAAAAAAAAGAATCTGTGTGATTCAAACGAGGAAAGAGTTAACGTGATTCTGTGTGAACACTATAAACTTTGTGTGATTAAAGATGGCTGAAGGTGGTGCAGGTGCGGGTGCGATTGTGCAAGCGAGTCATCAAGGTAGCATTCCGTTACAATGTCCTAAGTTGAAGAGTACGAATTATACGAGTTGGTCAATCATGGTGGAGTCTATCCTACAAGCGTATGGGTTGTGGGAAGCGATTGATCCGGTGACTGGAGCAGCGGTAGAGGATAAGAAGAATTTAATGGCGAGGGCGTTTGTGTTTCAAACATTACCCGAAGATGTGTTACTTCAAGTGGCTAGGTACAAGGATGCAAAGGATGTATGGGAAGTGCTTCGTGTGCGATATTTGGGAGCCGAGAGAGTTCAAAAGGCAAGGCTACAAACTCTTAGAACCGAACTTGAGATGTTGAAGATGAAAGAAAGTGAATCGATTGATGAGTTCTCGGGCAAACTTAGTGGGATTGCTACAAAGTTCAAGAGTCTTGGGTCTAGCTTAGAAGATGAAGTGGTGGTAAGAAAGTTGTTGAATTCGGTCCCAAAGAAATTCTTGCAAATTGTTGCTTCAATTGAGCAATATTCGGAGATAGAAAATATGTCTCTTGAGAAAGCCGTTGGGAGATTGAAAGCCTATGAAGAGAGGATTAAAGATCATGATGAGAAAGATGATGATCAAGGTAAGTTGTTGCTTACAAAGGAAGAGTGAAAGAAAGGTCAAAACGGGGTGAGTTTGATCAAGACCAAGGTGGATATGGAAGAGGTCGAGGTCAAGGAAGAGGTCGTGGTAATGGTAGAGGACGAGGAGGCCGATTCCAATCCAATGAAGATCAAAAGGAAAAAGATAGACATAGAGATAAGAGACATATTAAGTGTTACAATTGCCAAGAGTATGGTCACTATGCATGGGAGTGCCCTAAGCAAGAACCGGAGGATGAAGTGGCTCAATTTGCTCGAGTTAAAGAGCCGGTACCGTTGATGTGAGGAACAAGGGGCGCGAACTAGGATTAAGGGAGTGAATGTTGGTTTAATCCTAGTTTGGATGAAAAGTGAAAGAAACCAAAAGTTGAAGGGTCGTTATGATAATTCTTAGTGAATTAAATTAGAGATAAATGTTAGTTTAATTAAATAGTTTTAGATAAGTATTTGAGTTTTAGTATTGGTTTAGGAAAGCATGTTTAGGTTTAGTATAAATAGATTGGTAGGGTTAATGTTTTATTTGTGGTTTTTGATTTCTTATGAATCACCCAACCTATTTAAAGTTATAAAATTGAAACCTACCAAGAAACAAATTACACATGTAGGCAAGTATGTTGGTAATTGATATCAAAGTCAGATGTTGTAAACCAAAACTTGTTTTTGTTATTGATTCAATTGATTAGGTTTACATACCATCTATCTATATATAAGCCTACTAATCCTTGGTCAATAAGGAAACATTATAGCTATCTAAAACATTTGATAATTATCTAAACAAGAAAACCATTGAGTTTAACTAGGAATGCAAAAACTATGATAAATACCATTCCTTATCTCCTAGTAGCTCGGCTCCTTTTTATCCGAACTACAAGATTACACCTTCAATCACCCCTCTAATCTTGTAAGCCCAACGTGTTCTTTCATCTCGTTAAACTTGAGTCTTGGTAACGCCTTAGTGAGAATGTCAGCCCTTTGTAAATCCCCACTCACATGCTCCACTCTAATTTGTCCTCTCTCGACACATTCCCTTATAAAGTGGTAACGAGTATGAATATGCCTGCTCTTCTTGTGAAAGACTGGATTCTTCATCAATGCTATAGCTGATGAGTTGTCAACCTTGAGAGTCACAGTTTGTTCATTCTCTCCTGTTATCTCTGACAATAAATTTCTTAGCCATAAAGCTTGACATGTTCCAGATGTTGCTGCCATATATTCTGCTTCACAAGATGATAATGCCACTGTTTGTTGCTTTTCCGAGCACCAAGTGATAGGTGCATCATCATAATAAAACACGGTTCCAGTAGTGCTCTTTCCATCATCAACATCAACCGAGTGACTACTATCACTAAAGCCGTATAACAGACTGCTTCCACCCCTGGGATACATAATACCAAGATTTATACTTCCTTTTAAATATCTCAGTATATGTTTCACAGCCTGTTCATGTGATACATTCGGATCTTGCATGAAACAACTCACATATCCGATAGAATAGCTCAGATCTACACATGTATGTGTTAAGTACCTTAGGCAGCCAACAACTTTCCTGTAATCCGTTGGATCGGTCTTTGGTGCTATTTCTTCCTTTGATAGCTTCAGTCTGGGATCCATCGGAATTTGAGTTGGATTGCATGCCACATACCTGTTTGCTTTAGAATTTTGGCTGCATAGTTTGATTGTTTTAGAGCGATACTGATGTGTGTAAATGTATATATAAAATAACACAAGCTTTAATTAAAACGACTCACCTAAAAACTACACACGCACGGCAAGTGTACCGGTCGCAAAGCAGTAAACAGATAAGACCGAGTATCGAACCCAAAGACGCGAATGCAACTCAAGATCACAACCTATACCGAATACTAGCCTAAATAAATAAATACTTAAATGGGGGGTTAAACTAATAACTAAAAACTTAGAAGAAACTAAATATAAATAAAACAACCTCGACTGCTTATGGGAACTAGGAGCTAGGAGAAATCAGATAGGAAGAAGGCTGGTAACCTGGGTAGAATCCCTAGACTCTGGTTATAAAAGCTGACCTACGTAATCCGGTTGGAGACCCTGTTCTCATCTAACAAACCCCCTGTCAAGGATAGTCGACTAGACTCAAGGCGGGACAAGTGTTGAGATGCTAAAATGAAAGTGGATCGCCCCAGCGAAACCAAATCCCACAGTAATCCTTTAATCAACCACTCTTGGATCGAAAACTCCCAAACTGTGAAGCAGACTTAACTAATACGAATGAAATCCTAAGAAAACTCTAAGCACGAATAAGTAACCGGTCTCGCCCTAGCGATAACCAAACTACCAAACAATGCCTAGTTAGTCAACCTAGCAATCCCGGATTATATTCCTAACCTTCGGGAAGGGATTGCACACCTTAGCTAATTGATTTTAAAAACCTGTTAAACTTGCGCTATTCCTAACTGCAAGAACTAGCTCGACAACAAAAGTTAATCAAACTAGAATGATTTCTAGATCTAGGGGATATTCCTATATGCCTAGAACATCAAAACCAACAAAAAGTAATCAAATCAAAAAGCGCCAACACACAAATATTCAAAATCAAACATAAAAAATTAAATCATGTAACCCAACACATCCAAAACGGAAAACGTAAGTCTTTAACTAAAAACCAAACTCTAGTTCATCATCCCAAGTCACCAATAAAAGGTTTAGCCTATAATAATTAAAAACATCTTCATAAAATAAATAAAAATAGCTTTAATCATGTCTATAAAAATAATAAACGAGAACTAAACCTAACCCAAGGCTCGTTGGCTCTTGATCTTTAACGTGCCCGTGGCCTTTTCTCCTTCCGTGCCCTTTCGCTCGTCACCGTAGCTTGGTCGGTCGCTTCTTTTGCTGTGCGAATCAATAGAATGAATGATTGTCAATTATGTTTGCTGATGTATCCATGAAAATTGTGAATATCGCCGAATGAATGAATGATTCTCCCATATAATGGCCGCCTCCCTCAAAACAATTCGTGGCTCCCAAGAATAATATTGTTGCCCTTGTATCTTGGGCCTTGGGCTTTGGCTCAAGGTCACGTTTTGCTTTTTTTTTTTTTGTTTCTTTTTATTTTATTTACTATATTATTATTATATCTAATATACTATTATTATATATAGTAGTATAACTCCGTGTTCTCCACTCGAGTGTTCTTAACTTGACCAAAGTTGCTCGTTTACGCTCCAACGTCCACACGAACACCTACCAAAATATAAAATAAATAAATAAGTACTAAAAATGACTCAAAACTAATAAAAATCTATAAAAACCTATACTAAATAAAATAGACCGGTACAAGCCTAAAACTAAAAAAAAACACTATCTAAACGACTCGAAAACTGTATAAACTTTACACTGGAAATAGATGTATTTTACAATACATCAAATATCCCCACACTTATCTCTTTTTCGTCCCTGAAAAAGAATTATGCTATGGAATCACAGTTAGGTTTACATCCAGTTTCAAAACATAGGTTACTTAATTAATAATCTACTAACGTGTTGATTGCGATTGCAGGTATATTGATCCTCTTAAACCCACACCGGTTTCCAAGCCCCTTTTTATTTATGTTAAGTTCATGTTGATTAGTCTATCTAGGGTCTCACTCGAAGGAAGCCACAGTTCCTCCTAATCCCGCCTCAAGCTTATGAAGCTAAAGGAACGACCAATTGACCATTTCCCAAACGTCTTATGTAGAAAACCAAGAGAATTTATAATCACTTTTTTTTTTTTTGGCATACTTAACTCAGAGGGTGTGACCAATCCAAGTCGCTATCCCAGTGGCCAGGCACCTTAAGCTTCAACATTTTTGCTTTGATTTCTAATTTTTTTAAGTGATTAGAAATTCTAACGGTTTTCTACTTATAACGGTGCTTCTTATACTATTTTTGGCGGTTTTGGTCTCCCCGTTTCTCCTACATGAGAACCCACAAAATAGCCTAACATAATTAATTTATTACTTTTCAAAGGAAACCTTTCTACCGGCCGAGCCTACCCACATATCCCAAATCAGACACGTTTTCAATCAATTTTAATCTCTTATTATACATACTATTTGAAAACTGGACACCTAACTTTACCTATCATTTTCCATATTTTATATAATGCAAACTTCAAAATCAGGGACTTTTTTTTCAGTTTTTTTTTAATTTTTTCGTTTTTTTTCTATTATTTTTTTTGATTTAAACGACTCTGTATACAGACTAAACGACAGTTTCCCATCCCCACACTTAAATTCTACATTGCCCTCAATGTAGGGATAGAAAACGACACAAAACAAAAAATAAATTCCGAATACAAAATAAAAAAAAACCGAGGGCAAATTGAAAAGGACCTAGCTGGTTAATTTTTCTTCGTAAGCTCTAGTCCAATCCAGCTCGATCGTATAGCATTTTGGTCGCGATCAGCTCTGACACAATGGTAAACTCTCGGGTTGCTTCAATATAACGTACAGGTCCAGAATCACCCGAATGGAGATTGAGTACGGGTGGTGCAATCCAAACCTACGCAAAACAAAACAAACAAAACCCGAGCATAATACCGAACCACACAAAAATAAAAAGACTCAAACTACTAACTTAGACTCAAAATATAACAACAAACAAGAAGACGTACCTGCTTGGCAAAATGGCGGTGATGGTGGTAAAACCAAATGGGTAGAAAAAAAAATCTGGTTCTCGCTCAACGTGAAGGACACTGGTGATCACAACACGCGTTGCAAGAGAAAAAAAATCTAACTTTCCGGGGTAATAGCTGGTCGCATAAGGCGAACAGGTCAGCCCAGACTCCTCACATTACGTGAAAAATCTTTTTTCACAGAAAGTTAATTTATTTTTTTAAGAAAAAATCTCTTTTATTACCCAAACCTTTACCAAAACTCCCACTCATAAAATATATATAAAGATAATACATGGGATCCGCTCATGGTGAAATTTCCTCTACCTAAGCAAACACGCAAACAGACTAAAAGATAAAAACCTATGAACTACTACCAAAGAACGAACCACAAATAAAAAAAAATGAAAAGCTAGAAAAAAATAGGTATAAATATAAATTTACAAACTCTACAGAGCCTCCCCACACTTAAACTTAATCAGGGGCTTCTCTTTTATCTGGACCCGATCCAACCCATTTAATTCCACCCGGTCCATATTATTTAGAAAAATTACATTAGTGGAATTTAAAAATATTTTATCGAATTTAAATGGGTCGGGCCACCAATATTTAAATTTACCTGGACCAAACCTGATTCTTGGCATGTAATGAGGGGACTTGTTATCTCTACAACTCCTGACCCTCACCCTGTGTCGGTCCAGGTGCCTCTTCGCCTTCTCCCGTGGTGGTGGCCATGGTGGTGGCACTAGTAGCAGTGTAATATCCAATGCCTGCATGGGCCGGCTGTGGTGTTTTTCTTCTTCCACCACTGCTTCTTTCTCATCTTCCTTGTTTGCTGACACTTGGTCAAAATCTTTGTCCACTTCTGGAGCTGATAAATCAACCAACTCGTCACCAAACTCTGTTTCCCCATCAGCTGCTTCTTCAAGCAGGTTAGTGGTGTCTTCCTCTTCCACCACTTCTTCCTCAAACAGCCAGCCTGTGGATTCTGAAAAATCCATATCTTCCTCAGCCTCCCTCCAGACATCTACCCCCCAAGGATATGCTGCTGAACTAGAGATCTGGCAAGGCTGCTCATCCTGTTGAACCAAAGGTGGGACTAAGGCGTCCATTATGGTCTCTGGCTCTAACCCTGAATCCTGCAAAATATCATCCTCACAAGACAAGTGTAAAGAATCATATGGGTCAGTTAAATCATGCACAGAATCAGATGAGTAAGGACAAACAGTTTCAGCAACGGGACTAATACAATCAGGTAATGTAAGTGTTACCATCTCGTCTGGGTCATCATATGTGAAATAAACCTGCTGAACTGAAGGTGGGACTTCAACGTCCATTATGGTCTTCAGTTCATCCACCTGAGCCTCTAGCCTCTTAAGTGCCGCATCTTGTTCCCTCAAATAGCCGGTGCGCTTGGATAGCAAAGAATCGATATCCTCGAGCATGAGCTGTTGGTTAGCAAGGAAGGCGGCAAAATCGGGTCTAGTGTGAGACGAGACATCCCGATAATCGGGATGTGGATACAAATGTTGGCTAGGTGGATACTCTGACGAGCAACCACCATGCCTTTCCTCATACATCTCATCTTGTAGATAATCATGCCGACTTTTTCTTCTATCTAGTGACTAAGATGTTGCAGGGTTAAACCACCGGTTTGCCTGTGGGTATGAAGGCCGGTATGACTGATATGGATGCGGCTGCAAATACGTGTTAGAATAATAATCCGTGGAATACCCCGATGAATGTGAATGTGGGCATCTTATGGTAAAGTGGGGTCCTCCGCAGATCTCGCACATGATAAAAAAAAATTTATATATTACGAATAAAAATAATAATAATAAGATAAAATAAAAAATAAAAACAAAAATTATTCACAAAATAGTAGACCAGTAACGGATAAAATAATTCTCAAGAGTGCCAATTGCGTCCCCGGCAACGGCGCCAAAAACTTGATGTGTGTAAATGTATATATAAAAATAACACAAGCTTTAATTAAAACGACTCACCTAAAAACTACACACGCACGGCAAGTGTACCGGTCGCAAAGAAGTAAACAGATAAGACCGAGTATCGAACCCAAAGACGCGAATGCAACTCAAGATCACAACCTATACCGAATACTAGCCTAAATAAATAAATACTTAAATGGGGGGTTAAACTAATAACTAAAAACTTAGAAGAAACTAAATATAAATAAAACAACCTCGAATGCTTATGGGAACTAGGAGCTAGGAGAAATCGGATAGGAAGAAGGCTGGTAACCTGGGTAGAATCCCTAGACTCTGGTTATAAAAGCTGACCTACGTAATCCGGTTGGAGACCCTGTTCTCATCTAACAAACCCCCTGTCAAGGATAGTCGACTAGACTCAAGGCGGGACAAGTGTTGAGATGCTAAAATGAAAGTGGATCGCCCCAGCGAAACCAAATCCCACAGTAACCCTTTAATCAACCACTCTTGGATCGAAAACTCCCAAACTGTGAAGCAGACTTAACTAATACGAATGAAATCCTAAGAAAACTCTAAGCACGAATAAGTAACCGGTCTCGCCCTAGCGATAACCAAACTACCAAACAATGCCTAGTTAGTCAACCTAGCAATCCCGAATTATATTCCTAACCTTCGGGAAGGGATTGCACACCTTAGCTAATTGATTTTAAAAACCTGTTAAACTTGCGCTATTCCTAACTGCAAGAACTAGCTCGACAACAAAAGTTAATCAAACTAGAATGATTTCTAGATCTAGGGGATATTCCTATATGCCTAGAACATCAAAACCAACAAAAAGTAATCAAATCAAAAAGCGCCAGCACACAAATATTCAAAATCAAACATAAAAAATTAAATCATGTAACCCAACACATCCAAAACGGAAAACGTAAGTCTTTAACTAAAAACCAAACTCTAGTTCATCATCCCAAGTCACCAATAAAAGGTTTAGCCTATAATAATTAAAAACATCTTCATAAAATAAATAAAAATAGCTTTAATCATGTCTATAAAAATAATAAACGAGAACTAAACCTAACCCAAGGCTCGTTGGCTCTTGATCTTTAACGTGCCCGTGGCCTTTTCTCCTTCCGTGCCCTTTCGCTCGTCACCGTAGCTTGGTCGGTCGCTTCTTTTGCTGTGCGAATCAATAGAATGAATGATTGTCAATTATGTTTGCTGATGTATCCATGAAAATTGTGAATATCGCCGAATGAATGAATGATTCTCCCATATAATGTGCCGCCTCCCTCAAAACAATTCGTGGCTCCCAAGAATAATATTGTTGCCCTTGTATCTTGGGCCTTGGGAAGGTCACGTTTTGCTTTTTTTTTTGTTTCTTTTTATTTTATTTACTATATTATTATTATATCTAATATACTATTATTATATATAGTAGTATAACTCCGTGTTCTCCACTCGGGTGTTCTTAACTTGACCAAAGTTGCTCGTTTACGCTCCAACGTCCACACGAACACCTACCAAAATATAAAATGAATAAATAAGTACTAAAAATGACTCAAAACTAATAAAAATCTATAAAAACCTATACTAAATAAAATAGACCGGTACAAGCCTAAAACTAAAAAAAAACACTATCTAAACGACTCGAAAACTGTACAAACTTTACACTGGAAATAGATGTATTTTACAATACATCAGATACCAGCATCACTTTGACTTACTTCAATTCCAAGATAATAATGTAATAATCCGAGATCACTCATCTCAAATTTAGCTTCCATCTGCTTCTTGAATTCTGCAATATCTTGAACTGATGCTCCCGTGACGATGAGATCATCTACGTATGTACCAACAACTAACAATCTTCTCTTCGATTCCTTTCGGTACACAGCTTGCTCATGCTTACACCTTGTAAAACCAAGTTCCTTCATCGTGAAATCCAGCCTTGAATTCCAAGCTCTTGGTGCTTTCCGAAGTCCGTATAGAGCTTTGGACAACTTGTAAATATGATTTTCTTTGCCCCTTTTTATAAAACCTTCGGGTTGAAACACGTAAACTTCTTCCTTTAGTTCGCCATGATGAAATGCCGACTTAACATCTAAGTGAGGCACTTGTCATCCATTGCGAGCTGCAAAAGCTATTAACAACCTTATTGTTTCGATTCTTGCAACCGGTGCGAACACCTCTTCAAAATCTATCCCGAACCTTTGCACGTATCCTTTTGCTACGAGCCTCGCCTTGTACCTAATGATATTGCCATCCACATCTTTCTTTACTTTAAACACCCATTTTACCCCATTCGGTTTCACGTTCGATGGTGCTTGTACTAGCTTCCAAGTATTGTTTTTCTCAATGGAGGCTATATCACTTTCCATAGCATCCTTCCACTTCTTCTCTTTGAGTGCTTCTTGATCATTAATGGGTTCCTCATCTATAGCTAGCATGAGGTCTTCACTTCCTGTTTGATGTGTTCGAGTTGGTACAGTACCAACTTCGAATCCTTCAAACCTTCTTGGCAGTAAAGTTGTGCGAGAAGAACATCTTACCTGGTCGGTTTGCGTTCCATCTTGACCCGTTGCTAGACCCAAGACTACTTCGGGATTAATTTCATTTGGTCCTTCTTCAACTGAATTGGCTGTATCAGCTTCGGCTTCTTCAAATGTTTCGGTATTACTAGCTTCGGTATGAATTGTTTCGGATTCAACAACAAAATCAATCCACCCAGGACTACTTAAATCATATTCGGCCAAATGTTTCTTCCAACTGTACTTACTTGATTCATCAAACTTCACATCACCTTCTCGAACAACATGAACTCGTTTCTTTACTGGATCATACATCCTGTAGAATGGAGTCCCGGGTTGTGAACCAAGGTGAATCATCAACTTGCTTTGATCATCCAACTTTCTTTGACCCGATGTTAATTCCTTGACATACCCCATACAGCCAAAGACTTTTAAATGGGCTAGATTTGGCTTCTTTCCTTTTATTTTCTCATACGGAGTTGAATTCTTGAGTGCTTTCGAAGGTGATTGGTTTAACAAATAAACCACATGCTTTTAGCTTCTCCCCAGAAGTTTTGTGGCATCTCCTTGGCCTTCAATATGCTTCGGGTGGTACCATGTATGGTCCGGTTCCTTCTTTACACCACACCGTTTACCTGAGGAGTATACGGTGTGGTTAGTTGACGCTTATACCCTTTTCCTTGCAATAATCACCCAAAACGTGTGACACAAACTCCCCACCGTTGTCTGTTCTCAAGGCTCTAACCTTCCTCTTGAAATCATTCTCAACCTTCTTTATAAACTCGATGAGAATAAGTGGCACTTGATCTTTGGTCTTGATTAGAAACGGCCACATAAACTTGCTATAGTCATCTACCACAACTAGTATATATCTATTCCCACTAGGTGTCATGGGTATTATAGCACCACATACCTCGGCATATAATAACTCTAGTGGTTCCTTTGATCGATATTGGGTGTTTTTCTGAAACGCTCCTCTTGCTTGCTTTCCAAGCATGCATGAATCGCAAATTTTTGATGGTTTTGATATTTTCGGTAAACCGATCGAAAACTTGGATAGGCTTCTGATCGCTTCAAAGTTCAAGTTTCCAAGACGAGCGTGCCATAACCATGCTTCATCTTGGAGCCTTTCCTGCAAACAAACTGGGGATGCAAAATTTAGATTAATTTTATACACACGATTTGGTGCTCGGGGTACCTTCATCAGCAAAGTTCCATCTTGCTCAAGGATGCACAGCTTTCCGCCCTCAATTTTTATCTTGCATCTAATCTCGTCCATTTGCCCGAGACTTAGTATGTTGCTCTTGAGAGATGGAATAAAATAGACATCTTCAAGTACCCTTTGATTGCCGTTTCTGCCTTCAACTATTATTCTTCCCCTCCCTTTGATCTTTACACATGAATTATCTCCAAACTTGACCGTTCCTTTTATCTTTCAATCAATATAGGTAAACCATTCAAGGTTTCCCGTCATGTGGTTACTAGCCCCATTGTCCAAGAAAAATGTATTGAATTCGCTTGGACTTGTTGTATATAACTTCGGATTTACCTTATCTTCGTTTAAATACACAATCTTTTCGAGGTCTACTTCGGCCATGTACAACACCGGTTCAGTCTCATTCACGAGATTACATTCTTCCTCCTTCTTTCTTGTTGGACAATCGGACTGCCACACCCTCAAATTTCCACTGCAGAGTTTTACCGCGAGGCGCATGACAAACCAGGATCCAAGTCAACGGTCACAATAAACAACACTATAGAAATACGTAAACTCAAACTATAGTTTTCATAATGTAACATCCGTAGCGGAAGCATTTAATCTGTTACAAAACTATGTTCCAAAGTATTCAAGACACTTATTTCAAAACGTGCAACTAAGCCTAGACGCCAATGCAGACCCGTGCGCCTAGTCCAACCGATGCTACCTTAGTGACCTGAGAAAACATGCCAAAAAGACGTCAACATATATAATGCTGGTGAGTTCACAGGTTTGTTCAATATGTTACCAAAATGTTACCAGATGTTACCATAGTGTTACCAAAGTGTTACCATGTCCATACTATATCAATGTTACCAAGTACGCTAGCTAGGTGTGTGTTTTGCTACTACTACGATTGGAAAACCATTACTAGACTGTTACAAATGTTCGGCCTGAGTGTGTTTAGCAATGTTAGCAATGTTACCAGTTCGAGACAATATGCACCCGCCCGACCCTCCACGCCGTCGAGTGGGGTCTGTCAAACCCAATAGATCTATCCACATTTCCCCCGTTGTGCATCCCCGCACATTCATGGTTTCCCCGGGGACTTTCAAAGATCGTATAGCAATGCAAAGTTAAATCATAGTATGACATATGTTACCAAAATAAGTTTAGCGCATGTTTTCTCCCCCAAAAGTAAAAGCAGTAAAAGTGGGGCCGTGAACTCACCTTAGATTGTGTTCTTCAAGTTTAATAAGAAAAAGCCAAGCCCTTGATAATCTCAACTACCGGAGATCTATCAAAATGTTCACATAAGTGTTCCGACTAATAACCATAAGGTTATCTAGTCCCCGATTGTCCAGATGGTGACCAAGTATGTTTTAAAACGTGTTTTGAATGTTCAACCGACACACTAGACCGACCCGACATCCCGTTGGTGACTCATTGTGACATCCGTCACTTTTTATAATAATAATGAAAATAATAATAAAAAAATATAATGATACACACAAGGTTCATGCATAAAACACTTAGTTTGCATCAAAAATCTCATTTTTGATTGTATAGGGTCGAACCAGGGTTTTTATGTCCACATTCGCCCCCTTTTTGCCACGTTCGACCCATTTAGAGTCACATTCGACCCATTTAAAACAGATTCGACCACAGTTGTCCAGGTTCGACCCTGGGATTCCACCTTCGACTCCACGACTGGTCGAAGGTGCCCAGGTTCGACCCCGACAGAGTGTTTTTCCACAAAACGCTTCGAAAACATCCGGAAACATCCTGAAGCATCACCGATCATAGCAGTCAAGTATGAATAACATATCCCCACAAAACCCCACCAATTTTGCCCCCAAAACCTGTTCGTTTTAACCCTTTCCCAAAATGGTAAAAATTATGGAGATGTCACATCATGCATGAAATCTTTACCCAATTTGGAAACTTTTCGAAATCCTTTCATAATCATCTTATCATGCTCAGTTTAATATGTATATGAAAACCCCCAATAGTTTTATTGATAATACTATCATGAAACAAGCCCTAGATTTATCAAAATCCCCAAATTTGACATAACATCATTATTCATCTAATTGTAACCTTAAACAATCATATATCCACAATAATAGCAGCCCTAGATCATGTTTCTATCATTAATACAACAGCAAATCATTAACAACACATAATATCACATAACACATAATTAACATATGTCTATTGATATGAAAACCTATGTTTAATGATAAGGTTTAGGTTTAGGAAGATGTTTAAAAGGTTTTTAATGGTAAAAACATCCTTAGAACAGATCTGGACATTTAGGGTTAGATAAAAACGAATCAAAATGCTTTAAGAAAGTTTAGGATTAAGAACACACCTTGAATTCTTGATTAGATGTTGTTTGTAGGTAAGATTATGAAAAACGAGAGCAAAAACTCCTTCCTCAGTGATTAAAATCGTTTGAGAGTGAAGAGTTTTAGTTTCTTGTGGTTAAAAAATAGAGCCAAAATGGATCTTCTTTGGGCAGATTGGTGTAGTTTCAACCTTAGTTCTTTGTCATAGTTTTGTGATGTTTCTGTCTTGGTGAATGGTCTGTGGTATTGTTTGGTGTCCTGGCTAATGCTTGTTAGTCAGGTCCTATGTTTATTTTTGGTGAAATGAAATTTGTTGGACTTTCAAAAAAAAAAAATCGTTTGAGAGTGTTTGGAGGCGTTTAGGGTTTGTGAAATGGTGAAAAATGACAAAGTGTGGTATTTATACTAACTCCACATTCGCCCCTTTTATGGGGTCGAAGGTGCCACCTTCGCCCCTTACAAGGTCGAATGAGATTGTTCATGTGGTTTGTTCCAGGTTCGCCCCTTAACCATGGGTCGAACCAAGACTCATTTCCAGGTTCGCCCCCACACTATGGGTCGAACCTGGGCTTATGTTTTCCAGGTTTTCCAGTTTTGTCGTTTTAACACGTTTAAACACATTCTAACGTATGATCATGCAATTCTAACACGTGTTAAGCACATATAGGCACGTATAATCATGTTCACACCTTGTAGCACATATTATCATGTTATTTTACACGTATGTTAATACTCTACCTGTCCTACTTGATTCAGTTCATGTAATTTCACCAACAATAGGACCCGGTACTAGTGTATTCCCAAAACGACTCCTAATGATCCTCTAGATCATTGAACCCTGGACAATCCTATCATCACCCAACTCAACTAACCTAGTTAAGTCTGTTTATAAATGTTCCTTGCTAAGGTAGACTTATGTTTTACCAAAATGTTTAAGCCGAACATGCCGGGTGTCACATGGACGAAAAGTGGCCGAATTCATCGCATCTGAAACATTTAAGTTTAGAGCGATCCTTCGGCGTTCTATCTGACGAGTCTCTTGCCTTTCCTCGTCCACCCGGTTTGCCTCTTCCTCTACCTCTGCCTCTGTTGCTAGATTCAGCGATTCCTTTCCCTCGACCGTAACCTTTTTCTGCCTTCTTCTTTGCTTGCCATTCTTCGTAAGTCAGTAGTAGTTTATCTCCTTTGGTCGAAGTCGCTTGGTCTTCATTGCTAATGTGTTTTTCATAAGCAACTAGATGTCCAACAACATCGTCGTATCCGACAGTTTTCAAATCAACTACTTGTTCTATTGCAACCACCATATTGATATACTTCCTTGAAAGTCCATGAAGAAACTTCTTTACCATCTTCTGCTCTTCAATCTTGGACCCTAGTGAAGCCGACTTTGATGCAATTTCTGATATTTTTCCTGCAAATTAAACCACAGAACTGGATTCACTCATCGTTACATTCTCAAACTCTGACATGAGAGTTTGAAGTCTTGCTTCCAAGACCCGTTCGACCCCTTGATGTCGAGATTTGACTGCCTCCCACATCTCTTTGGCTGGATCGACATTACCCACTAGGAAGACTAACTCCTCTGGTAACGCGCTGAACAAGAGATCCGTAGCTATGTGATCTTTCGCTTTATCTTCCACTGTTCCTGGATCTATGACATCTCACACTTTGTGTATATTGTATATTACTTTCATCTTCATGGACCAGACAACGTAGTTCGTATCTGAGAGAACCGGGCATTGTATGTTTGGAATGTGATCCTTTGTTACCACAATATTCCGATTTTGATTCTGACCTTGATCTCCCATCGTCTGAATCCGACTGACTTTCGCAGCTTATCCTTTGACTCATACAACAACTTCTTCTTCCTTCTGAACCCGTCGCAGAGGACAAACCAGATCCGTTTGATTGACTCTGCTGGACTCGTGTGACCTTCATCGTTTGTGACCAAGCTCTGATACCAATTGTTGGAAATTGATATCAAAGTCAGATGCTTTAAACCAAAACTTGTTCTTTTTATTGATTCAATTGATTAAGTTTACATAACATCCATCTATATATAAGCTTACTAATCCTTGGTCAACAAGGAAACATTATAACTATCTAAAACATTTGATAATTATCTAAACAAGAAAACCTATTTGAGTTTAACTAGGAATGTAAAAACTATCTCAAAAACCATTCCTTATCTCCTAGTAGCTCGGCTCCTTTTTATCCGAACTACAAGATTACACCTTCAAAGTATACTTATCATATACGTAATATACTATTGGAAAGAAACAATTATTGGTCATGCGGACACAGTGGTTCCTAATAATGAATCGTCCGTCAAAATTTAACCGTTGTAAAATGAATGGTTTGTAGGGAAATTAATGAATGGTTTGTTGGTTTTCCATTGGATAATTACCCGTTGGGAAACGTGTATACCAGTGAGTTTTAGGTAAACCTGTTAATTTAAAAAAAATTACCTTTTGGGTATATAATAGGCAAAACTCGTTAGGTATCTATCGAATACCTACTAACCAATTACATTTAGCATAATCAAATATACATAAGTGACTACAATGCATATATAAAACACTCAAAGGCATAGATAACAAATACATGTATCTGCCAAATTTTGGTGATTTTTTAATACAAAATGACAATCTAGATAGGTATGTTACATATATTTTGAATACATATTCAAAAGGAAAAAAAAGAAAAAAAAACCCGGGTGTATAACTGGGTAAATAGTATACTTTATCGGGTAATCAGGTCAGATAAACAGGTGTATCATCAAGTCCCTAACCCCTCCCAAACTAGCGAAAAAACAGAAACTAATTCCATACTTGATTACTCAACCCCAAACCCATTCCAAATATGTCGGGTTTCGGGTTTGATTGTCATCTCTAACTTGAAATTTACTTGAAGTTAAATATTTCCCCACTTTATAAGATAATAATAAAACAATAATAGAGGTAAGTGATTATGGGTTTGCGTGTTTGGTTTAGGTCCGTTTTGGGCTCACACCAATTCACAAACTGAAACTTAGGTTTTCGGATAGGTTTTTGGTTTTCACAACGGGTTCGATTCCGTTTTGGTTTTATGCAGGATTTTTTTTTATTTTTTTCAATATACATATGTGTATAATTGCATTATACACATATGTATAATTGCTATATACACATATGCATAAACGAAAAAAAATTAAAAAAAAGTATTTTTTTTCTTGCATAAAAATGTACGATTAAAGCAAAAAAAATTAAAAAAATTAAAATTTTTTTGCCTTTATATAAAATGTGTGGTTCAAAATGGTTCTCTCAGTTCTCAAATAGGGGTTAATTCTCTTGGGATCTATACCCTATATATATATATATATATATATATATATATATATATATATATATATATATATAGGGGAAGGACAATGTGGAAACCCATTGTTAGAGTGAAAACCTTGGAAACTCTGATTTCCCGAGCTTTTTAGGGCCTAAAAATTTTAGGGCATGTAATATACATGATTTTAAGCATTTTGAGCCAGAAAAATCAAAAAAGCGCCAAGCACTTTAAAAAAAAAAATAACAAGTTTTTGGGTAACACATGTTAAGCGAAATTAATATGTGTTAACAATGTGTTACCCGAAAACTTATTTTTTTTAAAAAGTCCTCGACGTTTTATGATATTTTTTTAGCTCAAAATGCTTAAAATCATGTATATTACATACCCTAAAATTTTCATATAAAAAAAAGCTCAGGAAGTTAGAGTTTCCAGAGTTTTCACTATAACAAGGGTTTCCAATATAACCTTATACTATATATATAGGGTAGGGTTCGTGTAAAAAGTCCATTTTTCCTTAAGAAGTGTACGAAGTCTATGTACGCGTTGTGTTTTAAATTTTATGATAAATGTTTTATACTCTTTTGGTATTGTATTATATAGAAAAACAACAAAAGTAACAATTTAAAAAACAATCAAATGGATTCTATAATGTAAAGCACACTGATTATATTTCTACGTACCGTATTTTAGATTTAATGCTTAGAATACATTTGATTGTGTTTTAAATTGTTAATTTTATTTTTTTTCTATATAACACAATACCAAAAGAATATAAAACATTTCTCCTAAAATTTAAAACACAATGCCTAGATAGAATTCTTACACTTCTTAGGAAAAATGGACTTTTTAGCCAACTCTTTACCTATATATATATATATAGGGAGGATAAAATGAAAACCCTCTTGAGTTAAAAAAACTTTAAAATCCTCATCTCCACCATTCATTCATTATAATCTATGGATCATATTTATTTTCACATTTAAGCTTTTTCTTTTTAATACAATATTTGTTGATAAGTACTATAAGGGTAGTTTAGATAGATTTAAATTTCAACTTTTCTTTTGAAATTGGTGTTTTGTACTTGCACCAACAACTTTTTAATGGTACATTTTAAATTTTAATACCCACTTTTCTCTCTCATATATTTTAATATTTAAACCTTTTTTTACACATCCTGTATGATACAGGGTTTTTCCTTTACACATTTAACTACAATAACTGAAACAAATTATGTTACGTATATCTTATTTAACTATAACTAGAAACATATTGATTTAACTATACACAATTTAGGTTACTCATTTAACTGTAACAAGTTAAACAACTTATAACAACTTATGTTACTTGTTACTTATTAATTGTAGCCAAACCCATTCCTACATTTTTCTATGATTTGGCTATCAATGATATAATCTAGCACGTATCTTGAGTTGGAATAATTCTCCAACTTCCTTTTGATAGTTTCATAGTTACACTGTGCTGCTGCTAATGTTTTCTTGGTTTGTTGCAAATTAGTGATGTAGTTGTTAATGGCATATTGTTTATTTAAAACTGTTCGTTTAAGCTCATTAACATCTTTCTTTAACAAGAAAACCATTTCTTTAAATTCCTTTTCATTCTTTTTCAGTGCTGCATCAGCACATATAGATTTCGCAGGGTTAGAACTTACCTGAATATGCTACTCAGTCCGATTTTGAGTTGTCAGAATTGGAGTATCAACATCTTCCTCTTCTGTCTTTTCTTCCTCCGAATCATCCTTTCCAAATGTTGAACACTCTACATCTGTGCTTCTGGTTAATTCAGAACTTAGTTCATCAGCAGATGATTCACTATCTTCACCCGACCCGTCTGCATAATTCATTGAGTTTAAACTGGAGCTCTGACTTTTCTTAGTTAAATTGAATTCTCATCTGCTCCATTGCTTTGTTCCTCTGAACTCTGAACAATAGGGCTTCAAACGAACCGAACGAACAAGGCCTTGTTCGTGTTCATTTGTTAAGGAATATACGTTTTCACGAACAGTTCATGAACACTTACCGAACGGGATTTTTTGTTCGTGTTCGTTTGCTAAGAAAACACTCTTGTTATAGGTGTTCGTTTGTTAATTTTGTTCACGAATGCAAACGAATACAAACAGACATTCATGAACACAAACAAGTTTTCATGAAATGAAACAAGTACAAACTGACATATATTAACTTTTGAATAAGAACAATTTCACATATATTAAGACATTATCTGGATCCACCCAAAATATAATCTAATTATCCAAACATACTTGGTACTCAACATAATATTGGTAAATGCAATAATGTAGTGTCTATAAAAACTAAGTTCACATATCAAGCTATAAGTCTTCAGTAATATATCCAAAATAAACTTAAAGTCATCGTACGAACATATACTAACACATTACCGAACATTAACAAACATAAACAAATGAAGGCGTCCTATGTTCATGTTTGTTTGTTTAACTAAACGAACAAAGTTTTTTTGTTCGTGTTCATTCATTTATTAAACGAACGAACACAAACGAACTTCCCGCCAAATGGTTCATGAACTGTTCGCTGAAAGTTCAGTTCGTTTGCAACCCGACTGAGCAGTGTTTGAGGATTCTTCTTCATCCCGAACTCTATTCCTTAACACCCTTTATCCGCATGTTCAACCGATGCTTTGACTAAAACTGTAACTGTCGAATCCTTGTTACGGCTTCCGTTTTCCTTCTCGCTCACATGGATCCTTTGGACGCTATGCGACTGATTTGCAGACGTGGCGAGTCCCCACAGATCTATCATGTTGACCTTTTGTTGATGTGGAG